>CM057971.1:29333035-29962428 GCA_030142095.1 Rubus idaeus
ACATGTTATTAATGAAAAGAGAAAGAACATGAAAGTTTCATTGTTATCCATCTTTTCAAGTTTTTATTTTATTTTTTTTCATATTTTTATTTTTCTGCTTTTTCCATAATAACCTTTTTTAATTATTTTATTATGATTTTTATTTTATATGAATATCATTATTTTCTTAATTGGTATTATCCAATTAACTAATTTGTAGTCAAATTTCTCGCAATTAGGATTTGAGACTACTAGCTAGTTGAGAATCCTATAATTTTCACGAATCGGTTGGAAGTGTAAACCAATCAAATAGAGCCACATGGTGACATTATCTAGCTCAACCGTCTTGGACTGGGAATTGGGAATATGACTGAATATTTGAAACTAGGAGACCATTAATTTACATCCCGCTTCTTCCTTTGCCTTGTAAGGATTTTATATCCGTGCAATGCACGTGTTATTCATGAAGAGAAAAAGAACATAAAAGTTTCATTGTTACTCATCATTTCATGTTTTTTATTTTTTATTTGTTTCCATATTTATATTTTTCTACTTTTTACCATAATAACCTTTTAAAATTATTTTATTATAATTTTTATTTTATATTAGGAGGATATTATAGGAACTTCATAGTTTGGTGAAGTTTTTGATACCAAATTCTACGTTTCCATTTATAATAGTATAGATAACCAATTGCCGCTCTGAAGATATTGTCGTGCATGCATCCTTCACTATTGTTTCCCTTCATCTTCCTCTATTATATATTAATGGAAATTTAGAATAGAACCCAAATAAAATTAGATTGGTATCAAAATTAGGACTCTTTTGATTATGTTTTACAAATTTTTCTTTAGATATATACAAAAACATTGTTTCGTAAATCTTTTTTTTGGAAAGAATAGTTCTATTCGGACCTCAATAGTGTTCACATGCTCAGTAGAGTCAATGCTCAGTCATGCTCAGCTACCGTTGGTTTTAAATCCAACAGTGGAGAATGATAGCTTTTTTTTAAACATATTTCTTTTTTCACCATTCTCCACCGTTGGATTTAAATCCAACGGTGGCTGAGCATGACTGAGCATTGACTCTACTGAGCATGTGAACACTACTGATTCGGACCTAGCTCTCTTTTTAACATTTGTACCTCTATCTCTTCATTTATTTCTCTCGTAAATTTATGATTTTATCCCTTTCTCTTTCTCAATCCTCTCAATTAGTACCATTGCAATGTTTAAATAAAGCACAGAGTCTTTTGCCATTTCCCTAAGTAACTACTGCAAGCTAAACATCTTTGGTGTTGTCATCTCTGGCATTTACCACATTACCTGTATCGCCCCAAATTACACCTTTTTAATTTAAGCACGTTCTAGTGCCATGAATTGATTTGCACTTATTTATATAGCAAATTATATTTCTAATCACAGAGTTAAGCTTTTCCGAAGGCATTTTGTTACTATTAATATGCGTTTTCATGATTTCAGGTTACTTGTGTGACTTGAGATAATTCGGCACAAGAATGTGCATTTTGACTACTTTTGGGCACATTTCCGAGAAGAGGACAAGAAGTCAACCGTGGCTTCTAAACATCAAAGTTTGCACAAATCAACCTTCGGAAGACGTTGCCATTAAAGGCCTTGAAGAATTGAAGAGAGGAAGGAAAATGAAGAAATTGAATTTTCGGCCATTTTTTCTATCAACCACCACCACAAGAGGCGGCAGCACCGCCAGACCACCACTGGAGCATCACCACAGAAGGGGAGAGTCCCCTGCACCAGCTATGTACAAGTGTGTCACAGTTCACACACCCACTCATCCTCTCACATTTCCACTCACCCATAATTTCCTCCACTTCCCATTACTTTCTATTTATTTTCCACTCCACTCACCCTTGCCATCTCACCCCACTAGGAAACCCTAGTGGACTCTTGGGGGCTGAGGAGACTACCTAGAACAATCACCACCCAATTACTCACGGACTGGAAGAAACCCTAGAGAGAGCCATCCATTTTCTCTCAACCAGTGCTGCAAAACCATAATTTAAAACATAAGCCAGATTAACTAACTTATATCTTAAAGAGTCGCAAGGCAAAATTATGAAAAGATTTTACAAGACAAACGAAACGTAATGAATGTAATTAGAGGTGAAATATTTAAAGCACGTAAAATAATAGAAATTCATTTTGATTCAATTAAACATTTGAAAGAAAAGAATTAATACAAAAATGTAAATGAAATTGAGACCTAGTTTTCATTCTATGAACAATATAAAATAAACATTTCTGCACACCCAACATCGTCCGTCTCCAGTGCACAATACATGCATCCAAACTATTGTAGAGGTGAGCTTTCGTCCTCGCTGCTCAGTACAACAACCCTAGCTAGGTTTGAAAACCATTAAATGCATTTTTGTTTGGTACCAGTATGTGAAAATACAGTAAGGAAAACAGTAAATTATTTCTCGTTAATAAATCATATAAAAACAAATGAGTACCCGGGTGATATGAAACCTGATGACTGATCAATCTAGCTAACTACGTCCTTACCGAAGATTAAAATCTTCAACAAACCGTAAGGAGTAGTGAGAGTGTCCATTTAATGCCATACCGCCTAGAACTAGTGCCACACCTCAAAGGATGTCAGACACTATTCCGTTCGTACAACCGCTCTGGAGGTTTAGGGGATCGAAACCCAAGGTAGTCGCTAGGCTCCACTCACTCTCGGGTCATCATTAGCTCAAATGATAAATTCAAACCATAAAACAATGCATAAAAGCAACAACTAGGGTGAAGTCTCCCTACTTGGAAATATCAGAGCTTTCACTTCGCTCGTCATGTCAGGCCAACACCACCACCACATTTTAAGTCCTGGATTAACTGGAGTCTCTAGTCCGACAATATCTGAGTGTTAAAAAAATATACTTAATTCTATAACACTCAATAAATTATTCCAAATCCATTTAGACGATTATTTTTTCATATAGGGTGCATTCCCAAATTTACTTTGGGCACCCAACGACACTTTATTCTCAACCAAATCCAATTATCGATACAAGTCTAAACTTAGACCATTTCTCAATCCTTTTAACACTTTTAAAGTAAGAGTTTCCACCAAATCACCACATAACAAATTTATGCCAAAGTCACAATCAAATGCCAATTTGACAGACTTCCGGACCAGTTCACAACAATATTAAGCATTTCAACAATTCTTTAACCAAGAGACCAGTTACCAAATGATCCAACCAAATCATCATGGTTACACAAAAATTCAGTGTACTTCATCACCAATATAATAGGCACAATTCAAATCGAATTTCACATGATGACATTAGTATCCCGAGTTCCAATCTTTACCTGCGTTAAGCTCAATAGCTCCACCTCTGTTCCAAACCACCAACAGAGTATCAACGAAAGTTCAAGTTAAACTCCTGCTGGAACAACACTTGCAGCAACCTCTGTGTCTTCTTCCAGTTCCTCGGAATTCTTCAATACCAAAGTCTCTGTTTAGAGACCCCAAAACCAGAGATGATCTAGTGTCATCTTCAAGCTTCCGAAACCCTGAATTTGAACAAGCTAAACATTACTAAGGCTGGAAAAATTAGGGGTGGGCATAAACCGACTCAAGGGTCGGTAACCGACCGAACCGAGCCGAAAAAACGGGTCGGTAACCGCACCGAATGAAATAACACGCAAAAAATTGATTTTCCGACCCGACCCGATTGAATACGGTTCGGAATCGGGTCTCGGGTATAAACCGACCGAATACAACCCGATCCGACCGAATTATATATATATATATTCTTTCTGACTACTTTTTATCTTTGTCTCTCTTTCTCTCCCCCTTTCACGTGTCACCATTCCCCAACTCACCACTTTCCTATTTTTCTATTATATATTTTCTGATTTTTTTTTATCTCTTTCCCTCTTTTCTCTCACCTGTCACCCACATGGCCTCTCTCTCTCTCACGCCTCCTCATTTCTCTCACTTTTTTTTCCCACGCCTCCTTAATTAACTCCTCTCCTTTTCAGATTTTTTTTCCTTCTCTCATTTCTGTCTCTTTCTCTTTCTCTTTCCGTCTCTATCTCTCTCTCTCTTCTGAATTGCAGTATTGAACCCGAGCTTCATTTTCAAACCCAGAAATTTTCTTCAACTCCTCTCTCTCTCTCTCTCTTTTCTGAATCAAACCCGATCTTCATTTTCAAATCCATAACAAACCCAGAGCTCATATTGAGGTTGGGTCGTCGAGGTTCTCAGCGAGGAGCGGTGTGACAGTGAGTATAAACCGAAATAGTCCGAGCAACCGAAACCGCACCGGCCCGAGCCGATTTTTCGGGTTAACCGAAGCAGTCGGTGCAGCCCATCAACTTTCGGTTTTCGGTTGGGCTTTTGAGCATACCGACATGTCCGGTTCGGAAACGGTTTGGGCCTCAAACCGGCCCGCCCCGAACCGTGCCCACCCCTAGGAAAAATACAAGGTCGGCCGGAATCACCACCAGTCACGGTGATTTCACGGTCACAGAACAATAACCAAAATCTCAACTTTTCTAAACGTGAACCAAAGTGAAATCCAATTATACCAAGACGTGAGAGCTCGACAAGAATATCATAATTGATTCCTTACTCGAAGGAATCCGTCGCCGGATTCGCCGGAAAACATCAAAAACTTCCGGAAAAACCAGAGCTTTCCCTCTTCGATTCTCCCTCTTCAGTTGCCGATTTGACAAACCAAGACCACATTAAAACTCGCCTCAACGAGACGAAGGTATTGGCACCGGTTTCATCCGTCGTCGTGGCCGGAATCGGAAAAACCCATCGGGGCTGCCAGACCTTCTTCACTTCGTTTCTCTCTCTACCGTCGTTGAATTGATGAGCTGAGACCACCGTTGGGCTCTTAGTGTTGAGTCGAAGAATATGGGACAGTTCCGGCGCCGTGAAGTTGCCGGACGGAAGAGCTGCAGTTGGAGGTGTCACGGCAGAAGAGAGGAGGCGGTGAGGGTATGGAGAGATCTGGACCTTTGGTCTGATCTTATGGGTATTTATACCTTTCCTTTTAATTCTTTCCAACAACCCGGATTAAAAGGTGAAAGCAATAAACGGCTCAGATTGCACTGCCATTTAATTTTCTTTTCCCAAAACATTTTCTTTAATTTCCAAATCTTTCGAAAATCAAAACAAATAGTTCAAGTCCCCGAAAAATTTTCCGAAAATTGTCACAGACTTATCATGACATATACTTCATTTCCAAGTCGTCAAGTTGAACTTACGACTACAATAAAAATTTTGAAGAATTCTCGAAGCTATTTAATAATTACCGAGAATAGGAATTTAATCTCGATTAATATCCAAATTAATCTTTTAATTTTTTCTTGCCATATTAACTTTGCCTGTGGTTTATAGGGGTGGGTTCGCGAAATTAAAAAGTGAAAAAAAAAATATTCAAAACCAAAAAAAACAAAAACAAAATCGAAAGCTCAAAAACCAAACCGAATAACTTTGGTTCTGTTTCAATTTAGGTGTGTTCGGAACCGAATAAACCAAATAGACCAACGTGTCATCATGAATTCCATGTTGGCACATGTAACATTGCAAAGCATTGTTGTCGTTGATACAATGACAACTGCTTCTCTTTACATGAGATGAAATCGAAAAATTCAGGTACCACTTATGATTAAAAGTAAAGTTCATGTACCACCGATAAGATAGAGTACAAGTTCAGATACTATTATATTTATGATAATAACCCTAAAATGAATGATTCATGCAGTTTTAATTAAGAACTTTCATAACTTTGTCCCAGTTACTGAGGCGCCTAGCCTTTGCATGATAGCGACGGCGACGCCAGGCTGCTTGTATGGAAGACGCTGCCAAATGTTCCCACTGCTCCAACTGAGAAATACTAGTTACCTCCATGCTAAAGTACCACCAAAATTTAGAGACAACACTCTTCAAGTCGCTGGCCCTTATTGAAAATGCTTCAACTTGTTCTTGGGATATAACATTTCTAGTCGACATGGGTAAGTCAGAAAAGAAAGGACTTTTGAATGCCCAATGCAAAAGTTCTTCTCCGCAAAAACTGCCTCTCTTTAACCACTTGGAATCACAAAGTGTTCCAGCTGCACCATTGGTTGTGTAGGTCCATGCCATGCCTTGGGTGATGAAGAGCACCTTCCCAAGTGGTTTACCCTCTTGAACAATGTAGTTGTCTTCGTTGTAGCTCGCTGGCTTAAGATGCTCAACAATTCCTTTCAGCACATTTTCATTTATAGTTTCAAGCAGTGGCACCTATATATATGTGGATATTAATTAATATGCTTCTATTAATATATACCAGAATGCATGAGAATTTAAATATATATGGTACTGTCTAATGAAGATTCATATATAAATGAATTCGTGTATTACGTTAAGAGACATACTGAATACTTATAGGTTTATTTAATTATCTTCGATCCTACCGATACTTTTATAATTTGATAGAGCTAGAACAAGAAGTACTTACTTTTCTAAGTGAAGCCATGCAGAGAAGATGCACGATCCGTTTTTTTATCATGAATAGGAAGAACAGAGAGGATACTCTGTACATTAATCACTTCATTTTTTTCAAGTTTGTGTATGTTATCCATGATCACGGTCTTCAAATCCTTTTTCTCATATAACTTCAGATCCTTAGGTAAGTCATTTTTAGACAACCACAAATCAACATTTGGGTTCATCAGTTGCTTCTTTTTTCTCGTTTTACGCTTCTTTGAGCTTTCTTGTTCCTCCTGCAATATACATATATTCCATAACAAATAACTAATCATGATAATGACTCAAATAAATCTCGTCATACATACATGATATTTACTTATATATATATGTACAATATATAATACACATATCTGGAGGGAACAATTGTAAATATGAAAATAAAGTGGACGTCCACGATCTAAAAATCTGAACCATGCATCTATTACGTACGTACTAGGTCATATTTGATCGATTATTCATTCAAAAAGTTAGCCAAATCGAAAATCATTTAACCATTGATTACAATATTACACTTAACAAACTAAATTTGTCTACACATTTTAGATGACTAGTTGGTTTTCAATCTGGTTGATATATTGTATGCATGGGGTATTGATAATAATGATAATATTAAGGTATATCTACAATAATACTAACCAGTAGCCTGCGTGGGCGATTCATGTGGTTCGAGGTTGGGTCTTTTTGGCTCATTTGAATTGTTCTTAACAATCTCCATGTAACCAATGTTATTTCTAGGGTTGTGCGTGGTTCTCTTACTACTCGAATTGTGGGTAGAGGGGATATCATATCTTTTCACTCCCATGTTCTGTAATCTCTCCGTTATTGAATAAAAGTTTCTTTTACTCAAAAAAAAAAATACTAACGAGATTCAAAATCAGTTAGTCACATTAATAAGAATAGAACAAAAATATAAAGGTCTAAAATGGGCTTTAAGACTAAACTTAATGGAGAAGGCCAAGGACTTTGACAAGATAAGAAGAGACCGTGTAGATTTTGAAGGAATTATTATGTGTGTGTGTGTGTGAGTGAGATTAAAACTCTGCACCTTATAAAGTAAGGACTTCTTTAGTGAAGAAGCCTTTTCACACACACACACACACACACACACACACACACACACACACACACACACACACACATATATATATATATAATGATCCTCGGTGTAAGGAGATTCTCACTTTTTAAAGTTAAGCAGTTTTCATTTCAGCCGTTAGATCAAAACAGACGTGAGACTCAATTGTCGATATGTTTTAAATGATTTGCTCTGACGGCTGAGATCAAAACTCCTTTACTTAAAAAAGTAATTAGCTCCTTAGCAGAGAAGGAGCTCCTTAACTTGAGTTTTGATCTCAGCCATCAGAGCAAATCATTTAAAACATATCTGACAGTTGAGTCCCACATTTGTTATGATCTGACGGCTGAGATGAAAACTTCTTAACTTAAAAAAGTGAGAATCTCCTTACCTGAGAATCATTATATATATATATATATGACTGTGGTACGGTGATGTATGTCATACCTCGATTTATAATTTTTTTTAACAAAAAATTACATGTAATTGAACCAAAATTACTACATTAACAACAAAATTACGACATTCGTTTTATACTATTTACATATAATTGATTCAAAATAACAACTTTAACAACAAATTGTTCACAAACTTGTAACAATGTCGTAGATTGAGTAATTACCTCTAACAGAACAAAGATTATACAAAAAAATACTCTCGTTACACAATTACAACAAATTTTGTTGTTATTGTAGTAATCTTGGTTCAATTCGATATAATTTTTGGTTCAAAAAAGTCGTAAATGGGGGTATGACATACATAACCGTACCATAGCCTACCCCTGTATTGTACAATTTCTCCTCTCTTAAGTATGCTGGAAATAAAGAAAAATCCAATATATACTAGAAATATCCACACACCCGATGGGTCTGAGAGTGAAAGTAGTTATCTGATGCATATGGGTAGTTATTTCTGTAGATATTGAAAAATCAGTTTTTCTTAAAAATAGTGGGGTAGTTATTTCTTTAGATGTTGACAGTTATCTCTATATTTTTTATATTTTTTTTAATATTTTGTGAATTGCCTTGATTGTTCCTATCAATTAATTATATTTCAAAGTTTTTAAATATTTGAAGGCTCTATCTATAAAAAAAAATTAGTTATGGTGAGCAAACCCTCTTCTCTTAAATATAGTATATATATATATACATATATATGAGCTTTAAGCTATATTAAGGTGGATGAGCACAAACCTGTACTCTTGCATTGAGATATACTAAAAATAGCGCCATGCCACTTATAGATATGAAAATGGAAAAGTAGATTTCCAATGTTGACGAACTGGTGTTAAAGTTTGAACCGAAGGAACTGCCAAATTAAAACAGAGTAATACATTTTTTGGGCTTAAAACAAAGTAATGCATTATATCTAAAGATAGAATAAAATCTAATGTGATTTATTTTAGACTTGTAGTCTTAAACTCCAATGTTTGCATGCATTTTTAAAACATCAAATTTATTACTGTTTTGTTTGGTTGATTGAAATGTTATGGGAAATGGAGTTGAATTTTTTTTGTTGGTACGTTGATCAAAAATAATAAAACAGTAGAAAACTTATTCTAAACTTATGTCCCACCACTCTTTTCCAACCTCTATGACACAACCATAATCTACCACAAATTATGATTTGTTAAGCCAAACTAAATTGTATCATGAAATTTACTATATACTATTTGGCCTCGTAGGGGTTACTGTTCCTTTCACTGTTCATCTGCAAAATTACGGTTTCACCCCTCATTGACTGTCTATCTACGGTTCTGCCATTAACATTGAAAATTACAGTTTTTCCTCATTTCTTCATGAAATTACAGTACTGCCATTAATTGTTATTATTATTATTTTAAATTAATATAATAGGAAATTAATGTTTATAAAAAAAGAAAAAAGAATTTGTTTGATTAAAAAAATGAATTTGTTTGATTAAAAAAATGAATTTGTTTGATAAAAAATGAATTTGTTTGATAAAAAATTATTTTCAGAAAATTAAAAATAATAAACTATAAATTACATATTAATGTTTTAAATAACTCAATTTTTTGCTATAAAATAAGTAGTACTCAAATCGATTATGTGATCAACTCCGTTTAATTCTTATTATTATTTTTAATTTAGTGAGTAGATATTTGGTTTTTTGACATTTTTTTTCTCTATCAAATTTTTCTAAATAATCTGTAGTAAATTTTTGAAGTGTGCTTAGCTTTTCTATTTGAAAAAAAAAACAATTAGAAAAATGAGTCTTCTTGAACTTCCAAAAATACTCTAATTTAAAAGTTTATTACTTCTTTTTGTTTCAACTTTCTATTGATATCTTAAAATTTTAAGGATTGTAATGCTTTATTCATTGCATTATTGTTAATTTCAACTATTTTTTATACTTATTTTGGTTACTTTCAATTTCTGCTTCAAGTTTTTTTCTTACTTTATCACTTTGTTATTGATTTGCCAATAGAGCTATGTTATAGAAAAATGAAGGCTTTTTCAGTTTTTTACTTCATTTCAATTGCATGTCAATAGTGAGATATTAATATTTTCTTTAAAAAATTATATAAATTCTTACTATAATACCAATAGAAAAAGTAGTTATAAAAAAATTAACCAACCAACTGACTTGGTAGTAGAATTATTGAATTAGCTGAAGCTTAAAAGCTTGGTAAAAGAAATGTGGTTTGGACTTTTGAATATCATAATTTAGTTTTGATATTTGCTATAGAAAGAAAGAACATATGAAAAATGGATTTTCTAATTTGATATGAATACATTATTTTTCCTATCTTTCTCTTTTGATTTCTCCGGTTTGGGCTATTTATATCATTTAGTTTGATATATCAGGTCCAATTATAATATGATAATTTATTTTTTGAACACTATATCACAACATCTATACTGGTGGTGATGTTACTAAGATATAATCTATTTTATTTTTTGCTATAAAATAGACTGAATCTTTTGTTAATATAATAATTATCTCAATCATATTTTCTACAATTTTAAATGCAGTCCTTAAATAAAATTGTGTTAACTCCAAAACCCGCTGCAAAGCGCGGGCATAATTTCTAGTAGTTACTGTGGCGCATAGCTAATGTCATCTTTAAATATTAGTTTAAAATCATGTGAGCATTCTCTAATATTCAAATGCTACAACAAGTAACACACTACATTAGATGATTAATTGCATGCCACAAAAATAGAGACATTATTCAATTGCAGATAGTAGTTAATGTTTGGGATCAATTTGGGAATCAAATAAAGAAGGATGAATTTGAAATTAGTTATTTTTCATGATTGAAATAAGGACACGGAAGCCATCAGTAGGCTCATAGAGATGTAACAACAGAAATTCTTTACGAGAAAGTAGAATATCAGTTGGCGCATCAGAATATTATTTATCTTGTTTCTACAACGAAATTGCTTCTTTTTTCTTTGTAGTTTTCTATATATATATATATATTAATGATATTGATCATATATGAAGCATGAAAAATTGTAAGAGTAGAAAGTGCAAGCAAACCTCAAATTTCGTAGAGCCCACCAAAATGACTGAGACACTCTATGGACAAAAGTTTGCTTAGACTGAAGAGCATAACGAAAAATACCAAAATCGAAGGTTGTCGAGTCCTCTTCTCGTACAGGGCAAAGTTTCTCAGAAAGTGAGGCATATGTTGAGATAAAATTGGGCTGGATTAGCTGGATCAGATTCAAATATTCACATCCCAAAGAAACAGCTGGTGAGCTACATACTTCTTCTATGAGAGCGCTACATACATTTGCTCCTATGACAGCGCTACATTCATGTGCTCCTTTGAGAGCGCTACTGTTTGACATCCAACAATCTAGTTGTCGTTGAATAGCAAAAAGGTACCATAAGGCTCCGAATAGCTGATGAAGGCCAACCAACAAACAAATAAACAATTAATTTCATGGAGATTATGAACAGTACTTATTAAAAATGAGATTAAAACTTGTTTAATTTCCTTAATTTGTAGATATGAAACTTACATGAGAAGCAAGAATGAAAGGAAGAAAGTCCAATATAGGTTTAAGCCATCTTTCTATTCCAGTCTTCATGGCAAGATGACGCCATCTTAGGGATGCGTAGATATCATAAATTCGTAATATATATTGGATCGTAATGGTAATGTAAAAAGTATAGGACAGAACATTCAACTTAACACGTCCGAGCCCCATGATTAGAATAATTAGAATATTTATCTGGATACATTATACAACAGTACGTTAGATCTGATGATGCATATATATATATATGGTGGGCTTCATATCCAGGTGAAATGAACTTGTAATTAAAAATGAATGAATATTAATTCACCTCTAGAATGGGAAGAGTAACCAAAATGCGAGGTACAAGTAGGGGTAACAGCTTATGAAGGCTCGCCTTGATTGATTGATTTCCTTTCGAACTAGGACTACGTATGACTGTTGTTTGATCTCCTGATCTTGTCCTCCAGCAGCAGGCCCCAAATCGCTTGGCAATGTTGTTACGTTTCTTACGAATAATTCCCAGTAAAGAAATGATAATGTCGATCATATAAAGGACATCCAGGATTAATCGTAAACAAAGATATGCCCACATCAATTTCATGTCCATAGTAAAGCACTTAATGTCCTCGGATATCTTAACAATGTAACAGAACAAGGGATCAATGAAGACAGCAACGCAGCATGCTAGCAAAAAGAATGTATTCCACATTCCTTTTCGCCTATGATGTGCATTAAGAGTTTCTTCAGGTTCTACTCTTGCACTTCTAGTCAAAAGGACTCCATCTTCCTTTTCAGATGCCCCCCATAAATTTCCATCCAGACTTCTGAACATGCAACACACAAACATATGTATTATATCAGAACTTTCATTACCTAAGGGAAGTGGAACGTACTAATTAATGGTTATTAATTTGGTACCGGTCGTTGCCTAACCACCACTAGGTAATGATATAATCAAACAACAATTAGTTATCTAAATAGATGAACATATTAATATTTTAAACGAACACGTACTTATACGATCAAGATGATAATCGAATGGCATGGTTAAATTAGCTAGGAATCTCAATTCAATTTGATTGTGCAATCCCTCATGCATTCCATCCCTCTTATATACATATAAATTGGTAAGAGCAAAGTTATATCTAAAAAATAAAACGTAATAGCTGGAATTTTGGGGAATGGCTCTCTTTCTTTTGTGTAAATTCATATATACATAAGGGCTTTTTTTATAATTAATAATGCCATAATTTTCCCCCGTAATTGTTTGAAGTTATATCATGAATGAAAGTTTTCTTAGATAAACTACGTATAGGCAAAAAGAATGTGTTTCTGCATATCGTATGGTTTAAAGTATATATATGCAAATGATGTGCTTCTATTGATGCCTTAGGGAAGAAAACTTGTGTCTATTCTATATTGCACGATAGCATCACTTGTGTGTCACTTGCAAACAAAATTCCGTGTTACTTCGTAGATAAAATTCTGTGTTTCCCATGAGTCAAAGAAGCTAACCGCAAGTAAATCGATACGTTCTCAGCCCGATTGATCATATCTCAAGAAGCACAGGTACTGTGGCACAAATATGGAGATCAAAATGAAAGTTAGAGAACAAGCAAGTGTTTGAGATTGAAGGGATGATATACATATATATATATATATATCAGTTAGTTAATTTAAACAACTGAAAAAGTTTAACTGAAACTTACAGCAGGGAGAGAGCTAGAGAGAGGATCCGAGGAAAACGATCAAGATTTGGAGCGGCAGAAACGGAATTAATCTAGCTAATCCCTTTTAAAACCAAATTAATATGAGACGGTGAATTGTATACACCTGAAGTGAATTTCTAGAATGCATATATGGTTCATAATAAGCAAGTGTACGTGGTCTGAATATATAAGTGAGTACTGGCCCTTAAAACAGAACTGAAAAGGCAATAATGCGCGCACTGATCGATTGAAAGTTTGTGAACGCACCTACAGTGCACAATTACTCTGTGATGACGTCTACATGACCGCATAAGTTGATTAAAAAACATTATGTAGATTTTTGTAATAATTTTGTTTGTTTTTAGTTAATTTAACTGGGATTTGCTGATCATAGATGAAGAAGGCTATAGCTGGGCGTCACAACTAAAACCAACGTGAAACAACATTTTACATTCTCACACAAAATACCATTATCTCTTTTTTTATGTTTTTGGCAAGAAGATACGTACCCTTATCTTTTGGGTGTCTCGATCCAGGGGCGGATCCAGGGGGGGGGGGAGGGTGGGCAAGTGCCCCCCCTCAATTTTCTGAAAAAACCTTGAAGTATGAGAGCTTTGATTGACATCCATGGGAAAGGGGCAAACCAGTCGGAAATGAGGAAGGAGATTGAGATTTTTTTTCTTTTTAAACCCAGAAAACGATGTCGCTTTCTCCAACTCGTTTAATTTCCTGTTAGCCAAAACGTTGTCGTTTAGGAGGGGGAAGAAAAAAACAAAGAATGAACGGGATTAAGGGAAAGGGGGAGTCAGACCTCATAGTCATAACCCAGAAAAGAAAGCAAAAAGTGAAAAAACCCTCTTGCAGGCTTGCGGCACCTCAGAGTCTGAGACCTCAATTTGTTAATTGGTCTCACTCAGTCAGTCAATCACTCTGTCTTCCCCTATTGTCTATTGAAATATTGAATCAATCAATCAATCAATTATCAATTAATGAATCTCCATCAGACCAAAAAAAAATGAATGAATCTCTTTTATGACTTTATTGTGTATTGAATCAATCAATCAACTAATGATTTGTAAAATTGTAGACATTTAGTATTATAGTATATGATTTAGATTTTAGAATTTAAATATTAGTGATTTTATTTTTGGAAAGATTAGACATTAGTGATTTAATGGTCTAAATATAATTTTCGCGTGGGATCAATGAGAGAGATCGGAGAAGCAAAAAAAATTTTCGCCTGCGGCGCCTCTTTATGCCCCCCCTGCCAATCAGTCCTGGATCCGCCTCTGCTCTGATCCAATGATTCTATTTTCCCTACACCATCTCCCTCTCTCTTGTTCACTTTCTGACTATATATATCTGCCTTTCCCGAAAATTACCTCCATATCATTGCCAGGGCCGGCATGGAAAACATTATTCGCGGGTCACTGATTGATATATTGAAGGTGCGTGGGTGAACACCATCATTCATCCACTGAGGCAGTCACATTGTTGGGTTCGGTGGAGGATATATGGGTGCAAGTCAATAGTGATCATTAAATGATGGTAGTTAATTGAAAGTCTTTGTCATGAATGAATGTGGCAATGTTGAGTGCAAAGTGTGTGGTTCCTAAATGAATAGCAAAAGATGAAGCGGCAGTTCGAAAATTCTGGAATGCAGTGCAGTTGAACTGGGCAACAATGGGACACTATGGAGGGTGATAAATTAAGCATGTGATCTCTCTCCATCTGAATCTGTGGTCACTCCGGCCGTCCAGTTTGCAGAAGCAACTTGCTTGAGACTCCATATATATATAATTATTATAATATTATCACATATAGTACTTGAATTATTTTTTAATTATATATTTGGTACATAAATTTTAATTTTTGTCATAAGTAATATCTAATTTTTTTTATTTTATCTCTTGTGGTACCTGAACTTCAATTTTTGGCACAAGTAGTACCCAAAATTTTCAATGTTTGTCACAAGTAGTACTCAAAGTTGTTTATTTTAGTCTTTTTTTTTAACACGCGCATATATTTGTGACAAAAATAACTTTAGATACCACAAGAGATGAAATTGAAAACTTTGGATATTACTTGTGATAAAATTTAAAATTTTGAGTACTACTTATGACAAAAATTGAAGTTCATGTATCAAATATATAATTAAGAAATAGTTCATATACTACTACACAGTATATATATGTGATAAAAACCCAGTCCCCAAATGACAAAACCTAGAAAACGATGGTTTTTGTCTCATCAAATGTCTTCACAAAACGCACTAATCGATCTGGATCGACTAGTTCTCAAAAGAAAGTTGAGTTGACATTGGCCCTCCGCTATACATGATTCGAAACCATTCATACTTTAAGTCTCTATGTTACAATTATTCATCTAAAAAATAATATCAGTCAAATTTAGCTAGCTGTTTAATTAATTATTATCATTCTCATTTTTTGTTTTTCCTTCTTTAGTTATGCATGGATAAACTGGATACATTTTGGTTAGTCAGTTGATTATATCTTGACTATGATTAAGTTTATCTGCAATGTGAATGATTTAATGTTTAAAGGGATCGATAGTACACATACTACATATTCTCAAGAAAATAGGAATATATTGAGAATATATGAGCAAGACATTGCAAGCTCGTGACAGGAAAGATATAGGAAAACTAACCAGGGAAACACATTATTCTAGCTACTATTGCACCGCCCTACTATGATGATTCACTTGGAATCCAGACAAGAGTGTCCACCTTCGAATTTGAAACAACTACAATGGTTTAAGTTTCTCATCTACAATTTACAAGCTCAACCAAAATTGTCCCCTTGCCTTCAGACACAATCATGAGAACCATGATTCAAGTAGCTCGCCTTTGCTAAAGAGTCCGTGAGCTTAAAAACCATTAACCCTATATACACATACAAAACAGGTGCTGCAAGATGCGGATGTTAACCACTTACACCAGAATAGACAGAAAATGCAAAACTTGATTCTAGCCAATCAGATACATAACCATATTGTAGACCCTTTCAAATAAATATCTGATGAGTACTTGAGTTGCAAAATAATTTTGTTAGCATTAGTCTTCTATCCAACAGTGTTTGATTCAAACAGAACTTCCTAAGCTATGAATAATGAAATCTTAATAAGAACAATTAGACTGCGTTTGGAAAACTTCCTAACAGGCAATTTCTGTCAATGAACTTGCTATGAATAATTAGCATTACAGTGGAACTATCAAAGGTTATAAAAACAGAGCAAGCGCATGGCAAGCACAACAAACAAATTGCAGAGGAAGAACAAAGAATTTACTGCACCACATGTCATTACCCAAACCCAGTTCTTTCTTAAGACGATACAGGCCGAAAGGCTGACTCTGCATACTCGTTACTCTAACTTCCGATTGGCAAGTGCGATGCTTGTCAAAGACTTCAGTCAATGAAAAGTGATGTTGATTTTTTTTTTCCCCTCGAGTCTTTCCATTAAAACATGCAATTAACTCTGTAGAGTCATTTTCCGCATGAAATTAACAATTGTTTCTCAAAGAAAACAAATATTTCAGGAAGCAGCATTTTTGCATAGTTCACTTGAAGAAGGGTAGAGAACCAGTGATTAGGAAATGTACAGCTAGATCCGGCAACAAGTCATATGATAAGGATCAAAGCATGAGCTTACTTTAACCCCCATAGGGGCAAATGGTTTTGAGTTTTCTGGCTGTTCAGTTGGAATTTTAGGATAGTTCACACTTTCAACCTGGAATCTTATCTGTGAGTTCGAAACTATATGTTAGTATACACTTGCACTCTAAAAATTTGAGCACACATATGAATAGATCAAATCATAACAATATGAACCTGGTGTTAATTATTGGCTCCACTTGTATTATGGAGAAGTAGGTGCAGCTGATAAGGCACGTTTTGGTTTTCTGATGCCCAAGTCAAAAATAAAAAGGATGTGGCTTTGGCATTTGTCTGACTCATTGCATGAGTGCTTTTGTCCTACCTCACTAATGTATTATTAATGCATGCATGATAGATAATTATGTATATGTAAATATAGTGCAGCAAAGAGAAAGAAAACGTGGGCTGCTGCATGCACTTGCTATATTTATATATTCATTTGGTGGTGCATGTGAGTGGAGGTAAGAAAGTGTGAGACAAAGGAGAGAACGTGAGAGAGCTGGTGCCTATGTATATATGTGTGTGCATGCATGGGAATTGTGGGAAGAGATAGAGAAAGAGCTGAGATGTAGGGAGCTACGGCAGAGAAGAAATAGTTCTTCTCTTTGGATAGCAGATGCAGCTATTTGTTAGAGAGAGTTGTTGGTCTCTTATTTGTTTTTGTGCACTACACCTACTGAGGAGTGAACTCCTCTCTGTCATTTGTGTGGGTGGAGCTGTATCACTTGGAAGAGGCGCAATATATCTCATCTGTTTGGGTTGCTGCTATGTTGAGGTAGTCTATGATCTCTTTGGTCTCTCCTTCTTCTTTGTGAGCAAGAATATATTTGAATATGTTTGTGTATATTCTTGGCTTTTTTTGTTTGGTATGTACACTTGGGTTGTCTGACGCTTGGTATGTACACTTGGTATGTACACTTCTGTTTCGTTTATCGTTTTCATATTTTGGCAATACTTCATATATTTGGTTGTCTGACGCTTCCGCACAACACCTGGTCCTTCAAATCAATTGAAAATTCATCATCAGAAGGCTTCCAATACCACATGACAGAATTCCTGAAATCCTCATAGAATATTAAAAAAAAAATCAAAGAATGAACCAAAAGAAGAATATATGCTGCATTTAAAGCTTTATATATAATTCAATAAGACCGACATAGGGCACCTACTTTTTTTAGTTTTCCTTTGTGTGCGATGGTGTAGGAAGACGATGACTAGGTATATAAATATCATCAAAAAATCACAGTGACACTGCCATTTGCAGATCCAAAATCAGACAATTGAAAAAAATTAGAAATTGTTCATATTGGTGTCTCTTCAGTACAAGTAATTATCACTATACATACTTCAGTGCAGCATTTGCACATTCAAAATCAGAAGATGGACCAACAGAAATGATTCATTATCAGAAGTGGATCAATGAACATGCAGCACTGAATTGCATGTACAGTATAGTGTGAATTGCTTGGACCAAAGAGACGCAGAAAATAAACTAGACTAGATAGAAACAAGCAGCGGTCAGTCATAATTATACTGGTAGAAGGCTTACAACGTAAACCATCGGCAGTTGAATCTATTACTTTTGCAGTAACTATCTCTCCCACAAATGGACGAAACATAATCATAACTTAGGATTCTCGGAACACAGTAGACAAATTAAGTATATCTTTTTTTTTTCAGAAGACACAAAGTATATCAATAGGCTGCCCCTATTACATTTAAAGCAATTAAAATGAATGAAGGTGTCTCCGAACAAATTAATTAAAAAAAAAAGTAAAAACAAGAAGATTGAAAACCCATTACTGCAAACAAGCTGTCTCTAATTACAAGGATAGGTATCAGAATCAACCTAAATGTGATATGAACGAAAATTGCAAACAGCACGTTATTTAGGAACAAAAAGGAAACATAAAGTAAAGTATATACCGCTAGAGTTGGATGACCATCATTTGGTAAGATGAAGTGATCTTTAATAGATTGGATATCATAGACAGAAACCCAAAGTCCCAAATTGGTGATAACCTACAACAGTTGATCAAAGAAAGAATTGTGAATGCGAAATAAAGGGCACAACTCATACTCCAATTGGAGAATATATAGCACCGCAAACCTTATCTAAGAAAAGCTTCTCCAGCTCTCCCATAACGGCATCTTGTAGACGAAAGCTAAGCAGATGAGGAGGCAAACGCAGTGAGTGCTCAATTCGGCTAAGGTACATTGGGTTTTCTTCAACATTTATATCCCAAAAATATGTGATTGAAAATTGTTAGTTTGATTTTATGTATGGAATAAGTGAAACACAGAGTAGTTAGCTTTTAATAGTATAGATTAAAGTCAAAGGATGTGTATAACAAGTCCCTAGAAAAACAAAGGGATCGGCATTTGGTGTAAACAATCTCATAGAATGTAATCAATGTATTAAAAAAAAATAGAAAACTAAGTGGCAACAGTATAGCACATAGTACAACAAACCATTATTTGGCTTCTGGAACTAATCAAGCTTCCTTTTGTTCCAATATTTACAATCTACATTGACCATATCCAAATCTGAATCACCTTCCGAAAAACCTTCTCAATTAAAGTCTAAAAGTTCAACAATCTTTCTAGTTCTACAATTCCATTTGATTATTCTTTGAAGTAATCAATTTAACAACTGGAAGTCTAGAACACAAATCAACGGCCTATGTGTAGTGGCGGATCCAGCAACCTCGACGTTGCGAGGGAATTTTATTAATTGAAAAGAAAGATGCACCTAGTCAGGGGGGATGTACATGGCCTTACCCCTCAAATGCATATCTATAAAAAGATTAAAGTATAAGAAAATAATAATATTAATAGCAAATTACCAATAACTACAAGTCTACAATTATAGGGAAACTTTTCTCATGCGGAAGGCCTCCAACAGTGAAGCTCATACGGTACAATTAAGTTAACCAATAGAGAGGCCCAAATCCATGCGGCCCAAACACTGTTATCTTTTTTAATTTTCCGTTATGTAGTATGTTACAAAAATGCCCTTCTGTCAGCAGTGGCTTTTTTCATGTAATTAACCCTAAAAACTAAAGGAATTAAAGACCGATGATCGAATCTATTGTACACCAATTAATTTGGGCCAATTTTTTGCTTTAGGTGTACATATATGATGGAACCACATAAATATTTTCATATCAATTTCAAACCCATTTCATGTACACGATGCCAGCGACAAGTTTGGAACTGCGGAAGCAAGTGCTTTCACTTCATCAAAAACATGGCTTAGCCTTCACCATTAAAGTCATCTTCCTCATTGTATAACGCATTAATCACCAATATAATCGATAAAGCATCATTTTTTGTATTTTTATTTTACTTTTTTGACATTGGTGGAGATCGAGTTCCGACCTGATCGATCTAACATAATCTTAACACTGTTCTTCACCCTCATTCACCACTTAGACTAACCTCAAGCATCGCCTTCCACATTTTAGCTATGCAATATTTTTTTTTTCTTAGCAAATCTTGTTTATTTGTAATGCAGTGAAAGCCAATAGATAAAAGGTAGACTATGTCAACTAAACCTAAACAAGAACAATATGTGTAAAAAGCCTCTCAATTTTCTAAATTTTTGGGCCAATTACCCATAAGGTCATTTACATAACCTATATTCTTCAAAAAGCCACCTAATATTTTTATTCCTCATAAAGCCACCAAAATATTACAAATTTTAATATTTACAAAAATGTCACTGCCTACAAAAAAACTACTGCATTGATCTTTGGCAGTAGTTTTATTGTTCTTTGACAGTAGCTTTATTGTTCTTCGACAGTAGCTTTATTATTTTTTTGGAGTACTTCCTCGCCAGTAGTTTTATTGTTCTTTGACAGTAGTTTTATTGTTCTTTGACAATAGCTTTATTGTTCTTCGACAATAACTTTATTATTCTTTGGGAGTACATTTTTTGTTCCTCGCCAGTGGCATTATTGTTCTTTGACAGTAACTTTATTATTCTTTAACAGTAGGTTTATTGTTATTTGACAATAGCTTTATTGTCTCTAGTAGTAGTTTTTCGTATCCAATGACATTTTTGTAAATAATGAAAAAAATGCGGTGACATTTTTGTAAATATTGACACGGTGATATTTTTGTAAATATTGGTGGCTTTATGAGGGATAAAAATATATGGTGGCCTAAAAAAGAACAAGGTCACCAAAAGTGACATTTTCAGTAATTTTTTATAAATTTTATTGGATAATAGCATGCCTAATACAAAGCTTAGTACGTCCTTATATAGGATACGGATCCAAATTAAAATCTAAAAGGAATATTAAAGTCTTGCATAGCAAGAAATTTTTTTGAGCAAATAGGAAAACAAAACCAAAAAAAGAACAGAAAATCCAAATCTACTAAAAATATTAAAACACAAATTTAACTACCTAATTAAACGATCTTTGTTCGTTTCCTTATTCCCTTTTTGAAAAGGTATCATGAGCCCTAATCGAACTCTGTGACAAGTTATCCCCTAACGTACTATTCCTTCATTCAGAATTTGTAAACAAAGTTCACTGATCGACCTCATCCCCTACCTACTATAGGCCAGTAGGTTTTGTAAAACCAGGAGGGCATGCCATCGATCTACACCTTGTGATTTCCGTGAGTTATTGGACATGTGCAAAAGAAGATTGCTGATCGATCTCTGTGCTAAAATATATAATATGACAAATTAATTTTCCAGGACAAATGTGTACGCAATTAATAAGACTGTCCTTATTTATTTGAAAGCATAGTGTATAATAGCAGAAAGTGAACAACAAATAGGCTAGGAAAATACAATACGATCTGATAGCTATACTAAAAACATGATCATTAGCCACGCTCACAAGACGATACAATACAATCCTATAGGAAACTACAAATAGAAAAAGGTTATGGTACTCTTAGAAAATAGCTGGTTTGGTACTTTTAACTAATTAGCTTTAAATTTGTCCCAGTTACTTGAGCCCCTAGCCGCCTTTGCATGATGGTGACACCAGGCTGCTAGTATGGAGGATGCTGCAAATTGTTCCCACTGCTCCAACTGAGAAACGTTTGTTACGTTCATGCTAAAGTACCACCAGAATTTAGAGACAACACTCTTCAAGTCGCTGGCCCTTATAGAAAATGCTTCAACTTGTTCTTGGCATATAATAGTTCTAGTTGAGATGGGTATGTCAGAACGGAAAGGACTTTTGCATGCCCAATGCAAAACTTCTTCTCCGCAAAAACTGCCTCTCTCTAACCACTTGGAATCACAGATTGTTCCAGTTGCACCATTGGCTGTGTAGGTCCATGCAATGCCTTGGGTGATGAAGAACATCTTCCCAAGTGGTTTACCCTCTTGAGCAATGTAGTTGTCTTCGCTGTAGGTCTCTGGCTTAAGATGCTCAACAATTCCTTTCAACACTTTTTCATTCGTAGTTTCAAGCAGTGGCACCTATATGTACGTGAATATATATTATCAATTAAAAAATAATTAATTAAAGATCAAGAATATGTTATATCCAATTAATGAGATACAGCTTTAACCAATCGCAAAAGCATGGAAGAGACCAACAAATATATATTGGGGATTCAAACCAAAAACCTACTGCTAATCTGCTCTTATATCATGGAAACATGCAACCACCCAAAAAGCTAACTAGGCCAACGATGCTGCTTTGTGAAGCTACTTCTTCTTTTTTAAATGTATACTAGAATGCATGAGAATTTAAATATGGTACTCCGTATGTGATGAAGGATTTTCATATATAATTAATGATTACCGATAGGTGTATTTATCTTCCTACTGACACTTCTATAATTTGATGGAGAAAAAGAGTACTTACTTTTCTAAGTGAAGCCATGCAAAGAAGATAAATGATCTGCTTTTTATCATGAATGGGAAGAATATAGAGGATACTGTGCACATTAATCACTTTGTTAGTTTCTAGTTTGTGTATGTTATCCATGATCACGGTCTTCAGATCCTTAGGTAAGTCATTTTTAGATAACCACAAATCAACATCTGGTATCATCAATTGCTTCTTCTTTTTAGCTTCAAGCTCCTTTAAGCTTTCTCGTGTGTCCTGCAGTATGTACATATATTCCATAATTAACAAATAATTGATCGATCATGATGGTGACTCAAATAAATCTCGTTTACATACAATATTTACATATGTACAATAATACACTTTGTAGAGGGGACAATTGTAAATTTGAAAATAATGGGGATATCCACGCTCTAAAAATCAGATCTATGCATCTATTATTAGGTTATATTTGATCAATCATGCAAAAAATTAGCCAAATCATTTAATCATTGAAATTATTGATTACAATATTACACTTCATAGAAGGGAATTGATATATATATATAATGATTCTCATGTACGGATGTCCTTACTTTATAAGGTGCGCAGTTTTGATTTCAGTCATCAGATATATTTAAATTATCTAATCTGACGGCTAAAATTAAAACTTTGCATTTTATAAATTAAAGATATTTTTAGTGGAGAAGCACTATATATATATACACATATATAGGACTTCTGTACTATAGAGATTCACAAATTTAAAAGTGTAGTTTTCTAATCTCAGCTTTCAAATCAGATTATTTAAACAAATTTAAAAGCTGAGATTAGAAATTCACAACTTTAAATAGTACGGACGTCCACACCTAAGTATGATATATATATATAGTCTCTTTCACATACGCACGTCCGCATGTAAAATAAAATGCGAACATAAGCATCCCTACCAATTGACAATATAACTCAAAAATTAGATTTATTTGTTAATCGTTCATCATTTAGATTTATTTTCAAAAATTATCCTTGCAAAAAATCAGCCGAATTGGAGATTGTTTGGTCATCTGTTCATTGTATAATTTACAGAAAAATATAGTCCTTCAAATAATGTTGAAATGATGAATGTTGTAATCAAATGGCTAAATAATTTCTAATTTGAATTTTTTATTTATCAAAATGATCCTTGAAGGGTGACCTAAAATATAAACGGTTTTGATTATTAGTTTGCATTCGTAATGAGGATGTTCGTATTTTATTTTACATGAGGACGTGCGCATGTGAAGGAGACTATATATATATATACATATATATATATATACATGCCTTCTTCATTATAGAATTCCGTAACTTTTAAAAGTGCACAGCTCCGTACGTAGTGGAGAAAAGTATTTTATATATATAATGAACTTTAAACTATGCAAAGATTGATAAGCACAAACCTGCACTCTTGCATTGAGATATACTAAAAATAGTGCCATCCCACTTATAGATATCAAAACGCAAAAGTAGATTTCCGACGGTAACGAACTGGTGTTGAGGTTTGAACCAAAGGAACTATAAAAGTAAAACGAAGTACACATTAGATCTAAAGTTAGAATATTGTAGATTTGGTCGTATTTGTCTAAAGCTTATCATTTCGGTTACATCAATGAGCCTAAATTATCATAAGAAGTCTAGCAAATGAATCCTTCAACAATAACATATGTAGCTTGTTCAACCATCCATTCTTTTGAAATAAATGAAGGTGTAGTGTAAATTTTTGTTCACCATTGTCCAACATCTACGACACAACCATAATCTATCACAAATTATGATTTGTTAAACCAAACTAAATTGTATCATGTAACGGTTAGTTACTGTGGCAGTTAATATCATGTTTAAATATTGGTTTTAAATCATGTGAGCATTCTCTAATATTTCAAATGCTACAACAAGAACCACACTACATTAGATGATTGAATGACACAAAAATAGACATTAATCAAATGCAAAAAAGTAGTTAGGGTTTTGGGAATCAAACAAAGAATGATGGATTTAAAATTAGTTATTTGCATCATCGAAACAAGGACACAGAAGTCATCAGTAGGGTCAAATATATATAACAACATAAATTTTTTACGGAAAGTAGAATATCAATTGGCGCCTCAAAATATTATTTATCTTGTTTCTACTGCTAAATGACTTCCCTTTTTTTTTTGTAGTTTTCTAAATATATACATATATATTAATGATATTGATCATGTATGAGACATGAAAAGTTATAAGTGCAAAAAGTGCAAACCTTAAGTTTCGTAGAGCCCACCAAAATGATAGTGACAACCTTCGGAGAAAAGGTGTTGAATGTTTCTGATTAGATTGAAGAGCATAAAGATAAATACCAAAATTGAATGTTGTCGAGTTCTCCTCTCGTATAGGGCAATGTTTCTCGGAAAGTGATGAGGTATAATTAGATGGGAAATTATTACCACAATAAAAATCTACTGAGCTACAATGTTGTATTTCTATGAGAGCATTACAGTTTAACGTCCAACAATCTAGCTGACGTTGAAGAGCAAGACGGTACCATAAGGCTCCGAATAGCTGAATAAGGACGACCACCAAAGAAGTCACCAATTAATTTCAGAAAAACACTGAAAATGAGATTAGAAGTTAATTGTTTTCCTCAATTTGTAGATATGAAACTTACATGAGAAGCTAGAATGAAAGGAAGAAAGTCCAATATCGGTTTAAGCCATCTTTCTATTCCAGTTTTCATGATAGGACGCCTCCTTAGCGATGCGTAGATGTCATAAATTCGTAATGTGTATTGGATCGGAATGGTAATGTAGAAAGCATACAAAGTATTCCAGTCAACACGAAGGAAATCCGAGATTATAATTATCTGGACACATTATACAACAATTAAATTTGATGATGGTGTAACCCTTGCAGAACCAATTAATGAACTTGTAAAATTGAATGAATGAATATATATTCACCTCTAGAACGGGAAGAACAACCAAAATGCGAGGTAGAAGGGGTAACAGCTTATGAATTCTCGCTTTGATTGATTGATTTTCTTTCGGAGGAGGACGTACGACTGTTGTTTGATCTCTTGATCTTATCCTCCAGCAGGCCCTTAATGGCTTACATTTCTTCCGAATAATTCCCAGTAAAGAAATGATAATGTCAATCGTATAAATGACATCTACGATTAATCGTAAACCAAGATATGTCCACATCAATTTTTCGTCCCGAATCCAGCACTTAACTGCCTCAGATATGACATCAGTGTAACAGTACAAAGGATCAATGAAGACAGCAATGCAACATGCTAGTAGAAAGAATGTATTCCACAATCTTTTTCGCCTATGATGTGCATTAAGAGTTTCTTCTAGTCGTCTTGCACTTGTAAGTAAAGGGACTCCATTTTCCTTTTCAGATTCCCCCCGTAGATTTCCATCCAGACTTCTGAACAAACATATTATATCAAAACATTACCTAAAGGAAGTGGAATTAATGGTTATTAATTTGGTAGTCGTTGTCTGTCATAGGATTTAGTTTTCATTCCTAACCACCGCTAGTTTCACTTCCTTTAGGAATGATATAATCGATCAAAGAACAATTATATATATTAGTTATCTAAATAGATGAACATATTTTTCAAGAATACTTAAACGATCAAGATGATAATTAATCAAATGACATAGCTAAATTATGAATCGAAATTCAATTTGATGGTGCGAATAATACAATTTAGGGGAGTGGCTCTCTTTCTTTAGGGGAATTCATACAAATTTTTTTTTTAACAATAAAAATTAATACAATATATTAACATATGACGTACATACAAATAATACAATTATATAAAATATTAACCGTAATAGATTCATACACAAGCATTTAAGGAAATTCTACAATATATCAATGTATGACATATGTACATACAATTACCACTTTTAGGACTTATTACTTAAACGAAAACCTACTTTATTTTAATAAGGACTTTATTTATCTCAACAATGACTTTTTGTAGTTATCACATGATATGTTGTAGTGGTAACATGTGTCGTCAAATGGTAAAATATTACAATTACTATTTTTAAGACTTAATTACTTAAACGATAACCTATTTTATTTTAATTAATGAGAACTTTATTTATTTTAAGAAAAATTTTATGTCTTCATTATGTATGAAAAATGTTAACATACAATTTTCTTACCCAAGGATTTAATTAATAATGCCATAATTTTCCCACTTAATTGTATGACGTTTTATCATAAATGAAAGTTTTCTTAGATAAACTATGTATAGGGAAAAAGAAGGTGTTCGATGTGCTTCTATTGATGAAGACCGGAAAAAAAAAATTATTATTCTATAATGCAAGATAGTATCGCGTGTATAGCACTTGCTAGCGTATTTTAGTATTTTAAAATTACAAACATAATTCAATGTTTTCTACGAGTCAAAGAAGCTAACCGCAAGATAGTACAGGTGGCGCAAATATGGAGATCGAAATGGAAGTACAGTAATAGAGGAATCAAGTGTTTGAGACTGAAGGGGTGATTTCGGTTAGTTAGTTTAAATAACTAAAACAAAATTAACTGAAACTTACAGCACACACAGAGAGAGAGAGAGAGAGAGAGAGAGAGAGAGAGAGAGAGAGGACACGGAATGAGGACTGGATCCGAGGAAAACGATCAAGATTGGAACGGCAGAAACGAAATTAATCTAGCTAATCCCTTTTGAAACCAAATTAATCTAAGACGGTGACATACATTAGAAGTGAGTTTCTAGTATGCATATATGGTTCATAATAAGCAAGAGTGTGGGGTATGAATATATAAGTGAGTACTGGACCTTAAAACAGAACTAAAAAAGCAATAATGCACTGATTGATTCTATTTTCCCTACACCAGACACGATCATTCTTCCACTGAGGCAGCAACATCGCCATCAAAAAGAACAAGAAGAGAAAAGAAAAGAAAAGCTTTAGCTATAGTACGATCAAAATTAACTCTCAATTAACAAGGGTACACTGTGTACTGGATTAGAAAGTAACCCAAATCATGCAGTTTTGTTTTTTAATCATTTTCCACCCTTTCAGACTCTAGCTTACCACTACTCAATGTCGATCTTATAGCTGAATAGCTGATACAATTTTTCATACCCCAAAAGAAAAAGGAAAAAAAAAAGTTTAAGCTTATCCTTTGGGTAGTAGTACAGGTCTTATATATTGGCAAAAAGCTAGTAGTAGTGCCGATCTTTTTCATGCCATTTTTTTTTATCTTTCAAAGATCGAAGTATAGAACGGATCCAGAAAGGACGTGATTGATCTAAGATTTTTGTTTTAATATATGGGAGTAGATCAAAACTCAGAGATGCATTTTTATACGACTGCAAATATGTGTATATATGGAGAGTGATTTTCGCACTCCCCTTTTCTCTCTCATATTACCTCTCACACTCCACTTCTAATCTTTAATGCATTCTCATCTATTTAATTATTCTCTCCACCTACTAATCACCATGCACGTTTCACTATCCATGACTCTTTGCAATAAATCTTTCATCCAAATGGGAAGCTAACTAATATATAAAATCTCAAGCGAAGCAGGTGAAAAGTTTTTTTATGTAATGATCTCCTTATTTTTCCTCTGCACCAGGCATAAAATACTTTTATGGCATGGAAAGTTGGAGACGACAGAGATTGATGAGGGATTTGGAGAAAAAGATCGAAGAGAAGGGCAGCAGATACTGATTGAATGAAAAAGATATGGAGTCTGCCTGCTACGAAAACAAAGAAAGAAAGAGAGTAGAAAAGGTTGCAGGGAAACTAAAGGAAGAAGATGAACTAGATTAGTCACATAATTGGTCGGAGACGTGACCATTAAGCTTGACCACACAATCAAGATACATAAGTAACTTCGAGCAGTGAATTCCTACCCGTATATCCTTTCTATTATTTTAAGCAATCAACGGCTGTGATCACTCTAGTTTACTTGAACAGGTTGATAGGCAGAATTTTGCATATTAATCCTATTTACTTTACCAAAAGTGTCTCTTATCCAATGATTCTACTCTCTCTCTCTCTCTCTTTCTGTCGTATTCTTCCTCAGGGAATGCTTACCTGCGTTTGAATCAACCATCCTTCCGACACGTGTTCAAGAAATATTTTAATTAAATGCTTTTTTTTTCTTATCTGTTTTGCCCCTGCTGCCGCCCCTTTCACTTTCTTCCTCTTCTCCTCTTTTTTTCAACAGAAGCTCTCTCTCTCTCTCTCTCTCTCTCTCTCTCTCTCTCTCTCTCTCTCCTTCAAAGCCTCTATAGTTTTTCAGGCAAGCCAATAATCACCGGCGAGCTAATTGTGGTTTGGGCGAAGTACTTTCCCCAGGCATGGCGAGGGATGCAATGGGATCCGTTGATTGAAGGAGGTCGAAGGATGAACAAATGGGATCTGGGTATACCAAGCGGTCAAAATACCAAAGGCGAATCCGCCTCTCTTTTTATTTTTTTATAAAAATGACCTCAAATTACAAATCACCCGAAATTCTTTGAGAAACTGATGTTGTATGGATTATTGGTTACCAACTTCGATCTCTTCGGTTGGTTTTCATGGTGAGAATCTTGTTGAAAGAGGCTGGGAGAATGAATTTTAGTCTGGATTTTGCAATTTTTTTGAAATTGACGATGAACAAATTTAAGTGGCTTGTTATTTTAGATACGGCTTTGGATCAACCAAAATCAAAATTGTGGAGGATAAGGATGTTATTGCTGAAATTGCTTGGCTGGGATTTTTCCTCTGGGAATTGATGTTTTGCTGGGATTTTTCTTCCCACTACAGAGGCTTTGAAGGAGAGAGAGAGCTTCCATCGAAAAAAAAAAAAAGAGAAGAGGAAGAAGAGAAAGAGGTGGTAGCAGGGGCAAAACAGAGAAGGAAAAAATAAGTATTTAATTAAAATATTTCTTGAACACGTGTTAGATGGGTGGTTGACTCAAACAAACTCGGCGTTTGAGCTTAGTATTCCTCTTCTTCCTTTCCGTGAAATTACTAATAATGTTATCATACCAACATAACAAAATTACACCATCACAAACAACTACAATATAGCATGACAATCGAACTGAGAAAACATGCATGCCTATTCTATATTTGCACAATAGCATCGTGTGTGTTGCACTTGATAGTGTATTTTTGTATTTTAAAATTGCAGATAAAATTTCGTGTTTTCCATGAGTCAAAGAACCTAACCCCATCTCAACATCCTTAGGTGGATTGATCATATTTCAAGAAGCACAGGTACTCTGGCGCAGATATGGAGATCAAAAAGAAAATTAGAGAATTAATCAAGTGTTTGAGACTGAAGGAAAGATATATATCAATTTCAGTTAATTAGTTAATTTAAATAACTAAAAAAGTTAATTGAAACTTACGGCAGATAGCTAGAGAGAGAAAGACGGTGACATACCTGAAGTAGATTTCTAGCTTGCATACATGGTTCATATATAATAAGGATTCTTCTTTTTTTGTTACAATAATAAGGATTCTTTGTGGTCTGATTAAGTGAGTACTGGACCTTTAAATAGAACTCATAAAGCAATAATTCACTCTGGATGATCTTGATGGCATTGGCATTGCTGGCCTTTTTGAATTGTGAATATGTAGTGGGAGGTGGAAGCTATTTCAATTAGTGGAAACTATTTCAATTTTGTGGTGGAAGTCCTTTCAATTATGTAGTGGAAATTTTTTCAATTTTGTCATGGAAGCTGCTTTGAATTGGCAATATATAGTGGAAACAACTTTGAATCGTGAATATATAGTGGAACCCCTTTCAATTGTACAGTGGAGGCCATTTCAACTTTGCAGTGGAAGTATTTTCAATTATATAGTGGAAATTGTTTCAAGTTTGTAGTGAAAGCTCTCTCAATTTTGTAGTGCAACCTCTTTGAATTTAAAATGTGTGGTGGAAGTTTTTTTTATTTTGTAGTAACAGCCTCTTTAAATTAAAAATTTGTAGTAGAAATGCTTTCAATTATGTAGTGAAAACTCTTCAATTATATAGTGAAGGCTCTTCAATTGTGTAGTAGAAGTTATTTTAATTTTGTAGTAGAAGCTCTTCGATTATATAATGAAAATGGTTTCAATTTTGTTGTAGAATCTCTTTAATTATGTAATGAAAGATGTTTCAATTAGTGGAAGTTGTTTCAATTGTATAGTATAGGGGTGGGTACGAGTTAGGTTGGTTCGGTATATAGGATATGGAAAATGCTTCATATCCCAAATTTTTATACCAAATTTGTATCCCAAATGATGTGGCAACTGTCATGTAATCGTCACGTAATTAGACAATTTTCAACCTATCTCCATATTAAATAATTTCAGAATTTTTTTAGATGATAATTAATTTATTTGTTTGTTAAAAAACAAAAAACAAAAAAAAACTCAACACCCTCCTTGTCTAGTCGTCTCCTCCCTCGCCGTTCCTCTTCTTTACTGTTCTGGACTTCAGATAAAAACATTAAAACATGGATGTCCTAATATAAAATACATAACCATGGTCCATGGTGATAAACCTCCTGGTGACAAACTCGGTGGATAAGGACATAAGGTCATCAAATCATAAGGACATAAGGTCAACAATATCAGAACCCCTCTCTTTCTCCACTTGATCATTGCATCTTGAGATCATATATAACTATAATCATCAAATCACCACTACAACCAGATATGTACCTTACTTGCTGAGTGACTCGATCAATTTATATACTAAATTGGACCCATATATGGTGACAAACTCAATGAATAAGGGCTACAGTCATGGATGTGAAACACTTGGTATATCCTACGATCAATATAATAGGGTATGCAGGTCAAGAAGAAGGTTAAAATATTTTCTTTTATCAAGAGTAATTTTTTGAAATTCTTAGTTGGATCCCTTGACCACTCGATGAAATTTAACATATGAGAATATTAATTTCAATCAAAATGACAAAATTCAAACGGAGAATGCCTATGTGCATTGATTTGTTAGACAAATTTGAAATTTTTCCCTTTTTCATGAGTTTTGGAGCTTTTAGGGTTAAATACCTTGTATTATAATTTTTTACAATATAAATTAATGCATTTAGATTACATGTTGGAAATTATAGTGTATGTAAATGATGATGTGGCAACTGCCATATAATTTGGTACCCAAATTTGGTATAAAAATTTGGGATCTCTAGCACTACTCATAGGATCGGATATGGATCCAAATTAAAATCTAAAAGGAATATTAAAGTCTTGCATATATAGCAAGAAAACAAAATTGAGTGTGCAAATAGGAAAACAAAACCAAAAAAGAAAAGAAAATACAAATTTACTAAAAATATTAAAACACAAATTTAACTACCTAATTAAACGATCTTTGTTCGTTTCCTTACTCCCTTTTTGAAAAGGTATCATGAGCCGTAGTCGAACTCTGTGACAAGTTACACCATTTTAAAGTTGGGAAAAAGCTAAAATGGTACCTGAACTATACCTTCATATTATTGATGGTACCTGAACTTCATTTTTTGTCACAAATGGTACCTGAACTATTCGAGTTCATCTTAAGTGGTACCTAAGGCCACCTTCGGTCAGCTCTCCGGCCAAAATTGGCATGTGTGCGCGCGTGAGTCACTATGCATACTAAAATGACTTTATTGCCCTCACATAACCGTCCAAAAAGAGAGGAAAAATAATTCCTCCTCCCCAATCTTTCTTTCCTTTCTCTTTCTTGTTTATCCTTCCTCTCCCATTCTATTATCCTGAGATTTTTTTTTTCAATTCGATCAAAACTCTAATTGATCTCTTATACCCTCCTCTGCAACCACGAATCCTTTGAATTTTTGAAGCAAAAATTTCTGGGTAGCTGAACCTCAACCAGAGCAACCAACTCTGCTTGTTCAAGCACGATAGTCTTATAAGTCGGCTGAAAATGATTTATGGGAAATCGGCGGGGAAGGAGAAGAGAGTAAGTGGTGGGGGTACTTGGAAAGCATGTGGATATACCATGGAATAATTTTCATAGATGCACAATTACCAGGTGGTCTTTCCAATTTTCCATCATAATCGATGTTTATATATCAACTCAAAATAAGGATCTGATTATGCTAATAAAAAAAATCCAGGCCTTCATAAATTAATTGTCACTCATTTAGCTTTCTTGTTTGATTTTCTGGAGACATTCTCAGCCGTGCAGCAATAGATATGTATGGCAGCCAATAAAGGTAGTCTCTTGTTGCATTTTCAAAACTGGGTTTGGTAAAATCAAGAAGCGTCCCCTCCTATTCTTTTTTCTTGAGATTGTGGGTTGTCACCTTTGGCTATGAAATTGCACCTTCAATTTCCGATTCTCTATTGCCTATTGGAATTGTTTGGTTGCATATGCCTTGGGGATTTGAAATTTGGGATCTGGGTTTGGAGGAAAACCCAATAAGAATGCAGAAGTTTTGTTCAAATGGTTAATTCTTGGATATGAGATATCGGTTTTGTAGCCACAAATTTTGCAAAATGGCTGATCTTGCAGTATAAAGGTGATGAGTATGAAGAAGAGGACCTTTGCTTCTACAACACCCAGATGTAAAATTCAGCCAATTACAGTAAGCATGATTCTCACAATCACCGATTTGCAGCAATGGTTTGGTGGAGTTATATAGCAGGTTTGCAGCAATGGTTTGGTCGAGTTTTATTGCAGGTTTGTAGCAATGGTTAGTTTGTTCCCCAATTTCTTCTTCCCCTTCAAAATCCCAGCTCTAGCTTTTCTCCGATATCGGCCATGGCAACTCCACCGTCTTCTTCCATATATACTCTTCATCGTCCTCGTCCTCGTCCTCGTCCTCCTACTTCCCGATGCCCTTTCACCTCCGGCCAACCCCAGTACGGCAGTACCCCTCGCCTTACTCCGCCGCCGCGCCACCAGCCCCTTCAAGGACGTACTCGATCTTGAAAAAAAAAAAGGAGAGGCAACGAAAGAGAGGGGGAAGAGAGGAGAAGAAGTGAAAAAAAAAAAAAAAAAAAATGACATAAAATGTCAATTTGACCCTTGATAAATGAGTCACATGACAATTTTTGCCGGAGTTTTCACCGAATGTGGCCTTAGGTACCACTTAAGATGAACTCGAATAGTTCAGGTACCATTTGTGACAAAAAATGAAGTTTTACCATCAATAATATGGAGGTATAGTTCAGGTACCATTTTAGCTTTTTTTCCTTTAAAGTTTTAGGCCTTTCGTGAGCATGAAAAACTTAAAATGGTGTAAGATCATATGTATGGTTTCAAAAGACATTGCCATGTATGCGCATGCACGTAACCCATAACAAAGAGCTATAATAGCAGGAAGCTAGATAGCATTTGGTATAAGAGCCAATCAGTAAGACAGTGACATGTTTAGGATGCGAAACCTTTGGTATAAGAGTAATTAATGTGTGATTTCGAGCTCCGAAGAGTCTTGGGCGCACCCAAGTATATCCATACCTACATAAATTAAACGCGTGAGTATTACGCGTCCGTCAGTCCTCCTCATGCGTCCGTCAGTTTTTTTTCCTTTTTGACTTTCTCTCTCTCCTTTTTTTTCTTTCTTTCTTTCTTTCGCAAACTCTCTGTTCCCCCTTCCTTCACAGTCGCCGTCGAGCTTCCAAAGCTCCGGCAACCACCACACAACACCGCCCCTACTAAAGAGAGCAGATGGTGCCGGTGGTCCTAACCCATCCGGGTTTTTTTCTTCTTCTTCTCTCTCAACTCTCACCCCCTCTCTTTTCGTCTCTCTTCCCCTCTCGTCCGCAATCTCCTCCATAGACCGGTCTTCCGAGCAAGACCGAGGCTCACCACCACCTCGACTGGACTCCCCGGCCTCCAGCGAACCGAGTCCAGGCCTTGTGCTTACAAACGGCGCCGGCGATTGGGCATGGAAAGGGGGCAGAGAGAGTGCGAGAGAAAGGAGAAAAAAAAAATAGAGAGAGAAGAGGAGTAAAAAATTACTGTTGTCTATCACCTTTTTTGTTACCGTTAGTCACTATAACATCTATTTCTTCCGTTATTGACAGGTGGAAGGGTGGATGAAGCTAATGGCTGAGATTGATCAATATATGTTAAACAATTGGAGCGTGCCACTCACGCGGGATCAGATGCCATAGTGGTCAGCTATACTTGGGTGCAGCCAAGAATTTTCGTTCGAGCTCCCCTAACTATTCCTTCATTCAGAATTTGTAATTAAACAAAGTTCACTGATATCATCCCCTACCTACTATAGGCCAGTAGGTTTTGTAAAACAAGGCGGGCAGGCCATCGATCTACATCTTGTGATTTTCTGATTTTCTGTGAGGTGATTGGACATGTGCATGCCAAATAAGGTTGGTGATCTCTGTGCTATGCTAAAATATATAATAGGACTGATTAATTTTCCAGGATAAATGTGTAGGTAATCAAGACTGCTAGGCCTATCCTTGCTTATTTGAAAGCGTACGTAGTAAGCAGATAGGAATATACAAGACAATCTGATAGGAAACTACAAATAGCTAGAAAAAGGTTATCGTACGTACTCTTAACACAATTAAAATGATGGATTCAGTTTCAAGAACCCCTAAATTGAAAAAGGTTATGGTACTCTTAGAAAATAGCTGGTTTGGTACTTTCAACTAATTAACTTTAATATTGTCCATTGCCCAAATTAAAAAAAAAAACTTTAATATTGTCCCGGCCAGTTACGTAGACCCTTGGCCTTGGCAAGATGGTGACGCCATGCTGCTTGTATGGAAGAAGCTGCCAAATGTTCCCACTGCTCCAACTGAGAAACACTAGTTACCTTCATGCTAAAGTACCACCAGAATTTTGAGACAACACTCTTCAAGTCGCTGGCCATTATCGCAAATCCTTCAACTTGTTTTTCAGGTATAACTAGGCCTGGCAATTCGGGCGGGTTACCCGCTAACCCGCACGGGACCGCACGCTATCAACCCGCACGAACCCGCCCATTAATATTTCGGGCTGACAAAAAACTAACCCGTTAAGAACCCGCTAAATAGCGGGTCGTGCCGTGCTAACCCGCGGAACCCGTTAAGGCCCGCTAAGAAAGGGCATTTTCGAAATTTCAAAATCAAAAAATCTCAGCAACCTAGCTGATCGAGCATCTTCTTCCTCTCCTGAGAAACTCACTCGGTCTCAGCCTTCTCTCTCAGTCCCTCGCCGTCGCTCGTCTGAGCTTGGAGTCACGGCCACACATCTAGATACAACCAAAACAAAGCAATTAACAATATGGAGTTGTAAATATCATCTTAAACTCAAATCCTGTTAACTAACTTCAATTCCCTCATCCAATTAAACAAAGAAAGAAAGAACAATAATTGGTGGGTGGAAGGTGGAAGTAATTAAAGACCTTTGAACCAAGAGGATAATATCCTTTGCTACTCCAAAGCCCCCGTCTCACATACAAATCAGCCGCAGAAATTTTGCGATGCACATTGATGAACAACCCAACAGCAATATCAGCAATATCAGCAACATCTTCCGAGTACGCATCTCCAGCATTGGTCAACACAACTCCACGCCGCCGGCACTCAGCTTTGTCCACGTAGTCGGCGTCGGTGCTGGGAGACGCCACAAGTTTCAGCGCCGGTAGCAGCTGGAGGAGGTCGGCGTTGACCGGAGTACATGCGTGGCAAATGAGGGCCTGGATTGATTGGTGCTAGGCCTAGCAAAAAAAAGGTCTTAACGGGTCTCTTAAGTCTTAACGGGTTAACATGTAAAAAAAATTAATTTTCACTTAACAGGTCTTAACGGGTTCCAATGGGTAACCCGCCAACCCGTTGGGTTGAGCCCGTTAAAACCCGTTAGCTTAACGGGTTGTTAGCGTGTTGACCCGTTAACAACCCAAACCGCTAACAACCCGCACGCAACCCGTCCAACCCGCCCGACTGCCAGGCCTAGGTATAACGGTTCTAGTCGAGATGGGTAAGTTAGAAAGGAAAGGACTTTTGAATGCCCAATCCAAAATTTCTTCTCCGCAAAAACTGCCTCTCTTTAACCACTTGGAATCACAGTTTGTTCCAGCTGCGCCATTACCTGTGTAGGTCCATGCAATGCCTTGGGTGATGAAGAGCATCTTCGTAAGTAGTTCACCCTCTTGAAAAATGTACTCGTCTTTTGTACTGTAGTTCACTGGCTTAAGATGGTCAGCAATTCTTTCAAGAACCTTTTCATTCATAGTTTCGAGCAGTGGAACCTAGCTATATATATATATATACATATGGATAGTAAATATGTATGTGAATATTATTAATTAAAAAGAAATTAATTAAAGAGAATATGTTTAATCCAATGAGATACAATTTTAACTAATCGCAAAAGCATGGAAGAGACCAACAAATATTGGGGATTCAAACCAAAAACCTACTGCAAATTAATATGCTCTTATATCATGTGAAACAACCACCCAAAAAGCTAGCTAGGCTATATATAAGAGAACTCGCGCGCCAACAATGCTGCATTGTGAAGCTAACAAGATTTTTTTTTTTTAATGAATACTAACTAGATTGCATGAGAATTTAAATATGTACTGTGTTATGGAGTGTTATGAAGGATTTTCATATATAATGGTTGAATATATAAATGAATTCATGATTATGGTAATAGGTTAATTGATTTATATTCCTACCGATACTTCTATAATTTGATAGAAAAAGTACTTACTTTTCTAAGTGAAGCCATGCAGAGAAGATAGATGATCCGTTTTTTTTATCATGAATGGGAAGAATAGAAAGGATACTCTACACATCCACTACTTTGTTTTTTGCCAGTTTGTGTATGTTATCCATGATCACGGCGTTCAAATTCTTAGGTAAGTTATTTTCAGACAACCACAAATCAACATATGGTTGCATCATCAATTGCTTCTTCTTTTTCTTCTTAAGCTTCTTTAAGCTTCTTTGTCTCTCCTGCAATATACATAATTCCATAACAAATAACTTAATTATCATGATGATGACTCAAATAAATCTCGTTATACATACACTATATTTACATATGTACAATAATACACTTGTATATCGTGAAGACAATTGTGAATTTGAAAATAACTATGAATCTATTACTAGGTCATATTTGATCTCTTAAGTATGCTTGAAATAAAGAAATTCCTATCTAAATATCTATCTATATCTATATATATATATATATATATAAATGAGCTTTTAAGCTATGTAAAGGTTGATGAGCACAAACCAGCACTCTTGCAATGATATAATCTAAAAATAGCTTGATTAGCGTCATCCTACTTATATATATCAAAATGGAAAAGCAGATTTCCAATGTTGACGAACTGATGCTAAGGTTTGAACCAAAGGAACTGCAAAAGTAAAACGGAGTAATACATTAGATCTGAAGATAGAATAAAATTTAATGTGATTTATTGTAGACTTATGTTTCCATATAATTTGAGCTCTAAAATGCTATTAAGTTAAAGTTTAGAGAAAAGTTATATGCACAAAGAATGTGTTTCTGCATCGTATGTTAATTGGCAGGTACAGTACATGCAAATGATGTGCTTCTATTGATGGAAGACCGGAAAAAAAAAATTCCTAACCGCATCTCAGCCAGATTGATCATATCTCGATCAAGAAGCACAACTACTAGCTTTGGCGGATGTGTTGAGGGCTACCGGCCTATTTTTCTCTTCGGCTCAGCTGTGCACAACAAAAATTTCTTAATTTACAACAATAAGTCAATAACAATAGGTACTTGCGCGCTCAATTCAAATTGAAAGCGAAATGGTAAAACAAACTTTCGATAACTTGGCTGAAAACAAAACCTACCTTAAGTTTCAAAGTATCAGCCCTGTATTTCTGCACTCAGAAAACAAAACCCACCTTAAAAATAGAGTACGTACCCTTAATCCAAAAAAGAGTAGAGCTTGAATACATAACTAAAATCTTACATCAAGAAAGATGGATGGCATTAAAAAATTTCAATTCTCTAGTTTTCTCTCATCTTTCCCAGCAACCATGCAAACATTAGATGATAAAATGAGAAACTGAGATTTGAGAGCAAAGAGATCAGAAGAACTGAAATTGCTATAAGAATTTGTCTATAATGTACCCAACAGAATCCATAAGACCTGAAATTGCGATGCTTTATGAAAAGCATTACTGTCAAAAGAACTAGATTAGTTATAGAGGAGAGCCAACACTCGTAAGCTTACTTATGAAGATCTAGAAGAGTGAGGAATTGTGGTCATTAGAAGAAATCTCGATCATTTCTGTTGCTAAGCTTTAACAAAAACCTGGCCAGAAGAAACCATAGATCTCTAACTTTCGTGCGCCGACCTTGGCTTACATGGCAGAAATCTCAGATATATAAATAATTGCTACTGCTATATCACCATTTTTAAGAAACTATAGATGTACATAGCTTCTCTAGTGAGGACCACTATAATGAGAACTTGGTGATGACTTTTTGATTAGACCTACTTTTTTATTACATCTTGACAAATCAACCGTTCAATATTTAGATATTTATGAGTAGATCACTTCTACAAATTTTCAATGAAATCTAAAATCGTTAAGTCATCTATAATTGTGATTTACCATTTATGAATATGAATGGTTCAAAATTGATAGATTTGGTTCGTCCATTTATTTGGTCTAGTTCGGTACCTTAACGATTTCAAATTTTGTTGAAAATTTGTAGAAGTTGTCTACTTATGAATATCTTAACATTGAACGGTTGATTTCTCGAGATGTAATCGAAAAATAGATATAACAACCATTAATCGAAAAGTCTTCATCAAGTCCTCATTATAGTGGTCCTCACTAGAAAATCGTTAAGTCATCTATAATTGTGATTTACCATTTATGAATATGAATGGTTCAAAATTGATAGATTTGGTTCGTCCATTTATTTGGTCTAGTTCGGTACCTTAACGATTTCAAATTTTGTTGAAAATTTGTATAAGTGGTCTACTTATGAATATCTTAACATTGAACGGTTGATTTCTCGAGATGTAATCGAAAAATAGATATAACAACCATTAATCGAAAAGTCTTCATCAAGTCCTCATTATAGTGGTCCTCACTAGAGAATCTCCCTAGATGTACAAGTGAACATAGAGGGTGGTCGATTACTTGAAGAATTCCATACAAAATCCAAAATTGAAGTATGTAAACCAAAAGCACAAAACCCACATATAATTATCGAACAGATAAAAAAAAAGTGCTTGAATGAGATTAAATTAATGAATGAATGAATACCTCTCGGTTGTGGCGGAAGAACTGCCCTGTAAAAGAGTAAGAGTAAGGATGTTAAAATTCTTAGAGCCGAAAATAGGGTGAATTGATCGAAGCAAAAGAGTATGGATTTTAACATGCTTAGAACCGCTTACGTACCCTGTATTCAAGTACTGAGCCAAGAAGAAAATCAATATCCAAAGCAGACCGATCTCAAACCTTTGGCGAAATCCAGGAAAGTTGATAGAGCAAGAAAAAAGTACCCTTTTCAATTGATTTTGTCTTCTGAAACTTCTTGTCAATCGTTATAAGTGACGATTCGATCCCTAGCAAAGAGGCATGGAGAACGTTTTCTTATCATTCTTTTCTTGTTCATTCAAAAGAAATATTCTTTTCTTGTACCTCGATCTACAACATCCATACTTTTTTGACCAACAAAAAACAAATCCATTAAGATGATCCACATTCCACAGCCAACTCGAGAGTCTTAATTTGATAAATACATGATACCCTCTTCCAAAAGTAAAGCAAGATTAATGGCCGCTTAAAAAAGATGATATAACTTCGTATTCTCCATCATAACTGATTTATGCCCACTCATCAACTCCACACCATAATTGTCTCATACGTAGCTTTCTGACCTTTGCATTTGTAGTCTATCTTTGCATGATATATTGTTCAGACAAATAAAAATCATGTACCATGCATGCGTTTTTAAAAATGCTATAATGTGTCTGCAAGGGATTCCTTCAAAATCAAAATGTTTGCAAACTACACTTTGCAAAATTGGACGTTTTGTCATACACATACGTACAAGATCGACTTGTGGTTTAGAATCCACTTTAGCCACCCTTTTAATGAGATAAATATATTAAGGAAGCTTCTCTAGTAAGCACCACTATAATGAGGACTTGATGAAGACTTTTTTATTAATGGTTGTTATATCTATTTTTCGATTACATCTCGAGAAATTAACCGTTTAATGTTAAAATATTCATGAGTAGATCATTTCTACAACTGCGCACGGTAGAAAAGTCCTCACTATATATGAGTAGATCAAAAAGTTTTCACCAAGCTAGTCCTCATTATAGTGGTCTTCACTAGATAATCTCCCAATATATTAATTGCATTTCCATCATTTATTTCCAATTTTGGAAAATAGGCATCATTCTAGTGAACCTGATTCTTGAAACCTCTCAAAATATTTTTTGGGTATAGACACCAAACAATTGTTTGAACATGGTGGTTAACCCCAGTACATTGAGCAAAGATGAATTTGAATTCATTAGTGTTGTATGTTGTATCGTATCAAACACCAAATAAATTTTATGCTCTTCTTGCTATGGCATCAACCTAAAATACTTGTGTCATCCTATTTAATTTCTTAATCTTAGTCAAATTCAAAATAAATGAGGAGTTTTTCTATTAGGACCTCCAAATTTCCTCACTTGATCTCTATCTTTTTTGAATTATTAATTTACATATTTATCCTCATGCGAAATGACAATTATGACAATAAATTATAAATAAACATTTTCTCTACAACCCTTTTCATTTTATTTTAAAACAGACTTGACATAAACTTGAAGGAAAATTATGTCTTACTTTTATTTATGCATACAATTTTTTTTCTTTTGGACAAACGAATAATATTGATCTCATAATGGGCTTAAGAACTTAGAGCAACTCCAAGAGACTCCCCATAATTTCTCTATAATAGAGAATCAAAAGTCATAATCTCCATAATTTTTCTGCTCCAACTCCAACAGTTTCTCTATTTTTTTCTCCATATATAATTTCAACAATTAAATTTAATTAAATATCATATTATTGTTTAAATTTTAATTGTAGTCACCACATATCACACCAATACGAAAACAACAAGCACAGGCAAGAGCATTGATTGATAATTAAATATCCACAGTGATGAAACCCAGACACAGAGCCAACTAGCCCAGTAATCCGATCTCTGTACATAACTCTTAAATTATATTACAAAACAAAGCTGGAGCATCAGGACACCATATCAATTTTAACTTGGAAATTGAAATCAGCATATATTATCCAATTACTCAAGTAGTTCGTTCCAAATCACATCTATAGGAGTGGTCAAATGGAAATTTTCACGTCTCTTTGTGGGATACCATTAACACTATCTAGAACCATCTGAATCTGGGTACTGGTCACAAGCATAAGAGAAGCAATACAACGAGAAGAGAAAGAGAGATGCTACTGCACTCCAATATCTCGAGGCTTTTTGCCTCAAATCTATGAACAAAGAGGGCCATCACAGAACTCATTAGTCTCACCTCGCAGGAATCCAGGTCGGAGATGGAGGACAATTTCTCGGGTTCTTTCTCCTTTTGTTTCTCTTTGGGCTCGCCGATTGGGTCATTTGAGCGATGATCGAGCTTTTCCAGGTCGAAGATGGAGGATGAGATTTGATCGAGCTGGGTTGATGTGAACTCAAAGGAAGGGAAATAGGTCGAGTTTGGTGACGGTTACTGAGCCACTCAAGCATTGATTGGTGCTTCTCTTGGAGAGCTGGGTCTAAATCCAGGGTAGGGTTTGAAGAGTGAGCTTATGCTTCTTCATTTTCCATTGATGGCAACGATTGGGTTAAGAAATCTACCAGAATGATAGAGTAAAAGAGGGAACTGGGAGACTGTGAGAAGACGTAAAAATTCAAAAGTTTGCTATCCCTATAATTTTAGCGTTTCTTAGCAATTGCTGTAAATTTAGGGAATTTTGTTTTCTCTCTCTTCACTATCTCTATTTTAGAGATAGGTATAGAGAAGCTGTTGGAGCAAAAATAAGCCTATTTTTCTCTAAAATAGGGATAAAATAAAATTTAGGGAATCTCTTGGAGTTGCTCTTACTTAATTGAAACAAGTTGATCGGCAAAAAAAAAGCATTAACAGAGATTTAACAAAAAGAAATTAATTTTGAGTTGGGTGGCAAAACTTCACCAAGTAACAAATTAATTTCATGCAGAAGAATTGAATCACCAATTCATCACCACACGATTAATTTAGTAAGAAAATTAAATTATTCCTGGTTTGAATATAAATAATTAATTAATAGATGTGTGGTGAGTAAATCTAGAATTATAGTAGTAATTTTGTATTTTTAATATGAATATTATATCATCATGGTTATTTTAGAAATTTAGAAAAGGTTAAGTAAGCAAATCTTGTATTTTATGGATCAAAAAAAAAATCTTGTATTTTAAAAGCAAAAAGGAGATGCAAAAAATATATGAGGTCATGTGAGAGTATTTGGAGGTCTCAATAGAATTTCTCTAAAATGAGCTAATTTATTTTTCATGTTCCATTTTAAAATACTCTTTCAACATCATTACATACCAAGGTGCCTTTTTTTTTTTTCACCAAAAAAAAAAAGGTGCCTTATTTTCTTGTCTCAAATCTCTCTTGTGATTTCTAATGTCTTTCTCTGTACATACATCCCATGTTTTGGATCCCACCAGCTTCTTTAGCCGTTAATCTAACTAGTTGGCTAATGGATATATTGGTTGACTCAAAATCTTGTAGTAAAGATTTTGCCACATCTGAAACCTTCATTTGTGATCTTAACTAGTGGATTCTACTATGATTCTACTAGTGAAGGGAGCTATGATGGGATTAAGGTAATTGGGCAGTGTTGCCAAATGCTTGAGGAGTTGACTCTTAATGATCATAGGATGGATGGTGGGTGAATGATATATATATTGCGGTTAATTAAATATTTCCTTAAGTAAAGATGATCGATCAATATATGATCATTCACCCTCTTCACTCTCTAATTTGAACAGCAAAAAATAGTCAATCCACTGCAATTAACTTTAAAAAGTAACTGAACTACATCCACTATTGAACTACGAAATTGAAACCTTAATTAATTAATTTTTAATATTTCTTAATTTACACCTTTATATATATATATTAGATTCTTTTTTTTTTTGCACCCACTCCACCCAAACCTATATATTCTATTATGCCAATGAAATTTGAACTTCTGACCTCTGTGATATTATTTATTCATTTGGCAGCAGCTCACCGGCAATTTATATGTCAGATTACTATTCTTAGGGTTATAATTAAGCAAAGGGCAAATACGGGTTTATAAAAATTTAACCTCTAAACCCTTGTTTTATTAATTAATACTGATTATATAAAATTACAATTGAATAAATAAAGACTTTGGTTAGAAATATGGATTAATTTATTTGAGTCACCGCAATTAAAATTAACTGAAATCGAACTGATATACCAGTTAACCTCTCAATCCTTGTTTGCTTAGTTAATACACATTAAATTTGAAGAAATAAAAATTTTCGTTAAAAATATCAATTGAGTCATTAGATTCAACACGGTTGAAGTTAACCGAACCAAACTAAACCGAACCAATATACCGATTAACTTCTTAACCATTGTTTGCTAAATTAATACTATGGGCTTCGACTATAAAAAATAAAATAAAAAGTTTTATGGGCTAGTTTCTGCTGAATTATCTGGGCCTTGGGCAGTTGGGCCCCCTTCCCACCCAACATATAATTTTTAAGTTTAAAGCATGAACCGATTTGATCAGAACCGGAAGAAGCGGTGACAAACCAAAACCCGAGACCCGAGGTGAAAGAGAGACAAGGAACAGAGAGTCCCACGTTGTTGCTTTGCATTCTCTCGAGATTTCGGAAACTAGTCTCAAATCATTTGAATCCGTCACTGGAAAACCGCTCATCTCCACCGGAAAACTACTTATCATCTCTTCTCCAGTAGCCCTTGCTCCGATCGCTTCGAATATGAGCACCGGCGAGCTTCTCAACATCGAACCCCAAGAGCTCCAATTCCCTTGTACGTTTTTCTTCAAACTCACCCTCTTAACTTTTTCGCTTTTGCTTCCAGATCCATGCGACTGTTTTCTCTGGTTTCACTGTTTCTGATTTCTCCCTCTTTCTTTTCGTAAACGAAGTTGAATTGAGGAAGCAGATCTCGTGCTCTCTGCAACTCTCCAATAAGACTGATGACTATGTCGCTTTCAAGGTACTCAATTTCACTTCATTTTTATTAATCATGTGGTGTTTTGTTATTTGCTCAATTTTGTTCTTAGAGATTTGGAATCTTGATTATTATGAATTTGGATGCTTTTTTAGGTAAAGACAACAAATCCCAAAAAGTATTGTGTTAGACCCAACACTGGGGTTGTGTTGCCAAGGTCCACATGTGATGTTATAGGTACACACACTATATTTCAAGCTTGATTAGTTTCGTTTCGTTGCTAATTTTGCTTAATCATGATATGATATCCCTATGGTAACATGTTCAATTTTATATATGAGAGTAGTAACGATGCAAGCACAAAAGGAGGCCCCATCGGATATGCAATGCAAGGACAAGTTCCTTCTTCAGAGTGTAGTTGCCAGCCCCGGCGCTACCACCAAGGATATCACTCCAGAGATGGTAGTTAGATGACTTCTATGTGGTCTTCTGTGTTAGTTTTTGAGATTTAGTTAGCTGTTATGTGCGGCTGATATATATATACATGTGTTTCTGCAATTGTTGTGTGTAGTTCAATAAGGAGTCGGGGCATAATGTCGAAGAGTGTAAATTGAAGGTTAACTATGTAGCCCCGCCCCGGCCACCATCGCCGGTTCGGGAAGGTTCAGAGGAAGGTTCATCGCCTAGGGCTTCAGTGGACAATGGGAATTCAAATGATTCTGAGTTCAAAGCTGTGAGTACTTCATGGACTGGCAAAAGAGTTCAAAGAAAAAAAAAATTTGTCTTTTTGTATTTCGTTTGCATTTTAATTCATTATCTTGTCATGCTGTAATTTTAGGCTTCAAGAGCTTTCGGCGAGAGACAAGAGCCTCAAGATAACTCATCTGAGGTATGTTGTTTTATTTTAAACCATGTGGTATATTGGGTGTTAAAATTTAGGGGATTAAATGGATGTGACTTCAGTGTGTTTTAAGGAAATTTCGATTAATAATACTGATTGTTTATGCATGATCATGATTCGGATTGTTTGTTTAGTGCAATATAACTAATAAAATTGCTTCACTCCAGCCAAGGTTGCATCATATAAGAGTCCAATATGAGTACATTCGAGGTGCATGAGATGTAAAATATTATAGCATCTGGCTGACACTCTTGGATCTTCTGACCCTATCCAAGTGTGGAGCCTTTCAGGTTTAACCATCCCTTAGAGTTTGAACAGTTCTAGGAACTCCCAGTTTCAGAATTTAAAAAATCCCTCTTATCTCATGAAAAAGCATCTTAATGGTCTAGAAGACTTGAAGATATTGCATTCCATGTCTAAATGGTGACTCTAGGTTATGCTTACCTGAGTTGGCTAAAACCCTGACTTTGGTTTATCTTGTGAAATTATTTTCAAACACTTCGAGGATATAGCGATAGAGGTCCCCTTCAGACTCCCTACCCTGTTTTCCATTAGGTTCCTTCTTCCTAAATACATTATCCGCACAGTAACCATTCTTTAATTGTAAGCCCTCCCTCAGTGTAGATTTGTGGAGTATGGGATTCTATTATAGTCTCTAAGCCTTTCATTTTAAGTTTTTTAAAAATTCTTTGACAGATTTTCTTTTCCCAATTTGTTATAATGAGCTTGAGCATTATTTCAACCTGAGTACTTTTTTCAAGTTTTCCATTTAGAGTCACACTGAATCTCTTATAACCATTTTGGATGTTCATTGTCAATTATATTCATCATTCTTCCAAGCATTGAAATTGCATCCTTTTTAATGGTATGAATTTGTAGAATTTGTAGAATGTTGATTGTTGCACGTGATAGTTAATTTTGTGAGTAATATTTATGATTTTAGGCTAAGACTCTTATTGCGAGACTGACCGATGAGAAAAATTCTGCCATTCAGCAAAATAACAGGCTTCAGCAAGAACTGGTAAGACTGTTTTATGTCCATGTTTCTAATCGATATTTATTGGGGGCTTATGGGAAACCTATCTGTTCTTTTTCTTCTTTGTTCGTCCTCTTTTTAGAAACGTATCATGATATGATTTTTCATAGTGAACTAAAGATCTTGAAAAGTTTTCAAGATTTTCATGCTTGTGAGAAGTGTTGGTTTAAGTTAAATGAGTCACATTATTAATGTTATTTAGTATTAAATTTTAGAAAAGCTTCATTCTGGTATTTTAAAGCTACTGCTAAACTTCTCTATGCCTGTATGTTTCATTCGTCATAGAAGGATGTGTAACTAGATGTTTAAAGTTTTGGCACATACAGTTTTTTATATTATTTTTTGCCGCAGCTGTTTTGTCAAACTCACCTGAGTTTAGATATATCATGAAACCAATCCTTTATGATAAGATTACAAGAATGCCAACTGTGGACGGTTAAGCTATATATTTTGTCTACTTATCGGCAATGAACCTTTTGATGTAGGTGACAACAAGATCACAGAGTTGTGTTGATAGAGTACTAATAGAACTCCGTTGATGTTTTTGTGTACTTGTGGTGTGAAGTTAGCTCTATAGGGTTAATAAGACTTTTTAAGAATAGAAATGCGGAGTGTTAAAGAAAATTTATGTTGTCAATATGACTTTGGCCATATGGCTCTGATTTTCACTGTTTACTGAAACCTTTGAAAGATACAAGAGATTCATCTTAATTCAGTTTCATCCACCACCAATAACCCCACTTCATTTCGACTGTACACATGTGACTTTGTAAGTAATACTCCATTGCTGGGTCCTGTCAGGTGAAGGATTGGGTATGGCTGTATAAATTAAGCTAGGGATTAGATTCATATTTTACCAATAGTTTTAATCATTTCTGGAGTATACCAGCTGGAAAACTCCTCTCATGATTTAGCAAAAAGTGAATTTTAAACCACCTTTATAATGTCTACAATCTGTTTATCTTGAATGAGTGATACGATGAAAAAGGATCGAGGGCACATGTTGGAAAGACTAGCTTGACATGATTAAAGCAGAGTCTATTTTTTGTCATAATTCAAATTTCGTGGTTTCCGGCTTTTCCTAATCTATAATGTATCCAAGTTTCCCTTGGTATGTTGCCACTCTTTTCGTTATAGGCTGTTACTAGAAATAAAATAAAGGTGATGAGATTTGCAACATTAGATTAAAATTGTAAGCTAAGGTTACAGTTAGATTGTTAGTAGAACCACAGTCTAGTTATTACTTGAATTCTCTTGCGCTTAAATAAGGGATATGATACTGGTATTAGCCATGTTTACTCTTGCTGATAAGTAGTTTGATATATAGTTTAACCCCATATTAATATAGTTATATTATTTCCTGTACAGGATCTTTTGAGGCGTGAGGCCAACACAAGCCGTGGTGGTATTGCATTTATATATGTTGTTATAGTTGGCTTGATTGGCATTATTTTGGGTTACCTTCTGAAGAAGACATGACCAGCGGAGACCTCTCATATTCCTGTGGCACTCCCTTTGCTAGCAAAAGAAATGTAAAAAGAAAAAAAAATCAAAAAATTGAATGTGTGATTGACTAGCAGTAACTTTGGTTTATTGTGTTACCAATCTTTATTGACGCTAGAAAGATGTGAAACGTGAGACCGTTTAGAGGGAACTTTTTTGTCATTGTTTTAGCAGGTGTAGACTCCAAGGCACTTGTCTAAATGGGTTTGTAATTGTCAGGGAAATCGAAAGTTTTTCGTTGTGTGGTCACAGACTTGATTTGAACTGGGGCACATACTATGATCTGTTTGTGCAGCTTGGCATTTGTGGATGGATCATTAGTAATATGCAACTATGTATCTTTTTATCTCATTAGGTGACTTCGTCCTATACAACTCGCCAATAGTAAAGAAAAATTATATAAACAGGTGATGGAAGAAAAAAGGTTCTGCGGATGGGCATTGACTGTTATATCATGAGAAATGAGGGTCTATTCTCATGTGGATTCCATTTCACGACCATTTGGTCTAGTGAGATGCACAATGGCGTTATTGTAGATTTTCCCTGAACCCCAAAGAACTCCTATCCAGCCTTAAGCAAACAGATGAAATTGTCCGCTTTTCATTTGCTAATCTAGCTTGGTTCAATCTGAGATTCCATTTTCCTACTCTTCGGTGTGACAGTTGCATCTCTTCAAATCGTTTGACGGATCAATTCATGTAACTTGCAAGGTGGCCAGAAGATGATCATTATCCAAAATCTCAGTACCATATCAGCTTGCCACAAAGACATTGAAGAAAAAAAAGAAAAAAAAAAACAGTAACAAGACCAGTACCATGCTCAGAAAGTTTACTGATATCGGAGTATATAAAAAATCAACTCCTACTTTCAATCTTCAAATGTAACTTACAATTCTTTCAAGCTGTCGACATGAAGTTCAAAATTTTGAACTTCAAAAGTCATATCACATGCTATAATTTTGAACTTCAAAAGTCATATCACATGCTATATGCCTATATACTCCAAATATGGGTTCATCATTTCTCTGAACCCATCACGAATTTTCAGGTGCTTTTATAATGTTGCACCGAACAGCAATCTTCCGAAAATCTTCAAGACTTAGCTGCAATGATGTATACAATATAACCAGGATTACAAAAAGCTAACTGCAAGAGTGACATGATCAAGTAGGAGGGAACATCTAAAAGAACGTTATGAACAGCAGGTACTGACCTTTGCATCTCCATCACTATCAAAGAGATGAATCATGTCAGCCACCTCCTTATCGGTCCACATAAAATCATGAGCAGTTGCTACTTTCTGTAAATCCCTTGCAGAAATTCCCCCATTCCATTTCTCTGTATGCCAGGATTTCCGCATCAACGGCCAAGGTCAAGAATTAAAAAGTGCATACTTCATTTTGGCAAATTGGTGTTTTAGTCTATAACTGTTGTCTACTAAAAAGATTTCAGGTTTTAAGTAGATTACCTCTGATTAAGTTGAACATTACTGATATTTGTTTTCCCTAATTTAAGTAAATCTCATTAGAGAGCAACATACATAAAGAGAATGTGCCACAAGTTGCATATTGGAAATAAGAGTGTGAAACCAAGACACCACCTATTTTAGCAGTGGGTTTCCTCTAAACAATGCTCATGCCAGAATCTCAAATGAGCAGTTAAGAGTTTTCTTCACAATGTCAAATTTCAATCCTTTAGCTAATTAATCTACTCATAATGGCACTACACCCGATAACTACTCAAGTCTACAACTCTACATTGCATGCAGGAAACTGATCATCAGCCAATCACTTAGGCTAAACCAGTCTTGTACTATTGTAACTATTTCTTCCTACTTTGGCTTTCATAACCAACAGTTTTTAACACTTCTGAGGTTCTTATGTTATGAGGCCGTGATACTGGTTTGGTAGTGCAGTGGGATTTATGTTAACCAGTGCCAATTTGTGCTTCCTTTTAAGGTATTTACCATTAGAAAATATAAAGATGAGCAACTACTCATTGTCTCTCCTTAAACTGCCCACTTCAAGAGTAATGAACATAACCTAACCACTCTATAACACCTCACACACAAGAGAGATAATAATTTACCATCAAACTGATAGAAGTGCAAAACCAACTCATCCTCTGTCATCTGCAGCCGACTAGCAAACTGCTGGATACAAATCAAAGAAACGCAAATGGGACAATTAGATAAGGACATAAAGGAAAAAGGTGAAGCATCTTGTGTTTGAGATAACAAACCGATTTTTTCCTCTTCCTCCTTCCTGTATCTTCCTGAATCTGACTCTCTCCCTTTCTTTCATTAACAGTAGCATTTACCGCATCCGAGCACTGTGAAGGCCTATGCCCCACACCTGAACCAGCAGAATCTTGTAATGAAAGAGCAATTGCCTGTGTATGAATACAAATGAATCAGTATAGTTTCTAGTAATTTCCAAGGACCAGCATCATAACAGTTGGTTAATGGCTCTATAATCTAATCTGACAATGAGAAGTTATATGTATTTAAAACGATACTGACACTTACCTGCTTCAATGCCTCATCATCATCATCAAGGTAAGCTGAGTTGCTCAAACTACTTCTTGAAGGAGCGTTTTTAGGTTTTGAACCTTTATTCTTCACCAAGATCAGGATTCAGCAAATACAGAATTCAAAAAGTCAGTCAACTGTCTAGTTCATGCCATTGCACATGGCCATTTCATACCTATAAAAACGAATTAAGCCAAATGCTAGCTAAACCAAGCAGTCAAAAATTCTAACTAACATGCCTGATCATGCTCAAATTTTTGTTTCCAAGCACATCTACTATACCATCTTAAAATTCTGGTGCAAAATCCTCAAAGAAACAATCTAGACCAACTGGGGATAGTCCAAGTCTCGTTACCAGTAATTGATGCTGCTTCATGGCGAGACCAGGCTACCAACTTTTGGTTATGGTTTATAGTCTTATAAGTTGTTAATCCACTAAATTGGTTAAAATTAATCAGAAGTACCCTGATTATTTTTTCTTGGGAGAAAATATCTAGCATGCTCCTTTATAGTTCATTTCAGTTACGTGAAGCTAAAATCTTTTTTCGAAAAGTACCAGCAATAGCAAAGAAAGTAAAATCAATCTTGATCCTGTAGTAAAATCTCCAGACACTCACGCTAGTATAAAGAAATCACCTTTTTCTTACGTGCACCAGATGATTTTTCATCCGAATAATCCTCATCATAGTCGTCAGTAGCTTCCTCTTCACTAGAAGAACTAGGTCCCTCCTCTTCAGGCCTATAGTCATCATCGTCCTCCAAGACCTTGGCTTTCCCCTTCTCCTTGTTCTTATTCCTCACATTCTGGGCCGAACCCATTAAAGAGGAAGCCATTTTGGGCAGGCCCAGAGCCTCCATTCTTGCCCTGTTCTCTGCAATTCTTGCTAGCCTCTGCTTCTCGTACTCTGGCATGCCACCCACTTGGTTTTGTTGTTGGCCATTGCTGGGTTTTCCGGCTTCCTCTGAGTCTGAGCTGGAGTTCTCGGGGGTTTCTTCGTGTTCCGAGTCTGAGGGATCATCATGTTTGGGCATTTTGGATTCAAAAGTGGACTTGGGATTGTGAGATTATGGCAAACTGGCAATATGAGCTCAACAGACGAATTGGGTTTCGGGGATTGCTTGCGGAGTTTCAGCATTGAAACGATACGGCGACTCTTAAATGTTGGTTCTCTTTTTTCTTTTTTTGATTAAAAAAACAAGGTTTTTCTCTTTTCTTTCTTTTTTATTTCTTAATTCTGCCGCCATTTTTATTATTATTATTGACACAACAAATTATTAGGAAACAAAAAAAAAGAGTGAAATCGGAACTCCTCAAATTAGAACTCCTCAAATTACAAATCACGCTCTCCTTTTATAGTGTTTTGAAAACGGAGCATGAAATCAGGATGCATGTGCCTCACAAGATATACTTTAATAAGACTGCATTTTCACTATTTCTTGATCTTTCTCGTCTAGTGTGCCCTCCCGCCGGCGTTGGCACTCTCGCCAGTGTGTGGTGGTTGCGGCACACATGTGTTGGAATTTGTTTGGCTAGTTTTCTTCTCTCTTGGGTGGTTACGGCGACATATTTGGTGGCACTTTCAGCTTGGTGCAGCGGACACATAGTGCAATCTTGGATCATGTTGGCGATTGATCAAGTCTAAGTTGCTTCATGGTGGCGGCACAAGTCATGAATTTGTATTTTAACTCAAGAAAGTAAATAAAATATATCATGGACTTCCGGTTCAAGAAAATTTATGAAGTTGGTTTTCATTGTGTTCAAAGTCTTGACAAATTTGAGAGGTCTATCTTTTGATAAATAATGCATGTGTGCCATTACAAAAGAATTTTTCGTTTAATCATGCAAGCCATGCCTAACCGATTTCCAATACAATGTCCAATTTGGTTTCTAGATCTCATTTATGAAGGCAAGAGGGTAGAACGTACAACATTCGAAAATAAAATTAGTTTGATAAAATTGACAATAACAAAATAAAATAAATGAATATATTGTATAGAGCACTTTTGCTGACAAATAAATGCAAACCAATATTTATTTTCATAAGTGGAAATAGAAATTAAATTAAAAAAATGGGGGCGTGGCTGCGCGCATTTGGCGCTCTCCATTTTATTTATTTTTCAATTCTTGTGAGTTTTATCAAATGTAATCTATTTTTAGTTGCCGATCATTCATTAATAAATTTTCTTCTTCTAAAAAAAAATTGCCGGTCGACCATTCCTGACTCCTCAATAATTTGTAGGAACAAATAATTACGTGCAAACCAATATTAACTTTCATAGAAGGAAATAGAAATTAAATAAAAGAAAAAAATATATTGGGCATGGCTTATAGTTTTGAACAATTCGTCGCTACAAATGCACTACTCATTTTAATTTGAGTTTTATCAAACGTATTCTATTTTCAGCTGATGTCGACCATTCTAGGCTTCGCTCCTCAAAGATTTGTATGAACAAATAAATGCAAACCATTACTTACTTTCATAGGTGAATATAGAAATTAAACAAAAAAAAAAGAGCATGGCCTATAGCGACGAATAGTTCGTCGCTACAAGTGCCATATCCATTTTACTTTCTTTTTTTTTCATTTATTGTGAGTTTATCAAACAAATTCTATTTCCAACTATCGGTCGACCATTCCGGGCTTCTCCAAGGTTGTAATAACAAACAAGTGCAAACCATTATGTAAAAAAAAAACAATAAAACAAAATGGTCCAGCCTGTAGCGACGAACAGTTCGTCGCTACAAGTGTGTTATCCATTTTAATTTTTCTTTTTTCATTTCTTGTGAGTTTTATCAAACTAATTCTATTTCCAGCTGCTGATCGACTATTCTGGGCTCCTCAAAGATTTGTATGAACAAATAAGTGCAAACCATTACTTACTTTCATAGGGAAAAATAGAATTAAATTAAACAAAATAAAATATAAAAATATGGGCATAGCCTGTAGTGACGAATAGTTCGTCGCTAAAAGTGTGCTATCCATTTTACATTTTTTCCCATTTATTGTGAGTTTACCAAACAAATTCTATTTCCAACTATCGGTCGACCATTTCGGGCTTCTCAAAGTTTGTAATAAGAAACAAGTGCAAACCATTTTGTACTTTCATAAATGGAAATAGAAATTAAATATAAAACAAAATGGCCTGGCTTTCGTCGTTGCAGGTGTGCTATCCATTTTAATTTTTCTTTTTCTCATTTTTTGTGAGTTTTATCAAACTAATTCTATTTTCAGCTGCAGGTCGACTATTCTGGGCTCCTCAAAGATTTGTAAGAACAAATAAGTGCAAATCATTTTTTATTTTCATAGGTGGAAATAGAAATTGAATAAATGAAGAAAAAAATTGGGCATGATCTATAGTGACGAATTATTTATCGCTATAAGTGTGCTATCCATTTTAAAATAAGTACAAACTAATCGTTGCTACAAGTGCGCTATCCATTTTAATTATTTTTTTATATATTTATTATGAGTTTTATCAACTAAATTCTATTTCTAGTTGTCGGTCGACCATTGAGGGCTAGGAAAGATTTGTAGGAATAGATAAGGGCACATCATTATTACTTTATAAATGGAAATAGAAATTAAATAAAAATAAATAAAACAAAATGGGCATGATCCATTTTAATAACCAATAGGTCCTTATTTACACTACATATTTCCCTTCAAGTTTGATAGATTTTAAATAATTCTCACCAAGTTTCAATTGGGTCTCTTTCACTCCCAACAAGGACAAAATATGCAAAACCTTATCTATTATATATTTTTTCAGACATTTTTGCCCTTTGTTCATCATGGTCGAGCTGCACTACAAACAAATCACCATGTTCAAATTCCAACTTCCACAAACATCGATCAAATGTCGAGTCAAACCTTAAAAACACGTAGAGCTCAACAAGAGAGTCGAGTTTCATACCTACTTCGTCAACAACAATGATCGGCTCGCCGGAAAACGTCGTAGAACCGGCCAAAATCTGAAAATATTTTTTTCTTTCGAATCGCCGTCTTCCAACTTCGGATTGAGAATCTGTGGTCGAGGTTCTCTTCGCGCCGCCGATCTGAAGAGATCGGCACCCATGCGCCGCTGAGAGGTGGCCAAACGGCTGAGAAAAAGTCGGGTCGGGTTGCATATTCGCGGGTCTCGACCGGATCAACAGATCTGCTATTTTATTGTGGTCAATATTTTTTTTTTATTGATGTCAATAATTTTGGTTATTGAGGTCAATAAAATTGGGACTGATACAACATTGTTGCTGCACTGATGTTATCGTTATCAACTTCAATAAAATAGTTTGGGTTTTTTTCATGAGTGGGGTCAAAACTTATGGGAACCGGACAAAATGATACCCAAACTTCAAAAGTGATCAAAATGGTACCTGGACTTTGAAAATGCCATCAAAATGATACCCAAGCCCAATTTCCGTTACTGCACCGTTAGTGTCATGGGTATTTTGGTCATTTCATTCACTTTTTAAGTCAAAATTACCATTTTGCCCTCACATCAAAGCAATCTGAAAATAGCAAAACTGAAATCACTTATGCATGAGGTGGGATTCGATCCTTTAACCCCATGATTGCAACCTTATACATCAACCACAAATGCACAAACTGCTCGTGGAATATATTCTACAAATTATTATATTTATATACTATCAAATTTCTTCTTCTTCTTCTTCTTCATTTCGTCTTCCTTTCTTCTGCAACTCTTTCTTCTGGGTGGTGCGTGACTGAGTGGTGACTGTTCATGCGGTGGACCAGCGGCAGTGCAGGATGGGTGTCCAAAGGAAATTGGAGAGAGAGAGAGAGAGATTGTCGTGGGCACCATGGTTGCTGACTTGATGCCGTTGGTACTTGTGTGACGGCGGAGCAGAGTAGAGTGGTAACGGATGAATGAGAAACAAGAGAAAAGAAGCTCGGAGAGAGCCAGAGAGGTGCTTGCTGAGAAGAGAGGGAGAGTTGGAGAGAAATAAAGAGAGAGAGAGAGAGAGAGAGAGAGAGAGAGAGAGGACGGGAGAGAGGAGAAAAAAAAAACAGAAAATACCAGAGGTCAGAGGAAATGAAAGGAAGAAACCCAGAAAAAAAAAATGAAGAAGAAAGAGAGAAAAAGGAAAAGCCGAAAGGGAAGAGAAAAGAAAACAAACGTATTTTTAAGAATCTGAGCTAGTAGGCAATAAATATATACTTGTTTATGTTATAATCAAATCATGTTGTGGTGTAGCGGAAGGAAAGTAAGATTTTAACCTTGTGAGCAAGGTTCGAATCTCCTTACTAACAATGAGATTTATTTTGAATAAATCTCTCAAGTAAAAAGACCAAAATAGCCCTAAATATTGGGTCACATGCGCAGCACATGCATGAAATTAACGGTGCACTAACGGAAATTAGACTTAGGTATCATTTTGATCGCATTTTTAAAGTTCAGGTACCATTTTGATCACTTTTGAAGTTTGGGTATCATTTTGTCCGGTTCCCATAAGTTTTGACCCCACTCATGAAAAAAACCCAAATAGTTTATTAACCTCAATAAAAATTTATTGAGGTCAATAAAATACACAAAGGTGATGTTCCTTTGTTCTTTGCTGATTGAGACCTAGAAACTAAAATTTCGTTGATCTTATAAAATTTTATTGACCTCAATAAAACAGTTTATTGACCTCAATAAAATACACAAAAGTGATGTTCCTTTGTTTTTTTCCTCCTACCACGGAAAGTATAGATTTCTTAAAAAAAAAATTATTGAGGTCAATAAAAATTATAAAGTCTGTCAGTGGTAGTTTCGTAATTTTTGTGAAATGTATAATTCAAAAACGTAAATTGGTCAATTAATGGGCCGGGAGGGAGCCGTTGTTTTTCCTTGTCTTTAATGATAAATATTTGTTCAATTTTGTCCTTATGGGTCAAGAACCCTTTTTATTTTTATTGTGAGTTTTATCAAATAATTTCTATTTCCATCTACTTGTCTACCATTCTAGGCTCCTGAATTAGGAACAAATAAGAGCACACTATTATGTACTTTCATAAGTGAAAATATAAATTAAATAAAAAAATAAAACCAAATGGGGCATGGCTGCTGGTGCGCTCTTCATTTTGTTTTGTTTTTTATTTTTCATTACTTAAGAGTTTTATCAAACGAATTCCATTTCCAACTGTCAGTCGACCATTCCAGATTCCTCAATGATTTGTAGCTTTGTAAGAACAAATAAGTGTCCTTTCATAAGTGGAAATAGAAATTAAATATAAAAAAAAACAAATAAAATGGCCATGGCCAGTCGAAAGTATATTATAGGGAGCATTGTTGCCGACGAGTATTTCGTCCGGAAAAGTCGTTTCTATTTTTTTAAAATTTCTATTTATGCCTGTATTTTTATTTTAACGAAAAAGAAGAAGATAAAATGACCATAAGTTATTAAGTATTGAGTATTTATGATTTTATTTGAAGGAAAAAAAGAAAAGAAAAAAAAAAGGCCTGCAAAAGAAACAAACAAGAGTATATCAACTCCTCGACACCACCGGTCTCTACAATGGGTTGCTCAGCACAACTGTTAGAGCAGTAAATCATAATAGTCATGCTCTTACTAAACTCAGCCTCGACTCCTTGATTCAAATCCATCTTCTTCATGGCTACGGCGTCGTATTTGGACCTCAATCGCTGCCGGCCACTCCCTCCCTCTCTTTCCTCGCTTTCCGCTTGTCCCTGCCGTCCCTCAACCGCAACTCTCCCTCGTTCGCGCGCGAAATTGGGCAATCTAGATCCCTTAATTGATGGAAATCGACGTGCTCTGGAGCTCCGGCTAAGTAGAGGCTTAGGTCGCCGCCGTCTAATCACTGCCGTGGCTCGAGCCGAGCCGGACCATCTTGGCGACGGCAATGCCAAACAGGTACTTGGAGGTAAAAGAAAAAAAGGATTATTCTTTTCTCTTTGTTTCTGGTTTTTTTTTTTGGTCTTGGCTGTGATTGAGAGTGACATTTTGGTAAAGCGGTGATGTTAATTGTGGCTTTGGAGCTGAAAAGGAACTGGCTTAATGCGGTTGGTAGTGTGATATAACAGAATGAAGTTGGGAAAAAAAATTACTTTTGAAATTTTACAGCGTGAATTGACCAGTTGAGATTGTTGATGGTATTGAGGCAATGCATGCTAGAATTTTAAACATTGTGAAATGTATAAGATGTTCAGAACAATTGAGTAGTGCTATGAAGTGTGGAAAGGGTATTTAGGATTGAGTAAAGTTGTGGAATGCATTTGATTTCAGAGGTTATACAGAAACATTTTTGCGATCTCCTAACTTAGAACATCACCAGGAGTTCTGTTAGATGAAATTTTACTTGCATGTTTATGTATGTCTGTGATGTTTCATGGTTTATTGAAGCAATATACTGAAATGGGTATATTGTAGGAAGTCCACGAGGGCCCTAAGTTGTCAATGAATGAAGATGCGGTCTCAGAGCAACAAGAAAAGGCGAGTCAGTTGAAAAAAAGAATTATTTTCGGACTCGGCATTGGGTTATCTATTGGAATTGTTGTATTGGCTGGAGGATGGGTGTTCTCGGCTGTTGTGGCAGCAGCTGTTTTTGTTGGTGCACGTGAGTATTTTGAATTGGTCAGGAGTCATGGAATTACTGCTGGAATGACACCTCCACCTAGATATGTTTCTCGAGTTTGCTCTGTTATTTGTGCTCTCATGCCCATACTAACGTTGTAAGATTGCTCTGTTTCTTTTTATTGATATTCTGTCACTTTTATCGTTCGTTGATGTCTTTTTTCTTTTGGTTATTTCCTTTAACAAACAAGCATATTCAATTGGAAGGTGGATAGAATTGTAGTTAGTTCTGGGTTATTTTTCTCTTTAGAAGTAATTTCTATTTCTTATAAAAGCCATGCCCACGGTGTTCTCATAAATTTGGGAGGGGCGAAATTATTATATCCAGCTTAGTGAACCAGATAGGTGGTTGCACTCCTCAAGTTTCCATTTTATCATTGCATCCTTGTCTTGGAAAAGAAAAAGGATTTTTCATGTGGATTACATTAAAATCCCATGTTTGACACTTCAATCAATTTGAGTATGATAGTTGAGTCAGCTTTTCAGTATTCAGTATTCTCAGATAGGCAAAATTCCTTTACCTTATTTCTGATTTCTTCTCCCTATAGCGTAGTAGGTACTGTAATGACACCATTGACTTGTCCATGTCTAGATCCCCCTTTCATGGTTGAACTTTTCACTTCTTGTTCATTTCAACTCCATAATGCTACTAAAACTTATATTTTATGGATATGTTTAGTTTGGATATAAAAATTTATTCATTGCTCCATTAGAGTAACTCTATGTTTGTGGATAAAAGTACTTCAAGTGTGAATATTTGCTCTCTGTTGGTGAGGTATATGCAGTAGATTTTTTTTTTCTTTTCTTTTTTCTTTTATCATGATTTATTTAGGCATGAACTTTGTTTTGCAAAGATGATGGATGTTGATTCTGATTAGGACTTCTGATATGTGCAGTTATCGCGGTCAAATTGATGTTTCTGTAACATCTGCTGCCTTTCTTGTTGCCATGGCATTGCATTTACAGAGAGGGATTCCTCGCTTTGCACAGCTCAGTAGCACCATGTTTGGGCTATTTTATTGTGGATATCTTCCTTGCTTTTGGGTTAAGCTTCGATGTGGTCTAGCAGCGCCAGCCTTGAATACTGGTGAGAAATTGAGCATAGATTAAGGCACAGGGAGATCTTTTCCCAAATTAGCTCTGACTTTTCCTGTGTCTACTATTGGAGTCACCATTTATTCTTTTAAAAGGAAAAGGGATTGAGCCATCATCAAGATGTGATTCCTAATTAGTTTCTTCTTTGGCAGGAATTGGAGCATCATGGCCCATTCTTCTTGGTGGACAAGCTCAGTGGACAGTTGGTCTTGTTGCAACCTTGATTTCATTCAGCAGCATAATTGCAGCCGACACTTATGCTTTTATGGGTGGCAAGGTATCTTGGCTCTTTAAGTTGCTCTGCAACATGTCTACCTTTACGTAAAATTAAATTTGTTGTAGAGCCATTGTTGTTCATCCGCCAATTTTCTTCTAAATGTAGTTTTTATGACATTGCCATGTAACTGAGGTTATTGAGTGGCTTTCTGGAGACTCGTGACGGACTGGCACAGATTAGACAATTAACGTTGTAGTTATAAATATCATGGTGAATTCTGGATTCCAATTTTTTTTTTAATCTCTCTTGCTTGGTTTGCAATCCAAGTTGAACCAAGAAAATTCCTAAAAAAATAAAAGGGACCATGAAAATGACAAATGTTATTAAACAGCTCACCATCTTCAGACCAGGAAAAAAAAAATTAGCTCACCATTTGACAAGATTGTTGGCAATGAATGTGAGAAGTTGGATTACCTAGCATTTAGTACATCTTATTTATCATGTAGTTATGACTTATGAGTATCCACCTCCTTATATGCTGTGTGAAGCTCTTCCTTTTTTGTGTTGTCTAGGTTCTTAAGATTTCAGGACACAAAGGTTTTTTGTCTGTACAAAGAACCACTCAAAATAACGATCTTTACTTTTAGCCCTATCTTTATAATTATCATTGATGCTATATGTGAAGGACTTCCTTACTACATGATCTTTGTTGGCCTCATGCCTATGATAACCCCCTGAGACTCTAATGCAGGCATTTGGTAGGACGCCACTTACTAGTGTTAGTCCAAAGAAGACATGGGAAGGAACAATTGCAGGCTTGTGTGGTTGTATTGCCACTACTGTAATGTTATCAAAGATTTTTTGCTGGCCAAAATCTTTGCTAAGGTATTAGTCTTCCTGTGGGCGATTTTTTCAGTTCCTGAAAATCATTTTTTATTTGAGTGAGGTGATGTTGTTTTCGTAATTTATTTATTGGTGAAAAAAAGAAAAAGATAATGATGATTTTGAAACTTAATTTCTAGGGCACTTTGGAGTGGAAATATGAACCACAAAATTGGTCTGTTTCTCCTATGTTTTAATTTGTCACAGAACTCAGACATGCTTCATGGAAGCAGATTGGACTGTATTAGGAAATTAACATGATTCTCTGCTGGAAATGCCCCATTTAAAATGCTTTTAAGGGGCTGCCGAAGATTGTCATAAATGTTGTGACAATATTACTACATGATGGGCTCCTCCATCTAATTAATTCCTAGGGTTTGCTTGTTTGGAGCAGTATGACTGTATAAGTATTTTTATTCATCATTTAATACCAAGTAGAGGTCCTTTTTTCTTTAAGACGAAAAATGCTTACTATTGTATATTTTTCTTGATATCATTATAACTCTTTTTAATATGTTTAACCTACATTTTTTTTTTCGTTGTCAGTGCGATAGCTTTTGGGATTCTGAATTTCTTTGGGTCTGTCTTTGGTGATCTTACTGAATCAATGATCAAACGTGATGCTGGCGTAAAGGACTCTGGATCTCTAATACCAGGACATGGTAATAATACTTTCAACTCATGGTTGTACCTTGCTAAAACATTGCACTTTAGAAAATTTTGAGGAAGTGGATTACCTGTTAGCTTGAAAGACTCAGGATTACAAACACAGTAGTTTTCTCATGAGAATCTAAGAGGACTTAATTTGAGCCTTTTCAGGATTTGCATCTCGATTTGGTAGATCATATATGACGGTACAAAAAGTGGGTGAGATGTATTTCATTCATTAATATATAATCTACAGGCTGATATGACTGGCCAAAAGATAAAAGAAAGAACAAGAAAATGTGGATAGATCACCTTAGTGCTCGCGTGGGTGTGTCATTATTCTCTAAGAAGGTCCTGAAAAGTGCTTTCAATTATATGGATGAATGAGATATAGCGAGTTTAACTTGCAGTCCCTTTGTGTCTCAACCCTCCATATTAGATAAATGCCAAGGGTTTAACTTGCATATTTGTTGCCAAGAATTTGGCCAATGGTTATTGAATGTCTCATTCTCAGTTCACTTGGTGTCTATTATCAGAGTTTGTTGGTCTCATTTCATCTTCATTCACAGCAGGCTGCTGTGTTAACTCGAGCGAACTATCTATGGTGTCATTGTGCAATCTTTCTATGGTTTCTTGAGAGAGCTATTTAGTTGTCAACCGTGAAAGTCATATATTGGTGCTACTACTGTTATTCTTCTGTAGTGTTTTTAAGATAGGCTTTTAGAATCTTGTGTGGAAATTCATGCTTTAATATTTTCTGTCCTCTCACTCAAACATTAATCACATTTAATTTAAGCACATAGGAAACAATAAGAACTGTACTTTTTTAGTGAATGTCTGGATGATAGTAACAGAATGTCTTGGTTATTATTATAATGAGTTCGAATGAGCTCCCTCATGGCATCATAGCGTGCAGAATGCGTGACGACAGTTATGTGTAAAATTAGGTCGAGTGATTTGTAGAATTAGCACGCAGAATCCTTGAAAACCACGATGCTGCTTGCTTTATCTTTATTGTTTTCTTTTATTTCTGTACATTGCAATATTTCATGTCTATCATTTTTATGTTAATCTTATTATCTAACATTAATGCAGGTGGAATACTAGATAGAGTAGACAGTTACATATTCACGGGTGCACTTGCATACTCTTTTGTCAAAACCTTCTTGCCACTGTATGGAGTTTGATGTGAATATTCGATCCGTTAGTGAGATTACAAAAGGAAATTAAGGTCATTATCAAGTGAAATTACAGTATTACTGAGAACAAACTTCTTTTTTTATCATCTACGCGATCAGCTGCAACAGTGTTGGAGGGGCAAATCCTTTTTGTTTTATTGATATCAGAGATGGAGTTTCTTGAGATTTTCCATGTTAATTTAATCTGATCTAAATGCAAGCTAGAGGTTAGAGAAGGTGCCCCTCATCCCTAAGGGTCTTGAGATTTCATTCCCTGCCATCACCAGGTACTGATAATCTTTACTGGTTCAAGGGAACTACTTGTTTTACACTGTTTCTTGAGTCGCATAAGATCACTTCAACCTAGCCACGCAGAGTTGAGCAATAACATGGATCAATTGGTGATGTCCACAGTAGAGCTGCTTTCGAGTTTCAGCCATTGTTCATTAATTTTCTCCCTATCCTCTTTTCTGAGCTTACTATTATCATTTCATTATATTCATGTTTGTTGGATGATGCCGTCATGCCAATCCCTGCTTGTGGTTATATGTAATGGGCGCCTGCTGTTGTAATAAACATCTAGTAAACTGTTGAATTGTTAAATTAGTTGCATCATTCTTTGGAAACCCATTTCATCTTTGTTACATACCTTCATCTCTTGCTGGTTATGATAATGTTTCTATGTTACATAATCGTTTGGTCCATTCCATGATTCCGATTATACATTAATTCAATCAAGAAGAACGTCTATCCCTGTAATGGGCGCCTGCTGTTGTAATAAACATCTACTAAATGATTTTTGTAGTTCCTAACTTCTCATCAATAATTTCATCCAGTATATTGACTTCCCTAGTTGTTGACCCTCAAAATTCTTTAATTAAATCTAATTAAAAAGTGAAAGCTCATCAAATATGTCAAATTGTCAACCTGGGTCCTTAGAGAAAAACAAAATATCTACCTGGACGGGGCCACCTTCTCTCAAAATTCCATCGTTACACTATGTATGCATACATAGTTTAATGCAAATCAACTTAAATGATTGGTTGCTGGTCAATTTGTTTGTTTTCATCTCACTAGTGACCAATTATTTAGCAGGCCAATCACCACTGAATGAGATGGCCCAACAGTTGTTTGTTGGGCTTATCTTTTAAGTCAAAAAATATCATATTTTCGCCTTATCAGAAATGATTGAACTCTTGACTTGGTCGTTTGATCATAACTCATTTTCCCATTTTGACTACCCATAACCAGGATTGAAAGAGATTGGATTGCATAATAATATAGTCTTGCATCTCACGTGACCAAATTTACTTGTACGAGTCATTTACCGAGGAAGGAAACATGCATTGCGAGTGTAAACCAAATGGAACTCAATTTGAGATATGAAGAGATGATCCAAACATATATAGGATAATATTAAATACCCGATAATATGTTATGTTGTTAGATTATGAAGTAGAGAGAGTTTTGCATGTATACATCAAGGATATAAATATAATATAAAGCATGAAAGAGACATAAGATGCTAGTGAATGTTTGGGGTTGACCTAGCTCGATGAGATTTCCATACAACTAGAAAAGATGAAGATATTTAGCCACAAAAAGAAAAAAGAAAGATGGAGATAGAAGATCATGGGATAAAAAGAAACCATGCCAGCTGCTCTAAGATGGAGGTTTGTAGTCAACTCATCCATGCAAAGCCCTTGTGGAGCCACAACACCACCATAAATTTGTGTACTGAGAAATTAAGAGAGACCAGTTAGTAGTACTCTTGGGCAATAAGATCGTGACTCGTGAGAATAGTAGTGTCAAGTTTTGTTTTGCTAATGAGTGGCCTACCATGCATTGGCTTTTGACAATCATATGAGTGCTTACTTTTCTGGGGCTTTTGCATAAAAGAAAATGTGTGGGATGCAAACAACGCGTTCTATCTAAGCTGACTATTAAGAAATAAGAAAGAGATATTGAAAGAAGAAGAAGAAAAAAAGATTTGAGAAGCAAAAACAAAACAATGAGGAAAAAAGAGAGATGTTGGAAGAGATATGCATGGTGGGCAAGCATCTGCAAAAGTGGAGAGAAAGATAGAGTGAAGCTAATAAGATTGTCTGATATCAAAACCCTAACACACAAACACACATCGATCTCAAACCCCACTCCATCTTCCACCTCATACCAACTTTTGCTTTTCTTTTTGTCACTTTTCTTAGCCATTAGCTTTGGATACTCGCATGGTTTTTCCATAGGCTTCTTCTTGCTTCTCTTTTATTGATCTTTAAGGGGGAAGAAAAAAAAAGAGCCCTATAATATAATTCTTCTTTCTTTTCTTTCTGTGTAACCTAGCTATTTTACTTGCATATAGAATTCATGGTTCAGTTTCATTTCTTTGCTACTAAGGAAACATCAATTTGATGAGGAGATTCGATATATAAAGAGAGTCGTGCATGAAATAATTGATGCAGAAAAGATTAGGGGATATGCATAATGAAAGAGAGAACAAGATCATTTCAACTGTTACATGATCGATGTGGCAAAATATACACGTTTTGGAATATGATTCCCACAAACAATTGTTTCATATCCAATTTTTCTTCCATGAATATCGAACACTTGGTAATAAACTGACCAGTTTCAATCCAATTTGAAGAGACTGAGAAGTGGGGTCTCTTTGTTTTTCCTTATGCCTTTTGTAACCTCTGGTGAAGAAAGATTGATGATGATGATGGTGATGGTGGTGGTGGTGGTGGGTTTGCAATTGATTTGAAAATGCATGCATGGCTGGCTTTTCAATTAGGATTTAAGCTTTATGTAATTTCATACCCAATTTTAATTGAAACTTTGAAGAGGACAAAAGCTGCCAAATGTCTTTAGCATATCTTTGTTGTTTCAAAATAACTGAATCCCTCACTCCTAGGACGAGGCTTCTTCAAGACAAAAGTGCTCACCTAAAAAATTCAGTAATAAAAAGTTTTTTATCATTATTCATACTTTCCGAGGAAGGTTTCATTTCTTTCTTCCTCATTTTTATTCAGAGCTTCTGAAAAAAGTGTGCTGCTTTTATGAGCTTCCATATCTAACAGAGATGAGAAGATGCTTAGATGGGTCTCTCTCCCTCTCTCTCCCCCTTCATATATAGAATCTGCTTTCAAATATGGACGTGACGGGCAACAATGGAGGGCAGGTCCAAATCCAAGAGGTGTTGAAAACTTGAAATTTAATTTTATTTAATTTTGGTGAAAATTCTATGTAGCTTAAAGAAAGCCTCTTTTCCACTTAAAATAAATGCTTGTGTTATTTCCCTTTCTTCTCTTCCAAATGGTCCACTTAAAGACCCCCCCCCCCCAAAAGAAGGACCATACTAGTTGTAAAGAACTAAAGATTTTGATATCTCCATCATACATATATGGGCATGTTTGTTTATGCATTTCCAAAGAAGATGAGCAAATGGTTTTATTAGGGTTTGGTCATGGAGTTCTTCGATCGATCTCTATATGTGCTCATTGAAAACTATTCGGGGCTAAGCTTTTTGATACATTGTGGGGTTGAACCCAATTCGTGGAGGGCAATGGTTCCACCTCCTCTAAATACTTGATACATTCCTTAAGCCCGAAAATGACCATTCATTGCCTTTTGAATGCCTATTCATGGATAACAAATTCCCTTTGTTCCCAAACCAAAATTTCATATATATGTTTCTTCAATTATCTGGGGCATCTTAAATTACTTATAGGACAAGTTTTTGTGGTACTGATTTGACACCTTAAGTGCTAGTAACGTGAGTTTTGAGAAGGCTACATATATAAGCACTGATGAACGCAGCTAATGACGAGAGGGGGCAATGGCCTCCACTGAAAAAACATAAAAGAAATAATTATTGTTGAAAAAATTCTATCTCGTTGACAATTATGATCTAAAATTGCCGTCCCTAGGGAAAAAAAAAACATCCTACGTCTGCCATTGCATGTAAGACATGGTTGTATATATATAAGAATTTTTCTTTCCGCTAGCTCTAGTTGAAGCAAATAATTGAGAGTGAATTGAAGCTGACATCAATCGGAGAAATGTTGGAAGAAAAATCGATTGCTTGGACCACAAAAGACTCTCCAACAACAATCCATTGAAGCTTTCCCATGCTAAGAAATTGGAATCTCTGATATGAGGGCAAGGACACACACTACCCAGTAGAAAATAATAGTAATTTTTGAGTAGTGATGATCGAGGAAATAGAAGGACAGATCTCCATACCCACTTGAATTGGACAATGGAAGTGTTTGATTCGATCAAAGTGAATCAATTAAGTCATCATGAAGAAGAAGAGAGATCGACAGAATCCAAGTGTCAGAGCCATGATCATGTCTGGATTCTTGCCCTGATCAAGCACTATAGCTACACGGCTACACCACAATGACATTCAAATTCTACAACAAAAAGATGTACAAACATATCTAAACCGAATCCAAGAGCAATGAACCCCATTGAACATAATTTGAAGCATGCTACACGCCCATGCATGCATCCACTACCTATTATACTAAATCATTAATATGAAGATTTATTTTATTTTATTTATATAAATAATAAATGATTGTGAATATCAATATCGACATAAGTTGAGCACCCACTATCTAAGATTCAGATCATAGAGGTAAAAGTTAAATCATTTGATTCTCTTAAAAAAAAAGTATCGATATAAATAAACTTCTATATATAGGAGGTTAAATTTTTAAAAATCTGACAATATCATTCGTGAGCATATAAAAGGTGTATATACTAGAACTGCAACAAATGTTCTGCATGTATAAGATAATTTTATCAATAAAGAGGAGATATGATACGATAGCTAGAGGGAGTTATTTGCAGAGGATAAAAATAGGGACGTTGTTTTTTTTTTTGGTTATTTGTTAATTACTATAACACCCTTTATTTATTTTGAATTTAATTAATGTATAACGGTTAAAATGACAACACGAAAAAATTCAGCAACAATCAGAAACAATCTCTTTTTTCTTTATAATACTAGCTACTTATAGATATGTACATATATAGAGGGAGCTTAATGCAAGATAATAATTGTTTTTTTCTCTCTGAATATATAGGGTCTTCTCATGTGTCGGTGAACTACAACTTGTTGGTTATTTGTAAAACCACCATTGTGGAGGATATAGGTTCAAAAATTGGATGATTTGCGACTTTACAATAACAATCAAATCAGAACTTTCAAATAAATGATTGGATTAGTACTTTAAATTTTAGTTGATATTTTAAATTTTCAACGGACAAATCATGTAATCATTTATTTAAAAAATTTAACTTAATTATTATTGTAAAGTCCTTGTTATAGACTTTTTCTACAATTACATATCTCGAGATAGATTATATTGTGGGGCAATAGTTAGATAATATCAGACCAAAAAAAAAAATAGTTAGATAATAAACTATAGGATCATACGGCTAACTCCTAAACTATTATAATCCTTGGAGCCAACCAATATTGGCTTTCTTCATATTTTAGGAAAGTAATAACAATACATCTTTGATCTTTCTTTTTTTGGTCTGAGCAATGTAATAATGATATTAAATATGAGAGACCCAAACATCTTTGTACATGCATCATGGCCTCAATGATTTAATATTGGCTAGCTTATTAAACAAAACGCTAGTTTAATGAAGGCCTTCCATGGTGCTAATAAGAAAGAGTCTAAACTAATCATGTGAAGGGTCCAATAGGAACACAACCCATGTGATTTCATTAGGGGAGGCACACACAAAAAATTAGTAAACATGAAAAAAAAATTCAATGTCTAATAATACAGAGGCTGATTGTCCAAAACAAAAAAATAATACAGGGGCTGACATACCTGCATAAGTAGTATGATACATATAATGTCCAACATATATTGATGCATATAAAAGGTGTGATGAACTTAATTATCTAATACACCTACCATCATTGACATTCAGCACAAAATATATAATTAACAAGCAAGCAAGCATTGATCAAGTCCAACAAATGCATGAATGTTCATGGCCAATTTAGAGCCAATTTAGGACAATATCCTATCCTTGAGACCCTTAAAAATAGTTTAACAAACCTACCAAATTTTAGTGTTAATAATTTATGCTTGATAACGAAACTCTAATATTTAAAGATTTGGTGTTAATGATTAATCTATGTGCAATGTGAACTGAAGTTTGTCCATTTAGACTCTCCTCCGCCTTGTTGTAAATGTTTTTGATCAATTTAGAGTTTCTAGACCCCGAGACATTTTGTTGTCATTTCTTTTATTTTTTGGGCTTCGGCCCCTAATTCACCGAAGAAAAAAAAATCTAATGTAAAGATGGGGCTTTATCATTTGGTGTAACTAAGAACAACTCCGACAGCCTCATAAATAACTCTTTGTTATATGGCTCATACATAAATATAGATAGCGAGAGATGACTCTCTACTATTTTTACTAAATTTAGAACATTTCTTTAAAATATTTTGTGTAATTTTTAATTACATTTTAACTATTTTTTATTCATTCAAAAAAATGATATATATTCAAAATTAGCTAAAATATAGAGAACTGTTAGAGCTGTATTTTTAAATTAGCTAATTCAAATAGCTTTTTAGCTACTTTATTTAAAATTTGGCTAAAAAATGACTAGTTTGCTAAAAATGCTCTAAAGTTCATAAAACTGTTGCAAAAAAAAAAACTTCTTAAAGCTCTCAAAATCCTTTCAAACAATGAAGTCTGAGTCTTCCAGAGGGTAAAGTAAGGTAAACATAAAAAATCTACTGTATTTAAAGGTAGATAGTTGGGTTTTCAAATATTGGTCTCATAAATGATTCAATACCTAACTTAATTGGGGTCTGCCCGGATGCCCAGATATAGAAATAAATGCAACATATTTCAGACAATATATGTTGACAAACTTCAATAAACGTGTCTCATCTTGCACTGAAATATAACCAATAAAACTTTAACCGGAGTTGTTCTTGCAATATGTAGCATCTAATGTTAGACCAAAACAAAAGGCCAACGTTCATCAACACAAGTCTCTGAGATGGGACAGTTATTGTCCATCTGAAGAAACGATCTTCAAAAGCAAAATAAAAAGAATGCCTAGGTTGTGCTACTTTGCAACTGGTGCCATGATCATAAACAATGCAATCAAGTTTGAAACTATGATGCTATAAAATCCAAACCTCTTTCAGGGTCGAGCTAGAAAAATTACATATAACATTCTGGACAAGATAAGCAACTCGAGAAATGATTATGGCATATTGACATTAATAAGTTGGAATTTAACAACACTGGTTTAATGCCAGTAGACACCAGCTAGAATAGTAAAATAACTTAGAATCATTGTATGATCATCATAAATTCAAGTTGTTGAATATAATGTAGTAAAAAGTTTAGAGCTGCAAATTTATTCTGGGGTACCAAATTTGAAGGTTAAATGCCTAAATGGTTTGATCAGACATCTTTTAAATTTCTTAGTCGGATAGTGTACAACAAACATTCACCATCTTGATCTGACAAACAGCACCATAAAAATACCCAAATACAAAGTAACTACAAATACGGAAAAAAACTGTACAAAGCCATCGAGTTACTTTGAATGTCTGGTTTGTTCATTAGAAACAATAGGCCTACAGCACCATAGACAATTAGCATAGTAGAAACAAGAAAATTCATAAAGATCCCAAACTAAGCAGTGAGTTATGAAGCACCTTGGAGACGAAAATTATCAGGTAGAACCAATGTCAAAATGCTGGTTCTTTAGCAGCTCCATGCTGAGGCCGATATGAGATCCTTACGCTGCCAGCCGAGAACAAGCGAAGACTGTCTCTTCTCGACATGGAAACCCCCAACCGGAGTCCGTTGCACCAAGCACTCGGCTTGGGACTCGGTGAAATTGCTGAATGTCAATGGGGAGAACCCAGATGACAAAAATAGAGTCCTCCATGAAGGTGTCGGTGTCCTTTTGGGAGAAATATGGCAGCCAATTACAATCTTTTCAATGCTTGGTTGGAGCAAGTACCTCTCAATCTTTTGCAGGGCATCTAGGTTTGCATTTACAGCATCTAATGATTCAAGCAGGACTGAGTAAGAGTGAAGGGCTTGAATGATTTGGTGGGGAAATGGAAGATCAGTCCGGTCGCTACCTCTTTCCAAGGATAACACAATTTTGGGAGAAAGCTGCTTAACAAAGCGCAGGACCAAAGGAAGTAAAAAAGGGGAACTCGAGAAGGAACCAATTGGGAGATTGACAGCAACTGCCACACCCTCCGAGCCATGAAGTGGTAAGGGCCAAGAACCAGAGTTCAATGACTCGATGCTTACAATTTCGAGTTCAAATGCCAGGTTGAGCTCACTAGCAAAGTTTTTGAGGTTTTCTCGAGTGAAAGCCAGCTCAAATTCATCGTGCATTGAGGGGGATACAAATGCAGTGATTTTGAGAGAAGGAGGTGAACCACCATTTCTTAAAGCCACCTCTTGCATAAAAGAAGCCCATTGCCCGCCATAGCCAATATCAAAATCTATAACATGGACACGATTAAAGCCTTCTACAGATTCAAGGATGGCTTGGTTGCAAGTAAAGTTGGCAAATTGGAGAACTGGTGAGATTTCAGAGAAAGATTTATATGCACCAATCTTGTAAATGAGGCTAAAAGGTGACAAATTAGCAGAAGAGTGAGAGTTGTTCATGTTAAGTAGTAATTCCAAGGCCTCCTTGAAATAGAAAGCAGCCCTTTGAAAAGGCTTACCAATAGGAGAGAGCTGGTGATTGAGCCGCGCCAATATCTCTTGCGCGAGTAACGGATTGCCTGTTTCTATCAGCTCTGCTGCATTGACAAGCTGGTCAATTATTGCTTGATGAAGCTGGTGGTTGTTCATCAATTCTTTATCCCCTTCTACGTTGTTCACCATTTTGTCCCTTGTAGCTAACATTGCTGGCCTGTGTTGGAGATGTTGTGGAAGCAATTGAAGCTGCTGCTGATGCTGCTGTTGTACCCGAGCCAATAGCTCTTGACCCGGATTGAAAAAGGGTACCCTTTGGGCCGGGTTATTGGGTCCAAAGCCACCGGAAATATGCCTTTTGGCTGGAGGTGGGGAAAGGACGTGGTGGTCTTGCAATTGGGCATACGTCAAAGGCATAAACATAGCAGGGTTTTGAGTAAACTGAGCTTGGTTTTGGTTCATCAGCATCTGCGGATTGAAAATTTGAGGCTTCTCATCCACAGGCTCGACCAAGTGTTGTTGGTGTTGAAACATACCAGGAGGTAGTGAACCTGGGAAAAGATTGTTTGCTGAAGCAGAGAAAATGGTAGCACTGTTGCTCTGAACATTGAAAGGAAATTCAGAACACGATGTTGCTGGTAGAGAAGGGTCAACAATGCTGCTCATCCCCAAATTCAAATTCCCTGTATTGGGTTCTTCAAAGGCACCATAACCTTGATCCTCCACCACATCATGAAACCCTATATTGAACCCCAAATCTTGATGAGAATCACCCCCACTCTGCAACAGCTTGTTCAATCCAAGAGATGGGTCTTCAATGTCACTCATAATCAATCTCAGAATGGACTGCTCTTGACCTGGTGACTCAGACAGCACACTCTCCCAGTCCTCCATTCCAAGTGGTGGCCCACATTTTGCTTCCTCTAGACCTGTCTGAGATTGCTTGTTTTCGTATCCAGTTCCAGCCGGAACCGCCGCCAAGCCGGTGGTAGGGGTGGTATCTGTAGACCCACTTCCACCGCCGCTGCCGTGAGAAGAAGACAGTGTTGAAGAGGATGTAGGAGGGCTTGGGCTTCTTCTGGTGTCAAGAACAGAAGTGGGCTCAGTACTGCCCACATAGCAATTCTCCTTCCACTTTTGTGGTTGTTGACGGTGACTCTGTGCTGGTGGTGAAGCTAGCAAATCTGAACAACCAGAAGAGAAATCTAACACCCCCTTCCCTTGAAAATCCTCAAAGGGCAGGGGCATGGCCTTCATCTAACAAAAACAACAACACAAATACCCACAAACCCAACAACCCAAAAGCCTCCAGTTTTCAAGACCCAAAAGACTCTCAGACCACAAATTACAAATGGGTTCACTTCAAATTTCAAACCAATTGAGCTTGAGAAACAGACAGCTAACCCCTCAATGCTAAAATTTACAAAAAGAAAAGACTCAGACTTTTCAGCTCGCTCTTAGTCTCTTTGCTAATTAAACACACATACACAGCTCAAGAATTCAAATTTCAGTACACACAGACACCACCTGGGCTCCAATAAGCTGCTGCTCACAAAGCTCTTCTATTTGAGAGAGGATATAACTCAAGGCTCAAGACCCATTTTTGGAACCATCTTTTTCTTTCTTCATTGCTTGAATATGGGTTTAGGCGCTTTGGTTGGTTTTCTTTCCTTCTTTCTTTCTCTTCTGGAGCCTTTGGGAAGTAGTAGTACTAGTACTTCGTCTTCCTTCTGTTTTCTGCTATGTGGATGCGTGCAACATATAAAAGTGGTAAAGTGCTCTCTCTCTCTCTCTCTCTTTCAAAAACAAATCATTTTTAATTTACAATTTTTTATGTGGCTTTTGTCTGTAGATGTAGTTATCTCTCATCTAGGGTTACTGTCAATCAATTCAATCCCCACTCTCACACATCACCACGTAATTTCCAACTTCCAATTTTTTGGCCAAAAACAAAATTATTTTAATTTTTTTTTTAAATTATGAATATAAGTTTTATTTACGTAAGAAACGACAAGTGAATCTAACGGCTGAATTTGTTAAAATTATAACAACTCAAAACTGTATATTTAATTTCGGTCACCAAATTAATTTCTGTCACACTTTCTTAAAAGTTAAATGTTATAAAATTGAAATCTAGTTGCATTAATTACATGCACTCTCCAAAAAGGCGCGTGAGAGGATTACTGTGGAGGTCCTTTCATTTATTAATTTCTTTTTACAGAGGGCAAGGAGAGACCGAGAGACAGAGAAAAAATGAACTGGAGGAAATGGCTTTTGCAAACTTACCCGTACTTACTATATTGTCCTTTGCATTAGGCTACGATTTAGATTCAGTTCTAGGTCAAGGTTTAGGGGCAATTGAGTAATTGACTACCAACAACTTCTGCTGTCCTGGTTTTCGAAACTGAATCTGACGGCACGTTAATGAGTGGCTTTTTGAGGGGGTTGAAGATATCGAGACGGATTGGACGGACCAGATATTTGGTTGGAGTTAAACATATGTGGCTGCGATTAAAAGCTTCAATTTTGCCAAAGAAACTAACAAATACTTCAAATAACTTCTTTTTTTTGTGTTCTTCTAATCGATCAAATCAACCGACTTCATTAAACAGCACATCATCAAAATTAAACTCGAACTTTAACTAATCTTACACAACCCATCAACTTAAATCATGATATTCGCTATGAATTGAAGCAACGCCTCAATACTTACTACTACAAATAATCAAGAAGCAATTGTATGAGAAGGCCGGATCTGAGAATGACTTTGTCTTCAACTATCCAATTGCATATAATAGCAAATTGCTCAACAAATTCTATCTAAATCCATAATAATATATATTCGACAAAAATAACTATAAGCACCTGAACATATAACAATGAAATTATGAACACGAGGAGAGTGATAGGATCCTTCTAGTGAAAGGTTCTAGCCTAAATTCCATCTCTAGTTTCATAGTTGTGTAACTTTTGTTGGTGCACTCTCATATTGAATCAACTCCCGAGGACAACCTTCTCAATTTATATTAATTTGTGAGTTTCTATATTGTATATATTGTGCGTCTCTATATTGCCGGTCACTTGGACTTTTACTTTCAATCACCTTTATTTTATATGAATTTTTTTTAAGGGGAGGGAGAGTATGACACCAAATTTTGAAATTTGTGGGGTAGGGGGGATTCGAACTTGGGTTGTGAGCGGATTGGCCACTGCCTAGTCCACTGAACTACACCCATATGAAAATTGAACTTGAAGCCGAGAGTATCAAGTCTTCTTTGTGAGTGATCATTTACAATGTGTTCATACAATTTTTTTGTGTTACAGGTGTTTATAATAACTAGCTAGTAGGAGTTCAAACCTCTATAACTATAACTGCAACAAAAAAATAACAAAAAAATAATTTATTCCTAATCCAATGGTTTGATTTTCAGAACACATTACAACTTTAATAATGTTTTCCTATTCTATAATAATGTTGACGTAATCTCCACTTTGTAATGTTGGGCTTATTCTCTTGAAGTTTTCTGTTTGTTGGCATACTGTATATTCATGAATTGTAGAGAAAATCCTGCATCATTCTTTTTGCAATTAAAGGATAGTTTATGGTTAAACTCCATCATATATCCATACTCATTATGCACATTCTTTTTGTCTATCACCTTTTTATTTTGTCTAAATTAACATTATGAAATGATTAAACAAATTAAATCTCTCATAATTGTATGTGCCAATTAGGTAAAGCATTGTCGATCCAGCTAGAATAAGATATACATGCAAGCTTATAATTTACTTGCATGAAACTTGAAGTAGTTGCCAAGCATGAAACTAAGGACGTGACCTCTAGTGCATTGATGTTTATGCAATTCCAAATAAGAAATCATATTGATATGTATCCATCATATGCTGGATTAAGTACACTGATGATGAAGAAGACAATTTTGACAGCTACAATAATTAAAGAATTGAAGGTAGATTAGTACTGGGGGACAATAAAATGAGGACACACTGAATTTGATTGGACAAGTCAATACAGAAAATACCAAAACAACGGAAATTCTTCTGTCCACAGCAGTGGACATTTCGTATGAGATCTCAGCCATCCAATACACTCCAATCAATCCAAACCGTCACTTCTTACTTACTTTGTAAAGCCAGTCAACGTTAGATTTAGAGTTAGAGTAGTTTCCAAAAACAAATTAAGTCAACGAGGTGAAAGTGAGTCCCAGGGTAAGAAATCGAAAACATAAATTGTTGGGGATGAGGACGGCGGAGGGAAACCATCGGAGGAGAGGGCGGCCACGACGGCAGCTAAAACCGGTGCCAATGACTTCGACTGGTCGAGGCAAGCTTGAATGTGACCTCATCTCGTTGAATGGTCAACTGAAGAGGGAGAATCGAAGAGGGAAAGCCGGCTGTGCTCCGATGGTTTTCGACGATTCCGGCCACGGCTGCAGGCGAGACTGGTAGCAGTAGCTTCGTATAGATGAGGCGAGCATCGTGGTGCTCTCAGGTTCTCAAATTGGTGAAGGGAGAGAGTGAACTGAAAGAGAGAACGTCATGGGTTTTGACGAATTCCGGCGACTCCGGTGACCATTTTCGTTAAGCTAGGTATGAAACTCGATGAGCTCTTCGAGCTCTATAAGATTTTGGTATCAGTTTCCCTTTTGGTTAACGTTTAGAGAATTGGGTGCCATTCTGCTATCACGGGTTCACAGTGATTGGTGATGATTCTGGCATCCCTCATTGATTTTCGACTCCATTAATGTTTGGTTTCTTCTAATTGGAAGCTTGGGAAGCTTTGGGAAGAGATTTCATGGTCTCTGTGTTTTGTGTTTTTGAGATTTCTAACCCGTTGATGTAAGGCCGGCTCCCATCTGCCATTGTGTTCGGAGGGCGTGGCTAAGGTATGGGAGTAAGGTGGGATAGTCATTCCTCTAATTTGCGGCCATTGACGTTGCCGAAACACCTATTGTAATTAACCACCGCTTTATTTATCCCAGTCTCCCAGATCATTAGAATCAACCAATCTCATTCTACAAGTTTATTTGTCCTTTTTTCTCTCATTCTTTGTCATAGTGTCTGTTGAGCTTAGATGACGATGCGTTTTCCGAATTGGGTTGTTTAGTACATTGGTCTGGTAAGGATGGTATCGTAATCGACGACACGGGCCTGGTATCGGCAAGGTACGAAATTGCGGTACTACATGAGGCATCTGGGTATTCTGGGATGAGCCAGGTAAATGAATTAACATATGGGATCTGGGAACACGCTACAGCAACGGGCGGATCCGCCGAATTCCCTTTTATTTATTTTTGCAATAAAGCTGACAATATATTTTTATCAAAATGAAGGTGAGAATTATCAATTGTAATGGTTGGCTCAGTGGCTAGTACTGGCTAGCACGAAAGGAAATTATATTCACATTGTGGGTTCGAGCTACTGCGAGTGTTGTGTTTTTTTTATTGTAATTTTTCCATCCGTTAATTATTATTTTAGGTGTCTTATTTTTAGGGTATTTTCAGGGGTGCATCTTTGGTGCTCGGGTGACAAATGTTCGGGTTGAATTCTCTCACCACGTGACTAGCACGTGGGAATCTAATATACAATAGAAATTGACTTTTAATTGTTCCAGTCGGTTACAGGTTACCAATTATCACCCTTAACACTGTTCTTGAGTTCTTCATCTCTGGTCTGCAACTACACGATCACAAGCTGCTCCAAATCTCCAATCAATTCAAAATCTAACATCCAATGCTCTGCCTACCCATGCCGAGCTCAAGTTTCGCCACAGAACCACCGTGAACCTTTATCACAGACCACCACGATCTCTGGTGTCCCCAAATTGACAAGTCTCCCTGATTGCCCAAAGCTTCGCCCGATTCCACAACCACGATCAGCATCCTCTGGCGCACCAGCGCCGTCCTCGACGCCGCTCAAAACCAGAGTTCACCTCTGTCGCATCTCCAATGCCGAACCCCTTTCCACCAACTTGGCGCCACCGTTCACCGCCGATCTGGACCACCGCTTGGCGCCGTCGTTCTCGTTCCCCTTTGCTTTGTTCACGACTCTCTTTTTGAGAGAGAGAGAGAGAGAGAGAGAGGAGGGAGAGAAGCGGTCAAGGGCATCAAGGGAAAAGATGAGACTTTTTTCATCTAAGGGTCATTAATCTTGCTGGTACACAGTCTGACCGAGTCAAACTCGGTTAGGCTTCCTTTTATTTTATTTGGACGGTCCTGATCTTGCAATGGTAGCAATCTAACGGTCCAAAGCAGTCATAATCAAATTTCTTTTTCCATAAATTATTCTTTATTTCTCAAACTTCATAAAATCATTAAAAAATAGTTCAGTGTCTGAAAAATTCTCAAAAAATTTCTATAAATTCATCTTGACGTATAGTTTATTACGATGTCTCACAAGATTTTTGTATCAGAGTGATTATAATGGTTTAGCAGTAAGAGTATTACGATCACTGGGCTTGATTATGCGGATCGAGGTCAAAACGAGATCGAAAAAAATATTTTTTTTTACTGTAATTACAACATATCACAATAATTGCATCCAACGGTGGATTTGACTATTTTCTTTTTCCTCCATCTCGTACGTTTTCAAATGTACACTTTTCATAATAACCGATTAACAAATTATACTACATTAGTAGGCACAATGATATTTTGTGCAATCTGAACAAACAAAATTGAAAACTATAAAATTGACCGTTGGATGCGATAATTGTAATATTTTATGATTATAAAAAAAATATCAATCACTTTCGACCTTGTTTCGACCTCGATCAATGAAGTCAACCATAGTGACCGTAATACTCTTACCGCTAAACCACTCGTAATCATTCCATGAAAAATCTTGCAAAATATCATAATAAAATACACATCGCGATGAGTCCATTGAAATTTTTGGAGAATTTGTTAGGCATATAACTATTTTTAATGATTTTATGAAGTTTGATAAATAAAAATAGTATGGACGTTTGATAATGTGGATCGAGGTCAAAACGAGGTCGAAAAAATATAATATTTTTATCATAATTACAACATATTACAACAATCGCATCCAACGGTGAATTTGACTATTTTCTTTTTCCTCTGTCTTGTAGGTTTTCAAATGTACAATTTTCATGATAACCAATTAAATAGGCACAATGAGATTTTGTGCAATCTACAAACTCAAAATTGAAAATGATAAAATTGACCATTGGATGTGATTATTGCAATATTTTATGGTCATGAAAAAAATATTAGCCACTTCCGATCTTGTTTTGACCTCGATCAATGAAGCCAGCTATAGTGACCGTAACACCCATACTATTTTTATTTCTCAAACTTCATAAAATTATTAAAAATAGCTCTGTGTCTAAAAAATTCTCCAAAATTTTAATTAGATTTTTCGTGATGTGTAATTTATTATGATGTTTCACAAGATTTATCGCGGAATGTTTATGAGTGGTTTAATAGTACGAGTATTACAATCACAAAGGTTCACTACGTGGATCGAGGTCAAAATGAGAACGAAAAAATCTAATATTTTTACCATAATTACAACATATTACAATAATCGCATCTAACGGTGGATTTAACTATTTTCTTTTTCCTCTATCTCTTAGGTTTTTAAATGTATATTTTTCATGATAACCAATGGATAAATTATACTACATTAGTAGGCACAATGAGATTTTGTGCAATCTGAAAATCAAAATTTTGGATGCGATTATTGCAATGTTTTATGATCATAACAAATATATTAGCCACTTTCGACCTCGTTTCGACCACGATCAATGAAGTCAACAATAGATCACATAATGCCCATACTATTTTTATTTCTCAAACTTCATTAAATTATTAAAAATAGCTCTATGTCTAAAAAATTCTCCAGAATTATTAATTAGACTCGTCGTGATGTGTAATTTATTACGATGTTTCACAAGATTTATCGCGGAATGTTTATAAGTGGTTTAGTAGTACGAGTATTACAATCACAAAGGTTGACTATGTGGATCGAGGTCAAAATGAGAACGAAAAAATCTAATATTTTTACCATAATTACAAAATATCGCAATAATCGCATCCAACGGTGAATTTGACTATTTTTTTTTTGTCTTCTATCTTTTAGATTTTTAAATATACACTTTTCATGATAACCAATGAACAAATTATACTACATTAGTAGGCACAATGAGATTTTATGCAATCTGAAAAATTAAAATTAAAAATAATAAAATTGACCGTTGATGCGATTATTGCAATGTTTTATGATCATAAAAAAAAATTAGCTACTTTCGACCTCGTTTCGAACACGATCAATGAAGTCAACCATAGTGATCGTAATACCCCTACTATTTTTATTTCTCAAACTTTAGAAAATCATTAAAAATAGCTCTATGACTAAAAAATTGTCCAAAAATTTCAATGGACTCGTTGTGACGTTTACTTTATTACCAAGTTTTGTAAGATTTGTCACATAATAATTACGAGTGGTTTAGCGGTAGGGGTATTACAATCACTACGTTTGACCATGTGGATTGACGTCAAAACGAAGACGAAAAAATATAATATTTTTACCACAGTTACAACATATAGCAATAATCCCATCCAACGGTGGATTTGACTATTTTATTTTTCCTCTATCTCATAGATTTTCAAATGTACACTTTTCATGATAACCAATTAACAAAATATACTACATTAGTTGGCACAATGAAACTTTGTGCAATTTGAAAATCAAAATTGAAAATGATAAAATTCACCATTGGATGCGATTATTGTAGTGTGTTAGGATCATGAAAAAAATATTAGCCACTTTTGCCCTCGTTTGGACCTCGATCAATGAAGTCAACCATAGTGAATGTACTACCCCTACTATTTTTATTGCTCAAACTTCAAAAAATCTTTAAAAATAGCTTTGTGTCAAAAATTCTCTAAAAATTTCAATGCACTCGTCGTGATGTGTACTTTATTATACATTTTGCAAGATTTTCACGGAATAGTTACAAGTGGTTTAGTTATAGGGGTATTACAGTAACTATGTTTGACTACGTGGATCGAGATCAAAACGAAGACAAAAAAATATAATATTTTTACCATAGTTACAACATATAGCAATAATCACATCCAACGGTGGATTTGACTATTTTCTTTTTCCTCTATCTCTTAGGTTTTTATATGTACACTTTTCGTGATAACCAATTAACAAATACTATATTAGTAGGCACAATGAGATTTTGTGCAATTTGAAAAATCAAAATTGAAAAATCAAAATTGACCGTTGGATACAATTATTGCAATGTTTGGAGATTATGAAAAAAAATATTAGCTACCTCGTTTCGACCACGATCAATGAAGTCAACCATAGTGATTGTAATACCCCTACTATTTTTATTTCTCAAACTTCAGAAAAATCATTAAAAATAGATATGCGTCTAAAAAATTCTCCAAAACGAATACGAAAAAAATCTAATATTTGTACCATAGTTAAAGCATAGCGCAATAATCGCATCCAACGGTGGATTTACCTATTTTATTTTTTCTCTATCTCGTAGGTTTTTAAATGTACATTTTTCATGATAACTAATGAACAAATTATACTACATTAGTAGGTTTAATAAAAATTTGTGCTATTTAAAAACTAAAAAATTGAAAATGATAAAGTTGACCGTTGGATGCGATCACTGCAATGTTTTATGATTACGAAAAAAATATTAGCCACTTTCAACCTCGTTTGGACTTCGATCAATAAAGTCAACCACAGTGACCCATCCTCTTTTTATTTCTCAAATTTCAGAAAATCATTAAAAATAGCTCTATGGTTAAAAAAATTACCAAACATTTCACTGAACTCGTCGTGATGTGTAATTTATTACGATGTTTCGCAAGATTTGTCACGGAATGATTACGAGTGGCTTAACGATAGAGGTATTACAGTCACTAGGGTTGACTATATGGATCGAGGTCAAAACGAATACGAAAAAATCTAATATTTTTACCATAGTTAAAGCATAGCGCTATAATCGCATCCAACGGTGGATTTACCTATTTTATTTTTCCTCTATCTCGTAGGTTTTTAAATGTACACTTTTCATGATAACTAATGAACAAATTATACTACATTAGTAGGTTTAATAAAAAAAATTTCTATTTAAAAAAAAATTTGAAAATGATAAAGTTGACCTTTGGATGCGATCACTGCAATGTTTTATGATTACGAAAAAAATATTAGCCACTTTCAACCTCGTTTCGACTTCGATAAATAAAGTCAACCACAGTGACCCATACTCTTTTTATTTCTCAAATTTCAGAAAATCATTTAAAATAGCTCTATGGCTAAAAAATTCTCCGAAAATTTCACTGCACTCGTCGTGATGAGTAATTTATTACGATGTTTCGCAAGATTTGTCACGGAATGATTATGGGTAGCTTAACGGTAGAGGTATTACAGTCACTAGGGTTGACCATATGGATCGAGGTCAAAACGAATACGAAAAAATCTAATATTTTTACCATAGTTAAAGCATAGCGCAATAATCGCAACCAACAGTGGATTTGCCTATTTTGTTTTTCCTCTATCTCGTAGGTTTTTAAATGTACACTTTTCATGATAACTAATGAACAAATTATACTACATTAGTAGGCTTAATAAAAATTTGTGCTATTTAAAAAATAAAAAATTGAAAATGATAAAGTTGACCGTTGGATGCGATCACTGCAATGTTTTATGATTACGAAACAAATATTAGCCACTTTCAACCTCGTTTCGACTTCGATCAATAAAGCAACCACAGTGAGCCATCCTCTTTTTATTTCTGAAATTTCAGAAAATCATTAAAAATAGCTCTATGGCTAAAAAATTCTCCAAAAATTTCACTGGACTTGTCGTGATGTGTAATTTATTACGATGTTTCGCAAGATTTGTCACGGAATGATTACGAGTGGCTTAACGGTAGAGGTATTACAGTCACTAGGGTTGACCATATGGATCGAGGTCAAAACGAATACGAAAAGATCTAATATTTTTACCATAGTTAAAGCATAGCGCTATAATCGCATCCAACGGTAGATTTACCTATTTTATTTTTCCTCTATCTCGTAGGTTTTTAAATGTACACTTTTCATGATAACTAATGGACAAATTATACTACATTAGTAGATGTAATAAAAATTTGTGCTATTTAAAAAATAAAAAATTGAAAATGATAAAGTTGACCGTTGGATGCGATTACTGCAATGTTTTATGATTACGAAAAAAATATTAGCCACTTTCAACCTCGTTTCGACTTCGATCAATAAAGTCAACCAGAGTGACTCATCCTCTTTTTATTTCTCAAATTTCAGAAAATCATTAAAAATAGCTCTTTGGCTAAAAAATTCTCCAAAAATTTCACCGGACTCGTCATGATGTGTAATTTATTACGATGTTTCGCAAGATTTGTCGCGGAATGATTACGAGTGGCTTAACGGTAGAGGTATTACAGTCACTAGGGTTGACCATATGGATCGAGGTTAAAACGAATACGAAAAAATCTAATATTTTTAGCATAGTTAAAGCATAGCGCTATAATCGCATCCAACGGTGGATTTACCTATTTTATTTTTCCTCTATCTCGTAGGTTTTTAAATGTACATTTTTCATGATAACTAGTGAACAAATTATACTACATTAGTAGGTTTAATAAAAATTTGTGCTATTTAAAAAATAAAAAATTGAAAAAGATAAAGTTGACCGTTGGATGCGATTACTGCAATGTTTTATGATTACGAAAAAAATATTAGCCACTTTCAACCTCGTTTCGACTTCGAATAATAAATCTAATATTTTTGGGTCATTGTGGTTGACTTTATTGATCGAAGTCGAAACGAGGTTGAAAGTGGCCAATATTTTTTTGGTAATCATAAAACATTGCAGTGATCGCATCCAACGGTCAACTTTATCATTTTCAATTTTTTATTTTTTAAATTGTACAAATTTTTATTAAGCCTACTAATGTAGTATAATTTGTTCATTAGTTATCATGAAAAGTGTACATTTAAAAACCTACGAGATAGAGGAAAAACAAAATAGGCAAATCCACCGTTGGTTGCGATTATTGCGCTATGCTTTAACTATGGTAAAAATATTAGATTTTTTTTGTATTCGTTTTGACCTCGATCCCATGGTCAACCCTAGTGACTGTAATACCTCTATCGTTAAGCCACTCGTAATCATTCCGTGACAAAACTAGGTATATTATTACCAAGTAAATACATTGGCAGGTCAAGTCCACCATTTTTGAGTTACGAGATTTGATTCATAATTTAATTCGTAATTTTTGTAATTATTAAAGAGTTTTAGTAATTTTTCATAATTTTTTTAAATGATAACTGTAATTTGAGGATTTTAGAATACACAACACGATGAGTTCGTAGAAATTTTTGGACTCCCGAGCTATTTGTTTATATTTTTATGAAGTGTTAGAAATACAGTAAATAATTTAAGGAAAAATAAATTGTAGAAGATGCAATCTGGACCGTTGGTTGATACCACTGCAAGATCTGGACTGTACAAATTAAATTAAGCGTAAACTAAGTCCTAATATGGCAAATTAAATAGGTCCCAAGACAAAACTGGATCAATTTTTTTTAATTGTTTCCTTTTATTCTTATTTCAAAAATAGATTTTAAACAAAATAAAAAAACATTTATTTATTTTACTTTTTTTTTTTTAACTTAGGATTCTTTTTCTTTTTGTTTTCCAGGTTGGGAATTTCTTCTCGCCGCCCCCCCTCCTCCTTCCGATTTTCTTCGTCTCTCACTCCCGGGCCCTCCTCTCTTCTTCTTCTTCTCATCTTCCCCTCTTCCTCTTCTCCTTTCTTTTTCTTTCCTTCCCTCTGTTTTTCTTCTTCCGCTGCTTTCCCTCTCTACACCCGTGCACACCATCACAAGACAACGCCACCGATTTCCGATTAACCTGCAAATTTTCATAATCAACAATTCACAATCACCAGAGTCAGCCAAGCTCGTCACCGTTCCCTGCCCACTGCCCAAATCACCTCACCTCTTCTCTGCCGACCACCACTGCACTGCACACCCACCGCCGACGACCCAAACCGGTCATCGATCTCATCAGTGCCGCCGCAACAATTCATAATTCCAGCTCAATCCGAGCCTTGAGCCGCCGATTAAGCTCCTCTGTCTGTTGAGCTCGTGCTCCGATCACCACCTCTCTCCGGTCTCCAGCAATTCCAGCCCAACCAAGCCAGCGCCATCGATCCGAGACCACGACCCCAGCAGCTCCGGCTCCTTTGCTGCGCCTCTTCCTTTATTATTCCTGTTAACAAATTTTTACTTGTTTGGACAAACATCAAATAGTAACCCAGCAACCAAGAACGTGAACAACCAAAAAATGAAGAAGTAAAAAGACCAGTATGATGCAAGAGACGAAGAACAGTGTAAAGACCAGAGTTTTTACTGCATTTTACCGTTTTTGGAGCTTTGTTTGGTTGTTGACTATTCTACATGACTAACTAACGGATCAATTGTTCCTAACGGGCACGTGCCAAAAACGTGACCAGGAACCTCCACTGCTGTGGACAGAAGACACTCTCCCAAAACAAAACAATGTACAAGTCTGTTCATCTAAAATTCTAAAATTAATATCATTACTGATCAATAAGGTAGGCTGCTTTTGGCATTGTCCAATAAGACCTGGCCAAGTCCAAGAAAGCTAGCTGCATGACCATAATGAGATGATCATATGACAGAGTTTTGTGTACGTTGTATTCAAACCTTTCGAAATTACATCAGAAGAAACAATCATCTGTCAAATATATTCTAGATCAGAAGTGTTTAGTCTCAGTGTGTGGTCAATCCTCTAAATTAACCTTCAATTAATTAAGTTGTAAGTGTTGACGAATGTAATTAAGGAGTCTCAATGAAAAAAAGTATCAAAATAATTAAGCATGTGTTCAGTTGAGACAATATCGATACGCATAATCAATTAGCAGTTAATTAAATTTAAATTTACTAGCTGGTTGTTTAATGTTGTATCAGATCGAGCAAGTTATATATTGGCAATTCATTTCAATTACGTCCTAAAATAAGTGAATCAACTCAAGGAAAAAAAATATCATATTTCGATGTGAAAACTGATAACTCATGCCACCAAAAACTATGATGATCCACCACACATGATTAGGCGTTTGAAGAATATAAGGAATGCTACATTCAAATATATATATATGTGTGTGTGTGTGTGTGTGTGTGTGTGTGTGAGTGGTTCATTTTTGATAGCAATGAAACTTTTTAGATAAAACCTCATACGTACTTAGAAAAAATAATTAAGGAAGGACAAATATCGGTGCGCAAAACCAATTAGCAATGTGTCACGTACAGCCCATCAATTATTACCATTTGTAAGAAGAGATCCGTTTTGTGAAAGCTCGATTGGTAGGGTGATCGATACATCTGCTAGCTGGTTTTCCTTTTCAGTTCGAGTTCAAGCGTATTGTATATTTGTATATGTCACTAATCCATTACTGAATAGTAATGATCGAATTCCTCAAGCTTAATTAATAAACATGAATATAATGCAACTCCTCTCAAGAACCTACCTCCATTATAGGTCCACGCATGACAGTAAGACTTCTTCAGTCGACAACAGTGAAACAGATACTAAAGGGTGAGACATATATCATCAGGTCTTGTCCTCTTCAGTCGTCTGCACATCGTTTTTAGTATATATATAGCATGCTTCAAATTAAGTTCAAACACTACGGCCTTCAAAAGAAATAGATTGATCAAGTTGCTTTCGTTTTTCTATGAATAGAGTATGGACTGGGTCTCTCCCAGATGAGTTTTTATCCAAATCTATGAAAAGAGATCGATCATTAGAATTTTCCCTCTGCATTATGTGCCACTTAGTCCTCTGTACAGACGCTTTTGCTTCCCCCGTAAAACATGAAAGTGAACGTGGTATTATTGGTAGGGTAAGCAAGACAAGTACGTAGTAAGCTCGACAACAATGGAAACCCTAAGGGCATTACAGGAATTGGACAAAAAAAGAGAGCGGTTTTTATGTACGGATTGTGCAGACAGAATTTGAACTGTGGGTAGTATTGTGGGAAGGAAAGGGGGACATGCTTAGGTAATTGGCTGGAACTTGTTTGGGAAAACCATGATTTGGACATGTCAGAGAGAGAAGGGGGATTAGTTTATCGATCTGATTGATGATGATCTGCTCCCATGTGATTGTTCACGACAACTCCTTCTGATCAAAACCCTCATAACCAAAAACATATGACAGAGATGAAGTGTAAAGTGAAGTAGTGAACAATCTCGAGCCCCCTTTTGCCTTGCCTAGCTATCTCTTTTGCGCGCTGTAGTTTTTTCTATTCAGAAACTTGATTCATACTTTATTATATGTAGCTAGCAAGTAGCAAGATCTCTCTCTTCTTACACACAATAATGTGGTTTTGGGGCTAGCTAAAAGGAAAGGTGCATGTACGTGAAATGTTCTTTTCTCTCCTCCCAAGCTAGACAACCTACAACTCAAGAAACACATGTAAAGAAGCATTAGTACGTTTCAACCCCAAATATCTATTAATGAGCTCATGAATAATCCGAGTTATTGTCTTGTTAATTAATTTATTATATATAGTTAACATCCCATCCTCAACCTTACCTCCCACATAAGGAGATAAATAGAACCATGCCCGCAGACTCATTTATCTAAAAAATGGGTCAAATTAATTAAGACTCGTTTCTATTCATCGATTAAATACAACTATTGGGACCAACGTCTGGTGGTTCAAGTGGTAAGGAGGTTGTTCCCTTTAAACAAGGTCTTGAGTACGAGTCTTGTGAATAGAGTAGCCAGCGTTGGGAAAGCTTCGATCCCCCCTAAATGGGGTCCGACCCGGCTCGAGGGATTAGTCCTTACCTACGGGTAAGGGACACCCTGCGAAAGCAAAAAATACAACTGTTGGGAACTTCATGACACCCTATCATAGTATGCTCATAGCCTTGTAGTATGATTAGACTAAGCCCTCCATAAGATGAACAACTTTGTTAACATCATAGAAAATTACATTAGATATAAACTAAGCCCTTGATTTTAGGGGTGGGTTCGGTTGTTGCGGTTCGGTTTTCACTCATGATTTTGCGGTTCGATTTCTGTTTTTTTCGGTCGCGGTTCAATTTTTTTCGATCCGGTTTTCGGTTTTCGGTTTTGCGAACTCACCCCTACTTGATTTAGATCTTAGCTAGCTTATGTCCGTACGTATATGAATATTATCTTAGAACTTTCATCATCTTTGACCATCAATTTTTCGGTGCGCAGCGATATGTGATCTTTCGATATTATAGTTAATTAGAAAGGGCAGACTTTTATGGGTTCCTCTTGACACTTCGTCACTTTCTGAGCATGATTAATAATTGAAAGAATTTTTAAGTACATTAACATGTAGTTGTTGTTTGGAAGTATTTGTAGGGCGGCTGGATTAGGATTTAGGACTATAGTTTTTGGTTCCAAGCCAAAAATCTTGTGATAGAAAACAGAAACGTGGATTTGTGCATGTATCATATAAGAGTGGTGGAGAGTGATCAATTAATCTAGATCTATTCTATTTGTTAATATGTCTATGATTAATTTGTACTTGGTTATTATTCTTCTTCCAGTAAAACCCTTTAAAATTAATCACATAAAACCACCAATTAATCATGGGCAATAATTCACATTGGCTGAGAAGCTTGTTATGAGAGATAAGAATCATCTAGGTGGTTTATGTGATAGCTAGTAAACCAATCATGGGCATCCAACAATTTTAAGCAAGTAAATTAAAATACATTAACACATTTTTTTCTCAATCTTAGGACTTAGGAGACATACATGCTAACAATTAGCCACCTGTTTTCTAACATTTCAAATTAACCCTCTCACCACTCAGTGAAGTTTTACTTCTAGTTGTTCACCAAATTGAAGAACATAGTATACCTCTAGGTACACATACCCGAAAAATAACATTAGTGAAATAAAAGGAAACCAATATATGAAACGTTGGTGCGCATCAACAAGACGACCACCAATGAGGATCATAAAGATGCTATACTATTTTTTTATTAAAAGGAAAACAGAGTTGCATTAACAATAGGCAACATGCCCAACAATGCACAGATCACCCACACGGGGTACAAAAACTCCCACAAGGGGAACATAGAGTGAACAGTACATAGGGCCCAAACAAGGTAACCCAAAAACAATTGTAAGAGAATACAGGCCTAGCCCGAATTGGTGTACACCAATTCCCATAGAAAACAGTTGCCGTCGTCAGACAAGTTCTCACCTCCGGCGAAAGGTTTTCGAATGGATCCGCCACCGATCTCCTCTAAAAGCTCCTCACCAAGCAGCCCCGAATCTTCAACCTGGCACCTAGGGTGGAACCACGACTGATCTCCCCACACCTTTGTGACTTTGTCTCTCGAAAGGACAGGTTCGTTCTAGCAACGATGCTATACCTATACTATTATATCCTCTATCTAGTAGATCATAACAATGAGGATTATAACCAATGTACATTGATCCGCATTCAAACTATCTAGTTGTCTAAGACAAAATGAGTAAATTGATATGATTTTGTATTAATTTTTTTACACTTGAAAACAACATAGCTGATATTGAAGAACTAACTGCAGTTAGTTAATTTTTATGTTTAGTTTCCTCCAATATTCTAATAGTCAATATTCCTCAACCTTTTCTTCGATCGGCTTAATAACTTTTTTTTTCTATTTAAATTGAGACCCTGCAATATCACCTTGAATTCAACTCATGATCAAAGACTTGAATTGTTCTAACTTCTAAATGATTTTGGATCAAACCAATGAGACACATTCACGTTCTTAGAATTTAAAACACTGATGCAAATGAAAAACTTGTGAAGGAGATCATGCAAATATCGATCATTTACAAACTCACGCTCATTCCAACTTCGAGGGTGATTTTCTTTCTCATATGCAGAATGACTTAATTTTCTCGTGTCATTCTTTTCCAATTGGCTAGCTATTATTTTTAGGTGATTTAGGAGTTGAACTCTATCATTTTGTTGGCACCCAGTACACCCTTTTCTTTATAAGACATCATTGCTGTACTATTTTTTTCCTTTTCCTTTTCCTTCTTTTGTGGCTAATTTTCTTGTAATAATTCTGGGTCCAGGCCTACTGGTCCATGAGTTGGCTGATTGATTGTTCTGGCTTTCAGGATTGTTCTGGCTTTCAGGCCCTTAGAAAACACAATTCAATATTACTTAAGGTGTGCATTATAGCCTAAGATTTAGGCTTATTAGACCTAAATTGATAGAAGTGATGCTACACTTGCACCCACAATCAATGAGTTGGGCCAAGTCTCTTGTCCAAATCTTATGTTTTTCTCTTATTCATATGGAGAAAAAATGAAGAAATTTATCTCGGGCCTTTACCGATAAGGACAAAACTGAAGTTTTTTTTTTCCAATAAATGTTTTATTTTCAGTTTGTCCATTTTTCTCTTGTAAATTTACTGACCCCCAGAAAACACTTTATACTAAGGACATCTACCCTAGCCACATAATCAGGATTCTTTATCTTACTACATGTGTTTAGCTCCTCTGTAAGTAAAAATACTAAAATAGAAACCTTTCCATTGGAGCCTTCCACCTTTCCTGACAATGTATAGGAACTGTCCTTGGGCTTTAGCCCTACCATTGCCACCGGCCCACCGCAAAACAACCCAAATAATAGGACCCAACTTCCTTGTTAGTATATGTCATGGCAAGATTTCATTGGTCCATCCATCCTTAGCGGACCAAACCTCACCGGACAGAAGACCAAACCCACTATCTTATTCATACATAAGAATGATGAAACGGCAACCTCTTTAATCATCTCTCTCTCTCATCTGCAAGCCAAGAACAACTCGGCAGATTGTCAGTGCTTCTACTCTTCTCCAATCTTTATCTGTAAGTTTTTCTTTAATTCGTCTTCTTTAATTTTGTTGGGTTTTTCTTATTTCTTATTAGGAGCTTCTCCCGATTGATGTATGTGTAAGTTTTAGTTGAGAACAGCTGTTTGTGTATATGGCACAAAATTTCTCATAATCAATCGATTCTTCGATTAGGAATTGGCTGATTTTTCTGAAATCAATTGTGATCGTTTCTGGGTTTGGGCCATGTTCGATTAATTCATAGTTTTTGTGATCGTGTATATGGTTGCGTCTGTTTGTATATATGTATAGTTGTATACATGCATTAAATTTTGATCATCGTTTCATTTAATCATCGACCTTTTCTTGCTTATTAAATTTCGCGACTGCAAATTGGGTTTGTTCTGTTGTCAATTTGGGTATAGCTTGCCATTAAGTTTGATCTTTGTTATGCAGTTGATTCAAGAAAATGACAAAAAGCACCTTCAAGCAAGCACATGAGTTTGGTAAGTTTGGGTATTGGTCTTGCTGAATTTTTGATGTTATATTGTAGGCTATTTGTTGTATGTTAGTCTCATCAATTGAAATCTGTGGTTATGTCTATGAGATCAGTTGCATAAACGTATGGTGTCTTTTCTATGCAGAGAAGAGGCGTGCTGAGGCCTCAAGGATTAGAGAGAAGTACCCAGATAGAATTCCAGTAAGGACTAAGCTCTATTTTAAAAATTATGTACTTGGGGTTCTCACTGTGTCCCAATTTTCCTAGTAACTTGCTATTTGTTAATATTTGTTGTTCTGATTCTTTACTGTTTTCCTTTTCGTTTCCCCTGTTTTAAGATTTGAGTGGTACAGCAACTTATATATATATATATATATATATATATATATATTAGGTTCAGTTGCATCATACATAATTTGTCTCACAACATTGGAGTACTTCACTATTTCCTGTTTTTAAGTAAATATTTCAGCGAGCACATGTTATGAATTATCAGAATGTGAGTCCTGGCACTGTAAGGTAATTCGTGAGTGCCTCAGTTGCGTATAAACTGTTAGCTATTACTGTGCAAACGTATACAAGGCTTTAGTAAGTGTGGCCAAAATTCATATTTTTTTTTGGTTTAGTGTCATTAATAGAGTTGCACAAGTTATTATGTGGCTTTTCTTGTAATTGTGAGTGTGACACTAAATAGTGGAATGTGCTGAAAGTACTCACTGGACTTACCTCAGTCTTGTGCCACATGAACAAATAACTTTTTACAAAAAGCTTATAAGTCGCACATCAACATTAATATTATTAACATGAAACAAAATTTTATGGTCATAGGAGAAGTTTGTAATAAAGAGTGTATTGTCACTTGTTATTGTTATGTTGCTTATGAAGTTGATCATTTCTTTCCTGGAATATGGGTTACAGAACTAGTGTGTTGGTCTCACTTGACATGCTATTGAGTTTTATACTGAGAAGCAATTTGTTGATGATCTGTTGCCTTGGTGCTATGAGCTGTTTTAGATCAGTGTCACTGAAAATCATCTAATAAAGGATATGTCTTTGCTTTGATAAACTGGTAAGGAGACGTTAATTACTTTTTATTTTAATCAAGCAAGAACAATGTTATATTGCTACTTTTATTTCTCTATCAAGAGCAATATAACCAAAATGGCCTACTTAGAATGTGATGCTTTGTACCTGGTGTGTTTTTGTGGAATGCTCGAGTGTTGGAGTGGACATGCTTAATTGTCACATGACTACTGTCTATTGTGAACTACAACTACTATTTATCCATTTTTTTGTTGTGCTTAAGGTTATTGTGGAGAAGGCAGAGAGAAGTGATATTCCCAACATTGACAAGAAAAAGTAAGCAAGTTCTATCACTTCGTGTAATTCGAATGATTTATATGAGTTTGTTAAAGCTCCCACAATTATCATCATTTGACAATATATGAGGTTCTTTCCCTTTTGAGTAACTCGCACCGCGCACTGGGTGTTGAACCTAAAACTTTTGTGTCCTCCCTTTTCTTGAAGGGGGAAGAGGTGTCATGGCTGCGTCTGTGTTTTCAAGAACTCTACTCTCTAGTTTTCACTTTAGCTTTTCCTTGTGGACTCAATTTCTTTTCTCATACCATAATTTCTGAGAAAACACATTTCTACCTAGGAACAATATAATTGCTAAACTGCTTGAATAATTCTATATATTGGTGATCTGATTATCTACATGACAGATACCTAGTTCCAGCTGATTTGACTGTTGGTCAATTTGTCTATGTCATCCGCAAGAGAATCAAACTGAGTGCAGAAAAGGCAATCTTCATATTTGTGGACAATGTCCTCCCGCCTACAGGTATCTAAGCATCTCTCCTCTCCCTCCCTCCCTCCCTTCTGATGATGTTTAAGTTGAGGGTTTAAATCCAATAGGATACTCAATATTTACTTTTATTTTGTTAAATAGTTTTATTAAAACTTTTGCAATAATATTTTAAGAAGAAGTGGCAAGTCTCTAGTCTCCTGGTAATAGCGAGAAGATGCTGGGTGGTTTAACCTTTACAATAGTTTTTGCAGATTGGTCATAGTAAAGATGTCAATTTCTGATTGAAGTTAAAATAGTTAAATTCTTGATCAATTAAAGGTTTTGATCACGGTAAATTGTCTAATACATGATGGCCAAATTTAACTTGATATATTTTCAATTATATTTGGGCCATAATGTTTAACAATACTTGGAATTGTAGAAATGATGATATTATATCTACCTTTTCTAAACGATTTAGAAAATTCTGTTAAATCCTTTTGCAGGAGCAGTAATGTCTACTATTTATGATGAAAAGAAGGATGGCGATGGATTTCTTTACGTGTCATACAGTGGTGAAAACACATTTGGGTAGCGGATGGGATGTCGCCTCATTTCATTTCCTTATCATCTTTATATTTACTTATCTCCATTGTTGAGTTGTCTTCAATCAACAATACCAGCACAATGTGTTATTTATAAATATGGTCTGTTTATCTGTACAGGAATAGTGTGTGTATATAGCTTTTCTGCAACCTATAAGATGCCATTTTAATGAATAATTTCTTATTCTCAAGCTATTTTCCCTCCCAATTTTCTGGTTTCTATTGCAATTGAACTGAATACAGAATGGTATTGCACGAAGAAAATGTAGTGGGAGTGTCATAACATGTTCTGTGGTTTCTTTTAGATGATGTTTGGTTGGCATGAATAGACAGGAATGTTTTTCTTTAAAAATGACCATTCTCTGTTTGGTTCACACTTCACGCATAATAGGCAATCTCAAACTGAAAGGAAGGAATGCCTATTTCTGCTCTGCAACTAACTTGTCCAGGAACTCGGAAAGTTGTCTATGAACTTCGATTCTACTCCAAGATTTGGACTTCATCAAAATCCAATCTAATGTCACAGGATTCTATAAAATCTAGTCGACATCGTATTTGGTACATTTTACAGTTTCGGATGAAGATCCTCGAGTTGGTGCCGTAACCCAAAACCCACAAGAGATATGTTTGAAGCCTACAATGGGACTGTTGGAGCCTTTGGAGCCTTGGAGGGACGACCACCTGGGTGATTGACCATGTCACATGGATTATCGCCACGTGTCGCGGTTGGCCGGTATTGGCGGTTAGGGGTATTTTGTCGTGTTCCTTGCTAGGGGAACAAAGCCGGGATGGTCCATGTTGCCCTTGTCTGTTGTGCCCACAACACTGTGGACCCCACACGAGGGGCATGTTCGGCTCTCTCCCATCTTAAGAATTGTGCCATTGCCCTAATTAGTGGCTAATTCCATCCCCTCTTTATTTACCACTTCTTAACTTTCTTACCTTGCCCTAGGGCTGAAGCAATCGGTTAAATGGGGTTGAAGCATCATGGCTCCTATTAAATCTCTTTTCTTGTGGTTTGTGAGTAAGTAAAGTTCCATCTTTAATGATATCATATTAAATTAACAGACAAAACAATGATACGTGTGCCCTAGTCTGTTGCCCTAGATAAAGAAAGAAAATAAGAAAAATGGGGTTGAAGCATCATGGCTCCTATTAAATCTCTTTTCTTGTGGTTTGTGAGTAAGTAAAGTTCCATCTTTAAGGTTGTTTCAATATAACATCGATTTAATTCTTTTCATAGTTGCTTTGACGATCGATTAAGAAGAAATTAATCAAAGACGATTTTTAAAAATTCGATCTTTTCCTCCAAATTCTCAAGTTCTCAACATTGACCGACAACTTGGTGCAAGCGGCTCATCAAAGAGTAAACGACACACTCGATCGATAAAGCTATGTCGATTGTTGGACACAATATGTTATGTATCTAAAGAAAATAGTCAAAATACCCCAAATTAACCAAAGAAAAGTACCCGTGGTTAATTTCCTACGTTATTTAACCATTTAACTTTTCTCTTTTTTTTTGCTCATAGTCGTATTCTACTGTGGCTTAATGACTAGGTGTTTATAGTGAGATCATTAGTTGTAATGATATCATATTAAATTAACAGACTAGGGCACACGTACGTATCGGTTAAATAGCTAGGTCAGAAATTAAGCAACTATTCGCGTTACCTACATTCGAGTAACTAAATCAAAGGAAAACATGAACATTGAAACAACTAATTAATTAAGAAAAATCAGAACCCGAAACAAATAATTATTTTTTAATTCTCTAGTTCCTGTATGCATACACAAAAAATAACAGAGAGTAATTAGAGGGTATTTTGATTGCCAAAAAAAAATTAGAAGGTATTTAGAAGTAGATGGATGCTGACTAATTAATTCATTAATTAATCAAGCACCATGAAGTGCTCACCAAACAACTTCCTTAAAAGCATGGATCCATAAATTCCTATATTTCCTCTTACTGTAGTTAATTAGTGATGAATTTCAAGAACTAGCTGGCCTCTAGCCGCCGACCCTCATTTTTCAATTTGAGTAGAGAACAAAGAGACGAAACCTCTCAGAAGGAGAAACGTTTGTGATCATATATAAGTTCTAATTCTCTTTAAGTCAAGAAAAGGGTCATTTTCCATGAATGGCTTTAAAAAAATTAAGTAGAATAATAGGTGTAACCGTGTAATGTTACACCCCTTAATTTATATATACGCCTACCAAATTTGTTCACAAAATTCCACCTCAAATTGCTAATGTGACATATGCCGCATTGTTGGTGATTGAATTTGGTGAAAAAAAGCATAGTACTTACCGTATACTAATTAAAACTGCCTTAATTTGCAAAGTTAATTAGGAATGTCCAGTTTAGAGGGCAATGTTAGGGGGTCTCATTAAAGCTTAAGATGTGGAGGTCTCAATCCAATGTTTCATGCCATGTCATATAAAATAAATTATATTTTTAAATTCATGTTAATATTTATTCCAATATCAAATATTATAAAACCAATATTGCCCTTTCAAATTTTGATTTAAATTTTATCATTTTATATATTTATCACTTGCAATCCAAAATACAAAAGAAAAAAAAAATACTAAATCTCAAACCTCTAAAATTGCCACCATACCCCTAATCCCTAAATCCAAAATCCACCTTACCCATAAACCCTAAACCCTAAATTCACCATACCCTTAATCCCTAAACCTTAAATCCACCATACTCCTAATCCCTAAGTAAACCCTAAATGCTACAAATCATTAACAAAAAAAATCTAAACCTTAACTCCTCAACCTCAACCCTTAAACTGTAAATTCTAAACCCGTAACCCTAAATTCTATACCTAAATCTCTAACCCTAAATCCTAAATGTAATTATGTAACCCCCCTAAAACCCCACAAGTAATTCCTCAAGTCTTCCTAATTAATAATCATGTTCATATTGGGATATATTACTTGATATCTTTTCAACAAGGTTGTTATCTACTAACATGTCTCATCATTTGCACCATATGAATATATGTGTATACTCTTTCCTAAACCCAAAGTACTAAGCGTTATCAATTTGTAAACCACCACTATCTTTGTTTTCTTCATGATGATGAGGTAGTAAGATTGTAATGTGAATCAAAGTTAATTTAGTCAAAGCAAGTGATTTGAGTCGTTTGCAATCAATTAAACAATAGTTCTCTCATGTGGTTATAAACAATAGTTCCATAATTGTACGTAATCTCAATTAAAGTTCAACTAAATTATATCTCCTTTCCAATCAATTATAGTCTTTTAGATTGTCTTTTTCTCAAAAACAACAAGAAATTATTTAAGTTCATTACCTAATGTTTTTAATTTAATTTATTGCAAGCTAGGTTGCATTGTTGGTTCAGTTGTGCAAGTTTAGACTATGATTTTACATTCTCTTTCATAGGTCCTTGAGCTAGATTGGATGTATCGGTCTCAATGGCAATATTTGCCGGAATTTTTCTGTTGGAGCTGGCGATTGCTGACAACAGTAATGCACGGTGTATGTATTGTTCTAAGTTTCGAATCATCGATTAAAGTTCTAAGTTTAGACTCATCGATTAGTTCACTTGTGTGGTCTATAATGCTCCTTCTTAGAATGCCCATATTTAAGGATTGTAATCATCTTTTCATTAATAAAATTTCTATTTTTTTTTTCTCAAAAAAAAAAAAGGTTGCATTGCTGTTTCGATTCTCAATAATCACTTAAAAATTGCTAGTTTTTTTTTCATTTATCTATAATATATATTTTATAAAGTGAAAAAAAAAAGATTTTGTTCTATCCAAAAAAAGGAAGATTTTTTATTATCTTCAAATCTGGAAAAATATTCAATTAAGGATTAAACTCGTACATATGTTTAATGTCAATTAATGGGTAAATTGATATAAAGGATAATTAATGAGTAAATTCGGATACATGTTTTTTTTTTTTGAGAGAAGAAACATAAATTTTATTAATCACTTTGGAATACAATCCTTAACTTGGGCATCCTAACAAGGAGCAATAACCATAAAAATGGCTTGATCGATGAGTCTAAGACTCTAATCGATGATATAAAACCTAGAACAATACATACACCGGGCATCATTGCTTCCGGCAAGTATTGCCATTGAACCCAATAAAAACAATCTAACTCAAGGATAACCCATGAAAAAAGAAAGTGAAACCACAAGCGAATTTGGCACAAATGCTCATGTTTATTCTTAACTAAAATTGAAAAACTCAAAGTAACCAGAATATAGGGCCGGCGAAGAACAAAGAACCCTAAGCCAACATAATAGACTCCACCTGGATCCCACACTCGAAATCTATGCTGAAACTGAAAACAACCTTCGCAGGGCACCCCACCAAAATTGAGCATCCAAGGTGCACTAGACACCCAAATTACCTTGGCAAAACAACCTGCTTGGATCCTCTTCTTGTGAGAAACCCGACCAAAACCGCCAACCCTCATTGCCGAGCCTAAACGTCGATCCTGGAGCCACGGTGTCAGATTGTCCAAAAGCAAAACCATCAACAACCCCTGACGATTGCCAAGGTCCTTCAGGAGCCCCTTACTTGGGCGAGCATGCCTACCCAAATCAGAGAACTCATGATCAACATCAATCACGCCATGGCATGAAATTGACTTTGTGAAAAGAAAACCGTCGCCCAAAGCGTAGGCCTTCAAACTAGATTGTATATTCGCCGAATAAAATCGACTCTGGATGGCTGCAAATATGCAGCGGACTGTGGAGGGAAGACCTCCGCTTGAGATCGGCGTCCGACGCCGTGATTCCTGTGGGAACCCAAAGCCATGGCGGCTAGGGTTGAAGAGGAGGCGTAACCCCCTCCTCATTTTAGATAAGGAATAAAAATTCGGATACATGCTTAATGTAAATTAATGTGTAAAATCTTTTTCCTTATATTTATAAGAATAATTAATTATATTTGTAAGCATAATTAATTGATAAATTTTAAACTTGAATAAGTAATAACCATTAGATATAGAATGTATATGATAGACTTTTGCCTAAAATGATGTGGTATCTAAGTAATATGATTTCACAATTAGTCAATGATATGACATGCCACATATGATTGATGTGTCCATATCTTAGGCCTTAATGAGACCAACAATCTTTTTCCTTACATACTTTGAATTTTTCATCTGATCAATCGGATGAAAAAATATTTGTAACAATTAAAAACACGTTGTTTTTGTCATAAAATAAAATAGAATGTCTCATATAGAACATAAAAAGATGGAGAAGAAAGAAAAAGAGAGGCACATATAAATTTGTAGCTAATTAAAGAGAGGATTCTTACATTGAATGAGATGGCTAAAAAAGCCACTGCATGATATATATAATATAACAATTATGTCATACAGTCATACAGTCATATCGATCAAATGTTATAGTAACAGGTGAAGACCATACTATTTTTCACCTTCCCCACCAACTATAACTTTAAGGCCCTACAGGTTCTTGACAATACATAACTTCCACATGCAATGATTGATCATGCTTTGAAGAGAAGTAGTACTATTCGTTTTCATTAATATTGCAAAAGAGGGGATCGATATCAGAAGAAACAGACCAAACTAAGAACAAGAAAAAGGGGTCCATAATCCATATCTATATATATATATATAATGCATATATAATATAGATCGATGATGATCAGTTATGAGAAGGAGGGTGTGTCTTCGGGGGTGAGTAGTCCAGATTAAACCCTGGTTGCCTCTGAATCCCACGTTTCTTCTGCGGCACTCGCCACGAAACTGAAACTTGCTGATCAGCCGACGTTGTTGTCTGATCTGCAGCAGTTGATGTTGATGCTTTCATTTTTCTCGATGAGATGCTCTTCATTTTGGTCACCTTTGTGTGGTACTGTTGGGGATCCCCTTCCTTAGTACTACCAATTTCAGTCTCATCCACAGTGATTTCGGATCCTGTTGTCACTTCAAGTACTGGCTTTGATGATGAGAATGACTCCACTTTCGGCACAACTGTACTGTCTGCATCAGTACGCTGCAGAAAAGCATACAAGTCGATCATTAACATGGAACAAGAACAAGGAGAAGACGAACTCAAAAAAAAAGGAGAAGACGAAGACGAAGAACAAGAAATTATATTTTACCTTGTTGGTGAAATGAAACTTGTTTGAAGGCTTGTTCCGATCGACCACAGCAAGACGCCGGGCAGTACATGCATGAATAGAAAGCAAGCATAGAAGAAGAAGAAAAAGGTATAGAGGACAGTGATGAGTAGTGCAGGTTGACATACTAATTAAGATCGATCAAGCACAAACTTATGACAGTACTTTTGATTGATTAATCGTGATGATGGATTGTAGAAATGCTAGTATAGTACTGGTGGTATATATATATGTAGGGATTGAGAGAGATCATGGAGATATACAGAGAATAAGCATTAAGTGCAGGTAAGCATTTCAGAAGATTTAAGTGGCTATTGTTCTAGCTAGAAGAACATGGAGGTGTATGGGTAAGCAGTAGTGTGAAAATAAAAATGACAATGAAGAAGATATGGGGTGGTCTAGTCTTTGTCCTCTCTAATTTCAATTCTGTTGGGTCCCAAGACACATTGACACCCACCAGACAAAGAGAAGAAGCAACTCCCACCCTCGTTTGAAATTATATATAGGAGGGTCAAAAAGAGATTTTTACTTTTCAAAGTACATATACTATACAAAACAAATAGAAATTAACCAAGTAGATCGAAGTGAAACACATGACAAAATCGAGAAAGCTAGTGTCTGCCTAGTTGTTTTGATCGATGACACTCCCAGATTACTTGTCTAATTTGATCTTATATTATGTATAAATAGAATCATAGATATTCACCGTTTGCATGAGTTGTGCGTCTTTGTTCCTAGTCCCTAGCTCATGCCTGCCTTTTTACCCTCTTGGGCAATTTGACTATGATTTTTCTAATCACAACTTAAGGTACTAAGATTATTTTACGAGAAGTTAATCATAACGCACATTCAAAGCGTATCTAGGAAAATACCCATTTTTTATTTCGTACGGGAGTTACTGTGTAGCAAGCTAGACAAGGTTAACATCCTTGATAATGTTGTACGTACGTAGTTCTTTACAAGATGTAGCAATAGGAAGATGCAGACCTGAATTTTCTATTTCCTTGAAGAAAAAAAATGATGCAATTAAGCTAGGTTAAAATTCTCGACTTGGGAGTAAGTTAAAATTCGAACAATTAACTTCTAGCTAAACTCACCTAATGTGAACTCGAACATGTTCAGATTGAATTTAGGTTGCTTGAACCCTAACTTGGTCGAGCTTAATCGACTTTTATTGGGTTGATCGATAATTGATAAGCCAATGTTTACACTAACATATATGTTCGTACGAGTTTTAATTCACATTAAGGAAAAGATTGTTGGCCTCCTTAAGATATGGAGGTCTCAATCATATGTGACATCACTATTGATGTCGTCTACTAGCCTGATATCTGTATGGGCTATCAAACAACAGACATTCTTCGTCGTCTGACATACAATCAAACAACGGAGATTCTCTGTCGTCTGATTTACTATAAAACAACATACACTTTCCACAATTGTAAGATCATTTGCGGTCCGTAAGCCACTTCAAAGACAGTTATATGTCGTTTGAATGAACTTAGAAAGACATTATTTATCCTATGTCTGTTGTTTATAGCTAATCTCAAAGACATATATATGTTGTGTGATAGTAAAGAGCACTATAGTTTTGAGAAGTATATGTTGTTTGATAGTAAATCAGACGACAATTTTGAGAAGTATATGTTATTTGATAGTAAATCAGACGACAGTTTTTAGAACTATATGTTGTTTGATAATCCTATCGACCATAACTTATTTCGTGGAAACTGTCATTTTTAGTTTGTTCAAACAACAGATTTTGAGTTTCATTATGTGATTTCTTATTTCAATATACAATAGTTATTGTCATTCTGTTGTTTGTTATGAACCATATATACAACAGAACCCATTTGAATTCACCAAAATAAATCCATGTTCTGTCATTACATACACACCACAATACATCCATAATAAAGTTATATTGTTCCATGAAATAAAATCCTAACTACTGCCCACAAGGTAGCAAGTTATTAAAGCACACCCAAACCAAGCCTTTATACACTAAATTGATTAGAATTCATCATCTTTTGTTTTCTACATCGCTCACCACTAAATAAATCATATTTTTTATGATTCTTGATGGCACTCAACTGATTGAAGACTTGGAAGGGCAGTAAAATGGTTCATGGCAGCCAACAGCCAGCAATTCCTGCATGAAAAATAAATTGCAGCCAATAACCAATAAATAAGAAGTACAACCAAATATAAGTGAACACAAACTCATAAGCCTTCACAGATTCAATCATGCGTATCATGATAGTCATTATCACATCTTTGATTGGAAATGGCGAATTAGCATCATTAATGATACTACAGCAGGTTAACGAATTTCCAACTACAAACCCTCAATTTCAAAATTTCATAACTTAATCTACAAAACTCTTTTTTGGGAGATTCCAATTTTGAAATGATCTTTAACATGTCTCCTAACACTTTCATAAAGACACTAACTTCAAATAATAGACATAACAGTACAGGTTTTAGTAATTAGGTCACTTGGTCAGAAACTGTCAAATAACTATCAACATACATAGAATTAAGAAAACTCACCAAGTTGCAAATGGGTGTCTCGGCAGTAACTCCCATGCTCCCAAGGTGGATATATTTTGATTCATTTCCTTATTCCAATAACACAACACAAAACCAATAACTCAAATCCATGATCAACCCCATAGAAACCTTTTAAGAGACTGGATTTAAAAACAAAATGAATTTGTGATTACCAGACCTTCTTAATATTGCTTAATTCAATAGGAAGGTGGTGAGCTTCAATGAATTCTTTTGCATGAATCAGCATAGAAAGTTGAGTCCATTTACTAACAAATCATCTGGTCCAATTTTCTATCTACATCTTTGGACTAGTGTTGTATACTTGTAGGTAAGATTAAGTTGATCACAATACTAGCCATTGCAATTATATGCAGATAAATTAAATGATAACAATAAGTTAATTTGGAGAGATCAATTGATATGAAATCAAACAAACTTGTTTGTAGTTATGTACTTAACATTCTTCAAACCATGTAAGACTCACCTAATTTTCACCTAGTGTGAGGCTTCTTACAAATCTCATGCAGTTCAATTGATATAATGGTAGTTCCAGCAAAGAACATTAAGAACAATATAATAAGCAAATACACACCTAATTTCAAAACTTACAAACATATATTCAATCATTCTTTATCCACTCAATCATTCATGAGGCATTTTTGCCAATATCACATACGAAGCTTAACAACTAACCTAGAAAACGCCTAACAAATCCATCCCACAATAATTCAAAAAACAATTAAGATAAAAAAAGCCAAAAACCACATAAGTAAGCGCCCATTAGTATCACCTAGGGCCTGTTTGACACTATACCTCCAATCAAATAACTTTACTTCATACACCACAACTCATATGAGCATAAAAAAAAACTAACAGGTAATCTGGGCAAGTGAATATAATGAAAAGCAATGATTAATGACCAAGCACTAGCACATTCCAATAGACTGTAAACCCAATGGAAAAACATAAGTCATACTTGTTCCGAGCACCGACATTATCCCTGAATCGGTCATCATGCATATAGAATGCCCCAGCTGTGGGCACTGCAAAGGGTTCATTCTCCTTCTTCCTCTCCTCATCTCCGGCTTGATTCTCTCCATGTTCATCCATCGTGCCTTCCACAGACCTCATCCCATCACCACCGTCCAATTCCTTCACCGCCAAAACCTCACTCCTAGTCTCACCTTCATGGTCTCTCTCCGCATAGGCTTCATGAAACGGTTCTTCTTCTTCCTCCACCTCTTCTTTTTCCTCATCAATATCTTCTTCTTCTATAAACAGAACAACAGCTCCATAAAGAAAATTCATACATCATACATCGATATCTCATGCCATAATCATGATCTCTGAATTAAAAAAGAAAAATTGAATAGCTCCAAACTTACCAAAACCAAATCACTAATTCAATAAACCTTTACCAACCAATTAAACTCGAAATTAAATAAAAACCAAACAAAGAACAAGGTCACACTCAACTTACTTGAGCAAAGCTTACATTAGTTTGTGACCCTCTACAAGAGCTCTAAGCCTTAGCCTCGATGAGTTCAAGTTTAGGATCGGCGAGCCAAGACCAGTTTCCTCGCACTTTGGAGGCAGCCCTTAGTTTGTTGCTTTCGAAAGTTGCAAGCACGAAGCGGCGAGGTCAGACTTGGAATGATAGGCGGCAAAATCAAACCTTGAAGCGACTTACCTCCCTTACGTGGCTACGTTCTTGTTCTCCTTCTTTCTCATTTCACATCCTCCATTAGAGATTGGTGGAGAGATAACCCAAATAGCAGGGTTTCAATTTGGGTAATCGATCTATTTTTGTGCTAGGTTTTTAGGAGAGAGAGAGAGAGAGAGAGAGAGAGAGAGAGAGAGAGAGAGAGAGAGAGAGAGAGAGAGAGAGAGAGAGAGAGAGAGAGAGAGAGAGAGAGAGGGGCAACTATGGCTAACTGAGATGCCAAGGTGAGAGAGCTGGCAGAGATTGAGAGAAAGGTGCAATAGAGAGGAGGAGATCTGAGATTGGAACTGAGAGAGGAGAGAGAGCTGGGTTTGCCACTCGGAAGAAAATAATGAGAAAGGGTTTTTTTTCTTTGTACTTTAGCTGAGTTGGGAGGGAATGAGAAGAGGGAAACGAAAATTCTAATTTCGCTCAAGTGTGGGAAAACTATAGTGGACTTCATACGTTATGCCAAAATAAAAAATTTACCACGAGAAATTATGAGACAACAGAAATTAGTTATAGCTGTTGTCTCAAATTTGCCGAAATTTTTGAAATGAAAATTGTAATGACTATGGCGAATTCAGACAACATATTTAATTTATATGTCGTCTAAAAAATTCAGACGACAGAAAACACATCATATGTCGTCTGATGTGTATCGTCTGATGCATTTTTTGGCATAGTGCATGTCATATCATTGACCAATTGTGAAATCATATTGCTTAGATACCACATCATTTTAGGTAAAAGTTTATCATATCCATTCTATATCTGGTGGTTATTACTTATTCAAGTTTAAAACTTATCAATTAATTACGTTTATAAATATAATTAATTAATTCTTATAAATATAGGGAAAGCGAATTTACATATTAATGCAACCTTTGAAAAGAGAAAGTAAAACCATAGTCTAAACTTGCACAAATGAACCAACAATGCAACCTTGGCAATAAATTAAATTAAAAATATTAGGTAAGGAACTTAAATAATTTCTTCTTCTTTTTGAGAAAAAAGACAATCTAAAAAACTATAATTGATTGGAAAAGAGATATAATTTAGTTGAACTTTAATTGAGATTACGTACAATTATAGAACTATTGTTTATAACCACATAAGGGAATTATTGTTTAATTGATTGCAAACGACTCAAATCACTTGGTTTGACTAAATTAACTTTGATTCACATGACAATCTTACTACCTCATCATCATGAACAAAACAAAGATAGTGGTGGTTTACAAATTGATAACGCTTAGTACTTTGGATTTAGGAAAGAATGTACGCATATATTCATATAGTGCAAATGATGAGACATGTTAGTAGATAACAACTTTGTTGAAAAGATATCAAGTAATATGTCCCAATATGAACATGATTATTAATTAGGAAGACTTGAATTTTTTTTTTGTTAATGATTTGTGGCATTTAGGGTTTACTTAGGGATTAGGGCCTTAGGGGTATAGTGGATTTAAGGTTTAGGGGTATGGTGGCAATTTGAGAGGTTTGGGATTTAGTAATTTTTTTTTCTTTTGTATTTTGGATTGCAAGTGATAAATATATAAAATGATAAAATTTAAATCAAAATTTGAAAGGGCAATATTAGTTTTGTAATATTTGATATTGAAATAAATATTAATATGAATTTAAAAATATAATTTATTTTATATGATATGACATGACACATTGGATTGAGGCTTCCACATCTTAGACATTAATGAGCCCCCCTAGTATTGCCCAAGTATATACATTCGAAAGCAGGTATTTCTTTTCAATTAATTTGCCAAAGCAGGTATTTCTTTGTTTGGGGTTCTACTTGTTTAGACGATATGGTGACTAATATGGGATCTTTCATCTGTGTACGTTCTATTTTGAATTTGCTTTATTTATAGGGATTATTTCCTTACTTTAAAGTGTTGATCGTTCGAAGAATTAACCTTCAATTTTATGAAGGTAAACATGCATTGAACACGTACTAATTGGTTAAAATTGTCTGGTTATTTGTTAGATTGATCCAAGACATTGATGGCCGGTGAGGAAATATTTGTGAGATGAAGTGGTTGCATGGTTTCCTAATTATTATGCAGGGAGGCAGTTATTATATACAGTTTGACCCTTCACTGATTTAGTTGATGTTTATATAACATGTTAGGAAGGAATTGGCAATTAATCTTCTAAGATCGAGCATCTCATGCTATAATTAAGTTGAACTAAAAAACAAGTCAAAGACACCAAAAGAAAATTCTCAAAGTTAGGATGCAACTTATTACTTATGTGATAGTTACTTCAAGCTCTCATCGTCTTCATCTATACATTGTTATATTGCATGCAAGACTATACCTAGAAATATATTGCATGCAAGACTATTGAAATGTAAACCGTAGACTGAATTGACTCTTATTTTTATTTATGTTAAGTGACAATTTGACAATATATACAAGTATACAAGATTATCATCGTATACGAACAATATTATCATTCGTATCTATAATTATCCATTTCGATTATTTTGAATTTAAATACGAGTGGTGGTGAGCAATGCTCAATATACCATAACAAGCTCTAACATGCATTTCGATCCCGAGTGTGGAAGTATATCAATAAGTTGTTCATCTCTAGCTGCTTAGCTAGAATGCCAGAATGGAAGCATTGATATAATTTACTGTTTACATGATTATATGGAGCCACGTTGAAGCTTGAAGAGGTGATGGCCACCTCAAGCATCATTGTGTCCATGCTCTGCTGACCTATTTTGAACTTGATCATAAAAAATAAAAAAAATTAATGTGGCTCCATGAGTACTTAATTCTTAATGACATCCGAGGTATTAATTTTCTTTTAGGAATTTAGTAATGGCTTTGCCAAGTTCATACATTTAGGGCCTTTTTGCGTGAGCTCGACTCCTTTGTGAGGTCGTTGACAATGCAATGAATTTCAAATCCATGTTTAATCAAATCCCTTTGCCAAGAAAAGACAGTGAACCTTTTCCTCCTCCTAGCTAGCTTGACCTTCATTGCATTATGTATATTGCTCGGGCAACCATCCCCCAAGTCCACTTAATCTGATTACTTTATTACCCAACAATATAGTTCAGAAATAAAACAAGTTATATAATAGAGTGGTCATTTTGCACCATTTTCCAGAGGCCTCAAGACCTGTTAGAGAGACATAAGATGCAACATTTTCAAGGGTGTCTCCAAAAAAGGATAAAAACTATAAATGAAATTCAACTGAGTTTCAAAATCCCAATAAACACCAAGTTATTAGATATTTTTCTTATGGGTAATGGAGACAAACATCCCATGTATCCTTAGTAGCCAAAATTCTTAACAAGGCCAACAAGAAATGCACCCAGTTTGCTTCTTCCCAAGGTGATCCAAGGGTTCAAATTGCATTCCAGCTAATCCCCATCACATAGCCTTTGTTAAATTTCATTTCCTTGTTACTTTGTTTTTGTTTATTTTTGTTTCTCATTCATCCCAAAGAAAGAAGTAAGAAAAAAGATATACATGTTCCAAGATGGGTACTTCATTCCTGTCCACATAAGAAACCAGATTTGAAGGTCCCTATACATTTTGTCTCCCAAGATTTGGTGAAGCTCACCCAGTTAAATCAATTAATATATTATGTACTGAGACTAATATAATATTGGTTATTAAGTACTCATCCATGCATTCCTCTCCTTGGAGGATGAATTTTTTTTTCTGTACTTTCTGAACGGAAACTTGGTAAACATATTTCAAGAATCTACTTCACCAACTGGCAACTGGGTTGCTTAATTGTAATGATTCTAAGATCTCAAAGATGGATCCGTATTTCCTGTTTAATATTAGTTAGAGATGTTCACTTCTTAGTGCTCAAATACAAATATCCACTGCTACATGTTTCAGCAATCAGCAGAATTCAGTACACAGAGAGCTAGGGTTTTAGGATTAAATCAAAAAAATAAGTCTATAGTATGTAGTAGCAGTAGTTTCAATCAACTTGATACAAATCCATAACCTATGTTTTACATAATTTGCTTAGTTAATGAGAAAAAATTAGAGAGCATCAGCGATATGAAAAAAGAGGAGCAAGTGCTAGAAAATCAATTACACAGTACACATCATTACATCAAAATCGTAAACAGAACATCGATCTCAACATTTTCATAGCAGTCACCATGGCACAGAAACGTGTTTCATTCTCAGATAAACAATCACAAATACAGCAAGCGTTGCTGAAACAAACCCATCACACCAGGATAACATCCAATTTGTATGAAGAGTGGCAACAGATGTTAAAAAAAACAAAAGTAGTTGCAGACACTATATCACAAGTTAAGGGGACCATTTAGCACACAAGAACCATCATTGAGCTGCAGGAAGTAGTTGCTTTAGCCTTTAGAGCAAGTTCACCCGTTGGGTCACATGTCAGATGTCACTGGGTCACTGGGTCAGTAGGTCAGTATACTGTTCACTGCCACTGGACTTCTGTTTCCACCCGTTTGTTTCTGGGTCACTGGGTCAGGACACTGTTCACTGACTATTAAATTAATTTTTTTAATTTAAAATTAACTAATATGTGGTGTAAATAAATATAATTGATGGACATTTTAAAAACTCAACAACCTACTCATCGCCCACCAACACAATGACTTGTCTTGAATTACTTCTTGCATAACCCTTTGGTTTTAGAATTATGGGAGGAGAATATAAAAGAAATAGAATGAAAAAGAAATTTGGATATAGAACTATATAAGAATTTTTTATATTTTTTTTCTTAACATTTTATTTCATTAATATCTGTGTCTAACGGGTAATTTTTTCACACCATTGGATTGCCCAACGTTCTTAATATCAAGGGCTGAGATTATAAATCCGTTGGTCCCATGATTACATACCAAACTGATAAATTAACCATACATATATTATTACCCATTATTCTTTCTTTTTACTTTATCAGCTCCAGTCAAGTTGTGCCATGTGTCACAGCTAGGGCCAAAAGAATAATGCCCTCTCTCACCACACAACCTTCTCCTTGCGGGTGTGCCTCACGGCACTTTTTTCTTTTTCTTTTTGTGTTGCGTGTTTCACTGTTTCACCTCTCAGGCGCGTTTGAAAGGCCTCCCCATCATGGCTGACGTCTGCAGCTTCTTTCCTCTCTCCACGCTAGCACGCCGGCTTCTTTGAACTCATTTTTGAGTCAGTTGATTGACCCAGAATTGGGTTTGAAGAGGCTGGGCAGAAAACTCCCATGGGAGAACCCCAACGGGTGGATGGTGGTTTTTGTGATTTTGGGTCTCCACATAGCCAAAGCTGATGTGGTGCCATGGGAAGTCCTTCCCGGTGGACTTGCTCTTAGGAGTTTAGGTTGCTAATTGTTCTCATGGGTATTATTGTAATTTGGCTACTTGGTTACCTTTCTCGATACGACGTCGTGTCCTTTATCTTCTCCTACCTCAAATGGTTCGCATTTTTTCCCGCCAAAACAACTTTCCCAACTTGAAATAGAAAATCGACGATTTTGAAGATTGAAATTTTCTGAAGAGAGAGAGAGAGAGAGAGATGGAGGCGGAGAAAGCCGGGGCGTCGTTGGATTCGCTGATCTCCGGGTTCAACAGTCGGATCTCCGAGCTTCAAGAACTGGTTATTGCGCGAAACAGTAAGACCCGACCCGATTACCCAACACTACTTTATTTCAATTTCGTCTCCACTAACAAGCATAGAACTATTCACCAAAGCTCCGAAATGTTCACCTTGCAGTGTATCCAGCCAGCACCGTCACCGATCTGTCCGCCGTCGACGCTGCAGTGAAGGCCATGGAGCTTCAGGTGCAGGCCATCAAGGACCGCGTTCGCGATGAAACCCTAGCCATCCCCAAAGCAAAAGTACTTTTCTCCTTCCCTCTGAATATGTATGAATTGGGCTTTGTTTGGTTTCTGTGGATTCTCCTTCCCTCAAAGAATAAACGAAATTAGTTCAAATGTTAGGTAAAGGTTGTGATGATTGTGTTTGTGGCTAATTGGAAAATTAATTTACAAAATGAATTGAATTTTTTTTTTAATCATCTTTCTGGGAAAGTTAAAGAATCAATTTTGAGCATCTGGGTGCAAAATGAACTGTTTAAATGAGCCTAGTAATTTTTCTTTTTAAAGGCTTAATGAAGGTTTTAGGGGTTCTTGGCTAAGTGCTTGTATAAATTTCCATGAATGATGTATGATTAGATGATACAATGTGATGGCAGAAACTGATCGATGCGTCGCTGAAGCAGCAAAGGAAATTGAAGGACATGTCAATTTATGCACCCACTCATCTTCCTGAAAGAATGTCAATGATAAATTTGGATACAAATAGATGGTAGTACAACTTTCTTAGGCATCCGGCATTTATGGATGACATATCATTGATGTGAGTTTGAAATTTATTTACATTTGGTAGGTAGAGAACTTACTGTTTCTTTGTTTCAGTTTATTTCCAGAAAGCTCTCAGCAAAACACTGGTTCTGGGAACTTCAAGTTTGAGGAGGATCCTGCACCACCACCTAAGGTACATCGTTCTCTCTCTCTCTCTCTCTCTCTCTCTCTCTCTCTCTCTCTCTCGTACAATTGTGTCAATTTATGGTATGTCCTGTTCTGTAATTGTCTATAGCTACAAGCTACAGATACAGTATGAGGGTCACCTATTCTTTCTGCTTTCATTAATTTCAGGAGAAAAAGGGTCGTTCCACTCCACCATTGTGGTTTGTAAGTGGTGAAGAGCTGGATTCTTTGTCATCGTGAGTAAACTTTCCTGTCTGAATTCTTTTACTATATTTGTTAAGACTTAAGAGGGAGTCCTATCTTCATCTTTTCTTTTGCACTACAACAGCATACTCACATGGTAGTCACTTATACATCTGATATGGACATAGTGTCATAGGCTGTCTAATGGGACATCTCAAAATCAAGTTGTGGTAACCTGACAGAGAGATATGATAATAATGTACTACATAGGGGTGGAGCTTTTTGTACATTCGAGTACTGTCATTGTCTCAAGTGTGAACAACTGACGTTGGCTGTGACGTCCAATACATAAAACTATCAATCTTCCCTCCCCAATGGAATTCAAGACTGATTTTAGTTTCCTTTTGTAGCAAAAATCTGTAAAATATCCAGTCTCTCCACTATTTTAAAGTACTATACATCCACAAACTACTGCAATTTCTTTTCTTGATAAATAAGAAATTTTCTTTAAAAAGTTTCCCCGTGTTATGCAAGAATTATATGCAGAATGAAACAGAAAAGATTCAGAAGTAAATATTAATAGTACAAAACAACCCTGACAGAGCTGACATGGTTAGGAGTTCTGTCCTTGTCCACTCATATAGTTATCATATAAAACGAGCCATCATTTTTCCTGAAGAGTGTTCTACTCTTTCAAAAGCTGTACAACTCTTTCCGGCTATAATTTTGATCCAGTTACCATGACAATAAAGGTTTAAAGGATCACTAAATGTAAATTATCAAGCCATCTTTATTTTGTCTCCACAGAGGAGAATATGGTATCTAGGGACTCAAAAGTAACGCTTATATATTAGGTAGTTGTGTATCTAGTCCATGGTGGGTAGGTATTGGGAACAAGTTGTCTTCTGTATCTCGTCCTTGTTATTGGGATCATCTTTTTGCCCCATGTATTTCTAACTGCAGGTACATGAGAGGAAGGCTTACAGTAGAGAAGGTCAATGCAGCCATTAATGACATGGCAACATTCGCTGAAGCAAATTATCAGCTCATAGCTGCCCCAAAGAAGAATGTTTGTGTTCTGTCTTTCTGATTTTTGGTTTGTACATCTTTTGCACAGGTCTGATTCTTGTTATCAATTATAATGCAGGTGGCAGGAGATCGTTGGGAAAAGGCCCTGGTAAGTGAACTTGAACCAGGTTATTGGGTCTGGATTTTCTGGGGCTTCTGCTAGCGGCCAGTTGGCCCATAGGTTGAAAATGTGTGGTAGCTGTCCCTAATCATATCAGCCTCTCCATCCTTTGTAAAGTTAGGAATACATCTTAGGTCCTACATAGGATGGTGAAGGAATTTACACACTTAGCTAGCTAGTACCTTCTACATTTCAAATTTCTATATCAGTTTCTGAATTATACCTCTCTCTCTCTCTCTTGCCCTTTTTCTCACAAACCCTCCTATTTCATTGGGGATGAAGATGAAGTCCCGTCTCTGAAATTTTTATGGCCAATCAGGTCCTTTGATGGTTATAACAAAGATCATACTCACTCCTACTTTTCTCAGGATGGTGGCTCTACCTCATACTTTGCGCTCATTGTTCATCTTTACTAAAGATACTAAAGAAAAGAAAAGAGAAATAACAATGTCCTTTTGGAACCCTTGTTTGTTACAAATAATGTGTCAAGTATGGGATACTGTAATCTGTATTGCCATGACAATCGATGAGCATGTAGCTTTCTAAGTTGTCACTATTGGTTTACCTGTCATATTTGTAAGCATGACATATAACGGTTTATTTATGCAATTAGTATTAAATACCACTATACCGAATGCAGGAGATAAGAGATATTGCAATGAATGAAGCAGTGAAGGGAAAACACTTCTTTCTCGAAACTGACATGAAAGGACCTTCCTTGAAGCTAGACAACACTGGAAAAGCGATACTAACTGTATGATTCTTGTCTTTATTTTTCAAACATGAATTATGTAAATTAGAAAATATATCATAGTGCACTTGAGAAAACTTCAAATTTTTTTGGCATAAGTTGAGCAAACATGGACCTCCCATCTACATTATGAACTGAATATTTAATGTAGTGGTCAAGTAAGAATTCTGGGTTTCAGGGGGATATTGATTTTAAAAGTAGTTTTAGGATACTCACGCGGCTGTTCTTTACTCAGCACTGGAAATTTTGTTCATTCTCTTTTACTATCATAGAAAATTCCAGATTACTGCTTACTGAAGAGCGAATGTACTTGAAAAATATTTTTCTTGCTTTCTTGGTTAGTAGTTAGTAATGCAACTTCCATTGGTATAAGATAGCTGAATTGACTAATTAAGAGGTCTCAATTTCCAATCCTCTTTTCCGTTAACTGATAAAAAAAAAAATATAGCAGTTCCTGTCGTATCTACTTGGACTTTGAAGATCATGACTTTGATATTGTATGTTTTGAAATAGCATTTGTCTTTCATGCCTTTTTTTTTTCGTTTATTTATATTTTATACAAGTTCAGCTGCTTCAATGAATACCTTTTGCTGCTTCACAGGTCCTTCGTCACCTTGGTCGTGTAAGTGAGACACGGATTGGTCATCATCGAGTGATCATTCTTTTGAAGCCCCATTGATAGGGCTTTCTTTCTAGATGAATGTACGCATTGTTCTTAATCCTTTTCTGTTTCGGATATATAAAACTGCAAGTTTTAATCTTGCTTGCATATGTTGTAAATTCATGACTTCATGCTGTGGACTAGTAAGATGTAGAAATGTTGAAAAATTGATTTGGAATATTATGAAAAAGTTGGTTGTTCAGAACCTATTGGTCCGTCCTGTTTTTTTATATTTTATTTTATATTTTATATTTTGATAATTATAACTTTAGTCCCTGAACTATAACTCGTTCGACACTTTCGTCCCTGAAGTTTGAAATATATCACTTTCGTCCCTGAACTTCAACACCAACTATCACTTTCGTCCCTGACCGGAACAAAATGGTGCAAAATCTATGCCAAAATGTTCGCAAGGATGAGAGGAGTAACTTTTATAACTGGGGCTAAGCTCGATTCGGCCTAGAATTGGTCGAATTTAGCCCGAAAGCTTATGGTGGCCGGAATTTTAATCGTAAAATTTTCCGCCGTCCGGCGATGGTTTGAGGCGAGGTTGGTGGCGTTGAACTCGCCTCAAGGAGGGCTTCAAAGCCCAATAGGTGTTGTCCTCCGATTTGGCCGGAATCGGAGGTGTATTCGATGAAAACCCTCGGCAGGGACGAAAGTGATATAGAATATTAAAGTTCAGGGACTAAAGTGATATATTTCAAACTTCAGGGATGAAAGTGTCGAATAGATCATAGTTCAGGGACTAAAAGTGATTTTTTCCCTATATATTATATATTTCTTATTTTTATTTTCTGGTTACATTAGAAAGAATTGAACCCTTGACCTATGCATATTCCTTGTCCATGCTAAGTTTTTTTCCTCAACCCTAGAAAAATATATATTGGGATAGCTAGAGTGTCTTGGTGTAGGATTAAAGAACTTTAAAATCACCAAAATTAATTAACCTAATTAAAACTCCAAAACAGAAAACCTAAATAAAGTATCAAACATACATCACTTGAATAAAATACCAGAGTTAATTACCTAACAAATTTTCCAACCAAAATTAGAGAATTCTGTGGTGACCTTAGTGCAGCATTTTATTGCACAGAACACAATCAATGTAAAGTCCCAATTACTAATGTGCTGAATATGTATCAAAAGACAAAAAGTTTATGAAAAGTTTGTACTAGTATGAAAAGTTTGTACACTCAGCCGACGGGAAGCAGCAGCATATGGCCCTTTGCACCCCCACTTCTGGCTTTCTGACTTCTTCCACATCTAACTGTCTATCTGACTTCTTCCTTTTGGTCTCGTTGTAATTGTCTGTCAAGTTGCCAACATGAATTTTTGGCTGGGTCGGGCTTAGAGTTTGCACTTCCTCATTATTAACGTGAAAGATATGAACCCCGCAACTTTTGATCCAACTGCATTCTTCTTTTGCACTCAAATCAGTGGCGGAGACTCCATTGTCTACTACTCCAAGCCTAAATGTGGCCTCAGTGTAAATGCGTTCATCCTCCCGCTTTCCAATCAAGTAGGTGTTATATGCCAGGAAAAGGTGATCCGACTCAAGGAGTCTCTCAGTTTTAAGTCGCCTATTGAGTAAAGGAAAACTGAAACTCTCCTCAGCATGATTTCCTTTCAAGGTACAAACACATGAAGTAGATTGGAGAGATGCATTGTTGTTACTGACCGCGCATATAGCAATTCCCAAAAATTTGCTAAAGAACGACATTGGTGGTAGCCGCACAGTTACTGAAGATCCCATACACTGATTGTTGAACCAATCGGGAATTTGGCTTCCAGGAAGAGTTACTGAAAATCCCCGACACCTCCAGTTGAACATATGCTTGAAAACACTTGTATCAAAATTTGTACGACTTAAAAGAGGTTGCAGTTGATTATCCTATACAGTGAAAGCCAATGTTAACTTGCATATAATTGGGTGCAGTTACATGTTTGTGCAAGCGTGTGAAAGAAAGAGAAGGGTGGAACCTGATGAAGAAAATGATTTTCCACAATTTCGTGAAATGGAGTTGTTAGCACCAGCTTGAAGCAATTAGAAAATGTGAAGCAAAAGTTCTCTTCGTATGGACGCTTTCTTGTTGACACTGTTTCCAAAGCTGTGCAGTTATGCGCATCTATGTAATTTACACATGGTGGAAGCTCTGGTATTGATATCAGTCTCTTGCAGCCTTCCAATTCGAGATCTGTTAAAAGATGAAGTCTATCCATAGTTGCTGGCAAGCTCTCCAGATTGTTTTTGCATAGCTTTAATGTTTTCAATGAAAATAGAAGAGTAACACCGTCCGATAATTCCAACATATTGCAGTCACTCAAATCAAGATGAACCAGAACAGGCTTCCTACAATATATTTGGATCGATGATGGCCATGATGAGAAGGGTGCCGTCAATTCTTTACATCCATTACATGATAATGATTTTTTAAGCTTGCCCAAACGGAAGATAGAGAATGGAAGTTGTTTTATACCACTTCCCTCTACTTGAAGGTCCCTCAAGCATTGTAAATTCCCCAAGTTCTCTGGCAAGTTAGAAAGTTTTGAGCACCCAGCCAGACAGAGCTCTTCAAGGGACGCCAAATGACAGATATTGTCAGGAAGACAGACAAGGCTCCTGCAGTTTCTCATTGTTAATGAAGCAAGCCCCTGAAGCCGTTCGATTGATGAAGGTAACTTTTCAATTGCAGTGTCATCTAAGTAAAGCCTCGATAGCTCCATCATAACTTTTGGAATCTCTGGAAACACCTCAAGATTTGAGCAGCCAGAAAGATCAAGGACTTCAAGAGATTTCATATGAATGCTGCTTGGAAGACTACTAAGTTCTCTGCAATCTTTGAGGGTCAGATAAACAAGCCCTGTAAGATTATTGATTGATGAGGGAAGTTCGTTAATTGCAGTGCCATCTAGTTGGAGTAGACGTAACTCCTTCATAACTTCTGAAATCTCTGGGAACCTCTTAAGGTTTGAGCAGCCAGAAAGATTAAGGACTCTAAGAGATTTCATATGAATGCTGCTTGGAAGACTCCTCAGTTCTCTGCAACCATCGAGGATAAGGAAAGTGAGCCCCGTAAGGTTATTAATGGATGAGGGCAATTCTTTAATTGCAGTCTCATCTAAATGAACCTTACGTAGGTCCTTCATAACTTCTGAAATCTCTGAGAACCTCTCAAGTTTTGAGCAACCAGAAAGATTGAGGGTTTTTAGAGACTTCATATGAATGCTCCTTGGAAGACTTTTAAGTTCTCTGCAATCATGGAGGCTTAAACGGTCGAGCCCTGTGAGATTATTAATGGATGAGGGCAGTTCTGTAATGCCAGCCCTATATAATTCAAGCTTTGATAGCTCCTTCATATCTTCTGGGATCTCTGGAAACTTCTCAAGATTTGAGCAGAGAGAAAGATCAAGGGTTTGCAGAGCTTTCATATGAATGCTTCTTGGAAGAATCTTAAGTTCTTCGCATCCTTGTAGAGTCAAGGAAACAAGTTTTTTAAGAGCTGAAATGGATGGGTGAACCTCCAATAAACTTCTACAGCCTTCAAGGCATATGGTCACAAGATTTGGTGCCTCAGTGAAGTCCGGGGTTTTCTTAAGATACTGAGAGTAACTTAAATTGATGTGCTTTAAGTTTCTGAAAGGCTGTCAAAACAAGAAAAAGAAAAGCATGCGTTAAAAAACAAGGTATCTACGAACTTAACCATTTAAAAGAAAGATATGTAAATAGTTATTGTACCTTTGTTCCTTCCCAAAGCTGTTCAATGTGGCTACCAACCATGCTAAGCTGAATGATATTCTTCGAGACAAAATTAGATGGCAGAGACTTCAGAGGGAATCCATCCCAGATAAGACATCTCAACGCAGGAGGAAAAAACATGAAATCCCCACGCACGTCTTGTTTATATTCATCTTTAGCAAAGCTTTGGCGATAAACAATCATGAGTAGTCTTAGTTTAGTCATGTTAACAAAACCTTCTGTGTTCACGTATGCCTCAATTGACGTCTTCAAGTCTAAGATTATGCCTTCAACTGCTTCTGTACCCTGGATAACAAATAGTGGATATTAAAGTGAGTATGAGTGCAAATGTCCAGAAACTTAAAGTCAAAACCCGATTTCCATGAAAATGATTTTTGTGATAGTTGATATGAGAGAGAGGTTCTGATAATATATCTTACAGTATTTTGAGTTAACACTTGTTGAACATCTTCATAGCTCCATAACCTACTACGCCTTCCAGGGTCTTTAGCAGATTCTCGGTGGACGATATCCCTACCCATTTCTTGTATCAAATCGTGCATCTGAACACCTTGATTATGTGAGAAAGTTACAAGAGCTCTGTCAACTAAAACTCTTAGCCCACTATGTGGAAAGAAGCCGAAACTGTCCAAAATGTTTGTTAATTTTTTTTCCCTATATCCTCTGAAGAAACATGCAATATCTAGAAATATGTCTTTCTGTGAATCATCTAGTCTATCAAAACTTGTCCTAAGCACCCCCTGAATTCCTGTGTTTGGGATTTTCTTTATTTTCTCCAACTCATCTGCCCACTCACGTACACTTTTGTTATCAAGGAAAGCTCCCAAGACTTGTAGTGCTAAAGGCAGACCATGAGCATATTTTATGGCACACCTTGAGAGATGATCATACTCTGCTGAGGACTCGTTTGTTCTGAAAGCATACTGCCTAAAGAGTTCAAGAGCTTCCCCATCACTTAATACATTGGGCTCGTAGATCTCAACTTTTCCGAGTAAGTGTTTATCTCTAGTTGTTATGATGATTCTACTTCCACCACCAAACGAAGGCTTCTTCCCAATCAAGGTTTCAATCTGGTCTAAAATTGTCCACATCATCGAGAACAAAAAGAATTTTTTTCCTACCTAGCTTTTCCATTATGGTCTTGGAACCTCTATCTAAAGCACCCGAAATCCGATTTTCCTTGAAGATTCTAGATAGAAGTTCTTCCTGTATTTGTAGTGCACCATTCCTCGTGAGGAAACATTCCTTAACATTTTCAAGAAAACCAAAATGTTCAAATTGATGAGCGATTTGGTCATAAACAGCTCTAGCAATGGTTGTTTTTCCGATGCCACCCATTCCCCATATTCCGATAGTGCGAACATCATCTGTTGCAAGACATAATAACAATCTGATTTTACATATGTGGGAATCCATTCCAACCAAGCCATTGGCTTTGCTTGGCGAGATGCCCATCAGTTTGTTAAAAATATTCACGACAATGTCCCCTATAAGAGTGGCGTCATCCCTGTACGTGAAATTTGAAAAATGAGTATTGTAAAGCTCACAAGACTATGTCGATCATTAGGTTAAATCATCACAGTTGTTAGGAAAATATACAAACAAATGTGATAAATAGCAAAAACAGACCAAAAAAAAAACACAGCAAGCTAATTGAGAGGGAAGAAAAATACTCATAATTTCTGGAATCCCAGCCACATAAGTTGGTGGCTCTACTTAAAGCGGACTTCCAGCTCTCCACCTCTTCCATGTTGGCGGCATTAGAATCGCGTTCATGTTTGGCAAAAGCTTCCGCAAAGCTTCTCTTCAATTTACGAACAACACAAGGATCTACTTGATAGAAAATGGGCACCACAATCTGCTTCTGCATATCCATGCATTTCAGGATCTGCACTAGTTCTTTTAAGCACCATGTGGAAGAAGCATAGTTTTCAGAGAAAACTAGAATCGAAAGCCTCGAGCCGTTGATGGCTTTCAGTAGATCCGAAAGATCGTTGCCCTTTCTAAGCACTTCAGAGTCCATGAAGGTGTTGAGTGCTTTCTGTTCCAGAGCTTTGTAAAGATGGCCAACAAAGATCTTGCGAGTGTCGTCGCCTCTAAAGTTGAGGAAGACATCATATTTCCAACAATGGCCAGATGATGAAGAAGAAGATGCAGCCATTGATTAACACGCACGTACAAGATAGAACCAAGCTGGTTAATGTGACCGTATTTTGATCTGATTGCAGCTAGAAAGTTAAGGTACGTCGTGGATATCTATGTCTTTTAGGGCGAGGATATGTACAGATTTGTCTATTCATATCTTTGGAAAATCAGAAACTGATTATATCAATTTGGCCAGGGGCGTATTAAGTTTGGCACATTATTTTGGAGTTTAGTACGTTAAAATTTTCTTGTTGTGAAATCGTTCACAACTTCTTCACTTCATGTGATATGTGACTTCCAAAGGCAAAAAATAATAAAAAAAATCAAACCACATGAATAAGTAAGCCAATAACACCCGTTTATCTTCAGTAATTTTTTAATTGATCCAAAAACTTTTTTCTCGATCTGTTGTTTTTTGTTTTATGGATCAAATGTTATCTATATCTTTTTAAAATGTTTTATAACACTGACGTAGTTTGTGACATAGATTCAATTTTGGTCCGAACTATAATTATGTCGGGGATGAAGCACAACTTTGCGCGTTACAAGTGATTGATATGGCTTGGGTTGATAGTTGATACATACTTACATTGTTGTTTGAAAGATATGTAATAACACATTTGTAGTATTTGGATCTTTGGTTGCTTGTTGATGTTGGTCCAAATCACAAAAAGATGTACGAGCTAAATTTTTTTTTTTTTAAAAATGTTTGACAAAAGTTAATTGGACGGAATTGTGTCTCAGATTGACAAATAGTGGGAACAAAAATGATATTATTAAACCACGGAAGTAAAATTGACAATTTTTTATATTTAAGTGTAAAGATTGAACAAATTGACCAAACCAATTCGGTTCTCGATTCTTGAAATACAAAGCAATTAGGACCATGGAACTACATAACCATTAAGTAATTAGGACCATATATGACTACATAAAGGATTCTTTTTCCTTTTCAATAAGATTATTTTTCCTTATATTGTAAGAATAATTAATTATATATATTTGTAAGCATAATTAATCGATAAATTTTAAACTTGAATAAGTAATAACCATTAGATATAGAATGGATATGATAGACTTTTGCCTAAAATGATGTGGCATCTAAGTAACATAATTTCACAATTGGTCAATGATATGGCATGCCACATATGATTGAGGCCTCCACATCTTAGGCCTTAATGAGGCCAACAATCTTTTTCCTTTCAATAATAACTAGAATATGTAAACAACCAACAAGCGGATGCAAGACAATCCACCATTAATTTAATTAAGTAAATGCGCCGAGTACTAAGGTGCAAATAAGAAACAGGAGTGCCATAAACACCAAACCAAGGAAGGATAACATAACGAGCGCATGGATGCTTCTTAGTCTTTGCCCTAATGTCATTCTTCTTCTTCTTCTTGGAGCAAGTGCTTCTCTTTCTCTACGAGCTGACATGGTTTCTATATTACAAGTGATTATTGTTGTACTGTGAGTTATGAGTGTAAGTGAGACTAAACTCGTTATTTATGGAGTATGGTTTCGTTAAATGATCGATCAAAGAAATCCTTTTCAGGAAAAGATTAGTAGTTTTAATTTCCAATCAAATTAGGATTTGCTAGCTAGCTAGTTACAATATATCTATTGGTTTTGACAAAACCAAACCTTTCTAGTCCTGGATTGGATTTCCCTTTTGGTCATTTTGGAGGTAAATATGAAGTTTGTTAAAGGGTTTATAGGAGGCGTTGTCTTTGTCCTCATAATATAGATAGTTCACATGCAATATGATACTTCATATTCATTGAAGAATGTTCCAATTGCTTCCATCTACCATGCCAATCAGAATGAGAACTTCGATTTCCTTCCTTTCACTCCTTTCACTCGTACTTGCCTGTTTCATTATTTACATTTCATACTCGTACCTAAAGCTCTGGCTACTCAGTTTGTTGTATATAGGTTAAAGGGGTACTACGAGAGAACTTTTGGCAAAATGGAGAAGTCTCTTTTCTCTATAGATAAAAATTTGTATGTGAATGTAACTTGATTTAGAGTTTAGAATTTGAGATATATTTAGAAAATCCGGCCCAGCTTAGCCAAGTCAGCCCAATCCAAAAAAGCCCGACCCTTGTATAGGGCTTGGGCTTGAGATTTATAGAAAAAGCCCAAAATCTAGGCTATAGTGAAAGTACCAAAATTTTAGAACCTAAAACAATTAACTACGAGCATAAAGCAGTGCATCTTTCATCAAACATGACACATACTAGCCGTGGCTAGCATTGAACCCTTGTATACACAGATGAATGACTGTTAAAAAAAAAATTAAACCCAAAATTAATATTAACTAATCTTCAAGTCATTCATTAATGATTTTTTTTAATGACGGATAGTGTAGGCATTTTGAAATTTGGTGAAACAAAAATTTTATAACTGTTGAAGGAAAACATTATTGTGTGCCTTGTCAAACTAGGACTCTTAGTATAGGTTATCCTTCTAGAATATGGATTAGATATTTCCTACATCAATATGGATTGTATCTTGTATTCCTCTATATATAGAGGCCCTTTATTCATTAATAAAGTTGATCATCTTCTGAGTATTCTCTACTATTTCTTTGTTATTTACGTTTCCCTTAAACACGTTATCAGCACGAGTTCTAGCCCTAGCTACAAAAACCTAAAACTCTAGAATCTGCCTGCACGAGACAGCCAACTTTCGAAGGAATTTTCTCTCTTGTCAGCCGTTGGATCAAGCTACAATTTTGTTGAGAGCTTCCTCCGTGTGTTTACTACTCCCGGTTCAAATTTCAACCAGTTCAGACCGTTGGATGACTTGGATATCCAGATATTCAGTTTCCAAGAAAACTAAGTAAGTCTTTTATAAAGGTTCCTGCTTTTCATGCGGTTGTGTTTTTCTCGGGGATTTAAAAACTTCCATTCTTCTACATCCCGACCCCTCTTATGGCGTGAGACTTTCATGGTGAAATTTATGAGCAAAATACTATAAGCTATACCTACTTCGAAAGATTATGAGAAGTATTAGGGGAGTGATCGAGCTTTATATCGCTTGCGATATATGTAAGTCATGAGCACCTCTAATGTTATCATTATTTAGTAAAAGTTAAAGAGCTTTAATGAATCGTAGAGATTCATAATATATGCTATGATAAAGTAATTTCATGAGCATCCAAGAAAATCTTTGTGATAAAGTAAGTTCACAAAGGCATCGAATTCGACCGATTTTTGGTCATGGCTTATTCATTACTAGACTCACCTACGTAGGTGTGATTTAGGTGAGGGATTGAAATCAGTGGTATTGAGAGAGCTTTGCTCCACCGACATTCCTCTTTCTTATCCGGTCATGCCTGCGTGGAGCTATCGAACGGTTTAAGTCATGGTCATATCCATCTTGGTCTTGTTCTAATCCGAAAAATACTTGGAAATTTTATTTAGTGTTCGTGGATGTCTTTTTATGACTGCGAAACTAAGGTATCTTATTATTGTGATAAAGTAATTTCACAAGTGATAAAAGTCATAAAGTAATTGCACTATTGCTGAATATAATTCAGATATTCTTCAACTATGGTTATGCTTCAATTTTGTAAAGATGATTCTTACAGAAGTAGAATTAATAGAGAGAACTCTCTACACCTTCCTAGCTTCGGCATTTATATTGTACAGACAATATCGATTAATGTATAGTGCCAAGCGACTTTCAATCAGCTTATCAATTCTCTGCAAGTAGCTGAAAACATGACACGATCATGATGAACAACAATAATTAGGCCTGCCTGAAATTCCCTTAAGGGTAAGTTGTGCAACCACTAATCGACAAGCAAGGACTCAATCAATGTTCAATTGGACACAAACAAGAGTATGCAACAACAACAACAATTGAACAATCCTAAAAACCCAAAGTGTGCGTCAAACTAGCACACCACGGTGTATAATCTATTGAATGAATCACACAATGATTTATACGTTTAAGAACAATAGATAAACAAACCAATCAACAATCACAACACACAACACCAAAAGTGTTCACCCGGAAACCTCTACCTCTAGAGGAAAAACCGGAGGGGAGCCGTACCCCACGCTCTTGAATCACACTAAGAAAAGCCAATGTGGCAAACACATACAAGGGGAAAAACGTTTCCAAACTCAAACACCAAGTACCTCTACTCTAGTGGCAGTTCTAACCTTGTGTAGCTTCCAATTGCTTCTTCAAGTGCACATTCCTCAAGCTTCTTCGATTGGACTCCACCGGTGTGAACCTCCAATCCCAAGAACAGCTACTATGCAAGAATGATGTATGAATGTGTATTGAAATCGTTCACCTCAGCAAAACAACAATTAATGTTTGCTAGAGATGAACACAAACTCTCATTAATCCTATGGAAAGCTAAACAAGCTTGTATCAAGCAAATCAAAGGTTTAGCATGTGGATTATGTATGGAGCACCAAAGGAGGAACCTATAGCATGAAACTAGGGTCACTCAATATCAAAGGAACTTTCTCAGAATCGTTTCTCAAAGTTTTGGAATGGAAAGTTACAAAATGAAACAACAGAAATCTGTTTATATAGACTTGATGCATTAAGCGATCGATCGCCCAAGGGGTGCGATCGATCGCACGACAAATGAATACGTTTTCAGCAAGGAAAACGTGAAGGGCGATCGATCGCCCGATAGGGGTGCGATCGATCGCACGTACCAGAAACTCATAACCTTACAGGCGATCGATCGCATATCAAGGGCGATCGATCGTTAAAGACAAAAGGCGTAACGGATATATTCCGCACTCAAGCGCACTAGTTTAAACACAACGGTCATTTTCTTGACCTTGGGCGATCGATCGCCCGATAGGTGACGATCGATCGTCCAGAGTAAAAATCGGTTTTAAACAAGTTTTTGCAATTTTCACATAAAACCAAATTTAAGTTCTAGCAACCCTAAGGTGATTGAAAGACTTCCTAAGAGAACCAAATATGTATGAGATGCAAATGCATGATCCATACCTTGAGGAAGTGGGGGAAATCACCACGAACCATTGAGATGAACTTCAAGGATGCCGAACAATCACCAATCCTAATGCCACGACTTATAAAACCCTATCAACTATACAATTGAATGCAATTACAGGGAATAGGTTTTGTCTAATCAGGAAATAGCCAATATGCAAGAAATCTTGCCCTTACAATCTCCCCCTTTGGCATTTCCTAGACAAAACCTTAATTAACAAAAACAACTCAATTTAAGGCTATGCTATTACAAATGTATCGAAGATATATGCCGGAATCAAACCTGCAAATTCAATACTAAACACACGATACCGTGAAGCATATATGGCATGAGAAAATAATATTGAGTTGAAACAATTTCAATATGGCCAACAACACATACTCTCCCCCTTTTTGACTAGGAAGGCCAAAGGGGATAAATAACTTGGTCACATCACAATCACATTATGCAAAAACATAAGATGAAAAATTTAAAGCACAAAATGACTTAAGATTTAACCAAAAGAGTTTACAAAGTAGAACTCCCCCTCAAAATGTGGCTAGCATTAAAATGAGATTACATGGCCAATAATGTCAATACAAGGAAAATTATAAGGAACATAGTCCATGACAAAAAAATGTAAATAAAATAGAATACATCAAGATGGTCCAAGGTCGTCATCATCACCATCACGGACAAAACCATCATGGCGAGAGAGAGCTAACTCCTCCATGCGATCGCTCATCTCCTCAAGAGAACTCTCCACATATGTGGTCAATCCATCAAAACGAGCATCAAAGTGAGCCGTCATAGAGGAAAAAGAGTGAGAGAGATAACCATATAGGTTAGGGTCTATCCTAGACACATCAAAAGAAGGAGAAGGAGGGAAAGAAGTAGAGGCATCTAAGAAGGGAGGTGCCTCATGAGTGGGAGGTGGATGAGGTATATGTACATCCCTAGGACAATGAGATAGACTATGGAGTATGAGTCCCGGGTCAATAGTGGATGTGATTGGATGAGTAAGATCGACATCCGCCTCCTTAACCTTATAGAATTTACAAATCTTCATAATGAGGCAAGGGAAAAATAGCTTAGATGATGGCTTTCCTAAGGCACATTTAATGAAGGCATCATACATAAGAGTTCCATAAGGAATGGGAGAATGGCCTTCTATCATGGCCGTCAAGAGCCGACATCCCTCAAGAGGGATTTCGGATTTTTGGGTGGAAGGTAATATGTTATACCTTACCCAAAGCCAAAATACCCTATAGACATGTTTCAATTTCCCACTCATTATTTTGGGAGTGAGGGTATTTGGATCTATGTAGGCTTGACCCATAAATGAAGTGATGGAAATAGGAATAGAAAATTCCGCAAAAGATGTAATGTCCTCATCCGTAGATTGGAGAAGGTCAAGGATGGACTCAATGACTGAAGGAGAAAGCACAATGCGTTTTCCTTTAAAAACAAAAACTAATTCCTTATGTTCCTTGGTCGCATATTCCGGAAGACTCAAATAAAAATCCCTAACCAATTTATCATTGAAGGGATGGAAACCAAAACCTAGATGTTCAAGTCTATTAGTGGACACAAAATGTTGGAGGGCCCTAAAATAGTCTAGGTTATGTTGAGTTTCAAAAGAGATGTTCCTTTCGGGATGAAAATCCCTAGAGGAGGCTGATGCAAACTTGGAAGGTTTGGATTTCTTAGAGGGTGGATGGGATGAGGAAGTAGCAACTCCTTTACCCTTCGATCTCATAGCTCTACTCATCTATTTACACAAAAGTAAACAAAATCCCAACCATGCACAATGTATAAGCACACAAGCAACCAACCAATTACACGAATAGGATAGAAAATCATACCGAATTAGTGAGCTAAACCGATTCGATCAACCAATGCACACACAAGAAACACAAGAGACAAGACAATTAGTTACAATGATCAAACAAAGTACCTAAATCGGATTTCATAGAAAAATAAATTTTTTTTGGCATAACTTACCTTGAAAATCACCAATCCACAAGAAAGAGTGATCCTCAATACAATGCACACTTCTCAATAGCCTAAACAAGTAAGTAATTACACAAATTACTCAACAATTTAAGCAAAGAATCTGAAAATTTCAAAAACCCCCAAATTTTCGAAAACAAGAACCCTAATTTTGGCAAAAATCCATTTTGTGAATCAAATCAACAAAACCTAGGTAAAATCGAATTAGCATTATCATTATCAACTAGATTCAATACTAATAATATCAAGAAACTAGCCAAAATTAACAATTCGGATCAAAATCGAAAACATGAAAGAAAAAGAAAAATTTCGAATATACCTCTTGTAGAATTCGAAAAATAGCGAAGAATCTCCACAAAACAACTTGAAATCACCAAAGATTGCACAAATACTTCACGAAATCGAAGTAAAAATGGTTTGGTTTTGATGATTTTTGAGAGAGGAAGAGAGGGTTTTCGGGGTTTTTGAAAGAATGAAAAGAGAAAGAGAGAAGAACCCTATATAAAAACTCGATCTGGGTTTATGCGATCGATCGCCCGATATGGTGCGATCGATCGTCTAGTGAAAATCAGAAAATTGAGCTCTCTGTCGATGCGTGCGATCGATCGCCCTATACCACACTAGGCCAAAATCCTTATCAGACGACAGTTTTTCTCCGTTGTCTGATTAAGAATTTTGCTGTTGTTAATCTGCCTGCCGTCTGATAGGACCTTTGACAACGGATAATCTCTGTCATTCAAGTACCTTACATACAACATGCACTAATTAATGAGATGTTGTCTGAGAACGCTTAACACTACAAGAGGAAATGACATATGTGACAACTCAAAGTTGTCGCGAAAAGTCCAAAATTCTCGCTTAACCGAAAATGTGAGGAATTTGAGTTGTCGCTACCAGTTGTCGCTTAAAGTCTTTTACTGATTCCAAAAAGCGACGAAATTTTTTGGTTGTCGCATATTCAATTTGCGACACAATTGATGCCTCGCTTATCACATGTTGAGAGACACGCAATTGTGTTACAAAAGACTATATGCGAGACTTCATTTCTTGTCGCAATTACTGATATGTGAGGATTTGATTATGTTGCATATCATAATTTACGAGACATATAATTTTGTTACAAAAACTTATATGTGAGACAGAATGTTTGTCGCAATTACTAAATGTGAGGGTTCGTTTACATTGCATATAATAATTTACAAGGTCTGTACATTTATACAAACTACTATATGTGAGGTTTCATATTGTCACAGATAATAATTGCAAGGCTTTGGCTTTGTCGCATATAAGAGATTGCGATACTTATAAAATCGTTGTAGAAAATAATATTCTAGTCCACTTGTTTCTCGAGTATTCTTATATGCAAGTCTGACATATTTGTTGTAAATAAAAAAAATCAAGAATTAATGTTTGTTGCAAAAAATAGTGTGCTAGATTTCGTGTAATGTCATATATAATAGTTTGCAACATATGAAAATGAAGGATCTTTCGTTGCAAATAAAAGAGCCAAGGCCAAGGTTTTTGTCACATGTAATGATAATTGAGGCTAGACATCTCATCGTCAATCAATTATTACAATAGAAATGTCAACATTAAATTTTATTATTTTATACAAAAATATAAAAGATTGTCAATATTCAAAATAAAAGATATCAAAATGAAAACTAAAATGGATAATTTATTCATATGTCAAAGTAATTCATGGTTTCAAGACTAAGAAAAAATCAACAAGAAAAATTATAATACTTTAAAAAAAAAACTTATTCAAGACTAAACCACAAATACCTAAATCATTATATTGAATCATAACTCTTCTTCTTCATTGTAGTTCTCATCTTCAAGATTCTCTGCATAGTTGTTGACGTGGTCGTCTTCACTTCTCTGAACATAATTGTCCACATCATCCTCATTACCATCGGGTAATAAGTCACTATAAATATCATCAGCCTCACTATATTGCTTTGGGAACTTCTTCAAAACTGATACCAACAACGCCATTAATTGTGCATTCTCTGATTGCATAGTCTCCACACTTGATGAAAGTTTGTTGATATTCTCTCGCATGTCAGTCATATCAGAATTCATAGGCACAGAAGAATATGAGATAGGGATCTCCATGCAAGGAAAGGAACCTAAACCACGAACCCTTTTGCCCTTCCTTCCGCACTCCTCAGCCATGATTGGGATCTCATCCCTTGCAGTAACTTCTATAGATTCAGGTGACGTACCTTCGGGTGCCTCGAGGATTCGTTTCTCCTTAATCTCTTCCCTCTTATTTTTCAACTTGTTCTACAAAAAAAAAACATGTAATTGTCTTTATATATATCCACCAACACTCATTGATTCAAATATTAATTATCTTTCAAAAACTAACACATCAATCTCAACAAAAACAGTAACAAACAACTTACAAATCTGTCTCGTGCGGCATCACTAACCCAATTATGATTGGAATCTTGGTACATAGCTCCCCAATTGTCTATAAAAGACAAAGGCTTGCCCTCCTATAAAAATTATCACACATTAATAGTCATTCGGGAGAATATTTAAATTAACCTTACTTGAAACTCATTCAATTTACCTTCGCAGTCCTCAAAGCATGTTGTATGAAAAGCATAGCACCACCACGATGAGTATTTTGTTGCTCCTTTCGGTTGGCAGAATTCTTCTTGCATTTATCCTGTATCAAATAATGTGAGCTCAAGTATGTACTGTTATTTTTAATACATGCAATTAACTCAATTTTAAATAATGAACAAACGACAAGTATCCAAGCAGTCAGGTTATTTATGTAGTTTAAGCTAGAGCAGATGGTAAAACAATAGAGTTTATAGGGTTAGGAAAAAAAAACACAACAATTACTATATAACACTGATCTTATGTTGCTTTTACTCTTTTTCGGAAAATACAAAACTCTAGTGCTATGTCAAAATATTCTTATGTCCAATCATCTAAGTAAAAGTTGTAGAGAATACATACAATATACTTTGGATCAGTGTAAAGTTGATCACACAGCCAATGCCAATCCTCAGTAGGTCTTGTACCCCATAGATCTGGAGGAGGTAGTGTGGCTCGTCCCTGCGCAGGTGTGCCACATTTTTGGTAGTGATCATGCAACTTCCATTTGAATTGAGTGTACGCCGAGCGCATTCAGTCATTCACGAAATACACAATTTTTGGATGGTCTATTTCCACCTCAAAATGTACCTAGTTAAGAATAAAAAATAATCTACTCTGTTAGAAACAAAATATTTGGCCAATACATTAAATCACTTTGAATGAAACTCACCGTCAATCCCTCTCTCAAGTCCCTCTTAATATCTCCCGGAATCTTATTCCACCCACGGAAACATACTGGAGCTCGACTTCGAACCTCAATCCCTATAGAGGTAGTGAACTTCTTATTACTATATTCAGTATTAGGGACCCAATGCTCTCGGTCAAAAATTATCTCCACCTTCGTGTTCCCATTAGTAGCAATCATCTCAATCAAACCCTTTGCGGTTGTTTTTCCACGTTTCCTTTTCAATTCAGCAGGGGTAGAGGAAGCCTCTGCATGCTCAGATAAAACAAGTCATTATAAGGCAACCTAAAACCAAAAACTATCAAACCATAAGGGGTAGCATATTCTATTTATGATTGTGTATATAATCTATTTATGATTTTGTATATATTCAACATCTTTACCTGAGCTATGTGATGTGGGCTGCTGATCAAGTGTTGGCTCCTCAATTGGCAATTGAGTTGTTGTTGGTGTTGCTTGAGTAGTTGTTCTCGGTGCCATTGGTGATGGTGTCGGCTCTGCATTAAGATATGATCTTGTGGCTACTCGAGTTGCTCTTGGTTCCATTGGTGATGGTGTCGACTCTGCATTAAGATTTGATCTTATGGCTATCCGAGTTGCTCTTGGTGCCACTAGAGATGGTGTCTGCTCTGCATTTAGAGCTGTTCTTGGGGCTACCTGAGAAGCTGACTTAGAGAGTCTTGTTGCTACATTAGGAGTTATTCTTGCTGCATGGGAAGGTTGCTTTGCTGCTACAGTAGCAGCAGATTTGTTGATCCTCTTCCCACGGCAGGCTTGTTGAGATTGAGATGCCATCTGCATTACGAAATAAAAGGAATTAGGTCCAAAAATATTAAACTAAGAACATAGGGAGAAAAATTCAAACCACATCTTACCCACCTGTAATACAAAGTACCAGACCATAACATCACTGTTTTTTTTTTCCTACTGAAATTTTGATTAATAAAAATATAAAAGAGTACAAAAAAGAAGAGGGGGCAAAGAACCAAAACCTCTACCAAGACAAAAGATTACAAACATACTAACTACAATTAGAATTATTTGAGTCTGTTAATGCAACAAGAAAGCTGCATAATAATAACATGCTTTTAAGAGAAACACATGGCAAAAACTTAAGAAACCGGCAATTAAAAATAATAGAAACATATACTGAACATAAAAATTGGACACATCTCTAATAAGGTAGCTTTTCATCTAATAAGCTAGACATCGAAAAATCAATTGAGAGAAAGCTATCAATAAACCATATGGGAGGATACAATTGTTTAGCTATAATAAAACCAATTCGGTCCATTTTCTAATAATTTGGAAAGGTAGTTTATTAAGATATACTGGTCAAATCAACTGGGAAAATCACATACTACACATAAAAATTCATGGTAATTCTTTTGATAAGAAATCAAAGATACAATATGAAGCTTAAAATAAACCAAATCTGATATCTTTATACGTTTTCTAGCATTACCCACAAATTGAAAACATAAATACCACTAAATAATCAACCCAATATGCAATTCAATAGAAAGCAAATGTATACCTGATGAAGTGGGCACAGAGTAATGACTTGATAATCAACCCAATCTGCAATTCAACCTTCCAAAAAAATAAAAAATCACACTCATTAGATTTCTATGGATTTGTTATAGCGTAATAGACCCCCAAATCTGAATAAAACCTATAATCGAACAGTTAAACTCCAAGAGAAGAAAACAAATCAAAAAATTGGAACCATGGCATAGAGACCCACCGTTATGAATAGGAAGGAGCGTCGCTGCAAAAAGTAGAGAGAGCAATGGATTGATAGTTTGATACTATGATCGATAGAGCAGCCAGTGTCTATTTTTATAGTGTTCATCTCTCTGGGGTTAAGAAGAGTCCTAACTAGAATTTCTTTCAAGAACCCGCTTCTTTTTCTTTTCATTGCGCGCCTATTTGAGAGAAGAACGGAAAGGAATTGAGTTCTTTCTTGCAAAACCTCTTTTTTGCGCGCCTCTCTGATAGAAGAAGAAGAACGGGAAGAGCTAGAAGAGAGAAAGAGATAATGACTTTTACGATTTCAAAAAAGGGATAATGACTTCAGATGTACCAAAAATAAAGAGATAATGACTTCAGTACGTCAATTTAATGTCAACCATTGATTAGATATATCCAACAGACCATATTTATACGGTAAATATTTCTTAAAAAATAAAAATAAAATAATATGAAAAAAGCTAAACTTAAACTCTAAACCCAAAACCCAAAACCCAAAACCCTAAACCCTAAACCCTAAACCCTAAAACCTAAAGCCTAAACCCTAAATCATATACCCTATACCCTAAACTCTATATATACCCATTGTTTCATAACTCCTGAACCGTAGTAGCTTTAAGCATAGTACCAATTTGACAACATTCCTATATTAGTATATTCCCTTCATCGAAAAAAAAAAAAGCATTCATATATACATTCCTAGTAAAACATTCCTATAGGCTAATATAGCAACTTTTACTATAATATATTACAACTCTTATGCATACAAGTTGAATGATTAATGCATGTATGTTGAACTCACACAACATGACTATAGGCATATAAGATGGATCATTGAACGCCTTGAGATCCATCATTGAAGCACATTGTATGTTGGTTATTTAGGACCAATGACTGAACGCCTTAAGATCAATCATTGAAGCACATTGTAATGCAATTTGTCACATTACCCAAGTTATAAGTTAAGGATTTCTGATACATTGAAAGGGCTTCACATTACTATAATATTGGAATATTTCAAAATAAATTGGAACGGTCAAGTTTCAAAGCCATTTGCACAATTTGGGATGCAAGTAGGTTTGATTGAATTGTGGGAACTCATCGAAGTATTCAAGTGGTAATATGATCTTTTTAGGGCCAGCTTTGAGATGTGAGATGGTGCAGGTGGTGCGAAACTGCGGACACATTAGAACTTCCTTTTATGGAAGCTTCCAATTTTGAAACTTATATATACATACAAATATATATTAGGTGATCTTCCCTAATACATATATATATATACATATATAGATATGTGGTGCAGACACACTAAATATATATTATATATATGTATGTATATATAAGTTTCAAAATTAGAAGCTTCTATAAAAGGAAGATTTGTTAATATACGTATATATAGTGGCATTGATAATGCGCTTAGTGTATGCACTTTTACATCTCAAGTGGTTATTTTCAGTGTTATTCTTTATATCTTTATAGGCATATAGTCCACTCATTTAATTAACGCGAAAGAAAAGTTTTACATTTAACTTTATCCTTTAGGGCATTCTCATGAAAAAAAAAACTTTATCCTTTAGGGCCAGCAAAAAAAATAAAATAAAAACACAGCAAAACTGAGAGTTGAACTCAAGGCCAAACTCTATGACACTACTAAAAAAAAAACAAACCAGTTGAACTCAAGACCAACTCTTTCTTCGAGAAATACCCAAAAAACAAAAACCAACATCGTAGCAACTTAAGAGCTAATGATAAAGTGGCTTGACCACAGTACTTATAAACCATAAGCCTGAAAATAAATCCAAGAATGATTGTTTAATTGTTCCAGTCCGTCAATAATGATCAGCACCTAATATAACACTTCAATAGTCCCAAATTAAAAAGGTAAGGACATAGACACAAGTAGTCAATGAAAAATCACATTAAGAAAAGTACCATAATAATTTGAAATCTGGAAACTCTATAAGAAAAGACTTGGTCACAGATTCTTTTTTTTTTCTCAGTTCTTCACCCTCTCATTCTTCTTAATTTGTTCCTTCTTTTTCTTCTCTTCGATCTGTTTTCTTTCTTTTGCTCTGCAACAACCTCACTACTCACCTTGATTCCAAAACCCAAAGACAAATAACCAACAAAATGAAATAACTCATAGCTTTTAAGAGTTGCTGTCATAAGAGAGGAGGAAAAAAAAACACAGCAGAAAAAAAGCAGCCACAAAAAGATCATTAAAAAAACAGCAACCATAACTCTACGATCATATCAAAAACATCAAATAGCACAATTCATCAGATCGAGTAATATCAAAAGCCTAAAAAAAAATCAAATAACCCACTAATAATTCTAACCACTATTTGTGTCACTATCAACAAGTAATTCTTCTTCATTGGAAGCTCTGTCATCCTCCAACATGAGATCATCATCAGTGGAATCATCATCAATAAAATTATCATCATTTTCTACACTTCTTTCCTTATCAGTGTTTTTGAGAATAATAATTTCAGGTTCCACATCATGTCTGCACAATGATGTATTAGTTTCATCATCTTCTACCTGAACCTCCCATACATCATTAGTGTCACCATCATCGTCATCATAGTCGCCATCGTGGTTTACATGATCTTCATCTTCTTCTCTTTCTGGAACATCCCACACATGTCTATATTGAATCTTCTGGACAACTTTCCACGGATGTCCCAATTTCGGGTCATCAAGATAAAATACCTTATGGGCCTGATTTGGTAGCACATAAGGATCATAGATGTACCATTGGTTATTGACGTTCAATGACGTCAAGTGATAGTCAAACTTCATCTTCTTAGGATCAGAATTGTACCATTCACATTTAAAAAGAAAGGTACTATACCCTCTCCGGAAATGTAAAAGAATGACAGTAAGTAAACTACCATAAAAGGTACAGGGTTCACCATTGTGGGATCCAATTGTCATAACTCCACTATCTTGTGTGGTGCGGTATCGCTCAATTTGTTTGCTCGACCACCGAATATCATTTGCAATGCACCCAGTATACTGGACAGTACGTGAGACTGCACCATGTGCTAATGAATAAATTTCTTCAGAAATTAATCCCTGATCATATAATGTTGTAGCACGATTTCTAAACCATTCTGGAAACTCTGTCCTATGTCTTTGCTCTACATTTTCAGTATTCTCTTCTTTTAGGAGTTCTTCATGCTCGCTACAATATACAAGTGATTGTCAATATTTAATTTATTTCATGATATGCTAATAAATAAAGTAGAGTAGAAATCACATACTTTCTAAAGCCTTCAATCTCGTCGCAGTTATTGAAGATAAACCAGTTTGCTAATTCCAATTCTTTATTTGACAACTCAACCATTAGCCCTTTTCCGGTCGTCGGACGCACTCTTTGAGAAAAAACAGAAATCTTTGCATTGGGTTCGCTCCCCTGCTGGTTTCGTTCTGGTCTGTTAAAAGTCGTCTCAACATCATGGAGATACATTGAACAAAATGTTAATGATTCATACGAGATGTGAGCCTCCGCAATAGAACCTTCTGGTCTTGCTTTGTTACGCACATATCTTTTGTATGTTCCCAGTAACCTACAAATTAAAAACAGTTGCTTAGTTAAGTAACTTGCACAATATAAATATATAAGTTCAAACAAAAGGATATTCATTACCTCTCAATTGGATACATCCAACGGTATCCTACTGGACCAGCAAGTTTAGCCTCACGTGGTAAGTGCACGGCTAAGTGAACCATGATGTCAAAGAATGCTGGAGGAAAAACTTTCTCTAGCTTGCATAATATCAGCACAATCTCAACTTCCAACCTGTCCAAATCTGCAATTTTGAGCGTCTTTGCACATATTTGTTGGAAGAAATGAGATAGTTCCACAAGTGGAGCACAAATTTTTTTCTTCAAATGTTTTCGTATTCCTACAGGAAGAACTCGCTGCAATAACACATGACAATCGTGGCTTTTCAAACCCGATATCTTCCCATCATCTAAGTTCACATTCCTTGATATATTTGCTGCATAACCATCTGGAAATCTAACTGATTTGAAGAATTCACATATAAATCTACGTTGAAGGAGTGTAAATACATATTCTGCCTGAGGAAAACCAACCTTATTTCCGTCCTTCTCTACCCACAAATCTTTCTTAATATTCATTTTTTGCAAATCTAACCTTGCCTTGTATGTGTCTTTCGATTTTCCTTCCATATGCAATAATGTCTCAACCACGCTATCACATATATTCTTCTCAATGTGCATAATATCTAAATTATGCCTGATTTTTAGTTTAGACCAGTACTCTAGCTCAAAGAAAATACTTCGTTTAGTCCAATTTAGTTCAGCATCAGTCCTCTTCCTCTTCCTATCCTTATTATTTGGATGTTTACCAGGCTTTCCGGGGATAACCTGGCTACACTGATGAAGTATGTCATCACCAGAAAATTCTCTAGGGGGAGGTCTCTTCTCTCTCTTTCCGTCAAAAGTATCTTTGTTGGTATCTTTGCGCCATGAATGATCCATAGGTAAGAAGCGTCGATGCCCAATATAGCCAATCTTATTCGTCAACTTCTCATATGATGCATCTCTATTACAAACTGGGCATGCCAAAAAACCTTTAGTGCTCCATCCAGATAAATTTGCATAGGCTGAAAAATCATTGATGGTCCACAACACAGCTGCACGCATGGTAAAATAAGATTCGGTCATTTTGTCATAGGTTTCAACACCCTTCTCCCATAACTCCTTCAGCTCATCAATCAACGGACGTAGAAATACATCAATGTCTCTTCCCGGTGCTTGAGGTCCTGAAATTAATAATGTCAACATAGAGAATGGTTTTTTCATGCATTTCCATGGGGGTAGGTTATATGGAACCACCACCACAGGCCACATACTGTAAGAAGTGCTCATATTCCCAAAAGGATTGAAGCCGTCATTTGCAAGGCCTAATCTGACATTTCGTGGGTCCTGTGCAAAGTCAGGGTACATCTTATCAAATTCTTTCCAAGCAATAGAGTCTGTCGGATGCCTCATCTCACCATCTACATCAACTCGTTTATCCTTGTGCCACCTCATGTCATTCGATGTGTGTCTTGATCTAAACAATCTTTGTAACCTCGATTTTAGTGGAAAATATCTCAATACTTTTTGGGGAACCTTCTTTTTTTGTTCACGATCACTGTTCTTATACCGAGGCTCATTACACACCGGACATCTGTCTTTCCCTTCGTTTTCTTTATAGAACAAGACACAATCATATTTACAAACATGGATGGTTTCATACCCCAAGCCAATACCTTTCAAGATCTTCTTGTACGAATAATATGATTCAGGAATATTATTGGGTTTTGGACACATCTTCCTCATCATTATTAACAAGGTATCAACAGACTTGTTGGTCCAAAGATTGTCAACTTTGCAGTGAATTAACTCCACAACAAATGTCAGAACTGAATATTCTACACAACCGGGATAGAGTTCTAGTTGAGCTTCTTGCAATAATTTATCATAGTTATCCACATCTTCATTATGAACATCGGTGGTATCGTAAGGCCCCTGAGTATCTTGATTCGCTGATGTATATATCATCTATATCTTCATCTTCATCCTCCCCTAATATATCATCTTCATCCCCCATTACATGTGCATTGCATTAGCCATAGGAAATAGGTCGTTCACCATATCAAATATACCTCCACTGGGTTCAGTTACATCCATTGGGCTATTCAGAGGAGTTTGACTCTGCACATCATTGTGTTCTCCATGATATATCCATGGGTTATAAGTTGTTACCATGCCATTTTTCAACAAATGGATCTTGACTACATTAGTGGGGAGTGAATATGCGTTATTGCAGTTCATGCAAGGACATGAGATCTCATTCTTTTCATTCACATGATGTTGTGCAACTTCAATGAAGGATCTAACCCCTTCTTTAAACGGTTCAGTAAACCGATATTTTGAACTACAACCCAATGGAATCCACTCCCTGTCCATCTTAATATAATCTAGTGTAGCACATGAAGATAATATATTAGCTAATTGGAACTATAAATGTAAAAAACTTACTGATAGGATTAAACAAAAGCAAAATATTTAAGCCAAAAAAAAAAACAAAAAAAAATTATTATACAAGAAATAGTTCTCAAGACTTTTGAGACTAAGACAATGGTAAATCATCATTCTCTAAACAACAAATATTATACACACAAGTGTATTTACTTGACCTGGCTACTAACAACAATTATATATAGTTAGCATATATGGCAACCCATGTAAACTTAATTGAAGAATACAGACGTGTAAAGTCATATATAGTAGTTTGGCTTAATTGGAACAATTGGTTTGGCTTGACATATATATGTAAACTTGACGTTTGCATATATGGCGATATAGATGGCATATTAATTGAAGGATTGGTTTGTAACCTTAATTGGAACAATTGGTTTTTTTTTTATCAATGAACAATTGGTTTAGAACAATTGGCTTGGCATGACATATGACTCTGCACTCTAAGTTTATATACATGATCTGCACATATGTATGCCATATAATTATATATGATAACCAGAAGATTGAGTTGGAACAAGTGCACATCATATGTTAATTGACACAATTCAGAGACATTACCAAAAAGAAAAAAAAATTAAACACATATCTCACCAAAAATAAGCTTGCAGATTTCCAAAACTCAATGAAAACATGTAATATTGTATTCAAAAGAAAGCCCACAAGAAGTAGAAAAACTCCTTACCTTGGCTTTTTGCCGGAAAAACAACGTATTGGCCGGAATTGGCGAAAGAAGCCGGAAAATTTCGAATCTTCTCGCCTTCAATTCGTCAAGTACGGTGAACTATAGAATTCAAGGATGGCATGTATAGGTATCCCAGTCGGAGACGAATATTTTGGGACTGGTCTTGTTGTCTGAGGTGGACAAAATCGGCGGTGGTGGCCTGTGGGAGCGGAGCCGTTTATGGCTATAGTCCAGTTTTTCCCTTCTTCTTTTCGTTTCTGGGTTCTCGGTGCCTTTTTTTTTTCTTTCTTTTTTTTGCTGCTCTAAGCTTCTTATGCGTGTGTTGTGAGGGGTAATCACTAATCAATATTGATGTTTGTCCTTTTCTGGGAAACCTTATACTTTCCTAATGGAAGAGGTATTCATAAAAAAAAAAACAAGAAGAAGTATTCAATGAGTCTGATGATTAAGATTCATTCCCATGTATGCTCTCTAAGTTTTTTATTTGAAAGCTAAACACTCTTAGTTCTAAGAATACCTTTTTTTTCTTTCTTTTTTTGCTTATGTAGCTTTCATTTAAAAGTCTAAGCTCTAAACTCTAAGCATTAAAAAATTTGTTCTTAATTTTGTATTCCCTTTATATTTTTGTTGTCATGTCATATTCGCTTTGTATTCTATTTATTTATTTTTTTAAGAAATATTTTGATTTCGTCCCCTTTTTTCTCATCTTTATACTCTTTGTTTTTTAAACAAATTTAAATAAAGGGAGTACGGGTTGTGATGTCGCACTTTCCTACAAATCGTGGGACGGTGCTTGATGCCTCAAATTAAGCGACAACATATAGAAGTCATCGCCAACTTCTTCTTATACGAGAAAATTCCAGAAGTTGCAAAAATAGTAAGCGACAACTCATGAAAGTCGTCGCCTACTTGATCTTATGCGAGGACATTCTAGTTGTTACTTAAACTTTAAGCGATAACACATAAAAGTCGTTGCCAAATTGGTCTTTTACGAGGAATTGGGTGTCGCATAATGTCATATATGCGACAACCGTCAATTCCTTGCATATCCCTACTTTATGCGAGGAAATGGTTGTCGCCAATGGGATCATGTACGACAAATGAAATTTCCTCGCGTATACCTAGATTTTGCGAGGAATTTTGGGTTGTCGTAATGAAATTCCTCGCTTTTGCTAATTTCTCTTGTAGTGTAAACAACACGCAAACCTTAAAAACCATTGTTTGATGTTGTTTTCCACATCAGCATAGTATTTTCTCATGTTGTTGGATTATCATTTCAGATTGATTATGTGCTTAAAAACTGTGGAGTAGATTCCCATTAGATAACATGTACATGAAAATGGCATTGTGTATCCATGTATCACTTTTTGGAATAATAAAATAAGCTGTTGTTTGAGTTTTTATTGCACAATGGTTTTCGATTTATTCTGCTTGTGAATATTCATTTCCAACCATTGCCCTTTAAAAATTATGTACTAGTTAATCATATCAGACGATGGTTTCAGAAGTCTTCTATTGGGATTATAGATTTTAGACAATAGTTTTGTGCATACCCAGTGTGGTTCGCTCAGGCTTTAAACAACATAAAGTTGTTATTTTTAGTTGTATTTTTAAAAGTTTGGCAACTGACAAAGAATGAAAAGTATTATTGTTGCATGACTCAGACAACATTTTTTGCTATCCATTTCATTGTGTTGTATTCTATTGGTTAATAGTTTTTAGGTAGTAAAGTGGCCTGAGTGAGCATAAACCTGAGCAACAATGAAGTCATATATAGTCTAAAACACACATTCATTAATTGAACTACATATATTTCCAGAAAGTGCAGAATTAAGTCATTCAATTCAACCACATATATATCCATAAAGTACATAGTCTAACCACATAATGGTAACAACTTGTCCATAAATGTGTCCCATATATGCACATTAGTCAAAACCTAAAGGCCTGCATATATAGCTAGCTAGGGTGGATCAAAATAACAAAACCACCAGCCTTTACCAACTTCTAGTTGTTAACTTGCATTGATCTATGTGTGATACTTCAACACAAACCTAGCCCACTCTGACCTAACAACATCAAGATCCTTTTGGGTATAAACGTTCAGTTCTGATCGTCGCTGCCACTGAAAATCAAACAAAAAAACACTTGAAAACTCAGCAACAAGAAAATGAGAAACTGCATAGTCTAAATTAGCACATGAAGCAACTAGTTTTCAACGATTTTCAGTCTTTACCTTTGAAGCAAATTCTAAATTCTTATCCTCAACAATTTCTTTCATGTATCGCATGATGAATATTCCACAATCCTTGTCATTTTCTTGCGCCGGAATACCCTAAAAATAATACATTAAATATCCATTTATACAATATCCATAACCTAGTATAAATTATGAACCTAAAAACGAATACGAGACATACCAACATATTTTGCCACACAATTGATTTCTTGCCAGCCCTATTCCTCTGGGCATTGTAAATTCTGATCCCACTTCAATAGTATGACAACCAACAACTTTTAATTAAAGACAATAACAAACAAAAACGAAAAAACTCATAATTCAATTAGCAAGTTCACAAAATCAGAACTGAGCCTAACTTACTTCTCCACAACAGTGTGCCATTCTCCACCTATGAGTCTACGCCTCAATGGATCCATGAAGTAGATAATTTCTTCTTCCGGGTTGACAATAGTCAACATCCAATGTTTACTTTAAAAACAAATGTGAATCTAAATTATAAGTCAGCTCCAAAAATGATTGATGTAAATAGTTAGACAAGTTAATGGAAAAATCACTCACCCAGCATTATATGGCAAAAAAAACAGTTGGCCTTTCTTGGCATTGTTGAACCTATTAGAAAGATGGCGCGACCTTTCTGTTGGATTTCCACATCCAAGTGCACCAATTTGTAAAGGGTCTACAAAGCCAATCATGTCTGCCATCTTTGCTTTTTTCAAACCCTCATACAAGTAGCTGCAAATCACATAACTTTAGCACACAATATTTGCAAAGTAGTAGACTATAAAGATTGAAATAATATATAAATTTTATGCATTTAATACTTCAAACTTACCACATATACATGGTTATGGTAGCGCCTGAAAGTTCACTCATGGTCGCTAACGCATGAATGTCTCCCTTAAAAAGATAAGCTTTTCTTTGGATGCCAAAGACTTTCTCCTCCATGTTGAAAGCAATTGTCATCCCATTCCCGAGTGCTTGTATCGCCCACAACCATAACATCTTTAATTGAGCAGGGAAATTTGGTGGCAGTTTTTTCAGGTCAAGACAATAGTCATCATCATCATTACAGCGCACTTGCCTCTTCCTCTTCTTCAAACCCTTAACAGGCTTTGGTTGTTGCTACATCAAAACAATATATGTTACTACCATATACATATTCTACCTACATGCATGCATCATTTCTGATTCCACTTAGTTTACCTTATTCGATGCAAGGGATTGAACTATGAGATCTCTTGGCCACGCAATGAAAGTCCCAACAACGTCTTTAACAGTCACAATTTCATCCTTAATTGGAAAGGGAAGCTTAGCTTCAGGAACAAGAGGACGCAAAATAGACACACACACATTTTTAGCTCCCAAAGGAACACAATGAATAGTCTGGTTGCTGCATTCAATGTCGACTTCTACAATGCTTGCAATGGCAACAATATTGTTTATTGATCCTAAAGCCAGCTTGCACTCATTTACATTGTGTTCCTAATTAAATGAACAAAACATATTCAAATAAAATAAATACAACATCAACACATAAGCTATATACTTCATTGTAACTTCAATTGTACAGATAAAACGTAAAAAGTCCATATATACCTGTTGTTCCACTTCATGGAATGGAATATCGATGTGATCAACATCTGCAGCATCTTGTTCCACCAAAATCTCAACCTCTTTGGTGCATTCATGCCCCTCCATGTCATTCACCAAGTCCAAACGCATTTTGGCAGAGCCACCAGCTTGTTCAATGTTTTTCTTTTTACTCTTTTCCACCAAATTGGAGCAACTACCCTGTCCAGAACCGTCCTTGCTAAGGTGGGGTGCCGGGGAATCTTCTGGAATGGTTTTCCCTTCGAGTTTTGCTTCTAACCTCATAAACTTCTCAGCCCAATGTTCTCTCTCTTTTGCCACAAGTTTTTCCGCCTCCTCTTCTATAAATTTCTTGCAGCCTTCCCTAATCCTATCATCTATAGTCTTCCTTCGGTGCTTCGGTAAGTTAAAATAAGCAGTTGGTTTCACATGACCTCCTACACCACGAACTCTGCCATGGTGCTCAGGGTTACCCAAAGCCTTTGTTAATACATCATCAGTGCCACAAGTTGTCACCTCACCATCACTCACTTGCTTCTTCAACTTGCCCTGAAACAAGAAATAAGGTTTGATATAGCAATGGTTAGGATTTAAGATTGGTTATTATCTATATAAATTGTAATATTAGTAAAAAAATAGCTTGATCCAGTGACAAATATAACTAATTATTTGCTTACAATTTCATCTGCCTTCTGCTCTACCTCATCATCTTTGAAGTTACCATGCTTATCCTGTCGTGCCTTGATCCACATTGTTGCACGATCGAGTTCCGATTCAGGGATAGATTCAGACTACAACATGAGTTAGATAAGTAAAATTTACAGGTTTAGGAAGCATCAGAATGTGTATTTAAAAACTAGCCTATGCTCACCAATTCAGCCTCCAGATTAGCATAACCCTTACGCGACAGCCGATGAGGGTACTTATTCTTAGACCTCTTACTTTTCTGGATCTTGTGGAGTTCCTATAAACCATACAAATATAAAGAAGTCAAAACACAATAGTGGAAACATAAGTATGTTATACTTTAACACAGTGGTCACAAACCAGAAACTCCTCAGACAACCGATCAGCAACAAAGATGTCCCAATGAGCCTTCTCAATGAAGGCGTAATCAGCTGGGGGATACTCTAACAGTTCTGGTTCATCCTTATGTGGGATGATGTAATGTGTAGTCAGCTTGCTCTTGAATTTTCTCCACTTCTGTGAAGCTGAAGCTAGCACCAGTTTTCGAGCCTCTAGGGGTACCATGAATGCCATCTGTATAAATTTAAAATCAGTATAACTATAACACTATGTCTTTCTATTTTTCAACATGTCATGTGGTGAGTTTTATACCTGAACGCATTCCCAAATCTTATTTTTACGATCCCTTGGCACTTGCTTCCAAGTGGGTCTCCAAATTGGTGCCTTTGTCCGTGCCAATACCCCAATGTATGACTGCATTTCCTTCGCTGCAACACCATAAGGCTCCCCCTTCTTGTTAAACAACACTGTCAGCTTTATTCCAAGGATTTTTCGTCTCACAATCCGATGCATTGTAACACAGCCACGCTTCAGCAGTGCTAAGCCGGTAGGCAGAGGAGCATCTTTCTTTGATGATTTTTTATTCTTCTTGGGCAATCCGACTTTCAGTGAGGATGCTTTATTTCTGGATGGCTGACTTTGTGATGCATTGGAATGAGCCGAGGTTTCTTGTTCTGGTGCAGACCTCGCTCTTGTTATTCTCAAAGCCTTCATAATTTTTGTCTTTGCTAAAGAGTCAGCCCTTGCCTTTGAAGGAGCCATAATCTACAATAAGCAACAAGATATACGTTAGTTATTAATTCAAAAAAAAAACTATAGTAAATAATTATCTTTAGCAAAATGCAATTACTTGGCAATGCAACAGTTCAAGAAAGAAACAAGTTACAGGTTTCGCATTAAATGTAAATTCAAATATCTGAATATTTCATAGTACAACACACAAAAAGGCCACAATTAAAAAAGAAAAGATCCTGGTATTACAACCACCCATACAGATTGTTCATTTCCCTACTCTAGATATATCATGTCTTTTAATCAACCCATATTCCTTCATCGCCATCCCGCATATAATTGTTAGTTTGGTCACCAACTGCATCTGAAGTATCAACGGCTGGCATGGTGGCTACAAATGGTTCCTGCTCAAGTTGTATGTCTTCAACCTCCTCATCATCAGCACTATGGTAAGCAAGCAGGTCATAAGACAAACAAAATAAAAGCTAAGCCACATAGTGCTGCAACCATATGACTAAACATATGCATATATACATTGTCAACAAACTTTCTCACACATACAAATCATTAGTATAGAATAAAATAGAGAGCATGAAATACTCACCACAAATGCTTTTCCAGCTATATGCTAGTTTATATATGACAATAACCTTATCCAGCTCCACCAACTTTAGTTCGATAAACTGCCGAGATTCCTTGTCAATCACCAAATGTCCTTATGAAATGCATAAAAAAAAAGTTTAAAGTTCATTCTTTGTCATAAAACTATATCAAAACTTACCAAGGTGCTCATATATAACTACGCATTAAGGATTACCATTGACCAACATAAGAAAGATACGAAGCATCACAAGGTGGAACAAATTAAACAACATTCCAAAATCAATATAAACTTAACTTTATAAAAAAATAACTACTTTGGAAAATATAGAAGAATTATGATAGCTGCACCAGTAAGGAAAAACCACATCAAACACAAATATTTTTTTATATTTGAATGAAAAGATAGTATTATTCAAGAATCATAATACCTATAGCTAAATAATACAAGCAAATTAAGGACAAAGGGACGAAAAGCCTGAACAATAAATATACACCAAATCTTCAAGACAAAAAAAAACACAGCACTAATCAAACCTTAAATTAAGAATATCTATGTTGTACTAATCGATTTGACTAACTTTTAGACAAAAGGAAAGAAATTTATAAAAACCAGTTCATTCAAATTATCAACAGACGTGACTAGAGTAGCATTTGTGGAGATGCATCAAGTTGACCAAATCCATATGCAATTATAAGACAATATCAATATACACTGAAAGAAAGAGATAAACAAAAGAGAGAGCTTGAGAGGCAATGAGGTACCTAAAGGGGAGAGGAAGAGGCGGAGCAAAAACAAAAATAGTCGTTTAATTGAAGATGGGAGTTTAGTCGGCAGGCTGAGGGTGTAGCGACCGAGGACTGGACTGGACTGAACTGAAGGACCACCAAATCTACAGCTTCTCCTTGCTTCACCCAAATCGCCAAAGCTAGATTGACGAATTGAAATTGATAGAGGTTGGAGTTTGGGTTTGCTAGGGTTTAGAGAAGTAGAAGTTACTGATTTTGGGGGTTTTGGAGGGAGGTGCGATTGGAATGACAAGCAATAAAGTGGAGATGGAGGACTGGAGGAGGAGACGATTTTAGGTTCAGATCTGTGGAGAAGTTGTCTTTCCAAAAAGAAAAGATGGGTTCTTTCGGCAGCTGTACTCTCGCGGGTATTCTCAAGGGAACGAGGGAAAACCAAAATTAGTTTTGGCTAAGTGTGGGAAACGAGTATGCTCAGAGGGAAAACCAAAATTTAGATTTTGGCCAAGTGTGGGAAACGAAATGAAGTCAACTAGGGCAGCTGATCAAAGTCATGTAGGAAAAATAAGAGAGAGAATATTTCATATAATAATTTTAGACAACATAATTCGGGCAGCTATTGTCTGAAGACTTATTGCATAACTTCAATAAAACCACTATTGTCTGAAACAAATCATTCAAACAACAGCAAGCAAATATCTGTTGTCCATTGGACTCATTGAGACAACAGCCATCTTACACAACTATATATATTGTTGTAACTACCTCACACAATAGATTTATTCTTGATGTCGTCTGATATATGACTTTGAACATTTTCACACAACAGAATAATTTTTGATGTTGTCTAATATTTTGGGACGACAGTTATTCGTTTTGCTGTCGTTGTAAATATGTTGTCTGAGTCCGTTATTGGCCTAGTGCCATGCGATCGATTGCCTAGTGTAAATCATTTAAACTTACTCTCTGCCTCTGATTGCGATCGATCGTATGCTATGTGCGATCGATCGTGGATCATAGGCAATGTATAAAATCCGATTTTCAAAGAAGAGAAAAATTGAATAGCTCAAAGCATTGTTTTAAGGACAATCATCTCAATTTTCCCAAGCAAAAATAAACTAAAATATGATCATGCAATTTTTCAATATATCAAGATTCAACAATCATCATTCTTCTTGACCCAAGTCTTTTGGATAGAAGAAGATGAACAACCATTAGAGGAGGCTTGTGAGTCAATCAATTTTGAGAGTTTGACCACCTCATTCATAAGAAAACTTACTTGAGTGTGAAGTGAATTGTCATGCACAAAATGTGGAGGTTTAGAAGAAAAAGATTTGCTAGGATCAACCTTTGCAAATAAAGATGGATTAAGGACATGTGTCCTTTTTGGTGCTAGACAATTAGGCCTTATGTGACCATTCTCACCACAATTATGGCAAGTAGGGACAAACTTCTTGATTGAAGGACCCTTTTTAACAAGAGGAGGACTCCTAGGTAGTCTCTTAAGAGCAAAGCAATTAGGTCTAATATGTCCAAGTTTGCCACAATGATGGCATGTAGGAACAAACCTTTTAGGTTTAGGAGCCTTAGGTGATTCTACATTCAAAGGTTGGGAAACCAAAGCCTTCACAAAGTTGGTCTTCAAAGGAGAAGAGATAGAGCTTTCACCTTTGAAACCAAGACCTCTCTTGTCATTATGACATTTGCCCATATTAAGCATTTTGTCAAGTTTGGCACTACCAAGTGTCATGCCAATATTCTTTGACCTCAATTCATCAATATTACATTTTAGTTTGTCATTTTCACTTGACAAAGTGTCAATGAGAGTATTCTTTTCAAGAATCTCCTTTTCTAATTCAATGATTTCCTCATTAAGAATACACAAAGAATTATCCTTTTCTTTTTGAAGTTCAACTAGTTTAATGTTAAGATTCATAATCATCTCTTTATCCTTAATAGTCATTTTAAAAAGTTCATCAACTTTATCATATACTTCTTCATTTGTCATAGCCTCATCCTCACTTTCATCATCACTAGAAAGAAGATTGTCATTATTCGAAGCAAGTTTTGAAACAAATTGACTAGAGGACTCTACCTTGGCAACAAAAGCTACAATAGGTTCATCCTCATCGGATGAAGAGCTAGAATCATCGGAATCACTCCAAGAGGCATTCATGGCTTTGTGATCAAAATTTGACTCCTTTCTAAGTCTATTACCACATTCTTTAGCAATGTGCCCAAAACCATCACATTCATAACATTGAGGACCCTTTTTCAAAGGTTTCTCTTCCCTAGCATTTTCAAAAGACTTATCCCTATTCTTAAAAGCAAAGGGAGGAGGAGTGGAACTACTTCCCTTATGATAGTTAGGAGAATTCTCACTTAAGAATCTCCCCCTATTCTTTTGGAACTTCTTGTATTGCTTGACAATAAGTGCCATTTGATTATCAATGTTAGAACTTTCAAAATCAATGGTGAGCTTCTTCATTTTTCTAGGACTCACATGCTCACTTTTAACTTGTAGAGCAATATCCTTGCTCTTCTTGGGAGTAGCACAATTTGACAACTCCATTTCAAAAGTTATAAGCTTGCTAATCAAAATGTCAAGCTTAATCTCACTAAGTAGTGAGTTTTCTTCTATGGCAGCCTTTTTGGGAATAAACCTAGAAGGAAGAACCCTAAAGATTTTCTTTACTATTTTAGCTTCGGTGATTGTTTCACCAAGATTTCTAGCCGCATTAACAAGTAAGCTCAACCTATTATAGAAATCCGAAAAAGACTCGGATTCTCCCATAGTGATGTTTTCAAAATCGGAATCCACCATTTGGAGTTTTGAGTCTCTAACACGGGTATCACCCTCATGGAACTTGATTTAGAGTTTAGAATTTGAGATATATTTAGAAAATCCGGCCCAGCTTAGCCAAGTCAGCCCAATCCAAAAAAGCCCGACCCTTGTATAGGGCTTGGGCTTGAGATTTATAGAAAAAGCCCAAAATCTAGGCTATAGTGAAAGTACCAAAATTTTAGAACCTAAAACAATTAACTACGAGCATAAAGCAGTGCATCTTTCATCAAACATGACACATACTAGCCGTGGCTAGCATTGAACCCTTGTATACACAGATGAATGACTGTTAAAAAAAAATTAAACCCAAAATTAATATTAACTAATCTTCAAGTCATTCATTAATGATTTTTTTAATGACGGATAGTGTAGGCATTTTGAAATTTGGTGAAACAAAAATTTTATAATTGTTGAAGGAAAACATTATTGTGTGCCTTGTCAAACTAGGACTCTTAGTATAGGTTATCCTTCTAGAATATGGATTAGATATTTCCTACATCAATATAGATTGTATCTTGTATTCCTCTATATATAGAGGCCCTTTATTCATTAATAAAGTTGATCCTCTTCTGAGTATTCTCTACTATTTCTTTGTTATTTACGTTTCCCTTAAACACGTTATCAGCACGAGTTCTAGCCCTAGCTACAAAAACCTAAAACTCTAGAATCTGCCTGCACGAGACAGCCAACTTTCGAAGGAATTTTCTCTCTTGTCAGCCGTTGGATCAAGCTACAATTTTGTTGAGAGCTTCCTCCGTGTGTTTACTACTCCCGGTTCAAATTTCAACCAGTTCAGACCGTTGGATGACTTGGATATCCAGATATTCAATTTCCAAGAAAACTAAGTAAGTCTTTTATAAAGGTTCCTGCTTTTCATGCGGTTGTGTTTTTCTCGGGGATTTAAAAACTTCCATTCTTCTACATCCCGACCCCTCTTATGGCGTGGGACTTTCATGGTGAAATTTATGAGCAAAATACTATAAGCTATACCTACTTCGAAAGATTATGAGAAGTATTAGGGGAGTGATCGAGCTTTATATCGCTTGCGATATATGTAAGTCATGAGCACCTCTAATGTTATCATTATTTAGTAAAAGTTAAAGAGCTTTAATGAATCGTAGAGATTCATAATATATGCTATGATAAAGTAATTTCATGAGCATCCAAGAAAATCTTTGTGATAAAGTAAGTTCACAAAGGCATCGAATTCGACCGATTTTTGGTCATGGCTTATTCATTACTAGACTCACCTACGTAGGTGTGATTTAGGTGAGGGATTGAAATCAGTGGTATTGAGAGAGCTTTGCTCCACCGACATTCCTCTTTCTTATCCGGTCATGCCTGCGTGGAGCTATCGAACGGTTTAAGTCATGGTCATATCCATCTTGGTCTTGTTCTAATCCGAAAAATACTTGGAAATTTTATTTAGTGTTCGTGGATGTCTTTTTATGACTGCGAAACTAAGGTATCTTATTATTGTGATAAAGTAATTTCACAAGTGATAAAAGTCATAAAGTAATTGCACTATTGCTGAATATAATTCAGATATTCTTCAACTATGGTTATGCTTCAATTTTGTAAAGATGATTCTTACAGAAGTAGAATTAATAGAGAGAACTCTCTACACCTTCCTAGCTTCGGCATTTATATTGTACAGACAATATCGATTAATGTATAGTGCCAAGCGACTTTCAATCAGCTTATCAATTCTCTGCAAGTAGCTGAAAACATGACACGATCATGATGAACAACAATAATTAGTCCTGCCTGAAATTCCCTTAAGGGTAAGTTGTGCAACCACTAATCGACAAGCAAGGACTCAATCAATGTTCAATTGGACACAAACAAGAGTATGCAACAACAACAACAATTGAACAATCCTAAAAACCCAAAGTGTGCGTCAAACTAGCACACCACGGTCTATAATCTATTGAATGAATCACACAATGATTTATACGTTTAAGAACAATAGATAAACAAACCAATCAACAATCACAACACACAACACCAAAAGTGTTCACCCGGAAACCTCTACCTCTAGAGGAAAAACCGGAGGGGAGCCGTACCCCACGCTCTTGAATCACACTAAGAAAAGCCAATGTGGCAAACACATACAAGGGGAAAAACGTTTCCAAACTCAAACACCAAGTACCTCTACTCTAGTGACAGTTCTAACCTTGTGTAGCTTCCAATTGCTTCTTCAAGTGCACCTTCCTCAAGCTTCTTCGATTGGACTCCACTGGTGTGAACCTCCAATCCCAAGAACAGCTACTATGCAAGAATGATGTATGAATGTGTATTGAAATCGTTCACCTCAGCAAAACAACAATTAATGTTTGCTAGAGATGAACACAAACTCTCCTTAATCCTATGGAAAGCTAAACAAGCTTGTATCAAGCAAATCAAAGGTTTAGCATGTGGATTATGTATGGAGCACCAAAGGAGGAACCTATAGCATGAAACTAGGGTCACTCAATATCAAAGGAACTTTCTTAGAATCGTTTCTCAAAGTTTTGGAATGGAAAGTTACAAAATGAAACAACAGAAATCTGTTTATATAGACTTGATGCATTAAGCGATCGATCGCCCAAGGGGTGCGATCGATCGCACGACAAATGAATACGTTTTCAGCAAGGAAAACGTGAAGGGCGATCGATCGCCCGATAGGGGTGCGATCGATCGCACGTACCAGAAACTCATAACCTTACAGGCGATCGATCGCATATCAAGGGCGATCGATCGTTAAAGACAAAAGGCGTAACAGATATATTCCGCACTCAAGCGCACTAGTTTAAACACAACGGTCATTTTCTTGACCTTGGGCGATCGATCGCCCGATAGGTGACGATCGATCGTCCAGAGTAAAAATCGGTTTTAAACAAGTTTTTGCAATTTTCACATAAAACCAAATTTAAGTTCTAGCAACCCTAAGGTGATTGAAAAACTTCCTAAGAGAACCAAATATGTATGAGATGCAAATGCATGATCCATACCTTGAGGAAGTGGGGGAAATCACCACGAACCATTGAGATGAACTTCAAGGATGCCGAACAATCACCAATCCTAATGCCACGACTTATAAAACCCTATCAACTATACAATTGAATGCAATTACAGGGAATATGTTTTGTCTAATTAGGAAATAGCCAATATGCAAGAAATCTTGCCCTTACACTGCCGGAACAAAGAGAGTTCCAAAAGTAAATTATGGCAAAAATGGCCAAAAGAGGACGAAACTCTAATGTCAAGGGTACGTAATTCTAATGAACGATCTGGTTCATATAATCGTCCCAATAAGGAAGGAAATTGCAACAACGTTGCATAAAATCGTTGGAACTATTGCACCACGTAAAAAGGGGCAAGGAGGAAGATGCATGGGCCATAGAGGCCATGCCAACGCCGGCAAAGTAAAGCGTGGCAATAAGGTGTCAAGAGCACCAATTTATCCTCCAAAGGCACATGGTGCCGAAACATTTTTTCCGACGAACGGTTCGTCGCTATAGCCCTTTACCAACGAACAGATCCTCGCTATTGGTAAGCTATCTCTTACCAATAAACGGATCGTCAATGAAGCATGTGTTGATAATGAGTTATGTATACTCTACTTCATAAGAAGCATTAAAAGATACCGTAGATGACACAGACGTCAATCTCACAATTGCATATTTTAAAGTCGACCAAAGTAACGAGAAGACTACGGAAGTTCCAGACTTCAATTTAATTGCAATTGTTTTTTCCAAGTTTATTATGTAAAGGCCGTCATGCCTTAATTGATTTGACTTTTGTCATAAGTCATTTATTTTGGATTAGATCTTCTGGACAAGACCTCGATGTAATCATTGACTTATGAATAATAAATCTTTGATTTTTCCTCCAAGTACTGAGAAAATTTCGACTAATATGTCATAGTATCAATTCATAAGTGCCAAACGATTATCATATGGAAACGTATTGTAAGAATGGACAAAATACTTATGTATTATTTCTGTGGTTGCGGAAGTACGCGCATCTTAGAAGGACTATATGTCAACAGAAGCAAGAATCAAAAGTTGATTCAATGAGACAAAACAGTCATGCCACAAAGCAAAGTGGGTGTTGTCCTACACACGTCGACCGGTCGAGCTACAAGGGCCGAACGGTCGACCACCCTTCTGGATGAATCAGCTCGATCCAGCGTGCGTCGTCGACCGGTCGAGCCAACATTGTCGAACGGTCGACACCCATCCAGGGAGCATCGTCGAACGGTCGAGCCAACATTGTCGACCGGTCGGCTCCTTTTCCGAAAAAAAATTCGGGCGACCGGTCGGACGGTCTTACGACAGTTCCTTCCCTGATATGCACTTGGAGCCAGATCCGCATCAGGACGCCTCCTATGCTTCTATAGCCTCTATGGCCATATGCTCATTTTGCAAAGCCTATTCCTTATGCAAATTAAGATCGAGACCATCATACGCTAAGGACACAAAAGAAATACTATTCCATTCTTACATCGTATCCAAGGAAATATTTGTAGACTCATCCACTCATATTGCGTACTTTTGAGATATTTTATGATTTTAGTGGATGCATCGACATACTGGTCACATGTCGCTTAATTGTCTACACGCAATGCTGCAAAACTTCTAGCACCGGTTATATAATTAAGGACTCACCACCCATATCATCCTATTATGTCAAATATGTCTTGACAATGCTAGAGAGTTTACATCATAGAAGTTTGATGATTATTGCATTGGATTAAAGTTAAATATCCTACGCCCCATGTGTATACATGAAATGGTCTCGCAGAAGCCACCATTAAGAGATTTTAAATGGTCGGTTGGACATTGGTTATGCGCACCAATCTCCCATTATCTGCTTGGGGTTATGCAATATCGCATGCAGCTTTACTTATTCGTTTCAGACCCACTATCAATCAACCATTTTATGCGTACCAAATGGTAACTGGATATGAGCAGGATGTCTCACTTTTTACGCATATTTCATTGCATGGTTTATGTGCCAATTGTGCCCCCACAACGCCTCTATCTGGGTTCTCAGAAACGTTTAAGTATTTATGTTGGTAAAGAATCTCCAACTATTGTCCGCTATTTGATCCTTGGCAGGCGATCTCTTTACCGCTGAATTCGCGGATTGTCACTTTTGATGAGACAGTCTTCCCGTCGTTAGGGGGAGATAAGAACAAGTATGTTCAACAGAAATGACATGAATTGTCGTGGTCTGTCCCCACTATGTCTCATCTTGATCCCCAACTCAATATTCAGGACGTAGTAGATTCGATGCCTGATGCGTTTTCTGATATTGATAAAGTGACGAGATCAAATATACCAGCTGCAAACATGCCTGCAAGGTTGGAAATTCCCTAAAGGAAGAAGGATATGGCGCCAATAATGGTGTCACAATCACACATAGTGGATGTGTGGTTGAGGCCGTGGTTCCCTAAAGGAAGAGGGTGATACCACTTGGTTCGATGGATACTCGCCAAAGGAAGGAAGCGAGTTTGGCACAGCCTAATCCATTCATCATCAATATCGAAACCCGTCTCATGAGATTATCTCTGATTATGTCCATGAATCAATATTGGGGGACGCCTCAATGATTGAACCAATTTCAGAGAATAATAAAATCTCGATAAATGCATGCATGCTTGAGACGACATTAGTTGATGATGCATTGCTCAAGAAATTATAGAGCACGATGACATCGAACCACGCTCTGTTGAAAAATATCAACGTAGAGCATATTGGCCTAAATGGAAAGATGCAATCCCAATTGAACTAGTTTCACTAACAAAGCAAAAAGGTATTTGGGTACGTAGTGCTAACGTCCCCAAGTGTAAAGCCTATTGGACATAATTAAGTCTTTGTTAGAAAGCATAAAGAGAAGAAAGAAGTCTTGAGATATAAGACTCGCCTGGTGGCGCAGGGTTTCTCACAAACGCTCTGGGATTGACTACAAGAAGATGTATTCTCTCGTAAGGAATGATATTACATTCCGCTACCTTGTCAGTTTGGTAGTTTCCACAAATAACTTGACATGCAGCTTATAAATGTGGCTACAACATATCTCTATGAGGATCTAAATTCAGAGATATATATGAAGGTGCCTGATGGACTTCAATTACCCAAGTCAAGTGACTCTAAACCACGGAGTACGTTTTCGATAAGATTAAAATGCTCACTTTATGTGACTACTTGATTGGGAAGGGATATATAAATAATGGTTTATGCCCATGCGTGTTTATTAAGAGAACAAGTTCCAGATTTTTCAATTATTATTGTCTATGTTGATGACATGAATTTAATTAGCACTCTCGAAGAACTGAGAGATATTGCTACATATTTGAAATCCGAATTTGAGATGAAAGATCTTGGGAAACTCGGTTTCTAGGCCTTGTGCTAGAGCATCGAGATAGTGGAATATTAATCCACCATTCGGCTTGTGTCCACAAGATGTTAATGAGATTTAACATGGACAAAGTACATCCATTTAGCACTCCCATGATCAATCGGACCCTAGATCAAAGGAATGATCAATTTCGTCTAAAGGATGATGACGAATAAATTCTAAGGGCCGCAGTGTTACATCTCTTTTGTTGTGAACTTATTAGCTAGATTTAGCTATGCGCCCACGCAACGCCATTGGAGTGGCATAAAGACAATATTTTGTTACCTTAAAGGTACAATTGATTTGAGCTTATTTTATCCCTACAGAGAGAAAGCCAAGTATTAAAAACTGGCTGCGTTTACTACTGCCGACGACGATGATCGACCGGTCGAGGTACAACCGTCGAACGGTCGACACTCGGACATGAAGGTTCTTACTCCCTATACCAAAAATCCTTGTGATGTTTCGGTTGGTTTTGCTGATGCTGGGTATCTCTCTGACCCGCACAAAGGTTTTTATAATCAGCAACAACAAACTCTCCTCAAGATTCAAGTGAATCAAGTTAGATCCGAGGAGAATGTGGCAAATTTATTTACTAAGTCTTTGCCTAAGTCCACATTTGAAAAACATGTTAAAAGCATTAATATGCTTAAGTTATCTGAGATCCGATGATTGTAGGAATCAGGGGGAGGTGCAGACTTGAGGGGGAGTCTGGCACATACATGTCACTTTCAAATGTGAAGGGTGCGTTGTACTCTTTTTCCCTTCGACCAAGGTTATTTTTTCCCACTGAGTTTTATTGTTACTTGGCAAAGTTTTTAATGAGACAACATGGAAAACACCATCTAGTTGTGACCGGCACAAGGGGGAGTGTTGAAGGAAAACATTATTGTGTGCCTTGTCAAACTAGGACTCTTAGTATAGGTTATCATTCTAGAATATGGATTAGATATTTCCTACATCAATATAGATTGTATCTTGTATTCCTATATATATAGAGGCCATTTATTCATTAATAAAGTTGATCATATTCTGAGTATTCTCTACTATTTCTTTGTTATTTACGTTTCCCTTAAACAATAACATCATTAAATTTTACACGCCTTAAAAATAGCCAAAAACGAAAAAAAAAATTAAGATACTACTAGATTATTTGTGGTTGTGATTAACAAATTCTCATCTCATGACTCATGCTTATATAATTGATACTGTTTGTTTTTTGTTTTAGTTTTAATTCATCACTTCTAGCCTTGGACTTGTGTATACAATTATACAAATAGATAAATAACTGTTAAAGTACAAAAATTAACTCAAAAGTCATTCACTACTTATTTTATTTTATTTATTTAATAAAGAGAAATTTAGATAAATGTAGATAGATAGATAGATAAATGTTCTAACTTGCCGAAAATGTTTCCAAAAAAAAAAAAACAAAAAAAAAACAGGAAATACACAAACAAACAAAAATATTGTAGTGAGTATGAAAAGTTGTTATGGTGTAGAATACTGAATACCTAAAGCGACAATGTGAGGAGTCTCCCTTCCCTCGAGACATCCTCTTCCTGTGTCTCCGATCCTGTGGCTCCGGTAACACCCTCTCCCTCTCTTTCTCTTTGTCTCTTTCTCAATGCAATAGTGCACCCAGTCAATGAGAAGCAGCAGCATATGGGACCTCCTGAGCACCCTTCCCCCTCTTCCGATCCTGCACCGCCATGCCCATCGTCTCTTTCTCTCTCTAGTGTTTCTCTCTTTCTCTACCTCCTTTCCGAAACGCAAAGGTCCACACAGAGAGAGTCCTCATTATTAACATGAAATAAACGGACCCCGCAACTTGTGATCCAACTGCAATCTTCTAATGACGTCTTTGAAACATTTGGGATATCTCCATTTCCCCTTGTCACAATCCTAAATCTGGCCTCGGTGCATTTGCGTTCATTGTTCCACACTCCTAGACTTGAGGAATGTTTATATCTCATTAACATATGATCCGACTCAAGGAGGTTGTTAGTGCTGTAATCGACCAATGGAAAATGGAAACTTTCCTCGTCACCATCATTTGCTTTGAAGGTACACCAACATCGAAGAGTTGTACTATTATCAGCACCGCGCAAGTTACTAATGGCGCATATAGCCAACCCCAAAAACTTGTTAAGAAACCAATTCGGTGGTAATTGCACAGTTACGGAAGACCCTGTACACTGATGGTTGAACCAATCAGGAATATCACTTCCAGCTGGAAGAGATACAAACAGAGGTCCAGGATAATTAACCTATGCATTGAAAATCAACTGTTAAAATCAAATAGTTAAACTATACATATTATTGCAATGTGCTAGAAAGAGAGAGAGGGCACAAACCTGATTATCAGTAACAGTTTCCACAATATCTGTAAATAGATTGGTTTGCACCAGCTGGAAGCAATTATAAAATAAGAAGCAATTAAAGAACTTCTCAGAGTATGGAGGCTTTGGTGTTGAAACTGTTTTCAAAGCTGTGCAATCATGGGCATCTATGAATTCTATACTTGATGAAAGCTCTGGTATTGATTTCAGTCTCTTGCAACCTTCCAGATAGAGCTCTGATAATTGTCCAAGTCGATTCATTGCTGCAGGTAAGCTTTCCAATTTGTTGTTTCCGCACAGCTTTAATGATTCCAATGAAGATAAATGAGCAATACTATCCGATAATTCTAACAGATTGCAGTCACTTAAATCAAGTTCGACCAGAACAGAGTAACTAGGATTTTCTTGGATCCATGTTGGCCACGATGAAAAGGGTGCCGTCATTTCTTTACATCCCTTACATGATAATGACGCTTCTACATGATGAAAAGGCTCTTTCAAACGTAAGATAGAGAATGGAAGTTGTTGGATACCACTCCCCTCCACTCGAAGATCGGACAAGTGTTCTAAATCCCTCAAGTTCTCTGGCAAGTTAGAAAGTTTTGAACACCCATCCAGATAGAGCTCTTCGAGGCGTGCCAATTTACAGATATTGTCAGGAAGACGGACGAGACTTTTGCAGTTTCTCATTGTTAATCTTTGAAGCTCATTCAGAAATTCAATAGATGAGGGCAGCTCTTTAATTGCAGTCTCATCTAAATAAAGACGGGATAGCTCATTCATATCTCCTGAAATCTCTGGAAACTCATCAAGATTTGAGCAGCCAGATAGATCAAGAAGTTTAAGAGAATTCATGTGTATGCTGCTCGGAAGACTCTTAAGTTTTTTGCACCCTTTTAGATTCAAGCAAACAAGATGCTTAAGAGCTGAAATGGATGGATGAACCTCCAGTAAACTTATACAACCTTCAAGAAATACTTTCTTTAGATTTGTTGCCTTAGTCAAGTCCGGGAGTTTTCTAAGGTACTGAGAGAGACTCAAATTGATGTATTTCAAGTTTTCCAGAGGCTGTCCCACAAAAATAAGATTAAAAAAAATAGTAAATCAACCAATAAAAATGTGACAAACAACACTTCTGAAAAGTTAATCATTAAAAAGAAAGATAAATATGCAACTGATGTTTCTACCTTGGTTCCTTCCCAAAGTTGTTCAAGGTGACAATGAGGCATGTCAAGGTAAACAAGATTTTTCGGATAAAAATTAGCTGGCAGAGACTTTAGGGGGGATCCATACCAAATGAGAAGCCTAAACTCCTGAGAAAGAAACTTCAATTCCCCGCTCACATACTGTTGACAGTCTTCATGATGTGCTCTATGGTGTTAATCGTCCCATAAATCTAAGTCGTCCCATAAATCTAATTCGTCACTGTAGTGATCAATAATATTGTAGGGGTCACTACTAGCAAAACAGACAATTCATACAAATTTTACACATACAGATTTTCACTAAGCCACTGAAATCTGTGTGAGTGGACAAATTATACAGATAACCGAGCGTAATGGGTACAACTGGGTCCACAAAGGTTTCTGCAATAATATTAACAACATAAGTCTGTGTGAAATAGCAATTGATACAGATGTCGGTGTATGTTTTTAAATCCCTTTACACTGATATTTGTGGGAACAATAATTCACACATAATTCTGTACCCATAAGATATTAGTTTATTATGTAATAGTTATATTCATGGGTATAGAGGCACGGTATTCCGTGTCTAATGACTTGTTAAACAGATATATGTGTAAATTGAGAAATACACATATATCGATGCAAAATCTTGATACAGACATCCGTGTAAGAAAAAACTACATACGAAATTCCGTTTAAACTTGCGAATAACAATTGGCGTGGTTGTCAACTTTATCGAAGTAGATGAATGTGGAAATATGTGTTAGTAGGATACGTGGATACAGAAATTCGTGTGATTTGCTAACTATACATACAGATATCTGTGTGCATTGAGAAAATACATATATATCCGTGCAAAAGCTCGATACAGACATCTGTGTAAGAAAATAATCATGTCAGCTTTTTCGAGATACATACATACAAACATCTGTGTCAATTGGATATGCTAAATTGTTTATACAGAAATCCGTGTGAGGTGGGTAAGTTAATACAAAACCAGAAGATCATCAAACGTTTCCATTATAATTCTTGCTCTTCTTCACAAACTCCACACAACATTGAAGAACTCCTAAAACATATATGATTGTTTTGATCTTCAGGTATGATTTTTCACCTCCCTAGCTTAATCTTTAAATGTATATATGGTTGTTTTAATCTTGAGGTATGATTTTAATCTTCAGATCTAAATGTCTTTTCTTTCTCTCAGTTGGCGGCGAAGGATAGTCATGTAGATTTTCAGCAATCGGTTTCTTGGTGTGGTGGTTTGATGGGCTCTGATTTGGTTTTTGAGGGCGGGGAGTGGCGGCGATCTGATGGTAGCTGTGATTTGGTTTGATGGGCTGTGCTGGGTTTCTGCAACAGGGTATGGTTGGCGGTTTGTTGACGATTGGTATTTTTTTTTATGGGTTATCAAAATTGGAGGTGGTTATCTCTTTGGTCACCACAGTTCTTGTGGTTCCCATTTTCATGGTGGTTGCAGAGAGAATTGCGGATCGTGGTAGCTGCCAATGTAATCTAATAATTTTAGGTATTCCTTCATTTTAGCTTGTTGCCAATATAAACTAATTATTTTGTTGGAACAATATTGGAATGACAAAGAGCATATTTGTAAGGTTGAATCCTACAATGTATAAATTTAGTTTATCTTACAATGGAAAGTCTACATTTATGTTTGATATTGTGGATTTAGATGTATGCTTTGTTTAAATTTGCAGGTATATATTATTTTACTATGCAGAAAAAAATAATTAAATGTACCAAAGAAATAAAATTGCAGGCATTTGTTAATTTACTATGCAGCAATTTTTTTTTATTAAATTTTTTTATATACACTGAAAACAATTAGTGTGTTCTAGTATAAACAAAACAATCTGTGTGTGTTGCTGAAGCATATCACACAGATTCTAATCTAACATATATACTAAAATATTACTTCTATTCACACAGATATAGCAATACATAATCATGCACATGAAAAAACAGTGGGGTCCATCAACTTATTTCACACGGACTTAAAAAACGGTTTGTATAGAGCATCAGCGCCCCTTCCGAAGCATACGGAAAAGTCATCCGTGCTTGCACCGTAGCCGATGCCTATTACATACTGATATCCGTGTCAAAAAGGCTTATTTCACACTGATTAATGTCAGTGTGGAATAATTGTTTTGCTATCAAGTTTGAGCAGTCTTAGTTTGGGCATGCTAACAAAAGCTTCCGTATTTAGGTATACATCTTTTGACTTCTTCAAGTCTAGGACTATGCCTTCAACTGCTTCCCTAGCCTGAATAACCAACAGTGGACATTAAGTGAGTGTGACTGTGTGAGTGCAAATGTCCAGATCCTTGCTTAAGATTATAAAGTTAATACATTCCAATACGTTCATCGTAAAAGTTGAAGGGAATCACATGCACATGATACGAAAAGAGGAGAAACTTCAGATTACATGCATATGATTTGAAAAGAGAGATCATGATCATATATCTTACCACATTTTGATTTAACATACGATCGACATCTTCATAATTCCACAACCTACTAAGTCTCCCTATTGCCCAACGTCATTTCCTGTAGTAAATCATGCATATCAAGCCTACCATTGTAAGGTGAGATAGTTATGAGAGCTCTATCAACTAAAACTCCAAGCCCACTGTGGGGAAAGAAGCCACAACTGTCCAGGAACTTGGTTACAAAGTCTTTGTGCTTTCCTCTAAAGAAACATGCAATATCAAGAAATATGCTCTTCTGTGAATCATCTAGTCCGTCAAAGCTTGTCCTCAGCACACCCTGAATTCCTGGGTCCGGAATTCTTTTTATTTTCTCCAACTGATCTTCCCACTCACGTGGACTTTTGTTATCAAGAAAAGCTCCCAAAACTTTGAGTGCTAAAGGTAAACCATGAGCGCACTCTATGGCACGTCTTGAGAGATGATCATATTCTGCTGAGGATTCGTTTGTTCTGAAAGCATACTGCCTAAAGAGTTCAAGAGCTTCACCATCATATAATACATTGGGCTCGTAGATCTCAACTTTTCCGAGTAAATGTTTATCTCTAAATGAAGGTTTCTTTCCATTGAACCAGGTTATAATACATTGTTATAATGATTCTACTTCCACCACCAAATGAAGGTTTCTTTCCAATCAAGGATTCAATTTGTTCTAGATTGTCCACATCATCAAGAACAAGCATAACTTTTTTCTTACCTAGTCGTTCCCTGATCATGTTCAAACCTTTATCCAGAGTGCCTATATAACGTATTTTTTCCTTCAACATTCTAGAGAGAAGTTCTTCCTGCGTATGTATAACACCATTCGTTCCGCGGAAACGTTCCTTGATGTTCTCAAGAAAGCAACAGTGTTCAAATTTCACATCAATTTTGTTATAAACAGCTCTGGCGATGGTTGTTTTACCTATGCCGCCCATTCCCCATATTCCAACGAAGCGAACATCAGCCACCCCTGGACATAATAGCTTTTCCATTTCATTCATGTGGGAATCCATTCCCACCAAGCCATCATCTCTAATTGCTGAGATGTGGCTCAATTTATTAAAAATATCTTCTACAATGTTCTCCATAAGCTTGGCATCATCCCTGTGAAATTTGACAAACATTACTATGTATTAATATGTAGAGATATTATGACACAACCTAGAATTTCTAAGAGATATATCCAAGTTGGAAACATTACTACGTAGCTCGACCATTAAGAACCTCGAAATTTATGATTCAAAAAAAAAAAGAACCTCGAAATTTATTATTAGTGTATTAAACCAGTATGCTCTTTCCATTCTTATGGATGTGTTACTTTCAGATAGGTTCTGGGATCTATTATCTCAGCTATATATCAATATTTAATTATGAACATTATTTAAAAATAGTTCTTCCTTTGAACGAGAAAAAAAAATCATAAATTATAAGCAGAAGATTAGTTTTCGGCAAGAAACGTTAAACTAATAAACTGAAAGTATGAAGAATATTACTGATAATTTTTGGAATCCCAGCCTGATAAATTGGTGGCTCTGATTAAACTGGACTTCCAGCTCTCAATCTCTTCCATGTCGACGGCGGAATCGTGTTCATGCTTGGCCAAAGCTTCCCCAAAACTTGCCTTGAACTTACGAACATCGGAGGGGTCTACTTGGTAGAAAATGGGCACCACAATCTGGTTCTGGGTATCCATGCATTTCAGGATCTGGACCAGTTCTTTTAAGCACCATGTGGAAGAAGCATAGTTTTCAGAGAAAACTACGATCGAAAGCCTCGAGTCTTGAATGGCTTTGAGTAGCTCCGAAAGGTCGTCGCCTTTTCTAAGCTCCTCGGAATCTATGAAGGTGTCGAGTGCTTTTTGTTTCAGCAGTGATAGTGGAGACTGGAGACCTTCTGCTCATAATAGTCAACTTTTCTCGCGGGAAGAAGCGAGCTGCAAGAAGCAGTTGCTAATAGTTCTCATTGGTATTATTGTAATTTGACAACTTGGCTACCTTTCTCGATACGACGTCGTGTCCTTTATCTTCTCCTACCTCAGGTGCTTCGCATTTTCCCGCCAAAATAACTTTCCCAACTTGAAATAGAAAATCGACGATTTCAAGATTGAAACTTTCTGACGAGAGAGAGGCGGAGAAAGCCGGGGCGTCGTTGGATTCGCTGATCTCCGGGTTCAACAATCGGATCGCGGAGCTTCAAGAACTCGTTATTGCGCGAAACAGTAAGACCCGACCCGATTGCCCAACACTACTTTATTTCAATTTTGTCTCCACTAACAAGCATAGAACTATTCACCAAAGCTCCGAAATGTTCACCTTGCAGTGTATCCAGCCAGCACCGTCACCGATCTGTCGGCCGTCGACGCTGCAGTGAAGGCCATGGAGCTTCAGGTGCAGGCCATCAAGGACCAAGTTTGCGATGAAACCCTAGCCATCCCCAAAGCATAAGTACTTTTCTCCTTCCCTCTGAATATGTATGAATTGGGCTTTGTTTGGTTTCTGTGGAAATTTATCAATTGTTGATTTATCAGCGTTTTAGGCCTTAGAAATTCCCTTATTCCGCTTTAGAAATTATCTCAAAGAATAAAGGAAATTAGTTCAAATGTTAGGTAAAGGTTGTGATGATTGTGTTTGTGGCTAATTGGAAAATTAATTTACAAATTGAATTGATTTTTTTCTTTTTTAATCTTCTGACTAGGAAAGTTAAAGGATCAATTTTGATCATCTGGGTGCATAATGAACTGTTTAAATGAGCCTAGTAATTTTTCTTTTGAAGGCTAATGAAGGTTTTAGTGGTTATTGGCTAAGTGCTTGTATAAATTTCCATGAATGATGTATGATTACATGATACAATGTGATGGCAGAAACTGATCGATGCGTCGCTGAAGCAGCAAAGGAAATTGAAGGACATGTCAATTTATGCGCCCACTCATCTTCCTGAAAGAATGCCAATGATAAATTTGGATACAAATAGATGGTAGTACAACTTTCTTAGGCATCCGGCATTTATGGATGACATATCATTGATGTGAGTTTGAAATTTATTTACATTTGGTAGGTAGAGAACTTATACTGTTTCTTTGTTTCAGTTTATTTCCAGAAAAAAAAAAAGTTTATTTCCAGAAAGCTCTCAGCAAAACACTGGTTCTGGTGTTAGAATGAAATTAACATGAAAACATATATTAAAGTAAACTATATCAGATATTAGATCAAAATACAAAATAGAATAACTAACTTGGTTGATTGTTGTTCATATCCATTGATCTTCCCTAGATACACACTATAAATCTCTACATTGCTTGATGGGACAATCTTAACGAGAAATGATCTGTGTTCTAGCAGGGATCAAGAATACAAAGTCTGCATATTTATATAGCTGTTAAAACAGCAGTTACATGACAGTTCCTTCCATCAAGGAACTGTCAAAATAACTTCCTATCCTAATAGACTTTGTCTGGATAATCACACATTCAAATTTCAAATTCATAACAGATATATATATATATATATATATATATATATGTATAAACTGTATTCGATTACTTAATGAGTTTATACACATTGGTTAAGACAAATGTATTTCTATTTGAATTCAGAATAGCTCACTTACACCAACTGATGTATACAATATATATTAACCAGTTCATATCTATTGCAGTGCAATAGTTATGATCTTACATCTGGGACCTTCAAGTTTGAGGATGATCCTGCACCACCACCTAAGGTACATTGTTCTCTCTCTCCCATACAATTGTGTCAATTTATGGTACGTCCTGTTCTGTAATTGTCTATAGCTACAAGCTGCAGATACAGTATGAGGGTCAACTATTCTTTCTGTTTTCGTTAATTTCAGGAGAAAAAGGGTCGTTCCACTCCGCCATTGTGGTTTGTAAGTGGTGAAGAGCTGGATTCTTTGTCATCGTGAATAAAATTTCCTGTCTGAATTCTTTTGCTATATTTGTTGAGAGGGAGTCCTGTCTTCATCTTTTCTTTTGCACTACAACAGCATACTCACATGGTAGTAACTTATACATCTGATATGGACATAGTCTCATAGGCTGTCTAATGGGACATCTCAAAATCAAGTTGTGGTAACCTGACAGAAAGATATGATAATAATGTACTACATAGAGGTTTGGATGAAATTATTTAGAGAAGTGGATATTAGCTGGATTATTCCTAAAAAATGTTTCTCTCTTCTTTGCGAAAAGCATAAGATTTTACGTGGGGGAAGGAAAGCTAAAGCAGTTTGGGGTTGTTTTGTGCTTGCTGTTTTTTGGGTAATATGGCTGGAAAGAAATCAACGAATCTTTGAGGATAAGACGGGAGCAGATCACGAGGAGTTATGGGACAAAATTAAGTTTTGGAGTTCTCTATGGGTTTCGGTTACCCATGAGTTTAGAGACTACTCCCTTGCAGTTATTCTTAGGGACTGGAAGGCAGCTGCTCATTAACTTGTTCAGTGTTTACTACATTTGATGTTGAAATAAGGGGTCTTGGGCTAGATTTTGTTATTTTGTTTCTAGGATCAGGATGGTAGCTGCTATTCAGTGTTCCTAGCTTCTACTGCTTAAGCTCTTAAGGATTGTTTTCTTAGGTTCTTTGGGTGAAATATCCATTTCTCCAAAGTTGGCCTTTTAGGTGGATCGCTTGTCCACTGTATTGTGTTCTCTCTTTATTATCTTTAATAAAGTTGGTATCTATTCAAAAAAAAAGAGGTGGAGCTTTTTGTCATTGTCTCAAGTATTAATAACTAACGTTGGCTGTCACGTCCAATACATAAATTATCAATCTTCCCTCCCCAATGGAATTCAAGACTAAGTGTAGTTTCCCTTCGTAGCAAAAATCTGTAAAATATCCAGTCTCTTCACCATTTTACTATACATCCACAAACTACTGCAATTTCTTTTCTTGATAAATAAGAAATTTTCTTTAAAAAGTTTCCCTATGTTATGCAAGAATTATATGCAGAATGAAACAGAAAAGCTTCAAAAGTAAATATTAAGAGTACAAAGCAACCATGACAGAGCTGAAATGGATTAGGAGTTCTGTCCTTGTTGATGTGTACGTATTTAACATATTTTATTATTTTAATTAGGATTTTTCGAGAGCTATTTACTACTTTTAATACGTATTTGTGTATTGTGTAGATCAAATAAGTGTTTTGACACAAAATAATAGATTTCAAGTGTTTTAATATATTTCCAAGAAAAAGACGAAAAATCAATACTAAAAAATGGCTAATCACTATTCCGACACCTCGAATTCTCATTTATTTTGCATAATTATATTTCTATATATTATTTATTTTACCTTTTTATTTTATTTTATTTTTATTACTTTGCTTTTTTGACTTTTGCAGGTACAGCCAATTTCAGGCGGCCACGATCCACACTGCCGGCCACCATCCTCACCTGCCTCCACCGTCTCCTCCTTAAGCCTTTCAGTCCTTCATTCACTCACACCGATCCACAAGAACACCAACACCGCATCTCCTTCTCTCACCACCTTTATCAACCCACTTCATCACCAATTCCAGTCTTCATCACAACCAAACCACACAGCCATCCTTCAAATCACCAGCAAGTTAATCAATCAAAACACCCAAATCGATCACAAAACCACCACTTCTGAGATCAAGCCCGAGCTCAATTCATCGAATCAAGACCACCATGGTCTCCTTTGCAGCCTCGGGACTTCAATTCACTGCAATCGACGCCGGCGACCCAATCTCCACCTTTCCCGCATCACCACAGCACCTGCTGCCGTGCCTCACGCCGCCGTTCATCTTGGAGCTCAATCACCATCACCAACGATCCAGCCGCTCGGAATCATCAACCGTGAGCTCCCATCACGCCACCTTTGTCCCAGCCAAGCTCACCACGCCGCCGCCTCTATCCGTGCATCCTCGAACGAGCCCAGCCGTGCGCCAGCATCTATGCCCCTCCGCGCCTCCAGCGCCGAGCCGTGTTCCCCCATCAATCTTCCTCACTCACGGTTTCTCGCCCTCTCTGCGGTGAAGAAGAAAAGAAAGAGATGAACGAGAGAAAGAAGAGAGATCGGGAAGGAGCCAGAAAAGACCACGGGAAAGAAGAGAGACCAAAAAAAAAAAAAAAAAGTCAAAGGAAGACCGGGCTGGGCCTGGAAGAAGAAAGAAGGAAAAAAGAAAAAAAACAAAAGAATAAGAAAATCATTGGGCTTTGACCATTCAAGCCCATTGACCAAATCTCGGCCCACTTTGGCCCAATTGGATTTGGGCCTTCACTGCATCAGGCCCAAGCTCAAGTCCACTTGTCCAAACTGCTATGGACACCCACTGCTTCCAGGCCCAAAGCCAGAAATCTAAAGCCCAAGCCTGTTAGGCCCAATTACTACTTTTTCACCCGCCACATCCAAATACAGTTCGCAATAGCTGAGCTGTCCACCTACACCTGAACGGCGGTGTTCAGTTTCTGAGCACGATAGTTGAGCGGTTGAGCCTGCCACCTGTACCTGCCAAGCGGTTTTTAGTTTCTAAGCACGATAGCTGAGCCCTCCACCTACGCCAAAATGGCAGTGCCGTCTTCACGCGCGCACATGATTGAGTCGTCCACCCGCACCCGACAACAAGTGTCCATTTTCATGGACACATCAATAACACTTACCCAAACTAGTTTAATTATTATATTTGTTCGTGTTTAATTTTAATTTCCAATTTGAATTTTATGTGAATAAATTTGGGTAATTGTTATTGTGTAAATATGTGTTTAATACTTTATTTTTATATTTTGTGTAATAATTTAGGGTTTAGCCCTATTACTCTTGGTTGACGTTAATTTATAATTTTTCTGAAATTGAATGTTTGTTTGATTCATTGCTTTGTCATCGATAAATTGCTAGTTTGTTTATTGTGGTCGCGAACATAGTAAGCATGCTAGAGTTTTATTGCTATGAGTATATGTTGACCGCCATATCATCATATATTTTAGAAGTAGCAAATAACGGTGTAAGCTATCGTTATATGAATTATCTTCTAGGCAATTAGAACTACACTAGTGTCGAAGTTGTCTAGCGTTACTCGTTCTCTTTATGCTTAATAACTTCTTAATGTTGAATCTATGAACATGTCATTTTAGGTTGCATTTTAGAAGCTAAGTTAGGGAGTACATGCCATGCACCTAACATACCAAGTAAGAGAGAACAATAGATTAAGTGCAACATGTCATTGACTTAGTTTGAGTAACGACATTTAATTGAAAAAAAGTTATAAGTTAACATATCAAGAGTGTGTACTGCGATTTGTACTATTTTTGTTTAGTTTAATTTTCAAAAATAAAAATCCAAATTTTTTTTCTTTTATTTATTTCTTGATTTCAATTATTTTAAAAAACCAAAAACACAATTGTATATATTGTACATTTTTGTAAATAGAAGTGTTGTATAGATTTTGTATTTTCGTGACATATATTAGCAAATAAACAATCTCTTGTGGGTAACGATCCCTACTTTCCTATACTACATTCGATATTTATATCACAATAGGGTTTATGTTGATGTTATTTTTGTACATCTTTTTTGTGTGTGAAAATAACTATATCACTTGTGCACTCATACAGATATATAAAACGAGCCTTCACTTTTATTGAAGAGTGTTCTACCCTTTCAAAGCTGTACAACTCTTTCCGGCTATAATTTTGATCCAGTTACCATGACAATAAAGGTTTAAAGGATCACTAAATGTAAATTATCAAGCCATGATTATTTTTGTCCTACTGGGTTTTTGTTAATTGGCAAAGTTTTTAATGAGGCAACACGAGGAGTACCACCTAGACTTGACGGCACAAAGAGGAGTGTTGTAGGAAACCCTACTTTGTGTGTGCATAGTCAATCTAGGAGAATATCAAGTTAGTATGGAATAAAGATTATGTATTGAATATGATTCCAATTACCATATGAATTGTACCATGTATTTCTCTATATAAAGAGACACATATTCATCAATAAAGATTGATTATATTCCTGTACTATTTTCTCTTGTTATTTACATTCAGATTACTTAAACAAATACTAGATTATTTGCGGTTGTGAATTGTGATTAACAAATTCGTATCTCAGGCTTATATAATTAATACTGTTTGTTTTTTTATTTTAGTTTTAATTCATCACTAGTAGCCTTGTACGTGTGTATATAAATAGATAAATGTTCAAAAATTAACTCAAAAGTCATTCACTACTTATTTAATCTTTTTTATTTAATAAAGAGCAATTTAGATAAATGTAGATACAGTAAAACTTCGATAAATTAATATTCTTGGGACTGGAAAAAATTATTATCTTAGCGAGATTATTTATTTATCGATAAATGAATAATTTATTAATTTATCGATAAATTAATATTTTATTAATTTATAAAGAATTTTATGTTTTGAAAGAAAATATATGCATGTATCTTGTGAAAAATCATAGTCATAGATTCTAGTATTAGTCAAACTTTCTAATGGACATTAAAAATCAAAATATATAAGGGTTTTAAAGATACATGTATATACATATTCCTAGAACTAGAAGATAAAGTGGTTTAGATCACTTAATGTCCATGTATATACCATAGAATATGATTCCTATATAAATAATATATGAGACCAAAAATCATGACATCTTGTTCCTCCATGGCTTCTCATTTGAAAGGAGTGAAAAAAATATACATTAACTGATGAGCTGTGGAAAGCCGTATATATGCTAGTATAACAATGAGCATCCTTCTTCTACTCAAAAAAGATTTCCAACAATGGGTGCTACAAAAGTATGAGTTCTCCATCATATGCATTATGAATTTTTATGTACTATTTTTTATGTATTTTAATGAATTATTAATTTATATATTCAATGGGTCCTAAGGAAAGTTAGAAAAAATTATTATTTTATGCATTAAGCGAAATTATTATTTTAACACACATGCCCGAGTTGGGACTGGAGTTTTTTATTATTTAAGCGAGGTTATTACTTTATCGAACATTCATTTATCGAGGTTTTACTGTAGATAGATAAATGTTCTAACTTGCTGAAAATATTTCCCAAAAACAAAAAAACAGGAAAGACCCAAACAAATAAAATCATTGAAAAGTTGTACCTTGCCAAAAAAAGAGAGTATGAAAAGTTGTAATGGTGTTGACTGTTGAATAACTAAAGAGATAATGTGAGGAGTCTCCCTTCCCCCGAGACATCTGCTTCCGGTGACTCCGATCCTGTGGCTCCGTTGACACCCTCTCTCTCTCTCTCTCTCTCTCTCTCTCTCTCTCTCTCTCTCTCTCTCTCTCTCTCTCTCTCTCTCTCTTTCTCTTCGTCTCTTTCTCAATAAAACCTACAAGTGGTATCTCGAATTATTATCAAATGTAATTTTTGGTACCTAACTTTCATAAGAAACCTGGTGGTACCTGAACTATGCCTCTGTTAGCCATTATAGTATCTATAATTAAATATTCCGTTAAGTGCTTATCTGGCATGAGTAAAATAGTAATTTCATTTATTTTCAATTTTTAAAATAAATTATACAAAAAAAAATTAGAAAAATTATTTTTAATTTAAAATATAATTTATTTCCAATTTTTATATTTTTAATATAATTTATTACCATGTAGGTGGTTTTCTTATATGTGATTTTGTTATTAATTAAAAAATAAAAATAAACTATACTGAAAAAAGTAATTTAAATTGTTATTATATTAAAAAAATGATAATTTATTTTGATTTTAAAATTTAAATAAATTATACAAAAAAAGATATAAATAATTTATCCACAATGCAAGATTAAAAATGAGAAAAATTATTTTTATTTTTTATAATATAATTTATTATGAATTTTTATGTTTTTAATATAATTTATTACCACAGATGGTTTTGTTATTAATTAAAAAAATAAATATAAATTTTATTATATTAAAAAAATGATAATTTATTTTGATTTAAAAATTTAAATAAATTATAAAAAAAGATTTAAATAATTTATCCACAATTCAAGATAAAAATGAGAAAAATTATTATTTTTTATAATATAATTTATTGTCAATTTTTATGTTGTTAATATAATTTATTACCATAGGTGGTTTTGTTATTAGTTAAAAATAAAAATAAACTACACTCAAAAAAGTAATTTAAAACTTTATTATATTAAAATTATCATGTTTTTAGATTTTAAAATTTAAATAAATTATACAAAAAAGATTTAGATAATTTATCCACAATTAAAGACTAAAAATGAGAAAAATTATTTTTATTTTTATAATATAATTTAATACCATGTAGGTGATTTTATTATTAATTAAACAATATTAAAATGCCACATAAGCACTCAACAAAATATTTAACGGTAGATACTATAATGGCTAACGGATACATAATTCAAATACCACCAAATTCCTTATGAAAGTTCAGGGACTATGATGCTTTTTCTCATAAAATATTGTACCCAGTCAATGAGAAACAGCAGCATAATCAATAATGTTTATGAAAGGTCCACAGAGAAAGAGTCCTCATTATTAAAATGAAATAAACGGACCCCGCAACTTATGATCCAACTGCAATCTTCTAATATTGGATCTGGCTTAAATCCAGGCGTCACTGTCACAATCCTAAATCTGGCCTCGGTGTATTTGCCTTCATTAATGTGCCAGTGCAGCCGACTTGAGTAACGTTTATATTGCAGGAACATATGATCTGACTCAAGGAGCTTGTTATTGCTTCGTATGCATTCGACCAAAGGAAAACGGAAACTTTCCTCATCACCATCATTTGCTTTGAAGGTACACCAACATAAAGCAGATCCAAGAGTTGTACTATTATCAGCACCCCGCAAGTTACTAATGGTGCATACAGCCAACCCCAAAAACTTGTTAGGGAACCAATTCGGTGGTAATTGCACAGTTACGGAAGACCCTCTACACTGATGATTGAACCAAACAGGAATATCACTTCCAGCTGGAAGAGATACAAAAACAGATCCAAGATCATAAGCCTATACATTGAAATTCAACTGTTAAAATCAACAGTTAAACTATACATATTATTGCAATGTGTGAGAAAGAGAGGCAGGGCACAAACCTCATTATCAGTAACGGTTTCCACAATATCTGTAAATAGATTGGTTTGCACCAGCTGGAAGCAATTATAAAATAAGAAGTAATTAAAGTACTTCCGTAGGTTTGGAGGCTTTGGTGTTGAAACTGTTTTCAAAGTAGTGCAATCATGGGCATCTATGAATTCTATACTTGATGAAAGCTCTGGTATTGATTTCAGTCTCTTGCAACCTTCCAGATAGAGTGATGATAATTGTCCAAGTCGATTCATTGCTGCAGGTAAGCTTTCCAATTTGTTGTTTCTGCATAGCTTTAATATTGCCAATGAAGATAAATGAGCAATAACATCTGATAATTCTAACAGATTGCAGTCACTTAAATCAAGTTCAAACATAAAAGCGTAACTAGGATTTTCTTGGATCCATGTTGGCCACAATGAAAAGGGTGCCGTCATTTCTTTACATCCCTTACATGATAATGATATTTTTCCAAGCTTCTGCTCGAAGATAGAGAATGGAAGTTGTTGTATACCACTCCCCTCCACTCGAAGGTCGTACAAGCGTTCTAAATCCCCCAAGTTCTCTGGCAAGTTAGACAGTTTTGAACACCCATCAAGACGGAGCGTTTTGAGGCGTGCCAATTTACAGATATTGTCAGGAAGACGGACAAGGCTTCTGCAGTTTCTCATTGTTAATGTTTTGAGCCCCTGAAGAAATTCAATAGATGAGGGCAGCTCTTTGATTGCAGTCTCTTCTAAATCAAGAACGGACAGCTCATTCATATCTCCGGAAATCTCTGGAAACTCCTCAAGATTCGAGCAGCCAGATAGGTCAAGATGTTTAAGAGAACTCATGTGTATGCTGCTCGGAAGACTCTTAAGTTTTTTGCACCCTTTTAGGCACAAGCCAACAAGATGCTTAAGAGCTAAAATGGATGGATGAAGCTCCAGTAAACTTATACAACCTTTAAGAATTACTTTCTTTAGATTTGTTGCCTCAGTCAAGTCCGGGAGTTTTCTAAGGTATTGAGAGAGACTCAAATTGATGTATTTCAAGTTTTTCAGAGGCTGTCCCACAAAAAATAAGAAGAAGAAAAATTAGCAAATCAACCAATAAAAATGTGACGAACAACGCTTCTAAAAAGTTAATCATTAAAAAGAAAGATAAATATGAAACTGATGTTTCTACCTTGGTTCCTTCCCAAAGTTGTTCAAGGTGACAATGAGGCATGTCAAGGTAAACAAGATTCTTTGGATGGAAATTAGCTGGCAGAGACTTTAGGGGGGATCCATGCCAAATGAGAAGCCTCAACTCATGAGAAAGAAACTTCAATTCCCCACTCACATACTGTTTACAGTCTTCATCAAGTGCTGAATGGTATGAATCGTCCCATAAAAGACATTCGTCATTGTAGCGATCAGTAGTGTAGCAGTTATGATCAAGCTTGAGCACTCTTAGCTTGGGCATGCTACCAAAAGCTTCCACATTTACGCATACCTCTTTTGACTTCTTCAAGTCTAGGACTATGGCTTCAACTGCTTCCCTAGCCTGAATAACCAACAGTGGACATAGAGTGTGAGTGCAAATGTCCAGACCCTTGCTTAAGATTATAAAGTTAATACATTCCAATATGTTCATCGTAAAAGTTGAAGGGAATTACAAGCACATGATACGAAAACAGGAGAAACTTCGTATTACATGCATATGATTTGAAAAGAGAGATCATGATCATATATCTTACCACATTTTGACTTAACATATGATCAACATCTTCATAATTCCACACTCTACTGAGTCTCCCAATGGCCCAACCCATTTCCTGTAGTAAATCATGCATATCCAGTGTACCATTGTAAGTTGAGATAGTTATGAGAGCTCTATCAACTAAAACTCCAAGCCCACTGTGGGGAAAGAAGCCACAACTGTCCAGGAACTTGGTTACAAAGTCTTTGTGCTTTCCTCTAAAGAAACATGCAATATCAAGAAATATGCTCTTCTGTGAATCATCTAGTCCGTCAAAGCTTGTCCTCAGCACACCCTGAATTCCTGGGTCCGGAATTCTTTTTATTTTCTCCAACTGATCTTCCCACTCACGTGGACTTTTGTTATCAAGAAAAGCTCCCAAAACTTTCAGTGCTAAAGGCAAACCATGAGCATACTCTATGGCACGTCTTGAGAGATTACTGTAGGATAGAGAGGGTTCATTTGTTCTGAAAGCATACTGCCTAAAGAGTTGGAGAGCTTCACCGTCACTTAATAACTTGGGGTTGTATATTTGAAATCCACCTAGTAAGTGCTTGTCTCTAGTTGTTATAATGATTCTACTTCCGCCACCAAATGAAGGTTTCTTCCCAAGTAAGGTTTCAATTTGGTCTAATCTGTCAACATCATCAAGAACAAGCAGAACTTTTTTCTTACCTAGCCTTTTCCTGATCATGTTCAACCCTTTATCCAAAGTGCCTAAAATCCGTCTTTCTTCCTTCAACATTCTAGAGAGAAGTTCTTCCTGCGTATGTATATCACCATTCGTTGCGCGGAAACGTTCCTTGATGTTCTCAAGAAAGCAACAGTGATCAAATTGCCGATCAATTTTGTTATAAACAGCTCTGACGATGGTTGTTTTACCTATGCCGCCCATTCCCCATATTCCAACGAAGCGAACATCAGCCACCCCTGGACATAATAGCTTTTCCATTTCATTCATGTGGGAATCCATTCCCACCAAGCCATCATCTCTAATTGCTGAGATGTGGCTCAATTTATTAAAAAGATCTTCTACAATGTCCTCCATAAGCTTGGCATCATCCCTGTGAAAGTTGACAAACATTACTATGTATTAATATGTAGAGATATTATGACACAACCTAGAGTTTCTAGAGATATATCCAAGTTGGAAACATTACTATGTAGCTGGACCATTAAGAACCTCGAAATTTGTAATTAGTGTTTTTTTTTTCTTTGGCCAATGACTAGTGTCTGCTTTTCAGGGTCAAAATATTAGTGTATTAAACCAGTATGCTCTTCCAATCTTATGGATGTGTTACTTTCAGAGGTTCTGGGATCTATGATCTCAGCTATATATCAATATTTAATTATGAACACTATTTTAAATAGGCCTTCCTTTGAACGAGAAAAAATAATAATAAATTATAAGTAGAAGATTAGTTTTCAGCAAGTAACGTTAAACTAATAAACTGAAAGTATGAAGAATATTACTGATAATTTTTGGAATCCCAGCCAGATAAATTGGTGGCTCTGATTAAACTGGACTTCCAGCGCTCCATCTCTTCCATGTCGGCGGAAGAATTGCGTTCATGTTTGGCCAAAGCTTCCCCAAAACTTGCCTTCAACTTACGAACATCGGAGGGGTCTACTTGGTAGAAAATGGGCACCACAATCTGCTTCTGGGTATCCATGCATTTCATGATCTGGACCAGTTCTTTTAAGCACCATGTGGAAGAAGCATAGTTTTCAGAGAAAACTACAAGCGAAAGTCTGGACCCTTGAATGGCTTTGAGTAGCTCCGAAAGGTCGTCGCCTTTTCTAAGCTCTTCGGAATCTATGAAGGTGTCGAGTGCTTTTCGTTTCAGATCTTTGTAAAGATGGCAGACAAAACCCCTGCGAGTGTCTTCGCCTCTGAAATTGATGAAAACGTCGTATTCCCAACTGCCTCCGGATGATGAAGAAGAAGCACCAGGCATTTTTCTGATTTGAGCTAGCAAGGAATAAAGGGCATGGATCTATGAGTTTCTTGTAGTTGCTGGGGAGATATGAAATCAGTGTGAAACCATTGACTTCTTTTTGTAAAGTACTGAGAAACACAAGACGTCTAGACTAGTAGACTCGAGACTCTTGAGTCAATCAGGAAGCCAATGGTCGGCAATTGCCATTGCATTGGGTGATGGTACTTCGTTTTGAAATTTGGTAAATTTTTTTTTTTGGAATCTCAAGTCTTCACTCGAGCCTTTTCTTTTGTTAAAAGGCCGAAATCATTGGGCTCAAATTCATAAGTAGTCTCGCTACAAACTCAAAACTAAAACGTTTTCATTAGGGGTGGGCATAAATCCCGAAAATCCCGAACCCGAACCGGTCCCGAACCGTCCCGAAGCGGGACGGGACGGGATTGAAAATCTAAATTTTACTGTAGCGTCCCGTCCCGTCCCGTCCCGAACAAACGGGACGGGATCGGGATTCTATTATTTCAATCCCGCATATCCCGTCCCGTCCCGAAGTCTATATAATTATGTTCCTTAAGGCCCATAGGCCCAGCCCAATGTCCTAACTCTCTTCTCTCTCTCTCTTCTGTCGCACATCTCTCTCCTCTCTCTTCTCTCTTCTCCCTCCTTCCCCATGTTTCGATCCCTCTCTTCTTCTCCATCTCAGTTCCTCTGCCCAGACCACTTCTCCATATCATTCTCATTCTTTCTCTCTTCTCTTCAACTCTTTATTTCTCTCAATTCTTCAATTGTCACCGTTGTGGTGCCCAACAGACCAACGCGCCACTATGACAAGGGCACTCACCACGTCTTCACCCAAATCAAGAAACAAGACATCCCCAAACACCACCTTTACGAGTCGAAACATAGCGTTTCCAGAAGGACTGGGTCGTCTCCGACGTCGTCAATCGAGTCTATGACCTCCGTCGCGTGGACGCCCATTCTAATTAAGGTAAGATTGATTCTTCTGTGAGTTGCTGATACTTGTTTGCGATTCTGTGTGTGAAAATTGGCTTGCTTTGTAGGAAATGACAGAGAGGGGTTCTTCAATTATCACTACAAAGAAAAATTTTAGATTTATTACCGAATGCTGGATCTCTTTCTTTCATGATCAAAATGTTCATCAACATAGACCGAATGCTTGAACCACATATCAAGATCTCTCTCTCTCTTTGCTCCCCAATCGCTCAAATCCTCTAGGCACCCAGCCTAGCCAGCGGCACCGCCACTGCTCAGTCCACCCTCCTCCTTTCTAAAGGAGTGAACTCAGTGAAGGCATGGTCGGAGACTCGGAGGAAGAAGAAGGAGCATCAGAAAAAAAAAAAAAAAGGCCTGGAATCCCGATCCCGTCCCGTTCCGTCCCGATCCCGATCGGGTTCGGGATGGTCGGGATCAAACTTGAAAAATGTCAATCCCGTCCCGTCCCGTCCCGAAAATAAATTACGGGATAGGGATCGGGATTAGCTCTATCCCGGCCCGTCCCGGCCCGTGCCCACCCCTAGTTTTCATTGTGAGTGTTGTTTTGGTCCTTTTGGATTCCAAATTTATTACCATTTTAATTCAGTTAACAATTTTATTTTATTTTTATTTAATGAAGGGTAATTTAAGCATTATGAAATTTAGTGAAGCAAAAATTTTATAACATCAATAAATTTTAGACACGTATTAAAAAATAGTCAAAAAAGAAAAAAAAAATTAAGATAATACTAAATCATTTGTGGTTGTGATTAACAAATTCTTATCTCAGGCTTATATAATTGATATTGTTTGTTTTTTGTTTTAATTCATTAACTCAAAATTCATATTAAAACTAACCGTAAAGTTATTCACTATTTTTTCTATTCATATTTATTTTTATTTAATAAGAAGCAATTTAGACATTTTGAAATTTGGTGAAAGACTTGACTTTATAGTGTAGATTATACTCACCATAGATACATAAATGTTCTAACTTTGCCGAAAATTTTTCCCAAAAACAAAAAAACAAAAAGGAAAAGACCCAAACAAATAAAATCAGGAAAAAACTTATATCCGACCTGGGTTGGACAAGGGCGTCCGACCTCTCTGAGTTGGCCCAATAGCTGAATGACACATATTCTATTCTCTTTTTAATTTGTTAAAAATCCAGAAAGGCATTGCAAAGCAACGCACGCGCGTTTGCCCACTACGCGTCTTCTTCATCTCCTCTTTTCCTCTACTCTGCTAGTCTGCTCAGAAGTTAACACCAAATCGAATTGTAGGATGGTTAAGGTTAGTAGAAAATCAAGGATACCAATTTCTTCATCTCTTCTTCGTCTTCCTCTACGCTGGCATGATTTTTTTTTTCTCTTTCACAATCTTTCTCCTCAATTTCTTGGTGAGCCTCAATCTTTGGCAAATCTCTCGTACCAGGTACGAGCCTCAATTTTTTTTTTCTGTATTTTACCTTAAAGATTGAGAGCTTAATTGTGGTTTAATTAATCTTATGACTATAACATAGACTCTATAAATATTTGCAGCAAGCAATTTTCACATTGAAAACTAGATGATCGACTTGTACAAATTGGGATTAAGAAGTTTGATGATGTATTTAATATCCATGAATTAGATTATTGGTTCAGGATCAGACATCCAGTAAACATGCCGAAGATTGTTGTAAAAAGATTGTCCAAGAGGTCAAGACCAAGAATGATCGATCTTGTGTTCAAGATTGTCCAAGTGCTCTAGAAATTTGAATTTTGTTTTCCAGTGAGCAAAAGATTGCTATAAAAGGATTGTCCGAGAGTTCAAGATTGAAGTTAGACAAATTGTGAATTGCTATTTTATAGAAGATGATCCGTAAAATATCATATAGAAAAAGAATAAACTTGTTAATCTATTTGAGTACTTGCCAATTTGAGGTTTGGATTTTAAGGCAAATGACATTCCAATATTGAGGTCATCGAAACTGTGCCAAGTTACCAACTAAACAAGTAGTACTAAACTACTAATGAACATGACCTGATAGTCAAGTTTTTCATGCATCTTTTCAAAAGAAATATTGAATTTTCAAATCTACAAAAAAGGAGTTGAATTCCCAAATGTACAAATCAAATATATGAAAATCATCAAAATTCCAACTTTTTTTCGTCCAAAACTTGATAGAAGGGCGTCCAAAACTTCATAGAAGGCCGTCAAAGCACATCAGAGCTTCCTATAGAAATCCAATCAATAACCAAATCATTAAATAGTTATAAACAATTTATATAAATATGCAATCAAATCTTTAATATCTATGTTTTACTTCAACTATAAGAATGACGAACATGTTTGAGTGACAATGATGATATCTTGCGAATTTGTAGTTTCATCATAATTTTAGCTTGCAAGTATCAATTGGGATTCCTATTTTCACATAAGAAAATTGTTTAATAGTTAGAATGTTGCATTGTAAACCAAAAATAAAAAGAACAGTATAGAACAAAATATAATAACTCAACAAAGAATATCATACTTGAGTTAATTCATTTGAAATAGGAATTGCTGTTGGAATTTCATTTGCAATGCCTGGTTGCATTTCTGAATTAACATGAATAGGAGAGGCATCCTATATCAAAGAAAATAATAAATTAATAATAAAAGCTCATATACACAAAACGTTAACTTTTTTTTAATGGAAGTTTGAAACAAATACCTTCATCAATAACTGTTTTCTTGCAGAAGATTTTTTCTTAAACTTTTCACCTATGCCTTTGATTCTACCACCACGTGGGCGTCCGACTGTAGCTTTTCTTTTAACTCCACGTGCCTTTTGTAATTTCTCATTCTCACTTTCACTAAGTGAATCTTCACATTCTGAAATTTCATCAACACATTTCTTATTTTTGAAAATATCTTTCTTCATTCTCTCCAAATCTCTAAGCAATTCAATGGAACGTTCATGTGCATATAATGTCAACTTTTCATTTTTTGCTACAACAGATGCAACCTCACGAAAATTACGACACAAATGACCGTATCGCTTCCCAACAGACTCTTTAGGATTATCACCAGGTACATGATAATTGGTTATGGTCCTACCCTTCGCATTTCTTGTCCATCGTTTCATTATATAATCTGTTGAAATCTTGGACACATTTTTCTTATCTAGAACTTTAAGAACATGACGACACAAAATACCAATAAAAGTAAACATCATGCAAGTACAAGTAACGGTCTGTGTTGCAGCATCAAATTTCACCATATGCTCTCTAAATTTACCAACATATGATACGTTGTACTCACTTGTATGCTCATTCTTTCCAACTTTAAAGACTCTATAATTAAGACTTCGTGTGTACTCTATTTGGAAGAGTTGGAAAACTGCTGGAGTATAAACATCAACTGCATGTTGCAAGATCTCCACCTCAACTACTAAATTAGGAGAAGTTTGCATCATCTTAAAATCAGCAATTAATTCCTTATACCGTCTGTCTTTCAAAAGTCTCTCATAATGCCCAAAGAAACGCAATAGATCGTGTCCTGGCTTCAAATATTTTTTTAACACATTATTCATGCTTTCACTACGTTGTGTAGTCATCATATCTGCAGTGAAAGTGTGTCGTCCATAAACCAATGCCCACTTTTTTCTCACTTCAAATAAAGATGTCAACCATTTATTGGTCTTGAGGTCATACATTTCAAGCATATTAGTCCATGCTAATAACCATTCATCTTCATCCTCATAGTCATATACACATTTATCGAAATCAGAAGCAAATTCCTTTGAAGCATGAAAAATATGGCTTAAATTTTTAGCAGCATTTTGATAAATATGCCATACACAGAGTCGATGATGAGTGTCAGGAAATACCTCTGATATTGCTTTAGCCATTGCAGCGGATTGGTCAGTCAATATGGTCTTGGGCTGCTTTCCAGACATTGCTGCAAGAAAAGTTTCGAATAGCCACTTAAAAGAATCGGTAGTTTCATCATATAGTAAAGTTGCATCAAATATAACAGTCTGTTTATGATGATTAACCCCAATAAATGGTGCAAAAGGTCTACCATATTCATTTGTCTGATAACTAGTGTCAAAACAAAGAACATCCCCATAAAGGCCATAATCACTCACTGATCGTGCATCTGCCCAAAAATTATTTGTTATCATATCATCTTCATCAAGTTGCAATGCATAAAAATATGAAGGATTATCTGTAAGCATTTTTTGAAAGTATTGCAATATTGCCCCAGCATCACCTTTCTCCATATTCATTTTCCATTTTCCGTGTATGTAATTCCGATAATCTTTATCCAAAAAACCAAGATTCTCCCTCCCCCCTACTTCAATACTCATGAGTTCCATAGTCGCCTTTATTGATATTCCTGATTTTTCTACATCGTCAGCGTGTGCCTTTTGTGCTTTGGACATGCAGCGATTAATCTTTAGCATATGCTTTATGGGTGTCCTAATTAGAACATGATTATGGCTTGCATTAAGTGAGACAATCTGAAATTTTCCATTTTTTTGAAGTTGACAAGTCATTTGAGCCTTACAACCACATCTTGAAACTGGAAAAGAAAATGTTTTACCTTCATTAGCTCTTCGAAAACCCTCTTTTGAACAACAATATTGAACTCTTCTCACAATCCCTTGGTCGTTTCTTTTTGTAACTTGTTTTCTGACATCAAAACCAAGATTTTTACCATACTTGCGATAAAATTGATAGGCACTCCCATAGGAATCGAACTCCATTCCAAGTTTTAGTTCTTCGCTCATCTCTTTATCTTCATTAGACTTCAAGGAGCATTCATTTATTTGTAACTGATCATGACTAGTAAGGGAATGACATTGATGCTCATCTTGTGAATCCAACTTGTCACTACTTAACAACTCATCACTTGATCTGGTACAATCATTATTCTCCATAACTGAAAAATTGAAAAATCGTCAGTTAATAAGTCATCAAACATATAGAAACAACATCTTATTGGAGTACAGATTTATGAGAGCTGCGGTTGCGGAGGATATGAATGCAGTAAGCACAAAATTAATAATATGTATGGGATCAATCATGCAAGTATATATTGAAGATTAAATTGGTGTTAATTGATAGTGACCTTCTAAAAATCAAAACCACAATTAAGTTGTAAATCTTTAAGGTAAAATACAGAAAAGAAAAAAAAAATGAGGCTCATACCTGGTACGGAGATTTGCCAAAGATTGAGGCCGATTTTCAGTTTGAGATTTTGGGGAAGAATCGCTATCTATACAACCACAATGAATCGAAATTAAAACTAACCCTAACCATCACCAACAAATTGAGGAGAAAGATTGTGAAAGAGAAAAAAAATATTCATACCAGCGTAGAGGAAGATGAAGAGGAGATGAATAAATTGGTATCCTTTATTTTCTACTAACCCTGACCATCCTACAATTCGATTTGATGTTAACTTCTGAGCAGACTAGCAGAGTAGAGGAAAAGAGGAGATGAAGAAGACGCGTAGTGGGCAAACGCGCGTGCGTTGCTTTGCAATGCCTTTTTGGATTTTTAACAAATTAAAAGTAAAATTAAGAGAATAGAATATGTGTCATTCAGCTATTGGGCCAACTCAGAGAGGTCGGACGCCCTCGTCCAACCCAGGTCGGATATAAGTTTTTTTCCATAAAATCATCGGGAGAATGAAAAGTTGTAATGGTGTTAGACTGTTGAATACCTGGAGGGATAATGTGAGGAGTCTCCCGTCCCCCGAGACATCCGCTTCCTGTGTCTCCAATCCTGTGGCTCCGATGACACCCTCTCCCTCTCTTTCTCAATGACATAGTCACCCAATCGATGAGCACTTGTCGCCCTCTTTCCTGCATCGTCTCTCTCTCTCTCTCTCTCTAGTGTTTCTCTCTTTCTCTATCTCCTTTCCGAATCGCAAAGGTCCACAGAGAAAAAGTCCTCACTATTAACATGAAATAAACGGATCCCGCAACTTGTGATCCAACTGCAATCTTGTAATGTATTTGAATCATTGTCCCTTGTCACAACCTAAATCTGGCCTCGGTGTATTTGCCTTCATTGTGCCACTCTCCTACAGTTGAGAAACGTTTATATCGCAGGAACATATGATCTGACTCAAGGAGCTTGTCAGTGCTGCCTATATAATCGGCAAAAGGAAAATGGAAACTTTCCTCATCACCAGCATTTGCTTTGAAGGTACACCAACATAAAGCAGATTCAAGAGTTATCCTATTATCAGCATCCCACAAGTTACTAATGGCGCATCTAGCCAACCCCGAAAACTTGTTAGGGAACCAATTTGGTGGTAATTGCACAGTTACGGAAGACCCTCTACACTGATGGTTGAACCAATTAGGAATACCACTTCCAGCTGGAAGAGATACAAAAAGAAGTCCCTCAATTTTTTTTTTGGGATAATATGCCTATAAAATGAAAATCAACAGTTAAAATCAAAAAATAAACTATACATATTATTGCAATGTGTGAGAAAGAGAGACAGGGCATAAACCTGAGGCTTAGTAGCAGTTTCCACGATATCTGTAAAGTCTGTAAATAGATGTTTGCGCCAGCTGGAAGCAATTATAAAATATGAAGTCATTAAAGTCATTCCGAAAGTATGGAGGCTGTGGTGTTGAAACAGTTTTCAAAGCTGTGCAATCACGGGCATCTATTAATTGTATACTTGATGAAAGCTCTGGTATTGATTTCAGTCTCTTGCACCCTGCTAGATAGAGATTTCTTAAATGTACAAGTTGATTCATTGCTGCAGGTAAGCTTTCCAATTTGTTGTTTCTGCGAAGAATTAATGATTGCAATGAAGATAAATGAGCAATAGCATCCGCTATTTCCAACATATTGCAATCACTTAAATCAAGAGTAACCAGAACAGAGTGACAAGGATTTTGTTGGATCCTTATTGGCCATGATGAAAAGGGTGCCGTCATTTGTTTACATCCCCTACATGATAATGATGTTGCTTCACAACGTGGATAGAGAATGGAAGTTGTTGGATACCACTCTCCTGCAGATTGAGCTCGGACAACTGGGACAAGTATTTTAAATCCCCCAAGTTCTCTGGCAAGTTAGACAGTTTTGAACAGCCATCAAGACGGAGCTTTTTGAGGCGTGCCAATTTACAGATATTGTCAGGAAGACGGACGAGGCTTATGCAATTTCTCATCGTTAATGTTTGAAGCCACTGAAGAAATTCAATACATGAGGGCAGCTCTTTAATTGCAGTCCCATCTAACTTAGGACTGGATAGCTCCATGTCTCCTGAAATCTCTGGAAACTCCTCAAGATTCGAGCATCCAGATAGATCAAGCTCCTTTTTAAGAGATTTCAAGTGAATGCTGCTCGGAAGACTCCTGAGTTCTCTGCAACCACCGAGCCTCAAAATCTGAAGCCCTGGATGATTATTAATTGAAGATGTAATTTCTGTAATTGCAGTCTCATCTAATAAAAGACGTTTCAGCTCCTTCATATCTTCTAAAAACTCTAGACGAAACTTCTCAAGATTTGAGCAGCCAGAAAGGTTAAGTTCCTCAAGAGACTTCATATCAATAAAGCTCGGAAAATTCTTAAGCTCATTGCACCCTTTCAGATTCAAGTAAGCGAGGTTTTTAAGAGCTGAAATGGATGGGTGAATGTAAGGGCAAGATTTCTTGTATATTGGCTATTTCCTAATTTGACAAAACCTATTCCCTGTAATTGAATTCAATTGTATAGTTGATAGGGTTTTATAAGTCGTGACATTAGGATTGGTGATCGTTCGGCTTCCTTGAAGTTCATCTCAATGGTTCGTGGTGATTTCCTCTACTTCCTCAAGGTATGGATCATGCATTTGCATCTCATACATATCTGGTTCTCTTAGGAAGTCTTTTCAATCACCTTAGGGTTGCTAGAACTTAAAATTGGTTTTATGTGAAAATTGCAAAACTTGTTTAAAAACCGATTTTTACCCTGGACGATCGATCGTCACCTATCGGGCGATCGATCGCCCAAGGTTAAAGGTCAGAATTATGACCGTTGTGTTTAAATCTAGTGCGCTTGAGTGCGGAATATTTCCGTTAGACTTTTGCCTTTGAACGATCGATCGCCCCTGGTATGCGATCGATCGCCTTTAAGGTTTGCAGCTACTGATACGTGCGATCGATCGCACCTCTATCGGGCGATCGATCGCCCTTCATGTTTTCCTTGCTGAAAACGTTTGTTTTTGTCGTGCGATCGATCGCACCCCTTGGGCGATCGATCGCTTAATGCATCAGGTCTATATAAACAGATTTCTGTTGCTTCATTTCGTAACTTTCATATCTATAACTCTTGCAAACTGATTTTTGAGAAAGTTCCTTTGATATTGAGTGATCCTAGTCCATGCTATAGGTTCCTCCCTTGTTACTCCATTCAATCCACTTTAGCTAAACCTTTGAATTGCTTGATACAAGCTTGTTTAGTTTTTCATTGGATTAAGGAGTTTGTGTTCATCTCTAGCAAACATTAATTGTTGTTTTGCTGAGTTGAACGAATCCATACACAACCATTCATAGATCATTGCATAGCAGCTGTTCTTGGGATTGGAGGTTCACACCGGTGGAATCCATTCGAAGAAGCTTGAGGAAGGCACACTTGGAGGAGCAATTGGAAGCTACACAAGGTTAGAACTGCCACTAGAGTAGAGGTACTTTGTGATTGAGTTTGGAAACGTTTTTCCCCTTGTATGTGTTTGCCACATTGGCTTTTCATAGTGTGATTCAAGAGCGTGGGGTACGGCTCCCCTCCGGTTTTTCCTCTAGAGGTAGAGGTTTCCGGGTGAACATTCTTGGTGTTGTGTGTTGTGATTATTGATTGGTTTGCTTATCTATTGTTCTTTAAAGCATAAATCATTGTGTGATTCATTCAATAGATTATAGACCGTGGTGTGCTAGTTTGACGCACACTTTGGGTTTTAGGATTGTTCATTTGAGTGTTGTTGTCGCATATGCTTGTTTGTGTCGATTGAACCTTGATTGAGTCCTTGTGTGTCGATTAGTGTGTGTACGACTTACCCTTAAGGGAATTTCAGTGAACCTTGTTGGGATTTTACTCCCATTCACGGAACTGACCGAGATTCCTACCATGCAACAATATACAATAAAGCAGGATAAATATGAAATAGTGCACAGTTATTTACGTGGTTCGGCAAATGTCATGCCTACGTCCATGGGAGAGTTTTCACCATCTTCACTATGAAAGAAATAATAAGTACAAGATACATGAGTTAAATCTCATAACCCATAAACCCGCTTTAGAGTCTATACTCAACCCGAGCCCTCGTATCCAAAAGGATACCCCTTGTACACCCATCTCTCAACTTAGAAGAATACTCTACCCCAAGAGTTATACACACTCTTTAACTGTCTGCACCCACAAGCTCTCTGTGGCTCGTTGCTGACCCTCTTGGATTGAGGCCACCGAGAACACCCTATGAGATTATACACATCTCATAGCTCCCCCAGCTGTAGAGCTCACCTTGTGTGAAATCTCTCTCTCACACACTCACTGCCCAGAGTGCAGCAGCACCACTCCTACAAGGAGTTATCTCCCGTGCTGCCCTCCCTCACTCTCTTGCATCTCTCTACATCTTTGCATGGGTCCGTTCATCTCTTGCATGCCTTCATATATATATATAGGCAAGCTGCATGCACGTTTTGTATGTCCATATATATATATATATATATATATACACACTTGCTGCATGCATGCCCTCACGTTTTAGCTAGCAGCCCATGTGCATATAGCTGCCGCATGCATGCACAATTGCACACACGTTTCCAACTAGCCACACACACATATTAATATATATCTAGTTATGACTTATGAAAGCTTTTGCTTTCCACATGCAAGACCAACTTTTGTCTAGAAAGCCTACCAAAGTTTACCACATGCTTTGTGCCTACCGTAGCTTTCCAATCAAACTAGCTGTCCATATTTGAAGCCTGCAATACCTGCCGAACCTACCTCCACAAAGCTAGCTGCATATTCCCATGTTTACACCATGCTGCACACATACATGTATATATATTGTGTGTGAAAGCTTTCCGGCCACAAAGCATCCCTTCATGCTTTTTTACCTACCTTCTTTTGACCACACAAATAATCCACTAAGGAGGGATAAAACCTAACACAATATTGTGCATCCACCAAGGAGCTGAAATGGATGGGTGAACCTCCACTAAACTAACACAATATTGAAGATTCAGTCTCTCAAGATTTGTTGCCTCAGTCAAGTCGGGGGTTTTGATTAGATATTGCGAGTCACTTAAATCGATGCGTACCAACTTTTGCAGAGGCTGTTTTGACAACCAAGAAAACATTCGTTAAAGAATAGGTATCTGTGAGCTTAATAGATTTAAACAAAAAAAAATGAAACACTGTAACTTTACATACCTTGGTTCCTTCGCATAGTTGTTCAATATGACTATAGCACATGTCAAGTTGAACAAGATTCTTCGAGTCAAAGTTGGATGACAAAGACTTGAGGGGGCATCTATGCCATTCGAGAAACCTCAACTCACCAGAGAGAAACTTTAAGTCCCCACTCACGTATTGTTTACAAAATTCAATATTCCATGATTCCCATCTATAAATGTTGCGATCAATGTTGTAATCAATGTAGTTATTAAGCTTGAGCATTCTTAGTTTCTTCATGCTAACAAAAGCTTCGGTATTTACGTTTACCTCTTTTTTTTTTTTTTTGATAGATGGGGGCTTATAAAGCCCAGCAAAGAAACAAGAGAAGAAAAAAAAATCAATCAAGGGACATTCCTAAAACAGGGGAAATCATCAAGGTCATCAAGTAGAGCTTGAGTAATATGCATGGGAGGTTGGTCCAAAAAATGCACGCCTAAGTCACCATCAAGACTGCACTTAGCGAGATACGTTTACCTCTTTCAACTCCTGTAAGTTTAGGACTATGACTTCAACTGCTCCAGTATCCTGCCTAACCATCCGTGGAGATTAAGTTGGTGTGAGTGATAAATGGCCATATATAATCTAGTTTACTTTAAGATCATAAGGTTCATACATGTTTCCCATGAATTAATTTTGGTTAAAGTTGAAGCTATTTAGTATTACTAAAAATTATATATATAAGACGAGAAAAAGGCAGAACATAATCAAATGTCTCACCGTATTTTGCGATAACACACGATGAACATCTTCATATCTCCATAACCTACTAGGCCCCCTAGGGTCTCTGTTGACGATATTCCAACCCATTTCCTGTATCAAATCATGCATCTCAAGTGTATTGTAATAAGAGACAGTTACGAGAGCTCTATCAACTAAAACTCTTAGCCCACTGTGCGGAAAGAAGCCACAACTGTCCAGAAACTTTGTTACAAAGTCTTTGTTCATTCCTCTAAAGAAACATGCAATATCTAGAAATATGTTCTTCTGTGAATCATCTAGTCCATCAAAGCTTGTCCTAAGCACCCCTTGAATTCCCGTGTTTGGGATTTTCTTTATTTTCTCCAACTCACCTTCCCACTATGTACACTTTTGTTATCAAGGAAAGCTTCCAAGACTTTAAGTGCTAAAGGAAGACCTTGAGCATAATTTATGGCACGCCATGAGAGATCATCGTAATTTCCTGAGGGTGGGTTTGTTCTAAAAGCATACTGCCTAAAGAGTTCAAGAGCTATATCATCAGTAAACGACTCGGGCTTGTATATCATATATCCAGCTAGTAAGTGCTTATCTCTTGTTGTTATAATGATTCTACTCCCACCACCAAATGAAGGTTTCTTTCCAATCAAAGTTTCAATTTGGTCTAGATTGTCCACATCATCAAGAACTAGAAGAGCTTTTTTCTTACCTAGCCTTTCCCTGATCAGGTTCAAACCTCCATCCAAAATGAGCCGATCGTTTACCTTCAAGATTTTAGATAAAAGCTCTTCCGTCACTTTTGCTCCACCATTCTTTGTGAGGAAGCCCTCCTTCACTATCAAGAAAGCAAGAGTGTTCAAATTGATGAGCAATCTTGTCATAAACAGCTCTAGCGATGGTTGACTTGCCTATGCCGCCCATTCCCCATATTCCAACAATGCGAAAATCATCCACCCCAAGCTGTAACAGCAAATCAATTTCATCTATGTGAGAATCCATTCCAACTAAGCCATCGGGTTCACTTGGTGAGATGTGGATCAATTTCTTTAAGATATCCTCTACAATGCTCTTGATAAGCTTGATATCATCCCTGTGAAAATTGATAAAACAATGCCATTAAAAATCAACAAGATAATTAATCAAAAAGCTTTCAAAAAGTAATGCACAATGTGAAGTTCTAAATTAATCTACATCATCCCAGATTAATCTAGAAATGATCTAGAATTATCATGTAACATAGAAAATGTAGTAAGGTCTAGAAGTGTGTATCAACATGTGGTTGATAATTAACCACAAAGTAATGTCGGTTGCTTAGTGAGATACTAGGTCGGTCAACAACACTAAATATGTACTAGTTCTTGTAATCAAGTAATGAAGCAATTAAGCAAAACAATCTAAATTTCAAAGTTTTGCTCTCCAAAGTTTTGCTCTCCTCTAATTAATTAATCTTCGATCAGCAGGAAACAGTTATAGTAATTGATTAAGGGTGAAAAATATTACTGATAATTTTAGGAATCCCAGCCAGATAAATTGGTGGCTCTGATTAAACTGCACTTCCAGCTCTCCAACTCTTCCATGTCGACATTGGAATCGCTTGCATATTTTGCAAAAGCTTCTGCAAAACTGCCCCTCCGTTTGCGAACATCGGATGGCTCTACTTCATAGAAAATGGGCACCACGATCTGCTTCTGGGTATCCATGCATTCCAGGATCTGGACCAGTTCTTTTAAGCACCATGTAGAAGGTGCATAGTTTTGAGAGAAAACTACGATCGAAAGCCTCGAGTCTTGAATGGCTTTGAGTAGCTCGGAAAGGTCGTCGCCTTTTCTAAGCTCTTCGGAATCTATGAAGGTGTCGAGTGCTTTTTGTTTCAGAGCTTCGTAAAGATGGCAGACAAAACACCTGCGAGTGTCTTCGCCTCTGAAATTGATGAAAACGTCGTATTTCCATCTGCCTCCAGATGATGAAGAAAAAGAAGCACCAGCCATTAATTAACAGCACAAGAGAGAGAGATTGAAGCTGATCAATAATGGAATAGGAATAAAGTACTTGATTTTCCGAAGGTTCCAATAACCCAGAAGCACAAGATGGAGATGGTCGACGATTGAGCAGCTTAATTTAATCGATTTTTCTGGCTGTATTTTTGTGGCAATTTGGAGAATCAGCTTACAAAATGATGAACAAAAATCTATATTTGGGTTTGGGTCTCCACCATTGGAGATGCAATGTAGCCACCATTGGAGATGCAATGTAGCCACCTAACAACTCAAGTCTTCTGAGTCAATAACCATTGTCTTGGTCAAAAGATGGCACCGACAAAGCTCAAGTCTTCTGAGTCAATAAAAGATGGCCCACAATGCTTTGCTTTAGTGAAAGTTTCTTTCATCTGTTCTGATGTAGAACGTTTGGCAGCTGAAATCGAAGAGCAAATGGACCGAAGCAAAGGCAAAATCGGTACTATTCATATTTGGCGTTCTAGCTCAGAATCATGATTATTTTACCTTTCCGAGAAGGGAACGGCGAGACGGAACTAACTCATTGCTTTGCAATGATGTATGACGTTTTTTGGGCATCCGAGATCGTTTCGGACCTCAAAACATGCATTTTAGTATTTCCGTTGTTTTTGGAAAATCTTTAGTTTTTGCTAATTTATTTTAATTAGGCCTGTGGGCTTTATTAGGCCTTTTGTTAGCGCCCTAGGGTTTATTTTCATATTTAAGCAACTTAACTCGGTTGCTAAAGACATCTTTCATATTAATAAAATTTTGAGTTTACTCAATTTTCCTGGTGGATTCCAGAACTTCTTGTGGATTCAAGAAACCCTAGTCTTGTGGATTCAAGACTGCCGTTGGTGGATTCCAACGTGATAATTCCGCTGCATCATGTTCACATCATCTTCTTCGCTGTTGGATTGGATACTAAACAGTGTGAAGGGAGAATCGCAACTCTAAATTTTATTTCATAAAAAATCAGTGATTCTCAAAATGACAGTCAGGAAAATCTACAAGCAACAAAACCCATATATCTCAATAAGAGCCGTAAAAACTAATTATCTCAATCAGCAATAGTCGACCCAAAATTGAAAAGCAAAAATTGCAGTAAAAATCAGATGTAAAACAGTAAAATCAACATATATTCAAGAACGTCAACGACTAAATCAAACCTGTTTCAGCAGTAAAATCGAGAACGTCCGAGCAAATAATCAAAACTTATTCTCTCAGCGAAGAGCTTCAAGGCTGCGACTTGCGAGTCTTTGCGGGTCTTTTACTCCTTACGGTTTTGATAAGAGCATCGAATAGACATGATTAACTTGCTGCATACGGCGTCGTTTCACGTTCTTCCCACCAAAACAACTTTTCCCAAATCCCCCAACTGATCAAGATTGTACCTTTGGTTCTTGTACAAGAATCAAATAACATTTTTTCTTTTGGGGATTCGGGTTCCTTAAAACCCTCAATAAAATGATTATACATGAGTGCTAAAAGAACTTGGTACAAATTTCATTGACAACTTAAAAAAATGCCATATCATCCTATTACAATTCTAATCTTAATCGATCAGTGGATTATGATACCCAAATCCCATCACAATTCAAATCATAATCATTGGAAGATGATACCAGAACATAGTGCCACACATACGTACACAACTGTTTCATTCTTTGCATTTCATACTCGTAAGAAATCCGTCGATTCATCATTTTGTTGAAAGTCTCATCTGATATAATTTAAGTAAAGACACTTAATAAAGATACAAATGAGTTATCCATAGAAATCTGGTACAAACAGAGCTTGACAAATTGATTACCTGAAGTTGAATTAATTTTGATTCCTGCATACGAGGCTGAATCTGCAAGTCCAACCGTCAGTTGTTTAATTAGCCCCACTTAGTGTTCCATCTGGTATTGCTTCTGTTCTCTCTTTTAGTACAGATATTAGATCACTCTGAGGATCAAGATCTTCTTATGGAATCCCTTCACCTATCCATTGATTAAAACTTGTATTTCTTAGTAATTATACCAAGATGACACAAAATAGTATAAACAATCAACAGACACAAAATGCAATTCCCATACAACAATTGAAAATTTAAGTCTACCTATTTGGTTCAATAAGCTAAGTTCTTCATGCGAGTATCACATAACATGGTACTCTGGAGTCACTAGTGAAAAACAGCGGCTTAGCACGTGTTATGGGTCTAATCGGACACCTGATTGAGGATATAATTTCGAATTTTGATTCAAGTACGTTAGATATGGGAAATTCAGGATATAATATCGTAAATATATGCGTAGCAGTTTAATCTGGCTTATAAGGAGAGGAGATTTGCCATTATTCTGTGCACCATAGTCTTTGCTTCAGTGTAAACTATATACTTGTTGAGCGACCTATAGTCTTGACATGCATTATTGTAAGAAGAACTTGATATATATATTGACAGACTTTAGTCTATTAATTGTATGTAGTTAACTGAAACACAAGCTATGAAATTGTATTTATGTTTGAATTTGAATGTAACAGGTAAGGACAGAAAACAGTTATTCAATTTGAATTTGAATGATTAAATGACAGTTTCTTTGTGGAAGAAACTGTCAATGATAATCACTTCATTATAAAAGCAACAATTCTTGTACCTGCTGATACACAACGAGAATTCTATATATACATAGTCCCATCTGCTATGAGAATGATTTAAGGTGTAATCAGGAGATTACAAGAATGGATAACACAAACGCAAGTAAGAACACCAAACTCAGAACTCTATTTTTGTAGTCTATAATCATTGTACAATATGATTCTATATTTGAAATCTGCATATAGGTGCTTAATCTGATATAGGTAATATGCATATATGAAATAAAGAGGAAACTTACAATTGGTATCAGAGCTTGCCTATAATTTGATTTAAGTCCTTTTGCAGTTTTCTTCACATGTTCATATTTTAGAATCGATTTCTGGGAATTCATATTTAGATCTTTAATCCGCATACAGTTTATATGTTTAAGAATATATAATTAACATGTTCAATTGTCTGATATATGCAAAACATGCTATAATCTTTATTATTGTTACAAAACACACATAAAATCCAAGTAAATTATTGCAGTCATGATCAAATACGAGATTTTTATGCAACGTGCTGTCAAAGTGGCCAAATGCTTAAAATCATGAGATTACATAATACATGTGAGTATGTCTGCATAATTACATGAAGTTTATAGAATCATTCCTTACACCAATGCTATCAAAGTGGCTGTGTGTAAAGAAACACAACGGGCAAACTTAAAATAAATTTGACATGAGTTTCCAAAGAAATTCTAATCAAACATTTGGTTTTGCATGTTGTATGTTACTGATATGCAAATGTTGATTATATGAAGTTAGTACTCCACAAAGGATGTCAAAACTTTGATTATATGAAACATATGTATCTGTTAATATAAAGTTTAAGTGATGTTTCATGAAATTGAAATCTCTTACAAGAATATTAAGCCTATTCTGGTATATAGCACACTAGAATTATTCTTACTGACTTAATGAACTACAGATATGCATTTTCCCATGACTATCAGTCCCATACAGATGCTTCATGGTTCAAATTTCAAAAAGTGGAAGAGTGACATAGAATTGAACCTGGGAATATTGGACTTTGATCATGTGCTTACGGAAGATCCACCGGCAGCATTACCCGCAAATCCCACCAGAGAAAGAAAAGAGGCTTATGAAAGATGGTACAAGCATAACAAAATGGCTTTAATCTGCATAAAAAAGAGCATGACTGACAATGTGAAGGGAGGTGTGCCAGATTCGAATTTGGCCAAAACCTTCTTCAATGCCATTGCTGAAAAGTACAAAACGTCAGACAAAGCAGAAACTGGGGCTTTAATGAACAAGCTGATCAAAATGCAGTACACAGGGAAAGGAAACGTAAGGGAGTACATCATGAAGGGGTCAGATATTGCAGGCAAGCTTAGAGATCTGAACATATCGGTTGAGGAGCCTTTTCTGGTGCATATGATTCTGAATTCACTTCCAGAACAATTTGGACATCTCAAAACACTGTACAAGACACAAAAGGAAAAATGGAGCATCAATGAACTGATCTCATTGTGTGTTGAACAGGAAGATGAAATTAACAAGCAAGGCAAAGATGCATCTGTGAACCTGATGAGTAATCAGCCATTCAAGAAGAGGTTTGGGAATAGCAAATTCCATAAGGGAAGTTCCTCTAACTCCAAAACTGCGGTGAAGCATGACAATAATAAATCTGGAAAGTCTAATGACATTAAGAAATGCTTCTTTTGCAAGAAGACAGGTCATTTCAAGAAAGAGTGTGAAGGATTCAAAGCTTGGCTTGAGAAAAAGGGTACGTTTTTAACAAAACCAGTTTTTAATATTAATTCAAATGATTTTGTGTCTAATGATTCATGGTGGTTTGACACCGGCTCACCTATACATATTGTCACTAAATTACAGGGATTATCAAGAGTAACAATCCCAACTAAAGAGGAGACTAAGGTGTGCACTGCTAATGGCCAGAGAGTGGCAGTGAAAGCTATAGGAACTGTCAAATTAGTATTTCCAAATAACTATGTACTAGAACTAAATAATGTGTATTGTATTCCTGAAATAAAGAGAAACCTCATATCTGGTTCTCAATTTGTATCAAACAATGGGTTTTCGTTTTCTAGCAATAATAAAATTATGTATTATTATTATTACTCAAAGTGTTTTGGAAATGCCTATGTTATTGGTGATTACTGGTTAGTCAATTGTACAAATCCCATTGCAGAATCAAATAACAACACAGGAATCTTTGGCATTCAGACGCATTCTGGAAAGAAACGCAAAGCCAAACAAGATGTATCATCCTTTCTTGTGGCACAAAAGACTTGGCCACATATCGAAAGAAAGAATAAAGGAACTTGTAAAACAAGAAATCTTGCCACAATTAGATTTCACAGATTTTGATACATGTGTTGACTGTTTGAAGGGAAAAATGACTAATATAAGAAAATTTGGTTCAAAGAGAAGTGAAAATTTACTTGATTTAATACATACAGATATCTGTGGACCATTTCCAGTAAAAACCATTTGCTGCAACTATTATTTTATAACTTTCATAGATGATTTTTCAAGGTACTGTTATCTATATTTGATTTCTGAGAAATCTCAAGCTTTGGACACTTTTATCATTTATAAAACTGAAGTTGAAAGGCAGACTGGAAAGCTTATAAAGGCAATAAGGTCTGATAGGGGAGGCGAATTTTATGGGAAATTTTCAGAGAAGGGACAAAGCAAAGGTCCATTTGCTACTTATCTGGAAAAATGTGGAATTGTGGCTCAATATACTACCCCATATACACCTCAACAAAATGGAGTTTCAGAGCGGAGGAATAGGACCCTAATGAGCATGGTTCGTAGTATGATTGTCAGGTCTGGTTTGCCAAAGTTTTTGTGGGGAGAAGCATTGAAAACTGCTAATTATATATGTAACAGAACTCCCAGCAAAGCAGTGCCTAAGACACCATTTGAAATATGGTGTGGATACAAACCTAGTTTAAACCATATGCATGTTTGGGGATGCAAGACAGAAGCAAGGATCAACAATGGAGAAAATGGGAAATTGGACTCACAATCAATTAGTTCCTATTTTATTGGCTATTGTGAGAAGTCAAAAGGCTACAAGTTTTATTGTCCAGGAAGGGGAACCAGAATAATTGAATCACATAGAGCTACTTTCTATGATGAATTAATTCAACAAGATAGAGTAGAAGATGAATTACCTGATGCAGCAGATTCAAATGAATCTATTGAGAATTGGTTCGTTTACACTGATCTTGTTCCAGACATTGCTGAAAATGGGAGTGCAATGATAGATTTCCTGCCAGAAAATAATGAAGATCAAGCACAAATTGAAAATAATGCAGATGTGGAAATTGAAAATGAAAATGCAGAAGACAATATTGAGCAACAAGAACCAGTTGTATTGAGAAGATCAACAAGGGAGAGGAGATCTGCTATTCCAAATGATTACCATGTGTTTCAGATAATGGAGGATTCAGTTTTTGATGAGGAAGACGATCCAGTCACAGTAAAAGAAGTCCAGAATTCTCCAAATTGTGAAAAATGGAAAGCAGCAATGGAAGATGAGTTAGAAAGCATGAAGAAAAATGGTGTGTGGATTCTAGTAGACAAACCAGAGAATGTGAAACCTATTGGCTGCAAGTGGGTTTTTAAGACAAAAAGGGATTCGAAAGGAAGAGTGGAGAGACACAAAGCCAGATTGGTAGCCAAGGGTTACAATCAAAAGGAAGGCATTGACTATAATGAAACATTTTCTCCAGTATCAACTAAAGATGCATTTAGAGTTATAATGGCTTTAACAGCTCATTTTAACCTTGAGTTACATCAAATGGATGTAAAAACAGCATTTTTAAATGGAGAATTGTATGAAGATATATTTATGCAACAGCCAGAAGGTTTTAGTAATGGAAACCAAGTTTGCAAATTACAGAAATCAATATATGGCCTCAAACAAGCCTCCCGACAATGGTATCTAAAATTCGATACTGTTATCGCTCAATTTGGATTTGTGGAGAACAAGCTTGATGAGTGCATTTATATGAAGACCAGTGGGAGTGATTTTATTATACTGGTCTTATATGTTGATGATATTTTGCTTGCCAGTAGCAACATGAGTCTTCTTAAAGATACAAAGAGGTTCTTATTAGAAAAATTTGATATGAAGGACATGGGAGTGGCTCATTACGTCCTAGGCATTGAAATAATGAGAAACAGAAAGGAAGGCACACTGGGACTTTCACAAAGGACTTACATTGAAAAAGTGTTGCAGAGATTTAGTATGGAAGGTTGTAAAAATGGTGAATGCCCTATGTCCAAGGGTGATAGATTACATAAAGGTCAATGTCCCAGAAATGCACTTGAAAGAAGAAATATGGAGAAAATGCCTTATGCCAGATTAGTCGGAAGTCTAATGTACGCACAAGTGTGCACAAGACCAGATATTGCTTTTGCTGTTAATATGTTATCCAGATTTCAAAGTAATGCTGGTCATGAACATTGGGTGGCAGGGAAAAAGGTACTCAGATATTTGAAAAGGACCAAAGACCATTTGCTGGTTTATAGAAGAATTGAAGATGAGGAATTCGAAGTTAAGGCCTACACTGATGCATCATACAAATCTGATATAGATGATTTAAAATCTACATCAGGTTACATTTTCAAAATGGCAGGAGGAGCCATTTCATGGAAAACGTCAAAGCAAGGTTTAACTGCAACATCAACTTTTCAAGCTGAGTATATTGCTATTTTCGAAGCAACTGGACAGGCCTTGTGGTTAAAGAATTTCATTTCTAGACTGAACCTGCTAGACTCGATTGAAAGGCCTATGAAGATATACTGTGATAATGCTTCTGCTGTGTTCTTTGCCAAGAATAATAAAAGGTCTTCTGGTTCTAGAAATATTGATGTGAAATATTTTTCTGTTAGAGAATGTGTCAGAAATGCAGATATTGAAGTGGTAAAGATTGGAACCAAGGAGCAATTAGCAGATCCCTTTACAAAAGCACTGCAAGTTTCAGAGTTTTCAAAGCATGTCAAAAATATGGGAATTTTAGACAGCATTGATATTGGACAGATATGAATTATTTTCATTATGTCATAGTGATTTATAAGTGTCTTTAAATATATGTAAGACTCAGTAAGAATTATTTATGAAATTTCTCTTCATGTACGTATATTTCATAAAGTAATACACTGTAGCTAGCAATCTGCAAAATTACAGAATAGTCTTTCGACAATGAAGTTGCAGTTGACAGATGATATTATAGAAATATAGAAAATTTGATTAAGTAGATTATATACTATTCAGAATCGATTATTAAGTTAAGTATATATCAAAGGTTGCTTTATTATGAAAGTTCATGTGATTATATGATGCTGCATTGTGAAGTCAGAATACTGATATATTTCCAATATATCAAGTTGTTCTTATTTTCATTGTTGTTGAAGTATGATCGACAGAATTAATATATATAGTATATAGCTTGAGTTGATTATAGTGCACATTATAGTTTTCAATTGCTCAAATGATTAAAGTTTGTATAATGAATATCAAGTTCAGTGGGAGATTGTAAGAAGAACTTGATATATATATTGACAGACTTTAGTCTATTAATTGTATGTAGTTAACTGAAACACAAGCTATGAAATTGTATTTCTGTTTGAATTTGAATGTAACAGGTAAGGACAGAAAACAGTTATTCAATTTGAATTTGAATGATTAAATGACAGTTTCTTTGTGGAAGAAACTGTCAATGATAATCACTTCATTATAAAAGCAACAATTCTTGTACCTGCTGATACACAACGAGAATTCTATATATACATAGTCCCATCTGCTATGAGAATGATTTAAGGTGTAATCAGGAGATTACAAGAATGGATAACACAAACGCAAGTAAGAACACCAAACTCAGAACTCTATTTTTGTAGTCTATAATCATTGTACAATATGATTCTATATTTGAAATCTGCATATAGGTGCTTAATCTGATATAGGTAATATGCATATATGAAATAAAGAGGAAACTTACAATTATCCCATGATATACCGGAAAACCAACTACTACTATACATGTACAAGCATAAAAATTAGGTATTGTGCATCTTGTCTTTGTTACTGCATATAAATAGAGGAAGGCTTACACTAGACATGGCAACATTGCTGCCCCAAATAAGAATGTCTGTGTTCCATTTTCTCCTATTTTTGTCAGGAGATTGTTCGCAAAAGGCATGGTCTATACTCTATAGTCAGTCCTTCCCTGTATGCATTGAAGAGAACCCAAAACGAATTCGAGGTGTTGGGCCAGTCTTGCAAGCTTGTGTAATCACACTCCTCTTTGTTCGATCATGTCATACTTAAGCTGGGAGAGTGGCATTGACAAATCAAAAATACTCTCAAGATAATGCCTTGAGCTCCTATGAAAATGAATTATTAACCTTATGAACGTATAAATATATAAACTAAAGATCAAAGAACCTACTTAAAAAACCTGCACAAGGAACGTAAAGATAGCATTATAATTAAATCCACCTGGCCTAAAAAATATGAAAGAAAGTAAAGAAAAAGGGGAGTGAAAATGGCACTCCCAAGATTACAAACCACACTCCCATTAGATATTTTTATATTATTTTATGTGCATCCATTTTTTTGTTTCCTAAAACACCCCTGCAAACATTCTCATCTCTCTTCCCTTCCACGACAACTTTCTCCTTTCTCCTTTTTTCCAGTCCCATCATTTTCTCCTCTCTCCTCTCTTTCTTTGCACCACCATCAGGTCTTCCTTTGATTTGAGCCTGGAGAGAGCAACGCCGGCATCAATGATGGGTGCCCAGAGAGAAATTGCAGGTGGTGGTTGTTGGGCTTGAGGATCGGCGGCGACGTCTGTGTTGGTGTTGAAGCACGGCAGTGATTGTGATTGGGCTCTATGGTGGTTATAGTGTGATGTCGTGGTGGTGTTGACTGTTGCAGCTATGGTGTGGTGGAGTAGAAGAAGAGCAAAGGCATTGGGTCTGCTGAATTGGTTGAGCAGAAGAAGAGGTAAGAGCACGGGCTTGATGTGAACTGTGATTGGGGCAATCCGAGAGACGAAAATCAATATAGGGAAGCCATCATAATGATGAATTGAAGCTGGGCTTGTTGTTGTGATGCTGGAAAAAGGGTTGAAATGTTTTGTCCCCAACTCAAACGCCATCATTGATGTGCTCATTTCCCGATCTTCACTCGGCCATCTTGTGTGCCACGTAGTGCCGAGCTTGGTCATCGAGGGTCTGGTGAAGTCGGCGGTGAGACTGTCCATGAGGGATTTGGCAGTTTGATTTGTGGTGTAATCCAAGTAAACAAGGATGATGTGCCGGGCGGTGAAGTCGTCGCTGACCCATTTGTGGTAGCGAGTGGCGTCATTTTGTGGGGTTCACCATGGCAGCATTGGTGAGAGTTGTTGTGGAAGGGAAGAGAGAGATGAGAACGTCTGCATGGGTGTTTTAGGAAACAAAAAACTGATGCACATAAAATAATATAAAATGATGCACATAAAATAATATAAAAATATCTAATGCTAGTGTGGTTTGCAAGGGGGTGTCATTTTCACTCCCCAAGAAAAATACCACAACTCCACAAGAGTATAGTATGGATCGAGTAGCTACAGAGTACAGAGCTAATGGAACGACTCTCCCTTCAATTCCCATGACACCTCCACTTGGGTGACTCCCACTCCATGGCTCCGGTGACACTATCGTTCTCTGTCTCTTTCTCCAGAACCCGCAGATTACGGGTTTCTTCCTCAACCTGAAACCCCTCACCGCTTTATCTTCTTGTTCCTCCCAGCTCCGTCAGTATAATCTTGGGCTGAGTCGTCCGTGCTTTCCTCAGTACTAACATCAAAGAAACAAACCCCGCAACTTTTGATGCAATTGTCCTCGTAGACTCCAGTTTCTACCATAACGCTAAATTCAGCCTCAGTGTAATCACGATCAACGTACCAGTCTCCTCGAGTCAAGCCAGTTTCAATTCCCATGAGAACGTGATCAGATTCAAGGAGTCTGTGAGAGACTGGCCAATCGAGTAATTCAAAAGTGTAACTGCACTCACCATGATTTCCTGTGAATGTAAAAACACATTTGGCAGATCCAAGTGGACCCTGGAAGTTACTGACAGCACATACAGCAAATCCCATGACATCATTGTCGAACCAATTCGGTGGTATCTGCAAAGTTACGGAAGATCCCCCACATTGATGGTTGAACCATTCCGGAATTTTACTTCCCGGAAGAGTCATAAAGGAAAAAGTTCGCCAACGATCAACCTATACATTGAAAAGGGTCAACTTAACTTAGATTACAACCGTTTTGTGTTTGTGTTAAAATAGTCTTAATTGGAGTAAAAGCGAAACCTGATCATGATCGTGATCATGAGAACGAGTCTCTGCATATGGAATTTCCAGCTTATGGCAATTAGAAAATATGAAGCAAGGACGGCTGTTGTACAGATGCATTGGTGTTGAAACTGTTTCCAAATCTGTGCAATTATGAGCATCTATGTAGTTTATACTTGATGAGATCTCTGGTATTGATTTCAGTCTCTTGCATCCTTCCAGATGGAGCTCTTCAAGGCATGTCAATTTACAGATATTCTCTGGAAGGAAGACAAGGCTCCTGCAGTTTCTCATGCTTAATTTAGCAAGCCTCGGAAGCCGTTCAATGGATGACGACAGCTCTTTAATTGCAGTCTCATCTAAATAAAGCTCTGATAGCTCCTTCATAACTCCAGATATCTTGGGAAAGTTATCAAGATTTGAGCAGCCAGAAAGACAAAGGTGTTGGTGCTAAGCTTTTAAGTGTTTTAGTTGCTTGCACTTTCTAGTTAATAAGCCCTGATTTATAGGGTCATGTAGTTTTCTTTTGACTGTTTCTTGTAATCATGTACCACGTACTAGGTTTAGTGCAATACATGGGCTGCTTTGTGTTTCCAGTTTATCTTGTAAGGCTGCATATGCCTTAGACTGCAAATAATGAATACTGTATGTGTATTCTCCCAATTCTTGTTTGTGGTTTGGTGTTTCTACAACTAACAAATCTGGTATCAGAGCTCTAACCAGGGCCTGATCGAGTTTGAGAGAGGGGAAACACAGAGAGAGAGAGTCAAGAAAGGAGAAATAGAGAGAAGAAAGATTGGGCATGGCAGAGAACAATTTTGTTCAACCAGCCATACCTAGGTTCGATGGTTTTTATGACCATTGGGCTATGCTTATGGAGAATCTTCTTCGTTCGAAGGATTATTGGTCTTTGGTGGAAGCAGGAATTCCTGCGGCAGCAGAAGCTGGAGTTGAAGAGACTGAGGCTCAAAGAAAGGCTAGAGAAGATGCTAGAGTGAAAGATTTGAAGGTCAAAAACTATCTGTTCCAGGCCATCGATAGAACGATTATGGAGACCATCTTGGATAAGGAAACTGCAAAGGGCATCTGGGACTCCATGAAACAGAAATATCAAGGGTCTACGAAGGTCAAGCGAGCGCAACTGCAGGCACTCAGAAGAGAATTTGAGATTCTGGGAATGAAAGAGGGAGAGAAGGTGAATGAATACTTCGCTCGTACACTCACCATTGCCAACAAAATGAAAGCACATGGTGAGAGAATGGAGCAGTTGGTGATAGTTGAGAAAATACTGAGGTCGATGACAGCCAAGTTCGACTATGTTGTGTGCTCCATCGAAGAATCCAGCAATCTCACCACTATGACTATTGATGAATTGCATAGTAGTCTCTTGGTGCATGAACAACGAATGCTTGCACATGGAGTTGGAGGTGGAGATGAACAGGTGTTAAAGGTAACTTTTGATAATAAAGTTGCAGGAAGAAGTGGTGAGAATTCTGTAAACAGAGGAAGAGGTCGTGGAGGCTTTCGAGGGCGAGGTAGAGGAAGAGGACTAGGGTTCAATAAAGCCTTGGTCGAATGCTTTAAGTGCCATAAACTAGGGCACTTCCAATATGAGTGCCCTAGTTGGGAAAAAAGTGCAAATTATGCTGAGCTTGATGAAGATGAGGAGCTTTTGTTGATGGCTCATGTAGAGTTGAATAATGCTAGCCGAGAGGATGTTTGGTTTCTAGACAGTGGCTATAGCAACCATATGTGTGGCAAAAAGAAATGGTTTGCTACCCTTGATGAAGACTTCAGACACTCAGTCAAACTCGGTAACAATACAAGATTGGCAGTGATGGGGAAGGGAAACATCAAACTGGAGGTTGATGGCCTAACTCAGGTAATCAGTGATGTCTATTTTATTCCTGAGTTGAGAAATAACTTGCTCAGCATAGGTCAATTTCAAGAGAAGAACTTGGCAATCCTGATCCAAAATGGAGCTTGTAGAATTTATCATCCAAGCAAGGGACTTATTATGCAGACTTTCATGACTGCAAATAGAATGTTTGTACTTCTTGCAAATATGGTGCTCACGGATTCCTCCGCTTGCTTACAAGTTACCTCAGATGATCTCGCATATCTATGGCACTGCCGATATGGTCACTTGAATTACAAGGGTCTTACAACCTTGCATTACAGGAAGATGGTGAGGGGACTTCCACGAATTCAAGCTCCTACAAAGGTGTGTGAAGATTGCTTGGTGGGAAAGCAAAATAGAGATTCTTTTTCGAAGAAGAGCTTATGGAGGGCCTCACACAAACTGCAATTGGTGCATGCAGACATTTGCAGACCAATTACACCTACTTCAAACAGTCACAAAAGGTACCTTCTCTGTTTTATCGATGATTGCAGTAGGAAAATGTGGAGTTATTTTCTTAGTGAGAAGTCGGAGGCCTTCATCATGTTCAAATATTACAAAGCTCTAGTTGAAAAAGAAACAGGTTCCTCTATTTGTTGTTTAAGAACTGATAGAGGAGGTGAGTTCACATCCACTGAGTTCAATGATTTTTGCAAAGCTCATGGGATCAAAAGACAACTTACAGCTGCTTACACTCCCCAAAAAAATGGGGTTGCTGAACGGAGGAACAGAACAGTCATGAATTTGGTGCGAAGCATGTTGTCTGAGAAGAAGATTCCTAAGTGTTTCTGGGCAGAAGCAGTGAATTGGATCACACATGTTCTCAATAGGAGTCCTACCCATGTGATTCAAGACAAAACCCCTGAAGAAGTCAAGAGTGGAGTTAAACCAAGTGTTGATTATTTCAGAGTATTTGGCTGTATTGGTCATGTACATGTCCCTGCTGCCAAAAGAACAAAACTGGATGATAAAAGCTGCAAATGTATCCTCCTTGGTGTTAGCGAAGAATCCAAAGCTTATAGACTGTACAATCCCACTTCAAGGAAGATTATTGTAAGTCGAGATGTTGTATTTGAAGAAACTGAAAGTTGGGATTGGGGGAGGAGTTTGGAGGAAGTGAAACTAGAGGTGTTGGATTGGGGAGATAGTGAGGAAGATGATGTAGAAGAAGGGCAAAATAATGAAAATGAAGGTAACGATGGGAATGATGGTGTTGGTGAGCAAGATCGTGGAGATCATGACGGGAATGATGGTGTTGGTGAGCAAGATCGTGGAGATCATGGTCTGTCAAATTCTTCATCAAATACCTCTCTACAGGATGTTTCACCACCTCCAGATGTTGAAGGAAGACCAATAAGGGATAGAAGACAACCTGCCTATTTGCAAGATTATGTTTCTGGAGAGGGTTTAGGGCTGTCCGATGAAGACGAAGAGCTTCATAGTCTTGCTGTATTCTGTGCGAATGAAGATCCAGCCACTTATGATGAAGCAAAAATGCACTCAAAGTGGAGAAATGCAATGAAGTCAGAAATCAATGCCATCGAAAGAAACAACACTTGGGAGCTTGTAGTGTTGCCTAAAGGAGTGAAGACAATTGGAGTAAAATGGGTCTTTAAGACGAAATACAATGAACATGGTGAGGTGTCTGGTGGCGAAGGGGTATGCCCAGCAATTTGGTATAGATTACACTGAGGTGTATGCTCTAGTGGCTCGTTGGGACACCATTAGAATGATTGTAGCCTTGGCAGCACAGAAGGATTGGTGTATTTATCAACTTGACGTTAAAAGCGCATTTTTACATGGGGAACTCAGTGAGGTAGTCTACATAGATCAGCCTCAAGGATTTGTGAAAAAAGGAGAAGAAGAGAAAGTATACAAGCTTAAGAAGGCCTTGTACGGTCTTAAACAAGCTCCAAGGGCATGGTTTAGCAAAATAGAAGCTTACTCCATGAAGGAGGGATTTGAAAGATGCGATTTTGAGCACACCTTGTTCATTAAATCTGAAGAAGGAGGTAAGATTTTAATTGTGAGCCTTTATGTAGATGATTTGATTTTCACTGGTAATTGTGAGAGCATGTTTGTCAAATTCAAAAACTCAATGAAACATGAGTTTGACATGACGGATTTAGGCAAGATGAGTTTTTTCTGGGAGTAGAGGTGATGCAATGCACAGAAGGAATTTATATTTGCCAGAAAAAGTTTGCAAGAGAAGTGCTGGAGAAGTTTGGAATGGACAGAAGTAATGGTGTGAATAATCCAATTGTTCCTGGTGTCAAGCTAACTAAAGATGAAGAAGGAACTAAGGTTGATGCCACTGTATACAAGCAAATGGTGGGAAGCTTGATGTATTTGACAGTGACGAGGCCCGATTTGATGTATGTTGTGTGTCTTGCTAGCAGGTTTATGGCAACTCCAACTGAGATACATTTGCAGGTTGTTAAGAGGGTGCTTCGATACTTGAAGAGTTCCACTGATTTACGCATATTCTACAAGAGGAAGGGTGATGTAGAGCTGACTGTCTATACAGACAGTGATTATGCCGGGGATTTGAACAACCGAAAGAGCACCTCTGGTTACATATTTTCTCTGAGTGGGGGAGCAGTGTCTTGGGCTTCCAAGAAGCAACCTGTGGTCACCTTGTCAATCACTGAAGCAGAATATATAGCTGCTGTATCGTGTGCTACTCAGGGGATATGGTTGAAAAGAGTGTTAGACAAACTTGGTCTAGTTCAAGACAAATGCATGACCATCCTGTGTGATAATAGTTCCACCATCAAGCTTTCAAGAAATCCAGTTTTACATGGTCGTAGCAAACATATTGATGTTCGTTTCCATTTCTTGCGTGATCTCACTAAGGAAGGAAAAGTGGAGCTAGTTTACTGTGGCACTAAGGATCAGGTGGCTGACATTATGACTAAACCACTTAAGCTGGATGTGTTCGTGAAGCTGAGAGAGCTGCTTGGTGTCTGTGAAGTTCCAAGCTTAAACTGATTGCTTATAGCAATTAGTTTAGGGGAGGATATGTTGGTGCTAAGCTTTTAAGTGTTTTAGTTGCTTGCAATTTCTAGTTAATAAGCCCTGATTTATAGGGTCATGTAGTTTGCTTTTGACTGTTTCTTGTAATCATGTACCACGTACTAGGTTTAGTGCAATACGTGGGCTGCTTTGTGTTTCCAGTTTATCTTGTAAGGCTATATATGCCTTAGACTGCAAATAATGAATACTGTGTGTGTATTCTCCCAATTCTTGTTTGTGGTTTGGTGTTTCTGCAACTAACAAAAGGTGCTTAAGTGATTTCATATGAATGCTGCTTGGAAGAATCTTAAGTTCTCTGCAACCTTTGAGGCTCAAAGTAACAAGCCCCGGAAGATTATTAATTGATGGGGGCAGTTCTTTAATTGCAGTGCCATCTAAATAAAGCTCGGATAACTTCTTCATAACTTCAGAAGTGTCTGGAGGCCTCTCAAGATTTGAGCAGCCAGAGAGATCAAGAATTTGAAGAGATTTCATATTACTGCTGCTTGATAGAATCTTGAGTTCTTGGCATTTTTTTAGACTCCAGAAAACAAGGTTTTCAAGAGCTGAAAAGGATGGATGAACCTCCAGTAAACTTATACAACCTTCAAGAATTACTTTCTTTAGATTTGTTGCCTCAGTCAAGTCGGGGAGTTTTCTTAGGTTTTGAGAATAACTCAAATTGATGTATTCCAAGTTGTTCAGAGGCTGTCACAATAAAAAAAAGATAAAAAAAAAAGGTAAATAAAACAATAAAAATGTGTTGAAGAAGGCTTCTGAAAAGTTAATCATTCAAAAGAAAGATAAATATGCAACTGATGCTTATACCTTGGTTCCTTCCCAAAGTTGTTCAAGGTGACAATGAGACATGTCAAGGTAAACAAGGTTCTTCGGATGAAAATTAGCTAGCAGAGACTTTAGGGGGGATCCATGCCAAATGAGAATCCTCAACTCATGAGAAAGAAACTTCAATTCCCCACTGACATGTTGTTTACAGTCTTCATCAAGTGCTGGATGGTCTAAATCGACCCATGTAAAAGATTCGTCAATGTAGCGATATGTAGCGCAGCGGTTATGATCAAGCTTGAGCAGTCTTAGTTTGGTCATGCTAACAAAAGCCTCCGTATTTATGGATAACTCTTTTGATTTCTTCAAGTCTAGGACTATGCCTTCAACTGCTTCCCTAGCCTGAACAACCAACAGTGGATATTGAGTGTGCTTGCAAATGTCCAGACCCTTTGCTTAAAATTATAAAAGTTAATACATTCGAATTAATATGTTCATCGTAAAAGCTGAAGGGAATTACATGCACATGCATGATATGAAAAGAGGAGAAATTAACTCCAGATTGCATGCATATGATTTGAAAAGAGAGATCATGAACATATATCTTACCATATTTTGACTTAACATACATTCAACATCTTCATAACTCCACACCCTACTGAGTCTCCCTATTTCCCTACCCATTTCCTGTACTAAATCATGCATCTCAAGAGTTTCAACATAAGGTGAGATAGTTATGAGAGCTCTATCAACTAAAACTCTTAGCCCACTGTGGGGAAAGAAGCCACAACTGTCCAGGAACTTAGTTACAAAGTCTTTGTCCATTCCTCTAAAGAAACATGCAATGTCTAAAAATATGCTCTTCTGTGAGTCATCTAGGCCATCAAAGCTTGTCCTAAGCATCCCCTGAATTCCCATGTTTGGGATTTTCTTTATTTTCTCCAACTCATCTTCCCACTCATTTACACTTTTGTTATCAAGGAAAGCTCCCAAGACTTTAAGTGCTAAAGGAAGACCATGAGCATATTCTATGGCACGCATTGAGAGATCATCGTAATTTCTTGAGGGTGGGTTTGTTCTAAAAGCATACTGCCTAAAGAGTTCAAGAGCTTTGTCATCAGCAAACAACTTGGGCTCGTATATCACATATCCAGCTAGTAAGTGCTTGTCTCTAGTTGTTATTATGATTCTACTTCCACCACCAAATGAAGGTTTCTTCCCGAGTAAGGTTTCAATTTGGTCTAATCCGTCCACATCATCAAGAACAAGCAGAACATTTTTCATACCTAGCTTTTCCATTGCCATCTTGAAACCTCTATCCAAAGGACCGAAAATTCGTCTTTTTCCCTTCAACATTCTGGAGAGAAGTTCTTCTTGCAAATGTATGTCACCATTCGTTGCGAGGAAACTTTCCTTGATGTTCTCAAGAAAGGAACAGTGTTCAAATTGCCTAGCAAGTCTGTTATAAACAGCTCTGGCGATGGTTGTTTTGCCTATGCCGCCCATTCCCCATATTCCAACGAAGCGAACATCAGCCACCCCTGGACATAATAGCATTTCCATTTCATTTATGTGTGAATCCATCCCCACCAAGCCATCATCTCTAATTGCTGAGATGTAACTCAATTTATTAAAAATATCTTCTACAATGTCCTCTATAAGCATGGCATCATCCCTGTGAAACTCGACAAACGTTACCAGATAAATTGATAGTATATGAAGCATATTACTGATAAACTGAAAAAGTAAGAAGAATATTACTGATATTTTGTGGAATGCCAGCCAGATAAATTGGCGGTTCTGGTTAGAGCGGACTTCCAGCTCTCCAACTCTTCCCTGTCGACATTGGAATCGCTTTCATGTTTGGAAAAAGCTTCCCCAAAACTTGCCTTCAACTTACGAATATGGGAGGGGTCTACTTGGTAGAAAATGGGCACCACAATCTGCTTCTGTGTATCCATGCATTTCAGGATCTGGACCAGTTCTTTTAAGCACCATGTGGAAGAAGCATAGTTTTCAGAGAAAACTACAATCGAAAGCCTCGAGTCTTGAATGGCTTTGAGTAGCTCCGAAAGGTCGTCACCTTTTCTAAGATCTTCGGAATCAATGAAGGTTTTGAGTAATTTCTGATCCAGAGCTTTGTAAAGATGGCCGACGAAGATCCTGCGAGTGTCTTCGCCTCTAAAACTGAGAAAGACATCATAGTTCCAGTCACTGCCAGATGATGACGATGAAGAAGCAGCCATTAATTTTAAGTAACAAGCACAAAATCGAAGATGATCAACGGTCGACTAGCCTAACTTAAGATATGAATTTTCTGATATTAAGGGCGTGGATCTATGAATTTCTTGTAGTTGCTCGATCGGGATATGAAATCAGTGACAAACTATATGACTTCTCTTGGTAAAGTACTGAGAAACACTAGAGTCGTGAGTAAGTAAGGAATCCAATGACCGGCAATTACATGGCATGATGATACTTTTCCTTTATTTTGACGTTTTGAGCTTCTAGTGGACTAGTGGTGACTCCTCTTTTTTTTTTTTTTTGGACGGAAAAAATAAAGTGGTGACTCCTCTTAATTTGGGCCCAATGATGTCGGCTTATAGCAAAATCTGCTTAGTTACCCAAAAAAGTAAAAAAAAAAGCCAAAAAAATCTTCTTATGATTAGGAATTTTTGTGTGTGTTTCCTTTGTTTGTATTTGATGAGATGGATTGGCAATTCACCAGTAATTAACCTCAACTCGAGGATCGTGAGAGAGAGAGAGCATGATTGACTGTTCATTTTGTAAAAAAGAGAAGAAAATAAAATAAAATTAAGAATGCGGCTATTTGTATCCAATGTATAAATCACTACACTTTATAAGATATTTTTGAATTTTGAGTCTTTGACAGCCAAAAATACTCACTAAATCCCTTAAAACGACTCAGATATCCTTAATTTCTAGTGTTTTTAATAACAATCCGTACACCAGTAAAGATCATCCAAGTAGTCTCATGTCGTCAAGTAAACATTTATTTCTAGTATAGATTTAAACATTTATTTCTATGGAACCAAATAAACTTAAAATAGCTTTTTTCAAATAACATAAATTGTTCAGTGCTCACCTCGGAAGAAGATGGGGTGTAGTAAGCAATCATATTGTAAAATTTTAATTTTTTTTTATAATTGTAATATTTTTTATAGAATAATTGTAAAATTTTAATTCATTTGTGTCTACATTGGTAATTTTATCATCACTTTTAATTCCATTGTTGATGTTGGTTCAAACCACAAAATGACGTACGAACTAAAATTTTCTTAAAAAAAATTGTTTAACAGAAGTTGGATGAAATTGTGACCGAGATTGACTAGCTAGCCTTGGACTATAATGATATTACTAAACCACATAAGTGAAATCGACAACCTTTTACATTTAACTATTTAAGTGCAAAGATTGAACGAATTGACCAAGCCAAATCAGTTCTCAATTCTTGAAATACAAAGTAATTAGGACCATATATGACTACAAACTTACAATATTTAGATCTCAGAATTATGAGTCTTGCCTTACAAACCTCTTTCACAATCCTCGATCTGACGCTTTTTCCATTATTACAGCTTTTTATGAACAAGCTCCTTATTCATGGGACACATATTTCTTCCCTATGATCTCGTTAACCCTATCTTCTTACCAGAATTAATTCGAACACTTAACCTAACTGCCTTTGATATCTATTGTAAAAACTTCAAAGTTTGTCTTGATCTTTATTTGGCTTGAATGTCTACTTCACGAGTGTAAGCGGAAATAAACAAATATACATCTGAACGCATTTCAATAGAAACTAACAAAGCAAAGATATTGATATGAATGATAAACTAAACCTGATACAAAGCAAGCAAATGTTCATGGTAGATACGTACTATCACATTTTAAGAAACCCAATTAGATGGTATGCAAAGGAAATTCAATAAACCCACTCATATCATAAATGTACATGTATTATACGTACAACCGAAAAGACGACATAAGATAGTGTTTCCAACTTAGAACTAGAACAGTAGAATTGAAGTATTAGGAAGGTAAAACCTTAAACAGGAGGCACTAATACTTTAGATTTAATGTTTTGATCGATCCTATAAAGCCTTAGCTTAGGGTTGTCAACACTAAACCATTTCATTCTGCATTCATAGATCATGGATACATTAAAAGTTAATTCTTGTCATAAAACAGTCTAAATTCATAAACAGGAAAAAAAGAAAAGAAAAATTATAGCACAACCCCAAATGAAAAAAACCAAATTTAGAAGCTAAAAACCCATTTCATCATTCATCAGAAAATCACAAACAAGGACCCAAATAAAAAACCAATAGCACTTTGAATCTACTAGCTAAAACCCATTACTCCAAAAATTAACAACAGAAAACAAACCCCCTTATCTCAACCAGAAAGACAAGTCAGATTAACGACTGAAATTCGCATGAGAAACTCAACCCATTATCTCAATCGCAGTAAAATTCAGATTAACAACTGTAATAGTCGCAATAATGTTACCTGTTTCAGCAGTAAAAAATTGGAGAACTTCTGCTCAAATAGTCAACTTTTCTCGCGGGAAAGAAGTGAGCTGCAGGAAGTAGTTGCTTTAGGTTGCCAATACGTCATTTTTGTTCTAATGGGTATTACTGTAATTTGACTACTTGGTTACCTTTCTCGATACGACGTCGTGTCCTTTATCTTCTCCTACCCTACCTGAAAATGGTTCGCATTTTCCCGCCAAAATAACTTTCCCACCTTGAAATAGAAAATCGACGGTTTGAAGATTGAAATTTTCTGAAGAGAGAGAGGGAGAGAGATGGAGGCGGAGAAAGCCGGGGCGTTGTTGGATTCGCTGATTTCCGGTTTCAACTGTCGGATCGCCACAGTAAGACCCGACCCGATTACACAACACTACTATATTTCAATTTCGTCTCCACTAACAAGCATAGAACTATTCACTAAAGCTCCGAAATATTCACGTTGCAGTGTACCCAGCCAGCAGCGTCACCGATTTATCGGCTGTCGACGCTGCAGTGAAGGCCATGGAGCTTCAGGTGCAGGCCGTCAAGGACCGCGTTCGCGATGAAACCCTAGCCATCCCCAAGGCTAAAGTACTTTTCTCCTTCCATCTGAATATGTATGAATTGGGCTTTGTTTGGTTTCTGTGGAAATTTAACCATTGTTGATTTATCAGCGTTTTAGGCCTTAGAAATCTGATTAGGAAAGTTAAAGAATCAATTTTGATGATCTGGGTGCATAATGAACTGTTTAAATGAGCTTAATAAAGGTTTTAGTGGTTATTGGCTAAGTGCTTGTATAAATTTCCATGAATGATGTATGATTAGATGATACGATGTGATGGCAGAAACTGATCGATGCGTCGCTGAAGCAGCAAAGGAAATTGAAGGACATGTCAATTTATGCGCCCACTCATCTTCCTGAAAGAATGTCAATGTTAAATTTGGATACAAATAGATGGTAGTACAACTTTTTTAGGCATCTTGCATTTATGGATGATAAATCATTGATGTGAGTTTGAAATTTATTTGCATTTGCTAGGTAGAGAACTTATACTGTTTCTTTTGTTTCAGTTTATTTCCAGAAAGCTCTCAGCAAAACACTGGTTCTGGGACCTTCAAGCTTGAGGAGGATCCTGCACCACCACCTAAGGTACATTGTTCTCTCTCTCTCTCTCTCTCTCTCTCACACACACACACACACACACACACACACACACACACACACACACACACAGTTGAGTCAATTTATGGTATGCCCTGTTCTGTAATTGTCTATAGCTACAAGCAGCAGATACAGTATGAGGGTTACCTATTCTTTCTGCTTCGTTAATTTCAGGAGAAAAAGGGTCGTTCCACTCCACCACTGTGGTTTGTAAGTGGTGAAGAGCTGGATTCTTTGTCATCGTGAGTAAACTTTCCTGTCTGAATTCTTTTGCTATATTTGTTAAGAGGGAGTCCTGTCTTCATCTTCTCTTTTGCACTACAACAGCATACTCACATGGTAGTCACTCATACATATGGACATAGTCTCATAGGCTGTCTAATGGGTCATCTCAAAATCAAGTTTTGGTAACCTGACAGAGAGATATGATAATTATGTACCACATAGAGGTGGAGTTATTGTACATTCGAGTATTGTCATTGTCTCAAGTGTTAACAACTAACGTTGGCTGTCGCATCCAATACATAAAAATATCAATCTACCCTCCCCAACGGAATTCAAGACTAAGTATAGTTTCCTTTGGTAGCAAAAATCTGTAAAATATCCTGTAAAGTACTATATATCCACAAACTACTGCAATTTCTTTTCTTGATAAATAATAAAATTTCTTTAAAATTTTCCCTGTGTTATGCAAGAATTATACGCAGAATGAAATAGAAAAGCTTCAGAAGTAAATATTAAGAGTATAAAACAATGCTGACAGAGCTGAAATGGATTAGGAGTTCTGTCCTTGTCCACTCATACAGTATCATATAAAACGAGCCTTCATTTTTATTGAAGAGTGTTCTACCCTTTCAAGAGCTGTCATTTTTATGCTGACGAAGATGAAGTCCCTTCTCTGAAATTTTTATGGCCAGTCATGTCCTTTGATGGTTATTACAAAGGTCATACTCATTCCTACTTTTCTCAGGATGGTGGCTGCATACCTCATACTTTGCGCTCATTGTTCATCTTTACTAAAGATACTAAAGAAAAGAAAAGAGAAACAACAATGTCCTCTTGGAACCATTGTTTGTTGCAAATAATGTGTCAAGTATGGGATACTGTAATCTGTATTGCCATGTCAATCGATGAGCATGTAGCTTTCTCAGTTGTCACTATTGGTTAACCTGTTATATTTGTAAGCATGACAATAACTGTTTATTTATGCAATTAGTATTAAATACCACTATAACGAATGCAGGAGATAAGAGATATTGCAATGAATGAAGCAGTGAAGGGAAAACACTTCTTTCTCGAAACTGACATGAAAGGACCATCCTTGAAGCTTAACAACACTGGAAAAGCGATACTAACTGTATGATTCTTGTCTTTATTTTTCAAACATGAATTATATAAATTAGAAAATATATCATAGTTCACTTGAGAAAACTTAATATATTTTTTTTGGCATAAATTGAGCAAATACCTGGACCTCCCATCTTCATTACAGACTGGATATTTAATGTAGTGGTCAAGTAAGAATTCTGGGTTTCAGGGGGATGTTGATTCTAAAAGTAGTTTTAGGTTACTCACACGGCTGTTCTTTACTCATCACAGGAAATGTTCATTCTCTTTTACTATCATAGAAAATTCCAGATTACTGCTTACTGAAGAGCGATTTGCTTGAAAAATGTTTTTCTTGCCTTCTTGGTTAGTAGTTAGTTATGCAACTTCCATTGGTATAAGATAGCTGAATTGACGAATTAAGAGATCTCAATTTCCAATCCTCTTATCCGATAACTGATAAAAAAGATATAGTAGTTCCTGTCATATCTACTTGGACTTTGAAGATCATGACTTTGATATTTGTATGTTTTGAAATAGCATTTGTCTTTCATGCCTTTTTCTCTGTTTATTTATATTTTATACACGTTCAGCTGTTTCAATGAATACCTTTTGCTGCTTCACGTACAGGTCCTTCGTCACCTTGGTCGTGTAAGTGAGACACGGATTGGTCATCATCGAGTGATCATTCTTTTGAAGCCCCATTGACAGGGCTTTCTTTCTAGATGAACGTACGCATTGTTCTTAATCCTTTTCTGTTTCAGATAAAACTGCAAGTTTTAATCTTGCGTGAATATGTTACTATGTTGTAAGTTCATGCTGTGCACTAGTAAGGTGTACAAATGTTGAAAATTGATTTGGAATATTATGAAAAAGTTGGTTGTTCAGAACCTATTGGTCCTGTTTTTTATTTTGTTTTATATTATATTATATTATATATATATATCTCTTATTTTTATTTTCTGGTTACATTAGAAAGAACTTGACCCTATGCATATTCCTTGTCCATGCTAAGTATTTTTCCTCAACGCTAGAAAAATATATATTGGGATAGCTAGAGTGTCTTGGTAATTAATTACAGAACTTTAAAAATCATGAAAATTAATTAACGTAATTAAAACTCCAAAACAGAAAACCTAAATAAAGTATCAAACATATATCACTTGAATAAACCAACCACTCTGGTGTAGCACAATGCTTGGAAAAATTTAAACCATCCAGGTTCAAATCCTGGCATCGGAAGTCTTTTTTACTAATTTTGTTGAGGTTCCATAAAAAAAAAATATATCACTTGAATAAAATACCAGAGTTAATTACCTAGCAAATTTTCCAACCAAAATTAGAGAATTCAGTGGTGACCTTAGTGCAGCAGTTTATCGAACAGAACACAATCAATGTAAAGTCCCAGTTACTAATGTGCTGAATATGTATCAAAAGACAAAAAATCCAATAGACATCGATATACATCAACATGAGTTTATGAAAAGTTTCTACTAGTATTGAATACCTAGAGAGATAACCTGAGGACTCTCCCTACCTACATTACGTCTGTTTCCTGTGACTTTGACGATCCCAAGCTCATGACTCCGATGAGATACTCTTTTTTCCATTTATCTTTCTCTGTTTCTCAAAGTACACTCAGCCGACGGGAAGCAGCAGCATATGGCCCTTTGCACCCCCACCCCTGGGTTTCTGACTTCTTCCACCTCTAACTGTCTATCTGACTTCTTCCTTTTGGTCTCGTTGAAATTGTCTGTCAAGTTGCCAACATGAATTTTTGGTTGGGTCTGGCTTAGAGTTTGCACTTCCTCATGATTAACGTGAAAGAGACGAACCCCGCAACTTTTGATCCAACTGCATTCTTCTGTCGCACTCAAATCAGTGGTGGAGACTCTGTCTACTACTAAAAGCCTAAATGTGGCCTCAGTGTAAATGCGTTCATCCTCCCGCTCTCTAATCAAGCAGGTTTTATATGCCAAGAAAAGTTGATCCGACTCAAGGAGTCTCTCAGTTTTAAGCCGCTTCTTGAGTAGAGGAAAACTGAAACTCTGCTCAGCATGATTTCCTTTCAAGGTACAAACACATGAAGCAGATTGGAGATATGCATTGTTGTTACTGACCGCACATATAGCGATTCCCAAAAATTTGCTAAAGAAGCACTTCGGTGGTAGCCGCATTGTTACTGAAGATCCCCTACACTGATGGTTGAACCAATCGGGAATTTGGATTCCAGGAAGAGTTACTGAAAATCCCTCGCAATGATGGTATAGAATCGACTTGAAAAGTCTGGTAGGAATATGCGCAAGACTGAAAAGACGTCGCAGTTCATTATCCTATACATAGAAAGCAAATGTCAACTTAAATGTATATGGGTGTCGGTACTTGTTTGTGCAAGCGTGTGAGAGAGAGGGAGGGGTGGAACCTGATGAAGAAAATGATTTTCCACCATTTCGTGAAACGGAGTTGTTAGCACCAGCTTGAAGCAATTAGAAAATGTGAAGCAAAAGTTCTCCTTGTATGGACGCTTTCGAGTCGATACTGTTTCCAAAGCTGTGCAGTCATGTGCATCTATGTAATTTACACATGGTGGAAGCTCTGGTATTGATATCAGTCTCTTGCAGCCTTCCAATTCGAGATCTGTTAAAAGACGAAGTCTATCCATAGTTGCAGGCAAGCTCTCCAAATTGTTTCTGCATAGCTTTAATGTTTTCAATGAAAATAGAAGAGTCACACCATCCGATAATTCCAACATATTGCAGTCACTTAAATCAAGATGAACCAGAAGAGAGTTCCTACAATATCTTTGGATCGATGATGGCCATGATGAGAAGGGTGCCGTCATTTCTTTACATCCATTACATGATAATGATTTTTTAAGCTTGCCCAAACGGAAGATAGAGAATGGAAGTTGTTTTATACCACTTCCCTCTACTTGAAGGTCCCTCAAGAATTGTAAATTCCCCAAGTTCTCTGGCAAGTTAGAAAGTTTTGAGCACCCAGCCAAACAGAGCTCTTCAAGGTATTCCAAATTACAGATACTGTCCGGAAGGCATACAAGGCTTCTGCTGTTTTTCATACTCAAAAATGTGAGCCCCTGAAGCCGTTCGATTGATGAGGGTAAGTTTTCAATTGCAGTCTCATCTAAATAAATCGTTGATAGCTCCATCATAACTTCTGGAATATCTGGAAACGCCTCAAGTTTTGAGCAACCAGAAAGATCAAGGAATTCAAGAGATGCCATATGAATTCTGCGTGGAAGATTTTTAAGTTTTCTGCATCCCTCAAGGGTCAAAGAAGTAAGCCCCGTAAGATTATTAATTGATGAAGGAAGTTCATTAATTGCAGTCCCATCTAGTTGAAGCTCACGTAACTCCTCCATAACTTGTGAAATCTCTGGGAACCTCTCAAGGTTTGAGCAGCCAGAAAGATTAAGGACATTAAGAGATTTCATATGAATGTTGCTTGGAAGACTCTTAAATTCTTTGCAACCTTTGATGCTCAAAGTAACTAGTTTTGGAAGATTAAATATTGATGACGGCAGTTCTGTAATTGCAGTCTCATCTAATAAGAGTTCTTCAAGCTCTTTCATATCTTCTGAGATCTCTGGGAAGTTCTTAAGATTTGAGCACCCAGAAAGATTAAGGACATTAAGAGATTTCATATGAATGCTTCTTGGAAGACTCTTAAATTCTCTGCAACCTTTGATGCTCAAAGTAACTAGTTTTGGAAGATTATAAATTGATGACGCCAATTCTATAATTGCAGTCTCATCTAATAAGAGTTCTTCAAGCTGTTTCATATCTTCTGAGATATCTGGGAAGTTCTTAAGATTTGAGCAGCCAGAAAGATCCAGGAAACCAAGAAATTGCATATGAAGGCTGCTTGGAAGATACTCAAGTTCTCTACAACCTTTGAGGCTGAGGAAAGCGAGCCTCGTAAGGTTATTAATGGATGAGGGCAATTCTTTAATTGCAGTCTCATCTAAATGAACCTCATCTAGCTCCTTCATAACTTCTGAAATCTCTGGGAACCTCTCAAGTTTTGAGCAGCCAGAAAGATTGAGTGTTTTAAGAGCCTTCATATGAATGTTTCTTGGAAGACTTCTAAGTTCTCTGCAACCACGGAGATTTAAACGGTTGAGCCCTGTAAGATTATTAATCGATGAGGGAAGTTCTGTAATTCCAGTCAAATATAATTCAAGCTTTGATAGCTCCTTCATATCTTCTGAGATCTCTGGAAACTTCTCAATATTTGAACAGAGAGAAAGATCAAGGGTTTGCAGAGATTTCATATGAATGCTGCTCGGAAGAATCTTAAGTTCTTTGCACCCCTGTAGAGTTAAGGAAACAAGTTTTTTAAGAGCTGAAATGGATGGGTGAACCTCCAATAAACTTCTACAGCCTGCAAGACTTATTGTCACAAGATTTGGTGCCTCAGTGAAGTCTGGGGTTTTCTTAAGGTACTGAGAGTAACTTAAATTGATGTGTTTTAAGTTTCTAAAAGGCTGTCAAAACAAGAAAAAGAAGAAGCATGCTTTAATTATAACAAGGCATCTAAGAACTTAAGTGTTTAAAAGAAAGATATGTAAATAGATATTGTACCTTTGTTCCTTCCCAAAGCTGTTCAATGTGACTACCAACGAAAATCCCCGACACCTCCAGTTGAACATATGCTTGAAAACACTTGTATCAAAATTTGTACAACTTAAAAGAGGTTGCAGTTGATTATCCTATACAGTGAAAGCCAATGTTAACTTGCATATAATTGGGTGCAGTTACATGTTTGTGCAAGCGTGTGAAAGAAAGGGAGGGGTGGAACCTGATGAAGAAAATGATTTTCCACAATATCATGAAACAGAGTTGTTAGCACAAGCTTGAAGCAATTAGAAAATGTGAAGCAAAAGTTCTCTTCGTATGGACGCTATCTTGTTGACCCTGTTTCCAAAGCTGTGCAGTTATGCACATCTATGTAATTTACACATGGTGGAAGCTCTGGTATTGATAGCAGTCTCTTGCAGCCTTCCAATTCGAGATCTGTTAAAAGATGAAGCCTATCCATAGTTGCTGGCAAGCTCTCTAGATTGTTTTTGCATAGCTTTAATTTTTTCAATGAAAATAAAAGAGTAACACTGTCGGATAATTCCAACATATTGCACTCACTCAAATCAAGATGAACCAGAACAGGGTTCCTACAATATATTTGGATCGATGATGGCCATGATGAGAAGGGTGCCGTCAATTCTTTACATCCATTACATGATAATGATTTTTTAAGCTTGCCCAAACGGAAGATAGAAAATGGAAGTTGTTTTATACCACTTCCCTCTACTTGAAGGTCCCTCAAGCATTGTAAATTCCCCAAGTTCTCTGGCAAGTTAGAAAGTTTTGAGCACCCAGCCAGACAGAGCTCTTCAAGGGACGCCAAATGACAGATATTGTCAGGAAGACAGACAAGGCTCCTGCAGTTTCTCATTGTTAATGAAGCAAGCCCCTGAAGCCGTTCGATTGATGAGGGCAACTTTTCAATTGCAGTGTCATCTAAGTAAAGCCTCGATAGCTCCATCATAACTTTTGGAATCTCTGGAAACACCTCAAGATTTGAGCAGCCAGAAAGATCAAGGACTTCAAGAGATTTCATATGAATGCTGCTTGGAAGACTACTAAGTTCTCTGCAATCTTTGAGGGTGAGATAAACAAGCCCCGTAAGATTATTGATTGATGAGGGAAGTTCGTTAATTGCAGTGCCATCTAGTTGGAGTAGACGTAACTCCTTCATAACTTCTGAAATCTCTGGGAACCTCTTAAGGTTTGAGCAGCCAGAAAGATTAAGGACTCCAAGAGATTTCATATGAATGCTGCTTGGAAGACTCCTAAGTTCTCTGCAACCATCGAGGATAAGGATATAGAAAAGTATGTTAGACTGAATTGTATTTCATTCAATTGATAATAGCAAATATATACAGAGCCCTAATCTTGTACAACACGAATGCTCCATATGTTTAGGAGACAGAAAGGAAAGATAACTTATACAAGTTATTACAATTAAATCAGAATTCTATACAATCAAATCTCCTTGATACACAATCAAAGTCGATATTCTTTCCAATACTCCCCCTCAAGTTGGAGAGTGTATATCAATAACTCCCAACTTGCCCAATAGAGACTTAAATTTTTCTTTTCCCAAAGCCTTAGTAAAAACATCTGCCAACTGTTGAGATGAAGCAACATGTCTAGTAACAACTTGACCTTGCAAAATTTTATCTCTAATAAAATGACAGTCCATTTCTATATGCCTAGTTCTTTCATGGAACACTGGATTTGCGGCAATATGTAACGCCGCTTGATTATCACAATGTAAAACAGCATGTTCCAAAACAGGCAAATGTAAGTCTGTTAATAAATAACGCAACCATGTAAGTTCACAGCATGTACCTGCCATGGCCCTATATTCGGCTTCTGCACTTGACAATGAGACTGTTTTCTGTCTCTTTGTTCTCCATGAAATTAAGGAATCACCTAAGAATACACAATAACCAGTGGTTGAACGGCGGGTAATGGGACAACCCGCCCAATCAGAATCACAAAAAGCTCTCAATTTCAATGAACTATTAGAGTGGAGAAGTAAACCTTGGCCTGGAGAGGACTTCAAGTAACGCATCACTCTGAGGGCAGCTGCCATATGTTGCTGACGAGGTTCGTGCATAAATCTACTTAAAACATGTACTGAGTACGTGATATCAGGCCTGGTGATAGTCAGATAAATTAATCGGCCTACCAGACGTCGATATGCTGCTGGATCCTTAAGCTGCTCGCCTTTGTTCGAAAGCTTGCACTCCTCCATAGGGAATTCTACCGGTTTGACTCCCAAATAGCCACTGTCCTTGATAATTTCTAATGCATACTTCCTTTGGGACAAATAAATTCCTTTCTTTGAACGAGCTATCTCAATTCCCAAAAAATACTTTAAATCACCAAGGTCCTTAATTCGGAATTCAGCATGAAGAAACTGTTTGAGAGCATTAATAGACTGCAAGCAATTGCCTGTAATGACAATATCATCCACGTATATTAATAGAGCAATAAAAGAATTACCATCTTTGCGAACAAAGAGAGAATAATCAGCTTTGGATTGGGAGAAACCAGCACGAACTACAGCTTCTGTGAATTTCGAAAACCACTGCCGAGAAGCTTGTTTTAGTCCGTAGAGGGACTTGTTGAGGCGACACACAAGATTCTCCCCCTGTCGCCGAAGACTAGGAGGAGGAGACATATATATTTCCTCAAGCAAATCACCATTAAGAAATGCGTTGTTAACGTCCAACTAATGTAAAGACCAACCTTTACTAGCTGCAATTGCAAGGAGACAACGCACAGTGACCATTTTTGCTGTTGGGGAAAAAGTATCATGATAATCAATCCCGGCAGTCTGAGTGAAACCTTTGGCCACGAGACGCGCTTTATAGCGCTCAATGGATCCATCTGCATGGTACTTGATTCGATAAACCCATTTACAATCAATTGGACACTTGCCAAGAGGCAAAGGAACAAGAGTCCATGTATTATTATCAATAAGAGCTTGTAATTCCAAATTCATGGCTTGCTGCCATTTTGGATCAGCAACTGCAACATCATAAGAAGAAGGCTCCGAAACATGACTTAGATTAGTCAAATAAGCTAGGTGTGTAGGAGAACTGACTTAGTGTAAAAACCGATATCAATTTATTTTACCTAAACTTCCTAACAATTTGTCGTTGAAAAGTATAATGGGAAGTAGAGGTTTTTCCCACAGAGGATTGTTTATTTACTTTTCTATGTCACAAAATTAATTAAACTATACTACAATTATTCTAAACATATTTATTTAATTTACAACTAAACTAAACAAATTAGAAATTAATTTCCAAATAAATCAAATATAAATTAAAAATAAAACTTATAAATATAAACAAAACATATATATAAGTAAACAAATATTTACAAGTACTCAAATTAAGAAAAATACTCACATAAATTAATTTACAAAAGAGAAAATGTTTTTGGGTTTTCTTAAATAATTCAAACAAATAATAAATGATTCAAATTACAAATTAACAAATGTGATTTCACACCAAAATAATAATACAAAAATCAAATAATAAAATCACACAAATATTTAATTAAACAAACTGAAATTAAAAAGAGAGAGTTTAGAAATCTCATTTAATTTCGGCGAGTGATCTGATCGGACTCGCCGTGAAATCGGTGAAGGCTCGGAGATTCGGGTGTCCATAGCAGAATTGGACTTGGGCCATTGGGCCTGTGAACAGTGAAAAGCCTAGTTGACTTTTCTTCTTTATTTTTCTTTCAGCCCAGGCCGTAGCTTTTCCTAACTTCTTTTTCTTTCTGGGTTGACCCGTGACCATCATCTCTTTCAATTTTTTTCTTCTTTCCTTCCCAGACCAGAGAGAGAGCAGTGAGGACCGGCGACGACAGCAGCGAAGTGGAACGGTGGGAGAGGACGCCGGCGTTGGTGGATCGAAAATGGGTCGCCGGTGAATCTGGGCTTGGCGCCGACAGTGGCTGGAGCACGGGCTCGATGAATTTGAGCGGCGCGGGCTTGGGAAGCCGTGGGTGCGGCGTGGCAGCGAGAGACGCGGGTCTGCGGGTATTTGAAGGTTGGCGGCCTCTCGGGCTGAACACGAGATCGATGGTGGTGCGGTGATTGAAGCCGGCTGCCGATGTGATGATGCCGGTGGTAGTGGAGATGGCAGCAGGGGATCTGATCGGACCCGCCGGGCTCGGTTTGGAATCACGGCAGGGACGAGGCGCGTCGGCGTGGCACGGGAGGTGCGGCGGTGATGGCGTGCACGAGAGGAGGCACGGGTTTGGCCGTGAATTGTGAACTACTTGTGAATTGTGATGGATTTGTTATTTGGTGCTTGTGTTTATGTTGAATTGCAGGTAATTAAGGACACGAGAGAGATGGAGGGAAGAAGACGGGGCTGAGATAGCATCCGAGAGAAGTGTTTGCAGAGAGGATTGATTTTGTGAGCGGTGACGGGACGAGAGGAGAAGACGGAGCTGAGATAGTTCTTGAAAGAAGGGCAGAGGGACTAGGACAGAAGGCACAAGGAGGTTCCCTGTGCACGGAAGCTTGAGGAGGAAGTGGAGGGGTGAGAAGGTGGAGGCGCGGGGAGAAGCCCCTGCCAGTCAATAATGAATTTTGGCTGGGTATATGAAGAGGAGGAGGAAGTGATTCTTGCAGGTGGGTTGTAGCTGGAAAGGAGGTGGTGGCCGGCAATGGAGAGGGAAAGTCAGGTGGAGGTGGACTATGGTGGCCGGCGGTTTGGCTTCACCTGCAGAAGTCAAAAAGAAGAAAACAAAATAAATAAAAAGTCAAAAAGAAGAAAATAAAAGAAATAGAAATAAATAAATAAATAAAAGAAAGTAAATATATAAAAATAATAAAAAGGAAAAATAAGTGGAGGTTTGAATTTATTTTGCCACCGCAAGTGGTGGTTGCGCCGCTGTATGTGGTGGTTCGCCGATTAAATTATCGGGATTCGAAACAGTTTTCGAAATCTTCGTACAATTTTGTATTCCACAATTCCGATGAATGACCGGTGTCATTTTGACGTCGAAAAGTCACGGTTGACTTTTCGGAATTGCGCTGAAAACCTCCAAAACACATTTTTTTGTGCAAATTAACATTTTCTGCATATTTTCCCTATTAACACGAAAACACATATTAAATAGACAAATAGGCTCTCGGAAAAGCTCAATCCAAGTAATTAAAGACGCTTTAAGTGCGTAAATACGCACTTATCACACCCCCACACTTGAACTAAAGCTTGTCCTCAAGCATAAGTATACAACTTAACCAAAATAGAAGGGAAACACATAACAAATTTTCCAACAATTATCTCAGAGAACACAAATGGATTAGAGATGAAAGAAGTTAGGTCTCAAAATGTTTTGAAGCTACGGGACATAAGCAAAAGTGAAGTGTGTGCAGGTATTGTCATCTCAATGCACCATAGCAAGTATGCATATCCAAACAGTGCTAACCATAAACTCACAGGATTTCACTCTGATTTTCGCACAACTGTTTATCGATTAGGTACACTACCACTCAACCAAACTTATGCAAATGCCGCCATATGCTTGCACGTCAATCTAATTCCACAAATCATGCACAAACATCTTGGATCAAAAGGACTTTTATTCAGGTGAAACGGGGCTTAAGGCGAGGGGTTACAGAAATGAAGTGGAAGGAAATCACAAATTCCGAGCATCTTAGTAAGTAATCACACTTTGAGATTTAACAACTTAAGAATAGAAAGATGCTATACTCATTCTGAACAATCACTCACCCGAACACATTTATTGAATTCAAATACAACTAACAACAAAATACTTTCTTTTTTTTCTTTTTTTCTTTCTATATATATTTTTTCTCTTTTTTTTTTTTTTTTTTCGGAACAGAAACAAAAACATGAATTTACAAAGTCACACCCCCACACTTATTCTTTTCCAAACTCCCAGAACATATACATTTCAGCATCATAACACAAGTAATCTCATATCACTCTCTAAGATGGCTCGGAAAGGGTAAGACAAGTGTTTAAGCTAAGGGTAGACATTTATGGTGCGAATAAATAAAAGGCTAAACAAATAGGCACAAAATGGCAAACTAATGATATAATTTAGGGACAATTGCTCATTTGGCCATGGTGGATTCCTAATGCCTTGATCATTTCCAAGATGTAAAATGCATGACAGATAGTTTCAACAAGATATTATGCAAGTTCTAGAGATACATATCACATAAGCTTGATCACACATGAAGAACAAAGTGCAAAGAAGAATGCACTTTCATTAAGCTCGAAGCTCACAATATGGTAAGTATAGCTCACACAAATCTCTCTATGCTTCTCACAGTTTAATGCATCAATCTGACAATAGCGGTGTACATGCAAAGTCCCAAAGCAATTTATTTTGTAAAATATGAAGTTCAGGAGACCTAAACATACTTTCATCTCATACAATTAAGCTCAATCTCATCATCGGTGTTGGAAAATAACAAACAAACAAACAACAAAAGCAAATTTTTTTTTTTTGAAATTTTTGATTTTTGATTTTTTTTTTAATAATTTTTTTTATTAGGGTAACAATACGTGACCACAGTGACTCACTTTGTGCAATGGTAGGTTCAACGCTACCAAGGGAGTGAATATGATATAGTCGATATATTGTTACCGTAGAAAACAAAAACAAGTAAATTATTTTTTTGAATTTTTCAATTTTTGAATTTTTTTTTTAATAAAATAAACTGAAAATCTTTCCCCCCACACTTGAATTAAACATTGTCCTCAATGTAAGACAAATATGTGCAATTAATGAATAATTCAAGCATGGCTATTGAATTGAAAAACAAAACAGAAGTAAACACACAACAATTATACAAATGAAAAAGGAAACAGAAATACTCCCCCTTGAAGATCATGAAGCTCCTCCTGAAGCAAGTCACAAACAGTCACAAACAAAGCTAGCAGGGCCTTGCATCCAACGTTTGCTACTTAGTTGACTGCGGCACTGATCCGTTTGAGTGTGTCCTGGACGAGTGTTGTTGCCGACTGCACGGCAGATTTGGCTGATGTAGCCTTCACTGAGATCTAGAACACTATAGTAAGTAGTGTTCCATCAAGAATGCATCCGGATACATTAGGCAGAATGGAGAAGCCTGATGGCATCAATGGAAATGGCCCCGGGTCAGCTCCACATAGCAAACACTGGAGAATGGAATGGTTGATCGGTGCATAAATCACAGACGACCCCGTTGCATCGGTGCAACACTCCTGGAGAATGAGGAAGTCGTTGTGATTATCTATGGCCAATACTGAAATCTGATTGCGCGGGTCAAGACCGATGGTGAAGTTTGCTAGCACACGTACTGAGCTGTCCATCGACATATTATCCCACAATGGTCTGGTCTGAACGTCTTTGAGGAACTCAAAGATTCTAGTGTGATGGGATACATGCAGGACAAAGCAGCCAGCAGTACGATTGACTCCAGGGGGCTTGCTCAGATCTCCCCTTCTCTTGTTGGTCCTGACCTCCATTCGAGTCTCTCTTGTTCGGTTCGAACAAGTCCAGTGGTGGTATGTGGAATTGCTGATGTCGTTGAAGAAGCAGATCGCCATCTGGTTTGCCATTTCCGCAAGGCCTCTTCTTCCTTCAGGCGAAATGATAGAGTCACCGGGTGAACTGTGGATCCCTGTGGCGCACATGTAGCGCTCGGCTTGTCGTTGGAGAGTTGAGATCCAACGCTTCGCACCAAAAGCGAACCCAGAATGGACAAAGGGTTCGAAAATGGGCTTCATCTCTTTCTCGCGTACATCCACGTGCTCCACCCAAGTGACTAAGGAAGAACCATTATGCAAATCACGAATCAGGCATCCGGAAGGACGTTTTCGGCAAATCGATCTCACTGAAGGCTTTGGATTTGAGCGCAGTTCATCCACGAAGACATCCACAACGACCCAACTTCCATCCAGTTGTTGGTGAGAGTACCTAACGAACTGGATTTCACGAGTTGAAACGATGTGAGATGGCACCAGAAACTCGGCCGACATCACTTGCTTTTGCTCCTTGTAGCCTTCTGCGTTGTCGGAGGGTAGGATCTCCAACGTCTGGGCGTTTGTGATCATGCTACAGAAGACGGGCAACCATCGACCAACATCCATTAAGATCTGAACGATGGTGGTCGGATGAAGATGGATGGTTGCTGAGTCTCTCGAAGATTCTGCCTTGAAGTATGGTGCAGGATCACCTCGTTGAAACACTCGCAAGTACTCGGCCCTATTAAGAATCTCGGGATGAATAGACGTGTCGGGAGTCGGTGAAGATATCCACAAAGGGAAACCGGCAGTGGCCATGAGCAGGAGCTCGTCTTTGGCCTTGCGGGCGATATCCGAGATCAAGTCGGTGTGGACTCCGACAAGATCATTAGCAGGTCCCGGAAGAGTAGATGGCACAGGTACGGATGGGCGCTCGACTAGTGTAGGCATGAGGCTCCGCACATCCCGTCTCAAGTGGTCCATGTCGATCGAATCATCGGACAACTCGAGAAGAGGCTCTTGTTGTGGAGGAACAACTTCGAGCCTTCGCCGTGGCACATCTGAGTGCGGAACAGGACCTCCGCAATTGGGACAAATTCCGCTGTGGAGAGCATCGACGAGTCGTTGATTCTGCAGTTGAAGCTCCTCGTTCTTGCTCACCAGCTCATCGTTTCATCTTTCTAGCTCGGCAAAACGCTGCTCATCGGTCTGGATACCGAACTTTTCCCTATTTCTCGTCTCCCAATAGTAGACTTGGCTTTCGTTTAATCCGATTTTTGGACCAAATCTTTCTCGTTGTGGCTTGGTGGGGTAAGAATACACCGCAAAGAAAGCCTCGAGTGCTTCTTTCTGAGCCTTGGTGTATTTCGTCCTCGGAAGTCTCCTATAGACAGGACCGGCTTCCGGCTCGACAAGGGGATCAGCAACCAGGATTGGTGCTTGGGGTAGTTGATTAGCGTGTATTTTACGTGTTAAGTATACTTCTAATTACTTGGATTATATTATTCCGAGAGTTTATTTTATGTTTAACGTGTGTTTTTATGTTAATAGGGTGAATAAATATGTAGCAGTTATCTACACTCGAACGTTGCATTATGGAAGTTCTTATTGCAAATTCCGAACTCCGGCGACTTTCCGATGCACCACCACCACCATTGGCGGCACAACCACCGGACCACCACCACCCCAGGGGTGGTGCACTTCAAGCACCAGCTGTCTATATGGTGCAGCCATCACCATCTTATCATGCAAAAAGGGTGACTAGGAGGGAATTTTGGATTTGTCCCCTTATCCTTGACTTTGGAGGAAGGGGGATGAGTCATGGGGGCTGACAAGGCAAGAAAGGAGGCAGAGGATAGGGAGGAGAGCAGCCAGGAAGAAAAGAGACACAACCCCCCAAGAAAAATTGCAAGAATTCTCTCAACCAAGCCTTCCAAAATCTGCCCAGACGTCCTATCCGTCCGGACACCGAGAGGTGACGCCCGGACGCCAGTGTCGGCTGCCCGAGTTGTTCTTCAATTTACACCATTTTCCACCATCCGAATCACCTGGAGTCCTTCACGAAAGTTGTTCCTAAGACCTTAATCTGTTTAGGAGACCAACTTTCATCACAATTCCATCTCATCCATTGCACATTTCCTCTGGAGACATCAAGAAGTACCAAGGAGAAAACCTTGGGAGACTTGGAAGCTAAAAGGAGTGAAGAGGAGGGAGTTAGCATCATACTTGAGACATCAAGAGCTGCTAGATTTCATCACTGAGATTTTCTCAACTCTCTCTTTACTTTTATTTAGATTTTCCATATGTTCAGATTTGTATTCATGATGTATACTTCAAGTATGTGTGAGTAGTTCTTAAGGTTGGGGGCTAGGGTTGTGTGCTCTAGCCCATGATGATGTTTGATGATTATTCTTGAACATATTCTGCTCATTGATTCAGTTTGTGGATTTGTTCTTTGCTGGAATACAATTATGTGAGATGCTTGTTTAGGAATTGATAGTTCTTGAGCATGTGTTAGGCTTAATTGGTTAAGAGTGTTTGCTATCAACTTATTCTCTTAAGTATTTGGCATTGAGCATGATGAGATTGAATATAATGTTTACCTTGTTTGAATCCTGATTCTTGGCACCCTATGCCTATTTAATTACTTGGGGACCTTTAACGAGGCTTAGGTAATTGGATTAGGAAGTCTTTGATGTCCATAATACGGCTCAAAGTAGTCTTTTAAGAATCGTTCCTAGAACCTTAAGATGGTAAAGGGAAGGGGATTTGATCCTTGGCTAGATCATTGTGCATGTTCCTGAATGTTGTTATTCATCAGATTGGGTTGGAGTTGACCCGAAACCCCAATCGTTTTCCAATTTAAATCAATCAAAATTCACATCTTTGTTGAGCTTGACACCCTCAACACTTCAATCATTTCACTGTTTTTACTTATGTTTTTGCTTGTTTAGTTGTGTTCCTTGATGAGTTGGGTTGATCTTTGTCACTCAAGAGTGACACCACTTGAAAACACTACACTCACACACTGCATATAATCCATTTCACAGTACATATGTCATCTCTAGTCTCACCATATTCGTGCTAAATTCACTTAGTTCATGCATCACCTATAGGGATTTTGGGCCTTCCCATCCCTTGGGTACGACATTCCCCGGTCTTAATCTATACATCCACACATTTTTGACAAGCATATAGGCACGTTTTTATAAGCTAGACTATACGACACGTCAAATGGCGCCGTTGCCGGGGATTGAGGTTTAACTTTGATCCTTTAGGTGTCCATAGCTGAGTGATTTAGCACATTTCAGACACTATCCGTCCGGACACCATGATATCCGTCCGGACGCCCATGCCACTGGAAATGAATTCCCGATAGATCCGTCCGGACGCCCCTGATCCGTCCGGACGAGTGGCACATTTCGTAATTATTTTTGAACCCTCTGTATCTCCAGAATTGCATTTTGTGTGTTATCCGTCCGGACACAGCATATTCCGTCCGGACGCTGAAGCGTCTGTTTGATAAATTTTCAGTTTTCCTTTGTTTGTTTATGTTCTTTTGCTTACATATCTTTTATAATTTTGCTTGATTGCTTAATTATGTATACCCAATCATTTTCATTTATCCTTTCAGGTACATGAAAAGTAGTTCAAGCTCCAACTTGCCAATTGAATTAAGAAGTGGGAGAGTAGTAAAGCGAGTATCAAGAGAGAGACGACCAAGAAAAGTTCCAAGAACCGGAAGTGCACCTCCAATTCCGGGGACACACGACTCTCCAAAGATCTCACCACCACGAAGAGTAGAAATGGCAGACCTCAATGATGGAGCAGTGCCACTGATAGAGGCAGAGGAAGAGGAGCTTCCGTTGAGTCACTACTCCAATCCAAGCATTGTGAATACTCCATCGTGTATCGTGCATCCACATCCGCAGTTGGCATATGAGATCAAACACACCATTCTATCCATTCTACCTTCTTTCCATGGAACATCAAGAGAAAGACCCTATGGACACATCATAGATTTTGAGACCATATGCAGCACTCTAAGTCGTGGACTCTTATCCTATGATGAATTGAAGCTTCGCCTTTTCCCATTCTCACTCAAGGAGAAAGCAAAGGTGTGGTTTCATAAGCTCAAGCCAAGGAGTATTTTCAGTTGGGATGACATGCAGAAGGTATTCCTTAATGCCTATTTTCCTCATCATCGGACTACAGCCATGAGGAATCAGCTCACAACGTTCATGCAAGAAGAGCGTGAGACAATTTATGATGCTTGGGAGCGCTTCAAAGATTTGGAGCTTGCATGTCCACACCATGGCATAAGCAAGTGGCAGCTGGTATTCTCCTTCTACAATGGTTTATTTGAAGATGATCGTAGAAGGCTTGATAATGCTTGTGGTGGAAATTTTCAAAAGAAGGGACCCAATGCCGCTTGGGACATCATTGAAGAAATTGCAGTTCAATCCGGGCAATGGGATCACCATGACCGAAGGAGGGATACACGGATGATGGAGAGTGAAGAAAGAGATGTAATGCCTCAAAGGGGAAGAGTACATGGTCTTGTTGAGAGTCAATCTAGAGCAGTTCATGGTGCTTCTCAGATTCAACAAGTTGATCATCTCATGAATGCAAAGTTTGAGCAATTAGAAACTGCCATGAACTCAAAACTTGACCTATTGCTCAAGAAGCAAGGAGGAGCAGCCAATTCCTCTTCAAGCAACCAAGCACATGCAATCTCCACTGCATGTTTTTACTGTGGCTCATCCACTCATGAAGCCATAGATTGTGAGTTCTATGTGGCTGCAGTGGGACAAGAGGTTGTAAATGAGCAGCTCTATAGTGTTGGCAAGTTCAATGACAAGGTATTCCCTTCAAGGCTCAACCAGCAACCTTCGTATGTATATGGCAAAAGAGATGCTGGAAACTACTCCTTGATGAATAATCAAGTCAAGACATATCAAGGAGGAAATCAAGGGCAGCTAGGCCCTAGCACATTTCCAAATAGAGCTCCAAATCCTATGTACTCACAAGGAACAAGCAGCTCACAACCCCTTCAGAGGCAGAGCTACTATCAACCACCTCCTGGTTTTGAGCATAGTGGAGGGCAACAACCAGCTCAAGACACAACGGAACCAAGCATGAAAGAGATGCTGAATGCCCTTACTCGAAGCCAATTGAAATCTGATCAAAAACATGATTCATTATGTGATCAGGTTTCTATGATAAATCAAGGGATGAGGAAGCTAGAAATGGAAGTAGGGAACATTTCAAAACAACTTCAGTCAAGGCCACAAGGCGCACTTCCATCACAAACAGAGCAGAATCCTAGGCATGAAAGTGCGAAGGCGATCACCACCCTTCGATCAGGTAGGTCCTATGACAACTTGATCAATTATGACCCCCATGCTCATAATGATACCCCCTCTTCATCTACTCCTTTCATGGGACCTTGTTTAAATTCTGAAATTATATATGAGGAGAATGGGGTTGGAGGGGAAGAAAATGTACCCTCCAACAATTTGGAGAGTGGTGATGATATTGTTGTGAAACATGGGAGCAATAAGGGGGTGGATAAGGCAGCCGGTAGGGAAGAAAATGTACCTACCGGAGAAGAGGAAGAAGATTCACAGTACTGGAGAGAACATGCATAAGAAGAAAGTTGGGGAAGACTTGAGAAAAGAAAGGAAGACAAAGCAGAAGCAAATCCGTCCGGACGCCAAGCAGTGCCGTCCGGACTCCGGTCAGGAATTTCAGTTTGCCCGACAAATCCGTCCGGACGCCAGTCAGTGATTTCTGAGAAAAATGTAAATCCGAGTGATCCGTCCGGACGGATGTTGATGGCGTCCGAACGTCTGGGAGCATTTCAGAATGGCAATTCTATTCCGAGTTCAATTACTCAAGTGTACAAACCTTCATCCACAAGTGTCTTCAACAATGAGGAAGGCATACCATTGGGAAAGGGCTTTGGACAACTTTCTCTTGATCCAGATTATGAGAGGCAAGATTACAACAAGAGGAAGAAGAGGGATAAAGAAGTAACATTTGAGAAGAATGAAGGAGTTGGAAGCAGCTCACAATTGCCATATGCCGATATTCCTAGAAGGAGTAACTTGAGCATACCTCCCTTGAATGTTACAACTCCTCAAGTGCCTCTACCATTTCCACAAGCTCCAAGGAAAGAGGAATTGCAGAAGAAAAACAACAAGCATCGAAGAGAGTTCATCGAACTGTTTCAGAAGGTCAACATCAACATACCTCTCTTAGATGCCATCAAGCAGTTTCCTCCTTATGCCAAGTTCTTGAAGGAGCTATGCACCAATAAGAGGAAGTTCATGAAGGATGAGCAGATCATTTTGAGTGAAGATGTTTCAGCGGTGCTGCAAGGGAAGCTTCCTCCAAAGCTTAATGACCCCGGTTCTTTCACAGTTCCATGCATTATTGGCAACAAGGGGTTTGACAAAGCTATGCTGGACTTAGGTGCTTCAATCAACCTAATGCCATATGATGTATACAGGACTCTTGCTTTGGATGACATTAAGCCAGCCAAGATCTCACTCAAGCTAGCGGACCGAAGTCAAGTTGTGCCAATGGGGATGGTTGAAGATGTCCTTGTGAAGATTGGAGAGTTGCTTATACCGGCAGATTTTGTGATCCTTGATATGAAGGACATTGCTAGTGGAGGAGAGGAAGAGATGCCTATTCTCTTTGGGAGACCTTTTATGGCCACAGCTGGTACGAAGATAGATGTCAAGGAAGGAATTCTCACCATGACGGTCTTCGACACCACCATTGGGTTTCGAATCTTTGATGCCATTAGAAGTCCATTGCCCTTGGGAGATTGCTTCAAGATTGATGTGGTGGATGAAGCTGTAGCAACTTCCTTCATTGAGACCAACTCTAAGGATCCATTGGAGACTTCACTTGCATATCCTGATATGGATTTTCTTGATGAGGAAATAGTGGATGCAACTCTTGCATTGACCACTACGCCACCAACTTCTATTCCATACCGCATTCAGCCACTTACGGTATTGGAAACTCCACCTAGTTGTCTACCAAAGTTGCAGCCCTCTATCTTGGCACCTCCAAAGTTGGAAATGAAGCCACTTCCCTCTTCTTTGAAGTATGCATTTCTAGGTGATGATGAGACACTTCCTGTGGTTGTTTCTTCTAAACTCTCATCATGTGAAGAAGAGAAGTTGCTTGGAGTTTTGAGGGGACATAAGGCTGCCCTTGGATGGACCATTGCTGACATTAAGGGGATTAGTGCAAGTGTGTGCACACATAACATCTATATGGAGGAAGGGTGTAAGCCAACAAGAGATCCTCAAAGGAGATTGAATCCACCTATGATGGAGGTGGTGAAGAAGGAGGTCACCAAACTCCTTTATCATGGTATTATTTATCCAATCTCTGATTCAAAATGGGTGTCACCAGTCCAAGTGGTACCTAAGAAAGGAGGATTGACCATTGTTAAGAATGACAAGGGAGAAGATGTTCCTCAAAGAGTGCAAAATGGTTGGCGGGTGTGCATCGATTATAGGAAGCTTAATACTGCTACACGAAAAGATCATTTCCCTCTTCCTTTCATTGATCAGATGCTCGAGAGGTTAGCGGGTCATTCTTATTTCTGTTTTCTGGATGGGTACAGCGGGTACAATCAGATTGTTATAGCTCCTGAGGACCAAGAAAAGACCACTTTCACTTGTCCTTTTGGCACTTTTGCTTACCGCCGCATGCCATTTGGATTGTGTAATGCTCCTGCAACTTTTCAGAGGTGTATGATGGCCTTGTTCCATGACATGACGGAGAACTTCATGGAGATCTTTATGGATGATTTTTCTGTCCATGGTAACTCATTTGAGGAATGCCTAGCACATTTGACTCTTGTGCTTAAGAGGTGTGTAGAAAAAAATCTTGTACTCAATTGGGAGAAGTGTCATTTTATGGTGAATGAGGGCATTGTTCTTGGCCATGTGATTTCTAGAAGGGGAATTGAAGTAGACAAGGCCAAGGTTGAGCTTATGCAAAAGCTACCACACCCGGTGAATGTAAAGGGAATCAAGAGTTTCTTGGGCCATGCCGGTTTCTATCGGAGATTCATTAAGAACTTCTCAAAAATCTCAAAGCCGTTATGTGACTTACTTTCCAAGGATGTGCCTTGGAATTTTGATGAGAAGTGCATTTCAGCCTTTAAAGAAATCAAGGAGCAGTTGATTAGTGCTCCTATCATGTGTGCACCAGATTGGGGGCTGCCATTTGAGTTAATGTGTGATGCATCTGATTATGCTATGGGTGCAATTTTGGGGCAGCGGAAGGACAAGCATCTACATGTCATTTACTATGCTTCTCGAACTTTGAATGAGGCACAAGTAAACTATACAACAACAGAGAAAGAGCTCTTGGCCATCATCTTTGCTGTAGAGAAATTCAGGAGCTATCTCATTGGCTCCAAGGTGATTGTGCACACTGATCATGCAGCTTTGAAATATTTAATGACAAAGAAAGATTCAAAGCCTCGTCTTATACGGTGGATGTTGTTGCTGCAAGAGTTTGATTTGGAGATTCAAGATAAACCGGGGAAGAAGAATGTGGTAGCTGATCACCTGTCAAGACTTGAGGAAGGCGGTGATGATACCACCATTCCTTTGATTGAAAGCTTCCCGGATGAGAACATTCTTGCTGTTCACACCACCACTAATGAGCTTCCATGGTATGCCACTTTGGTTAACTACTTAGTTAGTGGAGGCACATATAGACCGGAAGGGGCTACATCACAAGATATGAAGAAGCTGAAGAGAGATGCCCAAACTTTCATCTGGGATGATCCTTACTTGTGGAAAGAAGGGAAGGATCAGATTTGGAGAAGATGCATTCCGAAGAGTGAAGTTCCACACATATTGGAACATTGTCACACTTATTCTTGGGGTGGACATTTTGGAGGAAAGAAAACAGCCTTCAAGGTTCTACAAGCTGGTTTCTATTGGCCTACACTCTTCAAAGACTGCCATGAATTTGCTCTCACATGTGATCGCTGCCAAAGAGTTGGCAACATTTCAAGAAGAGATCAAATGCCCCTCACCAACATTTTTGAGTTGGAAATATTTGATACATGGGGGATTGACTTCATGGGACCATTCCCAAGTTCATTTGGTTTCTTATACATATTGGTGGCAGTTGACTATGTATCAAAGTGGGTAGAAGCACAGGCCACAAAGACAAATGATGCCAAGGTAGTGACTAAGTTCATAAAGGAACACATTCTTTCTCGGTTTGGCACACCTCGGTTCATTATAAGTGATGGAGGATCTCACTTCATCAACAAGACATTTGCTGCTCTCATGGCAAAATATGGAGTCAAGCACAAAGTAGCAACTCCATATCATCCTCAAACCAATGGTCAAGTTGAGATTTCCAACCGAGAGATCAAGTCCATCCTAGAGAAGGCTGTTAACACCACAAGGAAAGATTGGAGCACCAAACTTTTTGACGTGTTGTGGGCATACCGAACTGCTTATAAGACTCCTTTGGGTATGTCTCCGTATAGACTTGTCTATGGCAAGGCATGCCACATGCCAGTAGAGCTGGAGCATCGGGCATTTTGGGCTGTGAAAACCATGAATTGGGATCTCAGAGCAGCCGGTGATAAAAGGAGGCTAGATTTGAATGAGCTTGCAGAAATTCGCAATGAGGCTTATGAGAGTGCAGCCTTGTTCAAGGAGAAGACTAAAGCCTGGCATGACAAGAAGCTAAGGTTGAAGGAGTTTGCTTCTGGTGACAAGGTGTTGTTGTACAACTCCAAACTGAAGTTGTTTCCAGGAAAGCTTCGATCTAGATGGACCGGCCCCTATGAAGTTATTGAGGTATTTCCTCATGGAGCTGTGGAAGTGAAAAGCCTTCATGATGGGAGTACCTTCAAGGTTAATGGGTAGAGACTGAAATTGTACTATGGTGGCATGTTCAACGCTCATGAGGAGGTTGCTCGGTTCATCGATGTGTCCACCGACCAGTGAGAAGGAAGAAAGACCGGCTTGAGGTCTCTAAAAACAAGCGCTCATGGGGAGGCAGCCCCATATTTCCCTTACTTGAAGCACATCAAGTGGATCGTCACCAAAGGTCGTGAGCATGGAGTGCAAGGTCTTGAAACCTTGTTATGGTGATCATTCATGTTTAAATCGGAAAGCAAGCACTTCAAGGGGGAGCATTCTAAACTTTGTTTATTTGCATGTGTGTTTTGTGTTTTACCTTATGTGTTTATTTGCTTGCTTGTGTGATGGTTTGAGTTCTTCCCTCCCTGCTTTGAATGTTTATTGAGGACTTTCTATCCATATAGAACTTTGTTAAACCCAAGTGTGAGGGAACTTGTGTTAGGAAACCTTTAGAAAATCGTTTTGGGCAAGAAAAATGAGAAAGTGGGGTGTTGGCGTCCGGACACCACTTGTCCGTTCGATGGCCTGGAATGCTTCTGGAATTGATTTTACACATAATCCGTCCGGACACCCACTTATAGTGTCCGGACGCTTATCTCGGGAAGCTACTGGAATGATTTTTCACTTCATCCGTCCGGGCACCCCATGTAGTGCTCGGACGCCTGGCACGGGTTAGGGTTCTGAAGCTGATTTCGCTAGATCCGTCCGGGCACCCCATGTTGGTGTCCGGACGCCACGAACGTATTTCGAAAAAAAAATAGGGCGTCCGGGCATTAAACCCTAGCCGCCTCTCCTCTTTTCCCATTTCTCTCGAAAGCTCTCTCACCCTAAACCTTAGAAACCCAGAAAATCTACCCCATTTCATCACTGTTGGCCGGGAATCACTCAAATCTTTCCAATTTCCAAGTCAAATCGAGAGGGAAAGAAGGATTCTCGTCAGATTCTTGGGATTTCTTCACCAATTTCGTGATTTTTTCTTCAAGAGGTTCGGTGATCTCTTTTCTCAAATTGCCGATCCTTATTGCTTATTTGGTTGATTATTTGTTGGATTGGTTGTGTTTCCTTGTTGAAGTCTTGTCGGATTTCATGATTATTGCATCAATTTCGTGATTTGGCACCATTGTTCTTAAATTTCCAGATTTGTTCTTCACCGTGAATAGTACCCGAATTTGGGGATTTCGGATTTCGTTGCTTGTTTGATTGGTTTGGTTGAGTTTCCTTGATAAATTCATGTCGGGTTTTGAGATTATTGCTTCGAATTCATGAAATTGAAGCATAGAACATGAATTTCCAGATTGTTCTTCATTATGAATAGTATCCGCGTTCTTGGATTTCGGATTTGGGCTTTTATTGGTTGGATTTCTTGTGATTTCGTGTTGATTCCTTGTTGATTCTTATGGTTAATGCCCCGATTTCATGAAATTCCATTGATGTTCTTGAGTTTCCAGAATTTTTCTCTAATTTGAACAATGCCAAGTTGAATCAATTCCGAAATTGGTTGGTGTTTACTGCCTAATTGGTTGATTGTTTGTGTATTTGTGTTGAAGTTACTTCGGGTATTGCGATTGTTGAGTTGTTTTCGTCAAGATTTTGCATCAATGTTCTTGAATTTTCAGATTACCTCTTTGCTGTAAATAGTGCCTGAAATCAGTAATTTTGGGATTTTGATTGTGCTATTGAGGTTTGTGATGATGCTTTGAGAAACCAGTGACCCCTTTAAGTTGATCGGTGATTGCATTATTGTTTTGATTTGAAATTTCACCATGGTTATTGATTGACTTTGAACTTAGAATGGGATTTGTGGTGAAATAACTTATTGGAACTGAGGACATAGTGAAATTCTTTCTCAATGCATAACTGTGGGGGTCGAAAAATGGAAGTTTTGTGGATTAATGAGCCTTGTAGTTTCTGTTTCGAGCTTTGGTTTCAAGATTTTGCATCATGTTCAGAAATTCGTGAAATTTGATTATTGAAATGCATGATGAACTAACCTTAAGGGTTTGTCCTTACCTTTTTGCTCATTGATTCGTTTTGATAATAATGAGGCCATTGCTTTGTGAATTATTGGTTGGATGTACTTTGAGACTTTGTGTAAATTATGGTCTTTGGAAAAGTCAATTCTTAAAGTTTTGTCTCAAAGTGTTTTGGGTGTTTTGATGTTTGGACAACAAGGGTGTGTTTGTGGTGGTATGTTGTACAGCTGTGATTGATTGTTGCTTGATGTTTTGAGTGCAGGTACCATCACCGCCCCTATCTCATCATGCCTCGAGCAAAGCGCACCGGAGATGCTTCTTCTTCCACTCCACCTCCAACGAAGAAGACCAAGGAGAACCAGAGTGCTCTCACTAGGGAGATTTTTTCTGAGCGAAACTTTGATTTGACCCCTGCAGCTAACATTAGACGCTCTCCTGCCTTGGATCTCCTTAGAGAGTGTATAGTCTCCCAGTCCCTCAGAAACCTGGCATGCTGCAATGAAGAGTACAATGAAACCTTGGTGAGGGAGTTCTATCATAGGTTTCCCGGGGGGATAGAAAACCATGTGAGGGAGGTGAAGTTCAAGGTGAGGGGGAAGACGATCACCTTGGACCGTGAGCTTATTGAGGCGGTTCTTGAGCTGCCTCATGTGTCAGATGCTGATGAGGTTTCTTACTTTGCAGCCATTGGTCCCATTTCCACTTCAGCCCTTCATGATACCACGTACACTGACCCTAGAGCTGTAGTAACCCAGGGCTCCTCTTGCATAAAGGGGAGTCTCATGACGGAGGCATATCGAGCCTTGTGGTTGTTTGTTCGGTACAACCTCATCCCTACCTCTCAGAAGGCCGAGGTACCCATCGAGAGCTGCAAGCTCTTGGTTCAGATGAGGACTGGAGAGAGGCCCATTCCTTACGCCCGTCTCATCCTGAGTGCCATCATAGGGAGTGCGGGGAGGACGTTCCTATTTTTCCCCTGTGTTATCACTAGGATATGCCGCCACCTTGGGGTCCGTGAGGATACTCGAGATTTGTTCATTAGGGACATAGGGATCCTAGATGAGCGTATTTTTGCTCGTAGTGTCACACAGGTTAGGAGGACCCAGCCACCACCACCCCCACAGCCACAGCCAGACCCACAGCCACATCCCTCTGTTCCATTTGGAGGAGATGCCCCTGGTTCTTCCCAGTCCTTACCCTTTGATCCTAGCCTTGTGGACCCGCATACACATGCTATGATTCAGTATTACCACGGGCTCACTATGGGTCGATTTGATGCTATGGAGAGCCGACTGGGAGGCAGACTAGACACTATGGAGGAGCTGATTCGACAGATTGCAGACATGATGCCCCGAGATGATCAGGGAGGAGCAGAGCAGACCGAGGATGTTGATGAGGGGCCAGGCGATACTAGTTGATGTTTATATATTTTGACTGATTAGCATATTTCAGTTGTATTGTGGTTTGTTTCAGTTGCACTTGGATTTGTTTGAGTTCGATTATTGCATGTTTTGGGATTTTTCTCCTTGTTAGTTTTTCTGACCAGTTTATTATAGAACTTTTTAGCCAATGGTTTGATTTTGATAATGCACTCTTGTGGTATTAATTGGCTAAAGATTTATTGTGAATGTGTGTTTGTGTTCTGTTCAATTGATTGTGTTGTTTGTTTATTGTGTCCCTCACCCATTGAGATTGTCATATTCACTTCAACATTGGGGACAATGTTCATTTTATGTGTGGGGGTGAGGAAAGAGAGAAAATAGAGAGGAAAATAAGCAAAAAATTGAAAAATTTCGAATTTTGGGAAGTTAGAATCGATGAATCCGTCCGGACGCCCTGACCCACGTCCGGACGGCGGTACCTCATTTGTGAAATTTGGCTTCTTGGTTTGCAGTTTGTGTTTGATTATTGTGTTTCTGATTTTGAATTAGGTTTGTTATTGTTTGTTCTTTCAAAAAAAAAAATAATAATAATAATAAAAAAAATAATAATAATAAAAAAAATATATATATATATATAATAATAATAATAATTTTGTCTTCACTGTTTATAATTACTTTAGTGATAACTGTTTAGAGTTATTGTTTACTGTTGGGCTTGTGTATTGGTATTGGGCCTTAGGCCCATTTCAGTGTCTGTTAGAGTTTTGGGCCTTGCTGTTAGTGTTAGGCCCATTAGTGTGCTGGCCCATCAATAAGGGCCGTAGTCTACGCGGCCCTGCCCACTCTAAAGCCCAGACCAAACTGATGGTCCAAGCCCATTTAGAGTGTCGGCAAGAGTCCACGCGTGTCACACGTGGTTGGACTGTTTACTTTACGACTTCTGCGTAAAGTTGTGAATAAAATAAGGAGAAAAATTTTGATTGGGCCGTGCAGCGACTTTTGGGTCGGCTGATTAGTTAATAATATCCGCACGCGTGTCCACTGTGCCCTTTGCGACTTTCGTCGCTCGATCCGCAATTTGCGGATCTCTGTCCTTGACTTTTGACACGCGTCCGTTTTGTGTCCGTTGCTTGCCCTTCGTGTCTGTCTGAGTGTAATGAGTTGAGTCATTTTCGAAAGATTTCCCTTAGTGCGTCTCTCTCTCATCTCTCAGTTTCTCCGATTTTCTCTCAAGTGTTCTTGAGTTCTTCGTGTGTTCTTCAGTTTTTCCCAGAAAATACTCCTAAACCCAGAAAGTCGATCTCCCTCCCAACCCAGAAATGGCCAAGAGAGTGAATTCATTTAGTGATTTGTTTCAGGCAGGTCCTTCAGGGAGTCAAATCTTTGAAGGTCTGGATGAAATGATTCCACCGAGCATGCTCAATAGCGCTGATGCTAGCATGCCGACCGAGCCACAACCGCAACCACTACCCCAAGCACCAATCTTGGTTGCTGATTCACCTGCCGAGCCGGAAGCTGCTCCTGTCTATAGGAGACTCCCGAGGACAAAATACACCAAGGCTCAGAGAGAAGCATTGCAGGCTTTCTTTACGGTGTACTCTCACCCCACCAAGCCACAAAGAGAAAGATTTGGTCCAAAAATCGGGCTAGAGGAAGACCAGGTCTATTATTGGGGGACGAGAAATAGGAAGAAGTTCGGTATCAAGTCATCTGAGCAGCGTATTGCCGAGCTAGAGAGAAGAAACGACAAGCTGGAGAGCAAAAACGAGGAGCTTCAACTGCAAAATCAACGACTCGTCGATGCTCTCCACAGCGGCATATGTCCCAATTGCGGAGGTCCTGTTCCGCACTCAGATGTGCCACGGCGAAGGCTCGAAGTTGTCCCTCCACAACAAGAGCCTCTTCTAGAGTTGTCCGACGATTCGATCGACTTGGACCACTTGAGACGAGATGTGCGGAGCCTCATGCCTACACTTGTCGAGCGGCCATCCGTACCGGTGCCATCTACTATTCCGGGATCTGCTCTCATGATTTTGTCGGAATCCACACCGACTTGATCTCGGATATGGCCCGTAAGGCCAAACACGAGCTCTTGCTCATGGCCACTGCCGGTTTTCCTTTGTGGATTTGTTCACCGACTCCCGACACTTCTATTCATCCCGAAACTCTTAATCGTGCCGAATACTTGCAGGTGTTTCAACGAGGTGAGCCTGCACCGTACTTCAAGATGGAATCCTCGAGACACTCGGCAACCATTCACCTTCTTCCGACCACCATTGTGGAAATTTTAATGGATGTTGGTCGATGGTTGCCCGTCTTCTGTAGCATGATCACAAACGCCCAGACGTTGGAGATCTTACCCCCCAACAACATAGAAGGCTACAAGGAGCAGATGCAAGTGATGTCGGCCGAGTTTCTGGTGCCATCTCACATCGTTTCGACTCGTGAAACCCAGTTTGTTAGGTACTCTCACCAACAACTGGATGGAAGTTGGGTCGTTGTGGATGTCTCAGTGGATGAACTGCGTTCAAATCCAAAGCCCTCAGTGAGATCTATTTGTCGAAAACGTCCTTCCGGATGCCTGATTCGTGATTTGCAGAATGGATCATCCCTTGTCACTTGGGTAGAGCACGTGGATGTGCGCGAGAAAGAGATGAAAGCCATTTTCGAACCTTTTGTTCATTCAGGGTTCGCTTTTGGTGCGAAGCGTTGGATCTCAACGCTTCAAAGGCAAGCTGAGCGCTACATGTGCGCCACAGGTATCCACACAACACCCAGTGACTCTATCATTTCGCCTGAAGGGAGAAGAGGCCTTGCAGAAATGGCAAACCAGATGGCGATCTGTTTCTTTAACGATATCAGCAATTCCACATATCATCACTGGACTTGTTCGAACCGGACAAGAGATACTCGAATGGAGGTTAGGACCAACAAGAGAAGGGGAGATCCGAGCAAGCCCCCTGGAGTCAATCGTACTGCTGGTTGTTCTGTTGTACATCTATCCCATCACACCAGAATCTTTGAGTTCCTCAAAGACGTGCAGACAAGACCGCAATGGGATAGTATGTCGATGGACAGCTCGGTACGTGTGCTAGCAAACTTCACCATCGGTCTTGACCCGCGCAATCAGATTTCAGTATTGGCCATCGATAATCACAACGACTTCCTCATTCTCCAAGAGTGTTGCACCGATGCAACGGGGTCGTCTATAATTTATGCGCCGATCAACCATTCCATTCTCCAGTGTTTGCTATGTGGAGCTGACCCGGGGCCATTTCCATTGATGCCATCAGGCTTCTCCATTCTGCCTAATATATCCGGATGCATTCTTGATGGAACACTACTTACTATAGTGTTTCAGATCTCAATGAGGGCTACATCAGCCAAATCTGCCGTGGAGTCGGCAACTAACCTTATCCAGGACACGCTCAAACGGATCAGTGCCGCAGTCAACTAAGGAGCAAACGTCGGATGCAAGGCCTTGCTATGCCTTGTTTGTGACTGTTGGTGACTTGTTTTGGGAGGAACTTCACACGCTTCAAAGGGGAGTATTTCTGTTTGTTTTACCATTTATATAACTGTTGTGTGTTGTTGTGTGTTTATTTCTATTTGTTTGTGTTTCAATTCAATAACCCTGCTTGGATTCTTCATTTCAGAGATTTATCTGTCTAACTTTGAGGACAATGTTTAATTCGAGTGTTGAGGGACGGTTTCATGTTCTTTGCTGAAAAAAAAAATATATATATATATATATATATCGACTAGTTGTTTCTAAATTTAATTACTTAGTTGTTTCTATTTTCTACTGTAACAATATATCGACTATATCATACTCACTCCCTTGGTAGCGTTGAACCTACCATTGCACTAAGTGAGTCACTGTGGTCACGTATTGTTACCTTAATAAAAATAAAAAAAATAAAAATTGGCTTTGTTTTGTGTCTGTGTTGCACTCTGTGTTCTTTCCAATCCCAGTGATGATTTGAGTTTACCTTGTTGTGATTTTGAGAATATTGATTATATGCTGAGGTTTTTAGTGATTTGCTTTGGATTTAATCTGCACAATTTATGACTGCTCGAAATTTCATGTACACCATGCCTTTGTTAATTAATTGATTGCAATCTGAGAAGCATAACTAGACTGTGTATTGACACGCATATCCAGAAACTGTGAGGATTTGAACCTATTGAATATTCATATGTATGCATCTTTCATACATTTTTCCTTCTGGTGTACACAATTCATGAGTTTTGAACCTAGAACTTGCTTAATATCTCTCGAAACATTTTGTCATGCATGATACATCTTGGAAATGATTAAGGCACTAGGAATCCACCATGGCCAAATGAGCATTTGTCCTTGAACTGTGAATATCATTAGTTTGCCCTGTTTGAGCCTATCTGTTAGCCTTTCGTTTCTTTCCACCACAAATGTCTTTCCCTAAACTTAAACACTATCCTTCCCTTTCCAAGCAATTTGGTAAGTGATTTGAGATTATTGCTGTTGTTTAAAAATGTGAGTTTGGGAGTTTTGACAAAAGAATAAGTGTGGGGGAGTAACTTGTTGTAGTTGTTGTTTAGTTTGTGATTTACAAAGAAAGAAAAAAAAAAGAGGAGAAAGAAAAAAAAAAAAAAAAAGGAAGAAAAAAAATATATATATAAAGGAAGTTTGTTTAGCTGTTTTGAATTCAATAAATATTGAAGTGAGTCTAATAAGCATCTTAGAGTTCTTAAATTGTAAAATCTCGACAAGTGCATTACTTGCTAAGTTGCTTGGAATTTGTGATATCCATTCCACTTCATTTCTGTAACCCCTCACCCTTAGCCCCATTTCAACCAATAAAAGTCCTTCTGATCCAAGATTTTTGTGCATGATTTGTAGAGATGAGATTGACTAGCAAGCTTATGGGAACATTTCTTATGTAATTGTTTTGAGAGTAAACAGTTTAGCCCTAAACACTCGAGCGGAAATATTTAGTGATCATTGCGAGTTTTAGCGGTTAATCATATTTGGTTATGCCTATCAGATTGTTTGAGATTGATTGTACTTAAGGTTTCCACACACTTCACCCGAGCATGAATGAAATGTGCATGTTAAACACTTAGCAAATTCTTTAACCCTCGGCATATAGTTTTTATTCTCCTGATTATAATTCATCTGAACTCGCTGAGGGTTATGGTTGGAAAGGATTATTATTCTGTGTTCACCCATTCTGTAAGTTTTTCTTCTACTTTATATTGTTTGTTTGCTTGAGGACAAGCAAAGTTTAAGTGTGGGGGTGTGATTAGCGTGTATTTTACGTGTTAAGTATACTTCTAATTACTTGGATTATATTATTCCGAGAGTTTATTTTATGTTTAACGTGTGTTTTTATGTTAATAGGGTGAATAAATGTGTAGCAGTTATCTACACTCGAACGTTGCATTATGGAAGTTCTTATTGCAAATTCCGAACTCCAGCGACTTTCCGATGCACCACCACCACCATTGGCGGCACAACGACCGGACCACCACCACCCCAGGGGTGGTGCACTTCAAGCACCAGCTGTCTATATGGTGCAGCCATCACCATCTTATCATGCAAAAAGGGTGACTAGGAGGGAATTTTGGATTTGTCCCCTTATCCTTGACTTTGGAGGAGGGGGGATGAGTCATGGGGGCTGACAAGGCAAGAAAGGAGGCAGAGGATAGGGAGGAGAGCAGCCAGGAAGAAAAGAGACACAACCCCCCAAGAAAAATTGCAAGAATTCTCTCAACCAAGCCTTCCAAAATCTGCCCAGACGTCCTATCCGTCCGGACACCGAGAGGTGACGCCCGGACGCCAGTGTCGGCTGCCCGAGTTGTTCTTCAATTTACACCATTTTCCACCATCCGAATCACCTGGAGTCCTTCACGAAAGTTGTTCCTAAGACCTTAATCTGTTTAGGAGACCAACTTTCATCACAATTCCATCTCATCCATTGCACATTTCCTCTGGAGACATCAAGAAGTACCAAGGAGCAAACCTTGGGAGACTTGGAAGCTAAAAGGAGTGAAGAGGAGGGAGTTAGCATCATACTTGAGACATCAAGAGCTGCTGGATTTCATCACTGAGATTTTCTCAACTCTCTCTTTACTTTTATTTAGATTTTCCATATGTTCAGATTTGTATTCATGATGTATACTTCAAGTATGTGTGAGTAGTTCTTAAGGTTGGGGGCTAGGGTTGTGTGCTCTAGCCCATGATGATGTTTGATGATTATTCTTGAACATATTCTGCTCATTGATTCAGTTTGTGGATTTGTTCTTTGCTGGAATACAATTATGTGAGATGCTTGTTTAGGAATTGATAGTTCTTGAGCATGTGTTAGGCTTAATTGGTTAAGAGTGTTTGCTATCAACTTATTCTCTTAAGTATTTGGCATTGAGCATGATGAGATTGAATATAATGTTTACCTTGTTTGAATCCTGATTCTTGGCACCCTATGCCTATTTAATTACTTGGGGACCTTTAACGAGGCTTAGGTAATTGGATTAGGAAGTCTTTGATGTCCATAATACGGCTCAAAGTAGTCTTTTAAGAATCGTTCCTAGAACCTTAAGATGGTAAAGGGAAGGGGATTTGATCCTTGGCTAGATCATTGTGCATGTTCCTGAATGTTGTTATTCATCAGATTGGGTTGGAGTTGACCCGAAACCCCAATCGTTTTCCAATTTAAATCAATCAAAATTCACATCTTTGTTGAGCTTGACACCCTCAACACTTCAATCATTTCACTGTTTTTACTTATGTTTTTGCTTGTTTAGTTGTGTTCCTTGATGAGTTGGGTTGATCTTTGTCACTCAAGAGTGACACCACTTGAAAACACTACACTCACACACTGCATATAATCCATTTCACAGTACATATGTCATCTCTAGTCTCACCATATTCGTGCTAAATTCACTTAGTTCATGCATCACCTATAGGGATTTTGGGCCTTCCAATCCCTTGGGTACGACATTCCCCGGTCTTAATCTATACATCCACACATTTTTGACAAGCATATAGGCACGTTTTTATAAGCTAGACTATACGACACGTCAGTAGTGGTTGTGGCTCGGTCGGCATGCTAGCATCGGCGCTATTGAGCATGCTTGGTGGAATTATTTCATCCAGGCTTTCAAAGATTTGACTCCCTGAAGGACCTGCCTGAAACAACTCGCTGAAAGAATTAACTCTTTTGGCCATTTCTGGGTTGGGAGGGAGGATAGTTTTCTGAGTTTGGGAGGTTTTCTGGGAAAACTAACTAAGAACACGAAGAACAGATGAAGAACAAGCGAGAGAAAACGAGAGAGAGAGAGAGACTAAGGGAAAAACGTGAAATGACTAAGGAAACTAACGCAAACAGAAGGGAATGGGAAAGGAGCGGACGCACGCACACACACGTGCGACAGACACATATCCGCAATTTACGGATCGAGCGACGAAAGTCGCAACGAAAACGACCGCGTGTCACAAAAGTTGCAAAGGGAATAGCGGACACGCGCGCGGAAATTATTAAACTAACTAATTTTTTTGTTTATTATTCGGCCGACGACGAAGTCGTTTGTCGGCCCAATAACGATTTTTCAATTTTTTATTTTTTTTATTTTTTTAATCAAAACTTTAAGAAAAAGTCGTAAAGTGAACAGTGAAACGCGTGTAACATACGCGCCAACGGAATTATTGAGTTGTCGACACTCTAAAATGGGCTTGGGCCATCGGACATGGCCTGAGCTTTAAAGTGGGCTGGGCCAAAGAAAACTCTGGCCCATTATTGGTGGGCCTACACTAATGGGCCTAAAACAAACAACAAATTTTTTTATTTTATTTTTACTATGGCCCGACAACAAATTAAAGCCCGAATCAACCTAATTGGGCTTGAGTTACGGGTTTTGGGTTTTCAAAATGAAAAGGGCCCAATGGGCCAAATTTATTGAATTGAAAACTTTTTTTTTTTTTTTCGAAACCCAAAACCCAAACCGACTAAACAAATGGGCTTAAGGCCCAATACTATACAACAAGCCCAACTAAAAATAGTGAACTAGAGATAAAAAGTAAAATTAAAGAAACAATAACTACAAATACTAAAAGTGTAAGGGCAAAATATTTGCTATTGGCTATTTCCTATTTAACAAAACCTCTTCCCTTGTATTAGCATTCTATTGTATTCAATGCTAGGTTGTTTAAGGGATTAGGAATAGTGGCTTAGGTTGTTCTTGCTCGAGATGGTTCGTGAAGACGCCTTTCTTATCCGGTCTTTTCTCCGGACTTCGATTATTGTTCATCGAAGGTTTCGTTCAAGCATCTCAAGGTATGAATCATGCACATGCATTTCATACATTTTGTTTATGCTTAAATAGTAGCACAAATATCTTAGGTTTGCTAGAAATTAATTAAATTTCATTTGGTTAAGCAAACATTTATTTTTAAGATATTTTTCTGTTTTTGCTACAGTGTACTGTTCATGTGCTACAGTGTTACTGTTCATATGAACAGTGCGATCGATCGCCTGGAATCGTGCGATCGATCGTCAATGGTGTTGTTGGAGAATCTGCCCGTTGAGATTTAAAAATGTAGCCGTTGCTACAGTGTTACTGTTCATGAACAGTACCACTGTTCATGAATAGTGACGATCGATCGCATGAACAGTGCGATCGATCGCCCGAGCGCCTGTTTTGTTTTCTATAAATAGAATCCTTCGGTTTTCATTTGTTCTAACTCTTCCAACTCTTTCCCCATCGTCTAAAAACACTTTGAGAGAGTTTTCTGGTATATTTGAGTGATCCTAGTTCCATGTTTTAGGTTCCTCATCTTAAATCTCCATTATAATCCTTTGCTAAACACTTTGATTTGCATATGTATGCTAGTTTAGCCTATGTTTAGGATTTAGGAGATTCCATTCAATTCTAGCAATTGTTCCATGTTGAATTGCTGAATTGATTGATTGAATCTTTAGTTTCAATCTTCTTTGTTGTTTGTTTTGTTTAGCTAATGATCCTTGTGATTAGTTAAACAAACCCTTGAATCACTTCAAGGCTTTTCAATTTGGTTTGGTTAATTCAAGCAATTGTTCCTTGTGAATTGCTTGTGTTGATCGAATTGAATTCATTGTTCATTCATACACACACATATCATTGCATAGTTGGTGTTGCTTGCGGTTGGAGGATTCACGCGGTGAAGTTCTTCCATTGGAGCGGCTTGAGCTGGGAGCACTTGAAGAAGCATTTGGAGGCTACACAAGGTTAGAGCTGCCACTAGTCATAGGGTTGATAGTGTAGAGTTTGGAATTGTGATTCCCCCTTGTATGTGTTTGCCAATTGGCGTTTTTCATAGTGTTACACAAGAGCGTGGGGTACGGCTCCCCTCCGGTTTTCCCTCTAGAGGTAGAGGTTTCCGGGTGACCATATCGTTGTGTTGTTTGTGTGTTTGATTATCTATTGTATTGTGCTTAATTAATTAGCATATTGTATGATTGCTTATTTATATGCTATTGTGCTTAATTGATTAACATGTTGCATGCTTGATCATACATTAATAGATATAGTCCGTGGTGAGCTATTGATGATGCTCACTTTGGGATTCTAGGTTGTACAATTGATTGTGCTTGTTGCATATATATTTGTTGTCAATTGTGAATTGCTTGTGCAATTGTTTGAACCTAGGTTGTTAGGTTGTGGAGAGATTAAACTTTTAATTTGTTCAAAATTGTGTATGCTCTCCGTTTAGTGTTGTAGAACGACTACCGTTTATTGGGACTATTCCGTGCAACCGGAATTTCAATTGGTATCAAAGCCTTCTCTTAAGGCAAATAGAGTCGATCACGGTTTAGTCGTTTCTTTGTGCGTCATGGCAATTAGAGATTGTTCCTCTTTGTCGGGTTTAAAAGACGAGTATGAGAGGTTTTTACAAAGCCGTAGAAAATTCTCATTATGTAGGAGGCGTGGTCCTCATTGTTTAACATGTGGTGGTTATGGTCACGATTTGACCGAATGTACCAATAAGGTAGAAACCGCATGTACCTCTTGGAGCGATTCCAATGAGAGTTGTTCTTCCTCGGATCATGAGGATGTACCTATTGTAGGTTTTATTGCTAGGGAGGACTTTTCAAGTCCATGTAATTTGGACATGTGTTCAAATGTAGATAGTGATGAGGATATTGGTGAAGATGAACTTGAAGCCAATATTGAGGGTTTATTTAATGGTAATGCTCAAGATGTTAATAAATTTAAATCTTTGTGTTTGAGCATTATGGAGCTAGAAGAAAAATGTCAATTCCTTAGTAAGGAAAACCTAGAGCTTAAAAGTGAGGTCCTTAATAAGGATTCTCATATCAACACTCTATCTCTTGAAAATAATGAACTTAAAGAGAGTGTTGATAAGTATAGAAAAGAGGTTCTTGATTTGACCATATGTCATGCCAAGATTGACAATGTTTTTACTCTTGATGTCAAGAGTGACATTGGTTTTGTGGAAAAGAGCTCTATCCCTTCTTCTTCTAAGACCAATGATGTTGTGGCTTTAAACTCAACCCCCATTGTAATTGAGTCCCTAAAGCCTAAGAGTTTTGTGCCTACTTGTCACCATTGTGGTAAGATTGGTCATATCAAACCAAGGTGCAATATCTATAGGAAAACTCTTAAGTCTCCTAGCTCACCTCCTATTGTTAGAGAGTTAATTAGGACCAAAAAGAAATTTATTCCTACTTGTCATAATTGTGGCAAAATTGGTCATGTTAGGCCTAAGTGCAATGCACCTAAGAAGACTTGTGTCTTTAAAGGCCTTAAAAAAGTGAAGGGTAAACCTAGGAAAGCCTATATTCACACACCTTCACATGACACTTCACTTAAAGATCAAATGCAATATCTTTTGAGTGAAGTTGTCAAACTCTCTAGGGTGGTTATTCCTCAAACCGTTAGTGGTTCCTCATCTCCTCCCCTTGTCTCAAACAAGAAGGTTTGGGTCAAGAAAGTGTTGGTCAATGACCATGATTGAGTCTCTTTTTGTCCTTGACTTCACACATGTGTGTTTCTCTTGAAGTCTTGTAGGACATTTCATAGATTAAGAATGAGACTTAATCATTTTGTGTTTGATGATTTAATCATCAATTGTTTGTCCCTCAATTCATTGATGAATTGATTGGTTTGTCTTTTGACTTGTATGCCTTTTTATTTTGCTTGCTTTGCTTGCTTTATTTCCATGGTGTTTGGAGAAAAAGGTATGCTTTTGACTTGTTGATGAGTCTTTATTTCTTCAAGTTAGAAGGTATTGCGATCGATCGCACCCTATCAGGCGATCGATCGCACATTAGGTTTTGGTCGAGTTTATATGGGGAACGATCGATCGCCCCTGATATGCGATCGATCGCCCCTGATATGCGATCGATCGCCTTTAAGGTTTTTAGCTACTGGAACGTGCGATCGATCGCACCCTATCGGGCGATCGATCGCACAGAAGGCAAAGAGCAGTTTATTTTTTCGATTCTTCACGATCGATCGCACCCTGTTTTGCGATCGATCGCCTCTCTGCTGCTTGCAATTTTATCGACCTAAATTGCTTTTAAAGCTTTATTTCCTCTTGCCTCTTCATACTTTTGAGTATTTTATGTTGTTGAGGTTGTTTTGTAGAGGTTATAAATCTCATTTTAACTCATTTCAATTTTGATTTCAATTTTGGTGTCAAAATTGTTGTTTCTTGAACTAGTTATTCTAGTTATTTTTAAATGAGTTTTGGGTATCTTGATTTGCTTCTTATTGTTCATTTTTTAGATATTTTATCTAAGTTGCAAATTAAGATTTTTAGGTGGAGACCAATGCTTTAATGCACAAATTGCTTTTAATGTGTAGCAATCTTGTCTTTATGTCTCCTATATATTGAGGTATAGTTGCAATAGCACCACAAAACCCTTTTATACTCCATAGTGAGTTTTGGTTAACTTGTTGGTTTTGTGCCTCTTTCAAATGGTGTTTTTGTTTGTCTAGAACTCTATGAGCTTCTTTTGTTATAAATCCATTTGATGTTTTTATTTGGGATGAAATGCTTGACTTTGTCTTTCATTTGGTATATTTCTTTGGTATTTTTGGCTTATCTTTTGTAAACTATTTGTTATAGTTTCTTAGTCTTCCGCTTGCCAAGCCATTTTTGCTAAAAGTATTTCAAATTGGTATTTTCAATTTGGTGTCTTGCATCCCTTTAGGACTTATCATATGATTGTCCTATTTTATTCCAATATGGAATGACCATTTATTTGCTCATGCTCACTAGTTCTTCCATGAAGTCTAGGTCTTGTCCGAGTTGGTTATCCAATGAGCCGTATATTGAGCAAATAGATGTTAAAATCCTTTGCACACACCTACACTATGTGTTTATTTGGTGTTCTCCCCTTCATATGTTTTGGGAAGTCTTGCATGTTTGTAAGGATTTTTTGTTGTTGTTTATCTTCCTTATTTTTTCTTTTAGGAAGATCATGTAGTTGTTAATCTTTGATTGATTTACAACTTGTATTGTTGATATGGCTATTCTCTACATGTACTCTTGGTATGTACACTCCCATTTTGTACTCATAGTTAGTACACCCCATCTTGTACTCTTAGTTAGTACCCCCTACCTCATTTAGGAGGAGACTCCTTGGAATTGCCTCAAGTTGCTTATGTCTTGAACTTCTTATTTTATATCTTGTTATGACTTGCATAACTTGCATATGATAGACTAAGCTTTATTCATCTATGCTTAATGATTATTGTTTCTCATTGCATGATGTTTACTTGTTGGTATTCTTTTGAGGAGGAGACTTTGTATCCTTATGGATTATTATTTCAAAGTCTCATTTATGTCGTATGCTATCAATTGTTTTCAATTGGTTTCCATTATGTATCATGTTTATGTTGTTCATAACATGTTATTTATACGACTTTGTTTTCTCCCTCCTTTGGCCTTTCTAGACAAAAAGGAGGAGATATATTGAAAGGAGGAGAATTACATGTTAATTGGGAGATTTAATTGTTTAAATGGAGAATGTTTATTATGCCATATTGTTTTATAACTCAATTGTTATACCATACATGCTTCACGGTATCTTGTGCTTTAGTGTTGATCGTTGCAGGAATATCTTGTCGACATTGAAGATACCTTATTATAGCATAGGTTATTTGAGTTGTATTTCATTTGAGGTTTTGTCTAGGAAATGCCAAAGGAGGAGATTGTAAGGGCAAAATATTTGCTATTGGCTATTTCCTATTTAACAAAACCTCTTCCCTTGTATTAGCATTCTATTGTATTCAATGCTAGGTTGTTTAAGGGATTAGGAATAGTGGCTTAGGTTGTTCTTGCTCGAGATGGTTCGTGAAGACGCCTTTCTTATCCGGTCTTTTCTCCGGACTTCGATTATTGTTCATCGAAGGTTTCGTTCAAGCATCTCAAGGTATGAATCATGCACATGCATTTCATACATTTTGTTTATGCTTAAATAGTAGCACAAATATCTTAGGTTTGCTAGAAATTAATTAAATTTCATTTGGTTAAGCAAACATTTATTTTTAAGATATTTTTCTGTTTTTGCTACAGTGTACTGTTCATGTGCTACAGTGTTACTGTTCATATGAACAGTGCGATCGATCGCCTGGAATCGTGCGATCGATCGTCAATGGTGTTGTTGGAGAATCTGCCCGTTGAGATTTAAAAATGTAGCCGTTGCTACAGTGTTACTGTTCATGAACAGTACCACTGTTCATGAATAGTGACGATCGATCGCATGAACAGTGCGATCGATCGCCCGAGCGCCTGTTTTGTTTTCTATAAATAGAATACTTCGGTTTTCATTTGTTCTAATTCTTCCAACTCTTTCCCCATCGTCTAAAAACACTTTGAGAGAGTTTTCTGGTATATTTGAGTGATCCTAGTTCCATGTTTTAGGTTCCTCATCTTAAATCTCCATTATAATCCTTTGCTAAACACTTTGATTTGCATATGTATGCTAGTTTAGCCTATGTTTAGGATTTAGGAGATTCCATTCAATTCTAGCAATTGTTCCATGTTGAATTGCTGAATTGATTGATTGAATCTTTAGTTTCAATCTTCTTTGTTGTTTGTTTTGTTTAGCTAATGATCCTTGTGATTAGTTAAACAAACCCTTGAATCACTTCAAGGCTTTTCAATTTGGTTTGGTTAATTCAAGCAATTGTTCCTTGTGAATTGCTTGTGTTGATCGAATTGAATTCATTGTTCATTCATACACACACATATCATTGCATAGTTGGTGTTGCTTGCGGTTGGAGGATTCACGCGGTGAAGTTCTTCCATTGGAGCGGCTTGAGCTGGGAGCACTTGAAGAAGCATTTGGAGGCTACACAAGGTTAGAGCTGCCACTAGTCATAGGGTTGATAGTGTAGAGTTTGGAATTGTGATTCCCCCTTGTATGTGTTTGCCAATTGGCGTTTTTCATAGTGTTACACAAGAGCGTGGGGTACGGCTCCCCTCCGGTTTTCCCTCTAGAGGTAGAGGTTTCCGGGTGACCATATCGTTGTGTTGTTTGTGTGTTTGATTATCTATTGTATTGTGCTTAATTAATTAGCATATTGTATGATTGCTTATTTATATGCTATTGTGCTTAATTGATTAACATGTTGCATGCTTGATCATACATTAATAGATATAGTCCGTGGTGAGCTATTGATGATGCTCACTTTGGGATTCTAGGTTGTACAATTGATTGTGCTTGTTGCATATATATTTGTTGTCAATTGTGAATTGCTTGTGCAATTGTTTGAACCTAGGTTGTTAGGTTGTGGAGAGATTAAACTTTTAATTTGTTCAAAATTGTGTATGCTCTCCGTTTAGTGTTGTAGAACGACTACCGTTTATTGGGACTATTCCGTGCAACCGGAATTTCAAAAAGCAAAATAATTACAAATAGTAAATAAAAACTAACACTAATTATTTTTTTTATTATATTTTTTTTTAATTATATACAACAAATATCGGGAGTGAAGAAAGCAAACTTACCTTTGACGAACTCCCGAGGATAGCCGGAAAATCACCAACAAGACATCAACCTCAAGGTTTTTCCACCTTGACTTCCAAACGTATGCTCCAATGTATGTGGTAATTTCCGACAACCTTGATTATTCCCTATAAAAATTAAAAAGTTAGCAATAAAATTTACAAAATCAAAAAGAAATATTTACAAAGTTAAAAAGTATTATTTACAAAAAGAAAAATACTGTTTAGAAAAGAAAATAGTAATAACAATCCCCGGCGAGACGGCGCCATTTGACTTAGTGTAAAAACCGATATCAATTTATTTTACCTAAACTTCCTAACAATTTGTCGTTGAAAAGTATAATGAGAAGTAGAGGTTTTTCCCACAAATGATTGTTTATTTACTTTTCTATGTCACAAAATTAATTAAACTATACTACAATTATTCTAAACATATTTATTTAATTTACAACTAAACTAAACAAATTAGAAATTAATTTCCAAATAAATCAAATATAAATTAAAAATAAAACTTATAAATATAAACAAAACATATATATAAGTAAACAAATATTTACAAGTACTCAAATTAAGAAAAATACTCACATAAATTAATTTACAAAAGAGAAAATGTTTTTGGGTTTTCTTAAATAATTCAAACAAATAATAAATGATTCAAATTACAAATTAACAAATGTGATTTCACACCAAAATAATAATACAAAAATCAAATAATAAAATCACACAAATATTTAATTAAACAAACTGAAATTAAAAAGAGAGAGTTTAGAAATCTCATTTAATTTCGGCGAGTGATTTGATCGGACTCGCCGTGAAATCGGTGAAGGCTCGGAGATTCGGGTGTCCATAGCAGAATTGGACTTGGGCCATTGGGCCTGTGAACAGTGAAAAGCCCAGTTGACTTTTCTTCTTTCTTTTTCTTTCAGCCCAGGCCGTAGCTTTCCCTAACTTCTTTTTCTTTCTGGGTTGACCCGTGACCATCATCTCTTTCAATTTTTCTTCTTCTTTCCTTCCCAAACCAGAGAGAGCAGTGAGGACCGGCGACGACAGCAGCGAAGTGGAACGGTGGGAGAGGACGCCGGCGTTGGTGGATCGAAAATGGGTCGCCGGTGAATCTGGGCTTGGCGCCGACAGTGGTTGGAGCACGGGCTCTGATGAATTTGAGCGGCGCGGGCTTGGGAAGCCGTGGGTGCGACGTGGCAGTGAGAGACGCGGGTCTCTGGGTATTTGAAGGTTGGCGGCGTCTGGGCTGAACACGAGATCGATGGTGGTGCGGTGATTGAAGACAGCTGCCGATATGATGATGCCGGTGGTGGTGGAGATGGCAGCGGGGGATCTGATCGGACCCGCTGGGCTCAGTTTGGAATCACGGCAGGGACGAGGCGCGTCGGCGCGGCACAGGAGGTGCGGCGGTGATGGCGTGCACAGAGGAGGCACGGGTTTGGCCGTGAATTGTGAACTACTTGTGAATTGTGATGGATTTGTTATTTGGTGCTTGTGTTTATGTTGAATTGCAGGTAATTAAGGACACAGAGAAATGGAGGGAAGAAGACGGGGCTGAGATAGCATCTGAGAGAAGTGTTTGCAGAGAGGATTGATTTTGTGAGCGGTGACAGGATAGAGGAGAAGACGGAGCTGAGATAGTTCTTGAACGAAGGGCAGAGGGACTAGGACAGAAGGCACAAGGAGGTTCCCTGTGCCCGGAAGCTTGAGGAGGAAGTGGAGGGGTGAGAAGGTGGAGGCGCGGGGAGAAGCCCCGGCCAGTCAATAATGAATTTTGGCTGGGTATATGAAGAGGAGGAGGAAGTGATTCTTGCAGGTGGGTTGTAGCTGGAAAGGAGGTGGTGGCTGGCAATGGAGAGGGAAAGTCAGGTGGAGGTGGACTATGGTGGCCGGCAGTGTGGCTTCACCTGCAGAAGTCAAAAAGAAGAAAACAAAATAAATAAAAAGTCAAAAAGAAGAAAATAAAAGAAATAAAAGAAATAGAAATAAAATAAAAGAAATAAATAAATAAATAAAAGAAAGTAAATATATAAAAATAATAAAAAGGAAAAATAAGTGGAGGTTTGAATTTATTTTGCCACCGCAAGTGGTGGTTGCGCCGCTGTATGTGGTGGTTCGCCGATTAAATTATCGGGATTCGAAACAGTTTTCGAAATCTTCGTACAATTTTGTATTCCACAAATCCGATGAATAACCGGTGTCATTTTGACGTCGAAAAGTCACGGTTGAGTTTTCGGAATTGCGCTGAAAACCTCCAAAACGCACTTTTTTGTGCAAATTAACATTTTCTGCATATTTTCCCTATTAACACGAAAACACATATTAAATAGACAAATAGGCTCTCGGAAAAGCCCAATCCAAGTAATTAAAGACGCTTTAAGTGCGTAAATACGCACTTATCAAGAACATCGGTGGTAAGACAAATAGTGACAAAGAGGATATCGTGTACCTGGTGTGGGACTTGACGAGGCCGATGAACTGTGATGTAGAGGAAGCATCACCTGCGAGCAGACGTAGTCTTTGAGGCGAACATTGGCCTCTCTAGGACGCTGGGAACGGCGGAGAGGCTGTATTGGAGCTGCCGGCGGAGAAAGAGGGTCGACAGGATCAATGGGTTGATATGGCGGCGGAGAGAGAGGACCGACAAGATCAATGGGTTGATCTGGCGGCGGAAAATGGGATTGGGAGGGGTCTGGAGGAGAAACCGGCGAAGGAGAGATGAGATCAGATGAAGGTACCGTGGGTGAGGGATCGATTTCAGGTGAAGGAGGTGACGATGGCGTTGCTCTAGGTGATTGAAGAAGTTCATCGGAGTGAGTCGGTGATGGAGGAGAAGGCGTTGCTGATGTGGGAAAATCGGATAAGAGAGGGAGAGGAATGGGCTGGGCTGTAGTAATGGGTTTTGTGGCTGAATTTTGGTGTGGTGAATGATAAAAAGTGTCCTCTAAAAAAACAACATCCCGATTTGTGAATATTTTCTTGGTTTCAATATTGTATAGTTTATATGCCTTTTGACCCATGGGATAACCAAGAAAAATACATTTGATAGCACGAGGGGAAAATGTTGAAGATGGGTGGACAAAAGTTGCGAAAGCGACACAACCAAAAACTCTTATACGAGAATAATCAGGAAGCTTATTGTAAAGAATTTCAAATGGTGATTTCTTGTTGAGCAACAAAGTGGGAAGACGGTTAATTGTGTAAACGGCGGTGAGAACACACTCCCCCCAAAAATCAATGGGAAGATGGGATTGAAAACGAAGAGCACGCACTGTTTCAAGAATGTGTCTATGTTTTCGTTCGACAACACCATTTTGTTAAGGTGTGTAAACACAAGAGTGTTGAAAAATAACGCCTTGTTCAAGAAAAAAATTTTGTAAGGAAAGAAATTCAGCGCCATTATCGGATCGAAATTGTTGAACTTTGGTGTTGAATTGAGTAGCAACATAATGAAAAAATTGGCGCAATATTGTTTGTGTTTCACTTTTGTGACGCATTAAAAATACCCATGTAAAACGGGAAAAATCATCCACGATAGTCAAGAAATAATTAGCACCAGAAAGAGAAGGAGTTTTATGACGACCCCAAATATCACAATGAATAAGGGAAAAACATTTGGAAGTTCTTATTGAACTAGAAGGAAAAGGTTGACGAGTTTGTTTCGCCAATGGACAAATGTCACATTTATGACTAGAATCAAAATTGAAATTAAGCAAATTATTAGCTAAAAATTGTAAACGAGCAGAGGAGGGATGACCTAAGCGGCGATGCCAAAGGTCCGAGGAGATGATCAAATTGCAAGCAAAATAGGAAGAAGGGGAAGTCAAAGCCAACGCCACGAGGTAATAGAGGTCACCACGTCGCTTACCCACACCAATCATCGTCCTCGTAGCCAAGTCCTGTAGAATACACCAAGACGGAAAAAAAGTCACTGAACAATGTAAATCATCAATTGTCTTTCCAACAGACATAAGATCAACTCGAAAGCTTGGTACACAGAGAACATTATTCAATTGAAATGAATCATTAAACCGAATTGAACCAGTCATAGTAATTCCAGCCTTTGCTCCACTTGGTAAAGAAACGGGTGCCAATGAAGGATTCTCATCTATACACATCAAAGAATCCGGAGAAGAAGTAATGTGATGGGTCGCTCCGCTATCAATTATCCAACGATTGGGAGCAACTGGCAATAAATTTGATGAAGAATGCGGTGAATTTGTAGCATTTGCTTGAGAGAAAAAAACATGCTTACTCTTTACTAGTGCCATAATGTGTAGGCATTGTTCAGCAGTAAGATGGGGAGCAATTGTTTGAAGTTTGCGAATTGTAGAATGGACTGGAGCCATGGAAAATAATGAGAGAAATCAACAGCTTCTCAAAGAAATACCAACACTAGTTGGAAAAATCAATAATTTAGGTCCAAGAGCGTTTTGCTCTGATACCATATAGAAAAGTATGTTGACTGAATTGTATTTCATTCAATTGATAATAGCAAATATATACAGAGCCCTAATCTTGTACAACACGAATGCTCCATATGTTTAGGAGACAAAGAAAGGAAAGACAACTTATACAAGTTATTACAATTAAATCAGAATTCTATACAATCAAATCTCCTTGATACACAATTAAAGTCGATATTCTTTCCAATAAAGGAAAGTGAGCCCCGTAAGGTTATTAATGGATGAGGGCAATTCTTTAATTGCAGTCTCATCTAAATGAACCTTACGTAGGTCCTTCATAACTTCTGAAATCTTTGGGAACCTCTCAAGTTTTGAGCAACCAGAAAGATTGAGGGTTTTTAGAGACTTCATATGAATGCTCCTTGGAAGACTTTTAAGTTCTCTGCAATCATGGAGGCTTAAATGGTCGAGCCCTGTGAGATTATTAATAGATGAGGGCAGTTCTGTAATGCCAGCCCTATATAATTCAAGCTTTGATAGCTCCTTCATATCTTCTGGGATCTCTGGAAACTTCTCAAGATTTGAGCAGAGAGAAAGATCAAGGGTTTGCAGAGATTTCATATGAATGCTGCTCGGAAGAATCTTAAGTTCTTCGCACCCTTGTAGAGTCAAGGAAACAAGTTTTTTAAGAGCTGAAATGGATGGGTGAACCTCCAATAAACTTCTACAGGCTTCAAGGCATATTGTCACAAGATTTGGTGCCTCAGTGAAGTCCGGGGTTTTCTTAAGGTACGGAGAGTAACTTAAATTGATGTGTTTTAAGTTTCTGAAAGGCTGTCAAAACAAGAAAAGAATAGCATGCGTTAATTAACAGGGTATCTACGAACTTAACCATTTAAAAGAAAGATATGTAAATAGTTATTGTACCTTTGTTCCTTCCCAAAGCTGCTCAATGTGACTACCAACCATGCTTAGCAAAGCTTTGGTGATAAACAATCATGAGCAGTCTTAGTTTAGTCATTTTAACAAATCTTCTGTGTTCACGTATGCCTCATTTGACTTCTTCAAGTCTAAGATTATGCCTTCATCTGCTTCTGTACCCTGGATAACAAATAATGGATATTAAAGTGAGTATGAGTGCAAATGTTCAAAGTCAAAACCCGATTTCCTTGAACGTGATTTTTGTGATAGTTGAAGCTTTCTACCAAAGAGTACGCAGGTACATATGATATGAGAAAGAGAGATTCTGATAATATATCTTACCATATTTTGAGTTAACACTTGATGAACATCTTCATAACTCTCCATAACCGACTACGCCTTCCAGGCTCTTTAGCAGATTCTCAGTGGACGATATCCCTCCCCATTTCCTGTATCAAATCATGCATCTGAACACCTTGATGTGAGACAGTTACAAGAGCTCTATCAACTAAAACTCTTAGTCCACTACGCGGAAAGAAGCCAAAACTGTCCAGAATTTTTGGTACAAATTCTTTGCCACATCCTCTGAAGAAACATGCAATATCAAGAAGGATTAATTACAATTTATCTCCCGAATTATAGAGGCATTTTCAATTTCATACCTACGTTTCAATTTTTTACGTTTGCATACCTCAATTTACTTCCGTTAGACATTTTGATACCTTGGTTAAGAAACTCAGTTTAAAAAATCCGTTAAATGCAGACGTGGCCGTTATGTGCTGACGTGGCCGTTATCTGATGACGTGGTCAAGTCATTCACTACTTATTTTATTTATTTATTTAATAAAGAGCAATTTAGATAAATGTATAGATAAATGTTCTAACTTGCTAAAAATGTTTTCCTTCTTGGTTAATTAATCAAGACATCAAGTGGTTGCCTAATGTTGTGTAGGATGTATTTTCATCTTTGTACTGAATTGATTCTAGAGCCAATTACCCATAAGGCTAATTTGGGTGACCATATTCTTCAAAAGGCCACAATAGATTTGTTTTCCAAATAAGGCTACTCAGTAGCTTTAACTCTTTCTATCTGACATTAATTTTTTTCAAAATTACAATTCATGCCACTGACGTTTTATTGTTTTTGGACAGTAGCTTTATTGTCGTTGGACAGTAGCTTTATTATTTTTGGATAATAGTTTTAGTGTTCTTTAACATTACTTTTAGTATGCTTTAACAATAGCTTTATTGTCGTTTGATAGTAGCTTTATTGTCTTTGGACAGTAGCTTTATTGTCGTTGGACAGTAGTTTTATTGTCGTTAGACAATAGCTTTAGTGTGCTTTGACAGTAGCTTTATTGTCGTTTGACAATAGTTTTAGTGTGCTTTGACAGTAGTTTTATTGTTATTTTCGTATGTAGTGGTATTTTTGTAAATAATAGCAAAAAAAAATGCGGTGACATTTTTGTAAATATTGGTGGCCTTATTTGGGTAAAAAATATATGGTGGCTTTTTGAAGCATAAGGCCACCCAAAATGGCCTTTTGGGTAATTTGTTATTGATTCTATTCAATAAATATTTTCTTCTCAAAAAAAAAAAACTTGCCGAAAATGTTTCCAAGAAAAAAGAAAGACCCAGAAAAATAATCATCCGGAGTATGAAAGGGTCTCTCTCTCTCTCGTGTTTCTCTCTTTCTCTTACTCCCTTTCCGAATGGCAAAGGTCCACAGAGAAAGAGTCCTCATTATCAACATGAAATAAACGGACCCCGCAACTCGTGATCCAACTGCAATCTTCTAATGACGTTATTGGAACTGGCAAAAATCCAGGCCTCACTGTCACAATCCTAAATCTGGCCTCGGTGTATTTGCCTTCATTGTGCCACTCCCCTAGACTTGAGGAATGTTCATATCGTAGGAACATATTATCTGACTCAAGGAGTGCGTCAGTTCTGCCTCGATATTTGACCAAAGGAAAATAGAAACCGTCCTCATCATCACCATCATTTGCTTTGAAGGTACACAAACATAAAGCAGATCCAAGAGTTGTTCTATTACCAGTACCCCGCAAGTTACTAATGGCGCATATAGCCAACCCCAAAAAGTTTTTAGGGAACCAATTCGGTGGTAATTGCACAGTTACGTAAGACCCTCTACACTGATGGTTGAACCAATCAGGAATACCACTTCCAGCTGGAAGAGATACAAAAGGAGGTCCAGGATAATTAGCCTATACATTGAAAATCAACAGTTAAACTATACATATTATTGCAATGTGTCAGAAAGAGAGACAGGGCACAAACCTGATCATCAGTAGCAGTTTCCACAATATCTGTAAATATATTGGTTTGCACCAGCTGGAAGCAATTACAAAATATGAAGCAATTTAACACCTTGGCAAAGTATGGAGGCTTTGGTGTTGAAACTGTTTTCAAAGCTGTGCAATCATGGGCATCTATGAATTCTATACTTGATGAAAGCTCTGGTATTGATTTCAGTCTCTTGCAACCTACCAGATGGAGCTTTGATAATTGTACAAGTCGATTCATTGCTGCAGGTAAGCTTTCCAATTTGTTGTTTCTGCACAGCCTTAATGATTCCAATGAAGACAAATGAGCAATTGCATCCGTTAATTCCAACAGATTGCAGTCACTTAAATCAAGACCAACCAGAACAGAGTAACTAGGATTTTCTTGGATCCATGTTGGCCACGATGAAAAGGGTGCCGTCATTTTTTCACATTCCACAAATTCAAAGTTTCTCAAACGTAAGATAGAGAATGGAAGTTGTTGGATACCACTCTCCCCCACTAGAAGCTGGGACAAGTGTTTTAAATCCCCCAAGTTCTCTGGCAATTTAGACAGTTTTGAACACCCATCCAGATAGAGGTTTCTTAGGCATGCCAATTTACAGATATTGTCCGGAAGACAAATGAGGCTTCTGCAGTTGCTCATTCTTAATGTAGCAAGCCCCTGAAGAAATTCAATAGATGAGGGCAGCTCTTTAATTGCAGTCCCATCTAAATTAAGTTCTTTTAGCATCTTCATATCTTCAGAGATCTCTGGAAATTTCTCAAAATTTGAGCAGCCAGAAAGATCAAAGACCTCAAGAGATCTCAAATCAATGAAGCTCGGAAAAATCTTAAGCTCTTTGCACCCTTGTAGATTCAAGTAAGCGAGGTTTTTAAGAGCTGAAATGGATGGGTGAACCTCCACTAAACTTACGCAACGTTGAAGATTCAGTCTCTCAAGATTTGTGGCCTGAGTCAAGTTGGGGGTTTTGTTTAGATATTGTGAGTAACTTAAATCGATGTCTACCAACTTTTGCAGAGGCTGTTTTGACAACCAAGAAAACATGCGTTAAGAATAAGGTATCTGTGAGCTAATAGTTTTACACGAAGAAATGAAAAACGATGACTGTACGTACCTTGGTTCCTTCCCATAGTTGTTCAATGTGACTACAGCACATGTCAACGTGAACAAGATTCTTCGCATCAAAGTTGGACGGTAAAGACTTTATGGGGCATCTATGCCAGACGAGAAACCTCAACTCACCAGAAAGAAACTTTAAGTCCCCACTCACGTGTTGTTTACAAAAGCCATAAATGCCATCAAGCCAGAGTAGTCTTAGTTTCTTCATGCAAACAAAAGCTTCAGTATTTACGTATACCTCTTCAAAATCTGTTAAGTTTAGGACTATGCCTTCAACTGCCCCCGTATCCTGCATCACCAACCGTGGAAATTAAGTTTGTGTGAGCGATAAATGTCAATATCTAATCTAGCTTACTTTAAGATCGAAAGGTCAATACATGTTTCCCATGAATTGATTTTGGTCGAAGTGGAAACTATTTAGTATTACTAAAAATTATATATAGAAGACATGTAAAAGGCAATTCATAATCATTTGTCTCACCGTATTTTGCGATAACACATGATCAACATCTTCATATCTCCATAACCGACTGCGCCCCCTAGGGTCTTGGTTGACGATATCCCAACCCATTTCCTGTATCAAATCATGCATCACAAGTGTACAGTCATGTGAGACAGTTATGAGACCTCTATCGACTAAAACTCTGAGTCCGCTATGGGGAAAGAAGCCAAAACTGTCGAGAAGTTTTGTTGCAAAATCACTACGCTTTCCTCTAAAGAAACATGCAATATCAAGAAATATATTCTTCTGTGAATCATCTAGTCCATCAAAGCTTGTCCTAAGCACCCCCTGAATTCCCGTGTTTGGGATTTTCTTTATTTTCTCCAACTCATCTTCCCACTCATGTACAGTTTTGTTATCAAGGAAAGCTCCCAAGACTTTAAGTGCTAAAGGAAGACCATGAGCATATTTTATCGCACGCCTTGAGAGATCATTGTAATTTCTTGAGGGTGGGTTTGTTCTAAAAGCGTACTGCCTAAAGAGTTCAAGAGCTTTATCATCAGTAAACGACTTGGGCTTGTATATCGCATATCCAGCTAGTGAGTGCTTGTCTCTAGTTGTTATAATGATTCTACTCCCACCACCAAATGAAGGTTTCCTTCCAATCAAGGTTTCAATTTGGTCTCGATTGTCCACATCATCAAGAACAAGAAGAACTTTTTTGTTGCCTAGCCTTTCCCTGATCATGTTCAAACCTCCATCCAAAATGTGCCGATCGTTTACCTTCAAGATTTTAGATAAAAGTGCTTCCGTCACTTTTGCTCCACCATTCTTTGTGAGGAATTCCTCCTTCACATTATCAAGAAAGCAATAGTGTTCAAATTGTTGATGGATTTTGCCATAAACAGCTCTAGCAATGGTTGACTTGCCTACGCCGCCCATTCCCCATATTCCAACAATGCGAAAATCATCCACCCCAAGCTGTAACAACAAATCAATTTCATTTATGTGAGAATCCATTCCAACCAAGCCATCGGGTTCACTTGGTGAGATGTGGATCAATTTCTTTAAGATATCCTCTACAATGCTCTTGATAAGCTTGACATCATCCCTGTGAAATTTGCAAAAACAATGCCATTAATATGAATATTATGCAAGTGGGATACATTAATTGAAGCCAGGGATCTAGGTATGCATCCATTAAAAATCAACAAGATAATTAAAGGATGAAAGCTTTTAAAAGTAATGCACAATGTGAAGTTCTAAATTAATCTACATCATCCTAGATTAATCTAGAAATGACCTAAAAATAAAAATCTAGAAATGATCGAGAATTATCATATATGATATAACATAGAAAGTACAGTAAGGTTTAGAATTGTGTATCAACATGTGGTTGAAAATTAACCACAATGTAATGTCGGTTGCTTAGTGAGATACTAGGTCGGTCAACAACACTAAATATGTACTAGCTCTTGTAATCAAGTAATGAAGCAATTAAACAATACAATCTAAATTTCAAAGTATTGCTCTAGCTCCTCTGTTTCTAATCAATTTTGTCCAGAACACCTTCTAAACATTAGACCTAAAACCTTTGTCCTAGACACACCATATATCCTAAGCGCTTCTAACCCCTCTCAAATTCTATCACTGGAATCATATCTCCAATTCTAACAAAAGCAAATAATAAATCCACTTAAACTAATTACTGGACAAAAAGCGATCTTTCTGGGATTAAAAAAAAAGTGAAACTAGTTTGAGCTCAGGAATAATAAATCCAAATAAACCCCTGCAATTTATTTAAAGTTGCTGTATTTGCTACAAAATAGTAAGAACCTTGAAATTTATGAATAGTGTCTTCTTTTAGGGTCACAACTTCAATGTAATAAATCAGTTTCCTCTTAATTCCATTCTATGAGAAAAGATCAGGCTATAGTATTTGTCACCTCAGTTATAAATCAAGACTTATGAACATTATCAATAAATTAGAATAGGCTGTCCAGCCTCTTTGGCACCAAGAAAAAAAATATCACAAATTATGAGCATGCAGGAGACTTAAACTATCTAATTAATCTTCGATCAGCAGGAAACAATTATAGTAATTGATTAAGAGTGAAAAATATTACTGATAATTTTTGGAATCCCAGCCAGATAAATTGGTGGCTCTGATTAAACTGCACTTCCAGCTCTCCAACTCTTCCATGTCGACATTGGAATCGCTTGCATATGTTGCAAAAGCTTCTGCAAAACTTCCCCTCCGTTTTCGAACATCGGAGGGATCTACTTCATAGAAAATGGGCACCACAATCTGCTTCTGGGTTTCCATGCATTTCAGGATCTGGACCAGTTCTTTTAAGCACCATGTAGAAGATGCATAGTTTTTAGAGAAAACTAAGATCGAAAGCGCCGAGCCTTGAATGGCTTTGAGTAGCTCCGAAAGGTCGTCGCCTTTTCTAAGCTCTTCGGAATCTATGAAGGTGCGGAGTGCTGTTTGTTTCAGAGCTTCGCAAAGATGGCAGACAAAACACCTGCGAGTATCTTCGCCTCTGAAATTGATGAAAACATCGTATTTCCAACTGCCTCCAGATGATGAAGAAGAAGAAGCACCAGCCATTAATTAACAAATCGAACCTGATCAATAATCGACTAGGAATGAGGTACTCGATTTTCTGATTGGGACTAGCTAGGAATTAAGAAGAAAGTGGAGATAAGCCTCTCTTGCGGTTGTTGAGGGATATATATGAAATCTCTGAGAAAAACTCGATACACGCGTTTAGGGGTTTTTTCTTTTCTTTCATATTTTACTAGGAAAACATGGACGACTTTTGATTTTTGTGATTTGGATGGACGAGTACACAGAAAACAGAAAATTTCAACTTAATCATTCTTTGTAATTTACCCAATTTGTTATTATTTCTCACAATTATTGGTTTGTTTATATATCGTTATACCAGCTGTCACTTGTAATATATTTAGCCAGTTGCTATCCGTTACGGATGGGATACCTGTTTGTTACGCCAATAAATAATTTAATTTTGATAGTAGATCATGCATCATGATCTAGTTTGTCCCGTCTCAAAAGCCAAAACAATAAAATTTTGATAATGGAGAAGTCTGTCCTCTTGGCTCCAAATACCGTTTCAAAGAGAGCATTTTTGCTCACCCCCTTAACTAAGGGTGAGCATCACCCCCCTCCCCATTGCTTGACACGTGTTAAGAATCATAACCAGGATTAACATTTTTCTATTTTTTTTTTCCTTCACCGAGATTCTCATCCTTCTTCCCCAATGAAACTCCTCAGTCCTCAACCTTCCTCTTCCTCTTCCCTGTACCTCAAACCCCACCCTCCTCCGTTGCAGATTGAAACCTCAATCATCTCTATCTTTTTCTTCGACCCAAAAGCCGAGAGCACCGGACGCGGAAAAAAAAATCGGAACAGATTTCCCCTCCAAAATTGAATCGGTTTTGGACTCCTTCCTCCATTGAAAAATCTTCTTCGGCTTCTCAAAAGGCAATATATCACTCTCTCTCTCTCTCTCTCTCTCTCTCTCTCTCTCTCTCTCTCTCTCTCACACACACACACACCAACCCCGTCACCAAACCAGTTTCTCTCAATCGGTTGACCTCTCTCTCTAAGCCGAGCCATCATCATCGTTAATTGAAGCCATGGCCCGTAAACTCAATGCAGCGTCGTCTTAGTGGATCGAACAACAGTCGTTCACTCAGCGCTGCGGAAAATGCCATGGCCTGTAAGATTCTCACCCGATGAAGAGGAAGAGGAAGAGGAAGAGGAAGAGTGAGGAGTTTCATTGGGGAAGAAGGATGAGGTTTCAGGAGGCAGAGGGGGAATCTCGATGAAGGAAAAAAAGAAGAGAAAAAAAATGTTAACCTTGGTTATAATTCGAACACGTGTCAAGCAATGAAGAGGGGGTAATGCTCACCCTTAACTAAGGGGGGTGGAGAAATTTTTCCAAGGAACCGTCAATCCACGTTGGATATGTGACGGTCTAATAATTGTCCGCCACGTAGCTAACGAAAAAAAAAAAAGGGTTAAGGCCCCATTTGCTTCTCTCCCCTTTCTCTCTCTCTCTCTCTCTCTCTCTCTCTCTCTCTCTCTCTCTCTCTCTCTCTCTCTCTCTCTCTCTCTCTCTCTCTCTCTCATTCTTTGTTCTTCTTTGCCTAGTTCAAGAACCACGACCAGCAACCGCACCTCCACATCGTGCCTAACCGCCGTTGTACACGGACCCGCGCCCGGCCCCTTTTTCTTCACCTTCGGCTTTGGCCGTGCCCATCTCACCAACCCCGTGTGGTTCCCGGGCGTGTGGTTCTTGAACTTATTGGCAAAGAACAAAGTTAAAGAATTAGAGAGAGGAAGAAGAAAACTGGGCAGAGAAGAAGAATAAAGAATCAGAGAGAGAGAATTGGGTAGAGAAGAAGAAGACGAACAAAGAAAAAGTCGGGGTTGGTGAGATGGGCACGGCCGAAGCCGAAGGCGAAGAAAAAGGGGTTGGGCGCGGGTCCGTGTACGATGGCCATGGTTGAACAGTGGCGGTTAGGCACGATGTGGAGGTGCAGTTGCTAGGCGTGGTTCTTGAACTGGGCGAGAGAAGAACAAAGAATGAGAGAGAGAGAGAGAGAGGAGAGAGAAGAGAAAGGGGAGAGAAGCAAACGGGGCCTTAACCCTTTTTTCCTGTTAGCTACGTGGCAGACAATTATTGGACTGTCACATATCCAACGTGGATTGACGGTCCCTTGGAAAAATTTCTCAGGGGGGTGAGCATGATATCAACTTGGCATTAAAAAAAAAAAATTTCTCTCTCCGTGAGAGTCCGAGCTTGTCTCGGCCTTAACAACCACCATTACCACCCTCCATCAATCACCAAACCACCAAACCCCAACCTCTGTCATCTCTAGCTTCTGTTTTGAGAGTTGGTGGCTCCCCTTTTCCTTATGGTCTTCTTCTTCTTTCTCGTTCCCTTCTCCATCCTTTTAGCCCCTTATGTTCTGTTTAACCCTACCCTCTTTTTTTCTTCAAATCTCAACTTCCCACCTCCATCTCCCTTCTCACCCATCACATCCTTTCACCCACAACTTCTTCTCTCCAGATCCCCTTGTTCTGATTTTGTCTTTACCCTGTTGATTCGGTACCATGGCACAATCTTTGCAGCAGCTTATCTCTTGCGCGATTTCTCGCGCCCAAGTATGAAGATAGGTAGAGCTTCGGCTCGGGTGCTTGCGCCACCTCCTTCTATGTTCTATTTTATGGGTCTTTTGACTCCTTGTGGTCTGGGTTCTAACCCAAATTTGTTCTCTGAGTGGTGGCTGCAAATTCTTTGTTATTGTGCTGACTTGTTTTGTAGGGATATTGACAAATCTGTGTTTAGATCTATTGTTCTCTCTTGGTTTTACATTTTCAGGGTTATTTTGTATGGGCTTTGGATTAGGGACTTCTCTGATAGCTGTGATTTTGGAGTTTCTTGTTCGAATTCGGTGGCGTCGATCACGGTGGCTTGTGATTGTACTGAACTCATGGCGGCTAAAGAGGATGAGAAGATTAGTGCTAGGGTTTGCTTTTGGTTTTTTTGTTTTGGGTTGGCCTCCCTCTGTTTTGTGGGCTTTTACCCTTTTATTTTTGTAAAGCCTAATGAATTATTTTTGTTTGAAATTGGGTTATGCACTTATTTAGGTAAGCCAATCAAGTGCATAGACCAATCATAAACAATTTTGTTGAAGGAAAACATTATTGTGTGCCTTGTCAAACTAGGACTCTTAGTATAGGTTATCTTTCTAGAATATGGATTAGATATTTCCTACATCAATACGGATTGTATCTTGTATTCCTCTATATATAGAGGCCCTTATTCATTAATAAAGTTGATCATATTCTGAGTATTCTCTACTATTTCTCTGTTATTTACGTTTCCCTTAAACACGTTATCAGCACGAGCCCTAACCCTAGCTACAAAACCAAAAATCCAAAACAGTTTTTTCGTGAACAGTAACTCGTGAATAGTACCTCGTGAATAGTAACTCGTGAACAGTGCCACCGAAAATCAAGAATTCAAGAACACTTCTGCGATCAAGAAAACCAAGTAAGTATTTTCTAAAAGTTCCTGCTTTTGATGCGGTTTTGTTTTTCTCGGGGATTTAAAAACTTCCCTTCTTCTACATCCTGACCCCTCTTATGGCGTGGGACTTTCTTGGTGAAAATTATGAGCAAAAAAGACAATAAGCTATACCTACTTCGAAAGATTATGAGAAGTATTAGGGGAGTGATCGAGCTTTATATCGCTTGCGGTATATGTAAGTCATGAGCACCTCTAATGTCATCATTCTCTAGTAAAAGTTAAAGAGCTTTAATGAATCGTGGGGATTCATATTATATGATATGATAAAGTAACTTCATGAGTATCCAAGAAAATCTTTGTGATAAAGTAAGTTCACAAAGGCATCGAATTCGACCAATTTTTGGTCATGGCTTATTCATTACTAGACTCACCTACGTAGGTGTGATTTAGGTGAGGGATTGGAATCAGTGGTATTGAGAGAGCTTTGCTCCACCGACATTCCTTTTCTTATCCGGTCATGCCTGCGTGGAGCTATCGAACGGTTTAAGCTATGGTCATATCCATCTTGGTCTTGTTCTAATCCGAAAAATACTTGGAAATTTTAATTAGTGTTCGTGGATGTCTTTTATGACTGCGAAACTAATGTATCTTCTTATTGGTTTACTTTAGGATGCCTGAAACGCAAAAGCTCGAATTTGACATCCTTGACTCTAATGGAACCGAGTATCACCGATGGGTGACGGATGTCGAGACAACATTTATTGGGAAAGAGATCCTTTCCACAATCCGTGCTCCAGATGCGAACACGAAAGCTCCACCTGTGTCTGCCAAAGCCCAAGCATTGATGTTTCTAAGGCGCCATATGGCCCCTTCCCTAAGATGGGAATATATGCAAGTAAAGGATCCATATGAATTATGGACAGCTCTCCATGGGAGATTCGGAAACATCCAGGATACACTACTTCCTGATTTGAAGGTCAAGTGGAATGACATCCGCTTTCTCGACTTCAAAACCGTAGCAGAATTTAATTCTGAGATGCTACGTCTACGGGCAATGCTTCAATTTTGTAAGGTGACTCTGACTGAAGCAGACTTGATAGAGAAGACCCTCTCTACCTTCCCCGCATCGGCACTCATCCTCTCAAAGCAATATAGGATGGAGTATAACGCCAAGCGGATTACTACGTTCAATCAGCTAATCAATCTTCTACAAGTAGCTGAGAAGCATGACACGATCATGTTGAACAATAACTCGCGGCCTGTCGGAACAAAGAGAGTTCCAGAAACACATTATGGAAAATTGGCCAAGAGAGGACGGAACCCTAATGCTAAGGGTAATGCTAATGGACGCCCCGGTCCATATAATCGTCCAAATAAGGAAGGTAACCGCAACAACGTTGCACCAAATCGTGGGAACTATGTACCACATGGAAGAGGGATTGGAGGACGTGGCATGGGCCGTGGTGGCGATGCCAACGTTGGCCAAGGATGGCGCGACAATATGGTGTACAATCGTACAGAAAATAACCCTCCAAAGGCACAAGTTGCTAGACGCAACGATGAGGCAGGTGGTGCTAACGAGCTATGCTACCGATGTGGATCAAACGATCATTGGTTTAAACAATGCAAGGCAAGTAATAGGTTGTCTGAGGATTACAAGAAGTATTGTGAATCCCGAGAGCATGATGCCTATTATGGAGAAGATACCGGAGATGAGAAAGATGTCAATCTCACAATTGCAGATTTCAAAGTCGACCAAAGCAATGAGAAGACTTTAGAAGTTCCAGACTTCGATTAAATTGCAATTGTTTTATTTCCAAGTTTATTATGTAATGGCGTTTTTGCCTTAAATAAATTGACGATTGTCATAGTTCTTTTGGATTAGATTTTCTGGACAAGACCTCGATGTAATCGTTGGCACATGATTAATAAAATTTCGAATTTTATTCAAAGAATGGCAAGTATTCTTCGAAATTTTATTTATGTTATAGACATATTTTTCGAATTTTCTCTAAGTACTGAGCAAATTTCGAATTTCTCCTCAATGTAATGAAGGGTATTAGTGTCAACGGTTATTATTGGAAAACGTATTGTAAGAATGGACAAAAATACTTATGTATTATTTCTAATGGTTGCGGAAGAAAGCGCATCTTAGAAAGACTTATGTGTCGTTCTAGTGGGTTATATTTAACCACTATTCGTATTATTGAATCCAACAATGTTTTAGAGATGATCTCTTGGATTCCGACACATATAGGCTTTGGCACGACCGTTTGGGACATCCCGGTCGTGATATGATGATCCGTATATTGAAAACCTCACACGGACATCCATTTTATCGAGCCAATAGAAGCAAAAATAATAAAAAGATTCAAGGAGGGGAGAAAATCGTCACTGACGTGCCAAAGAAAGGTGCAAAATCGTCAAACGTTCGGCGACCGGTCGCGGTATTCTTGGCGACCGGTCGGCCGTCTCCAAAAAGCTACTGACCCCTTTTTGTATATGAAACGAGTATCTTGGCGACCGGTCGACCAAAATCGTTTTTCTACCTTTAGCGACGAACGGTTCGTCGCTACAAGTTCCCCCTATGACCAAATTTTCATGGTCTAATCCTGATTCCAGAATTGATCAGGATACCTCCTATGCTTCTGCAGCCTTCATGGCTAAGGGCTCATTTTGCAAAGCCGGTTCCTTAGGCAAATTAGGATCGAGACCATCCTATGCCAAGGACACAAAAGAAACTATTCCATTCTTACATCGTATCCAAGGAAATTTTTGTAGACTCATCCACTTATATTGCGGACTTTTGAGATATTTTATGATTTTGGTGGATGCATCGACATACTGGTCACATGTCGCTTTATTGTCTACACGCAATGCTGCGAAACTTCTAGCACCAGTTATACGCTTAAGGGCTCACCACCCAGATTATCCTATTATGTCAAATATGTCTTGACAATGCTAGAGAGTTTACATTACAGAAGTTTGATGATTATTGCATATTTATTGGGATTAAAGTAAATATCTCATACCCCATGTGCATAAACAAAAATGGTCTCGGACATTGGTTATGCGCACCAATCTCCTATTATCTGCTTGGGGTTATGCAATATTGCATGCAGCTTTACTTCTTCGTTTTCAGACCCACTACCAATCAACCGTTTTATGCGTACCAGATGGTAACTGGATATGAGCCAGATGTCTCACCTTTTACGCATATTTGATTACACGGTTTATGTGCCATATGCGCCCCCACAGCGCACTTAACTGGGTTCTTAGAAACGTTTAAGTATTTATGTTGGTAAAGAATCTCCAACTATTGTCCGCTACTTGATCCTTGGCAGGTGATCTCTTTACCGCTGAATTCGCGGATTGTCACTTTTGATGAGACAGTCTTCCCGTCGTTAGGGGGAGATAAGAACAAGTATGTTCAACAGGAACGACAGGAATTGTCGTGGTCTGTCCCCACTATGTCTCATCTTGATCCCCAACTCAATATTCAGAACGTAGTAGATTCGATGCCTAATGCGTTTTCTGATATTGATAAAGTGACGAGATCAAATATACCAGCTGCAAACATGCCTGCAAGGTTGGATATCTCCTAAAGGAAGAGGGGATATGACACCACTACACCAGTCTCTGGTAATCATGGTGTCACAATCACACATAGTGGATGTGTGGTTGAGGCCGTGGTTCCCTAAAGGAAGAGGGTGATACCACTTGGTTCGATGGATACTCACCAAAGGAAGGAAGTGAGTTTGGCACAGCCTAATCCATTCATCATCAATATCGAAACCCGTCTCATGAGATTATCTCTGATTATGTCCATGAATCAATATTGGGGGACGCCTCAATGATTGAACAATTTCAGAGAATAATAAAATCTCGATAAATGCATGCATGCTTGAGACGACATTATTTGATGATGTATTGCTCAAGAGATTATAGAGCACGATGACATCGAACCACGCTCTGTTGAAAAATATCAACGTAGAGTATATTGGCCTAAATGGAAAGATGCAATCCCAATTGAACTAGTTTCACTAACAAAGCAAAAAGGTATTTGGGTACGTAGTGCTAACGTCCCCAAGTGTAAAGCCTATTGGACATAAATAAGTCTTTGTTAGAAAGCGTAAAGAGAATAAAGAAGTCTTGAGATATAAGACTTGCCTCGTGGCGCAAGGTTTCTCACAAACGCTCTGGGATTGACTACGAGAAGAAGTATTCACTCGTAAGGAATGCTATTACATTCCGCTACCTTGTCAGTTTGGTAGTTTCCACAAATAACTTGACATGCAGCTTATAAATGTGGTTACAACATATCTCTATGGGGATCTAAATTCAGAGATATATATGAAGGTGCCTAATGGACTTCAATTACCCAAATCAAGTGACTCTAAACCACGGAGTGCATTTTCGATAAGATTAAAATGCTCACTTTATGTGACTACTTGATTGGGAAGGGATATATAAATAATGGTTTATGCCCATGCATGTTTATTAAGAGAACAAGTTCCGGATTTGCAATTATTATTGTCTATGTTGATGACATGAATTTAATTAGCACTCTTGAAGAACTGAGAGATATTGCTACGTATTTGAAATCCGAATTTGAGATGAAAGATCTTGGGAAACTCGGTTTCTAGGCCTTGTGCTAGAGCATCGAGATAGTGGAATATTAATCCACCATTCGGCTTGTGTCCACAAGATGTTAATGAGATTTAACATGGACAAAGTACATCCATTTTAGCACTCCCATGATCAATCGGACCCTAGATCGAAGGAATGATCAATTTCGTCAAAAAGATGATGACGAATAAAATATATGGGCCGACGTGTTATATCTAAGTGCAATAGGCGCATTATTGTACTTAAGCTCAATGCACTACATATCTCTTTTGTTGTGAACTTGTTAGCTAGATTTAGCTATGCGCCCATGGAACGCCATTGAGTGGCATAAAGACAATATTTCGATACCTTAAGGGTACAATCGATTTGGGCTTGTTTTATCCCTACAGAGAGAAAAGAGGGATTGAAAAAGGAACTTCAAACCTCTAAGGCACCATGTCCGAATGGACATCGACCACGACGGTCGACCAGTCGAAGTATGACGGTCGACCGGTCGAACTGCGGACAGAACCGCTATACTCCCTACACCAAACATTCTTATGATGTTTTGGTTGGTTTTTGCTGATATCGGGTACCTCTCTGACCCGCACAATGGTTGTTCCCAAATTGGTTATGTCTTTACCATGGGTAACACGACGATATCTTGGAGGTCCACCAAGCAAACGTTAGTTGCTACTTCCTCGAATCATGTAGAGATAATTGTTCTACATGAAGTTGTTAATGTGTATGGTTGAGGTCTATTATTACACATATTCGAGGAATAAGTGGTTTGAGGTCAACCACTGAGGAACCTACTTGCATTTATGAGGATAATGCTGTTTGCATCAAGATGATGAAGCAAAGTTTCATTAAAGGGGACAATACCAAGCATACATCGCCTAAGTATTTTTATAATCAGCAACTACATACTCTCCTCAAAGATTCAAGTGAATCAAGTTATATCCGAGGAGAATGTGGCAGATTTATTTACTAAGTCTTTGCCTAAGTCCACATTTGAAAAACATGTTAAAAGCATTGGTATGCTTAAGTTATCTGAGATCCCATGATTGTAGGAATTAGGGGGAGGTGCAGACTTGAGGGGGAGTCTGGCACATACATGTCACTTTCAAATGTGAAGGGTGCGTTGTACTCTTTTTCCCTTCGACCAAGGTTATTTTTTCCCACTGGGTTTTATTGTTACTTGGCAAGGTTTTTAACGAGACAACATGGATATCACCGTCTAGTTGTGACCGGCACAAGGGGGAGTGTTGAAGGAAAACATTATTGTGTGCCTTGTCAAACTAGGACTCTTAGTATAGGTTATCTTTCTAGAATATGGATTAGATATTTCCTACATCAATACGGATTGTATCTTGTATTCCTCTATATATAGAGGCCCTTATTCATTAATAAAGTTGATCATATTCTGAGTATTCTCTACTATTTCTCTGTTATTTACGTTTCCCTTAAACAAATTTTAATTTATTAGACTTTTTCAGTGTATTTCTCTTCATCTAATGAATTATCATTTCACTGTCCAAAAAAAAAAAACTAAGGGGGGTGAGCAAAAATGCTCTCCGTTTCAAGGATGTGCAATCATGCACTTTTAAATTTAAATAAAGATGAGTAGTACCATCCAATAGTTCCAACAAATTCCAATCACTTAAATATTTGAGGATCTCGATAGTTTTAACAGCTTACCGTCGCTTAAATCATCAAGACGTACCGGGCAGAAGAAAGTAGCTGGAAAAAAAGGAAAGATAGAACTCGAGAGATTTCATAAGAATGGTTGGAAGAATCAACCAGGTTCCAATAACCAATCATAATATGATACATCACCTTTTAATAGTGAAGACTTGGCTATTAAACCAAATCAAAATTTAGACTAATTAGCATGTCAAAAACTAAAGCATGCAAGAGCTTCCATTCCAGCCCATTAATTAAGCATTATCTACCAGGGGAATCAGAATGAGAATATTTTCAATTTCCTCAACCTTTTACTGATACTTGCCTGTTTCAGTCTTTGAATTTCATACTTAAAAAGCAATTCGATTCCTCAGTTTCATAAAAGTATTCAAAATAAATCTTCCATCTGATAATAATTAAAGTAAAGACACTTAAAAGTCTACAAATGGTTTATGTCTCTTGTCCATAGCAACCTTGGTTATCAATTACCATGCACAGGTGACAGGATCCTTGGGAATCACTTTGTCAGTTTTCAATTTGTCATATAATAAATGGTATATAAATTACACTTATGCAATTAATACTCGGTACCAGTTACTACAAAGAATGCAGGAAATAAGAGACATTGCAATAACCAAAGCAGCGAGTCTTGCATGAAATTGACCGTCCTTGAAGCTTGACTTGCGCGCAAGGAACACAAGTGAATCACCAAAAATAAAGAACCTGATTGATGAGAGTACCAAGCAGAAAAGCTAAATAAAGTACCAGATATTCAAAACTTAAATAAAATACCAAACTTAGGTAACCTAACAAAAATTTTCAACTATACAGAAACCTAGAGCAAGTACCAAAATTACAGAACCTACAAAAAATAATGACAGCAGACCACAGTGCGGCAGTTCATCGTACAGGACGTGTTCAGTATACAAAGTTCCAATTGGGGTTTAGGAGTTTCAACAGCATGGAAATCTGGAAATGTAATCAACAGGCCCTAATGTGCCCAAAATGTTTCCAAAAAAACAAAGACACCAATAAAATCAAATTGAGTATTAAAAGTTTGCAATAGTACTGAATACCTAAAGTGATGAGTCTCCCTTCCTCCGACACCCCCACTGTCTCTTACTCTCCATGTCTCTCCGGCCCTGGCAAGAGTTGTTCGCAGATGCCCCTCCCTTCCCTTAACTCTGATGACTGCTTCCCCTGAGACTCAGAGGACTCGCACCGTCTCTTCCTCTCTCTCTGATATCCTCTTTCTCTCACTCTTTCTCCCGCAAAGGTCCACAAAGAAAGGGAGCGTAGATCTGTCCACATGAATTATGGGCGGGGTCGTGCTTAAAATTTGCACTTCCTCATTATTAAAATGAAGCAAACGAACCCCACAACTTCTGATGCAACTGCAATCTTTTACTGTCCTGAAATCATTTGTGGAGACTCCATCATCATCTACTGTAATCCTAAATCTGGGCTCAGTGTAATAGCATTCATCGTCCTGCTCTACTTGTTTGGTCAAGCCAATTTTATATCCCACGAAAATGTGATCCGACTCAATGAATCTGTCCGTTCTGAATGACCCCGATTTCCTATTAAGGTACAGATACATAAAGCAGATCGAACAGCTGCAAAGTTAAGGGCACCCTGCTCCAAGTTACTAGCAGCGCATACAGCAAATCCCAAAAACTTATTATGTGGTAGCTGCAAAATGTGCCAACTACTATAGCTATGGAATGTTTGTGGGAGTGCGCAATAGCTCTTTTAACCGCTAGGTCTTGATCATTAACCTAAAGAACAAGAACAGAATCTTTGGTCTAGTTTCTTAACAAGGCAGAAGCAAACTTGTATGCATGTTTAAGTGTTGCATCAACCAATAATAATGAGGGATTATATGTCAGAATTGATTTTGAAGGACAAGGAAGAGTTTTTTTTTTTTTTTTCAGTTCTAACTGAAAATGTGAGAGAGACATATATGAGTGGTGCCTTTTCATCTCATTATGCACATTATCTAGGAACATTTGAGTCTTCCCAGTGGGATCATAAGTGTACTTATCCTGGGGTTTGGATTGGATGATTTAGACAATCAGAACTCATCAAATATGGTGACTACAAACTTACAATAGTTAGATCTCAGAAGTCAGAACTATGAGTCTCTTTCACAAACCTCGATCTGACGCTTTTTTCCATCATTACAGCTTTCTATGAACAAGCCCCTTATTCATGGGACACAAATTCCTTCCTATGATGTCATTAACCCTATCTTCTTACCAGAATTAATTCGAACACTAAACCTAACTGCCTTTGCATATATTTTGTAAAAACTTTGAAGTTTGTCTAGCGTTTGAAATTTGTAAGTATAAAAATGTTGGCAATCCCTTATTTAACAAAACACAGCCTTGTTTAGGAAGTCAAGCTCACTCAAGTGAAGTCTGAAGGCCTAAGTCGAAGAGAAGACCCAACATGATCTCATGGTACTCTCATGCATATGCATCTCATTGTTTTTCACAGAGGATGGCAGAACTGCCTTCTGTCCTGTTTTCCAGAATAGCTGCCTTGTGACAAAATGATCTTGAAGGTTTAATTCTTCTAGATATTTTGGTTTTCTAAATAGCTAGCTATGCTTCTGATGTTGATGTCCATGTTACGTTTACTTTCAATCCTCTTTGATAAGTTTGAGAAAATTTCTTTTTGATAAGTTTGAGAAATTTTTCTTTTGAAGAAACTTTTTTGAAAAGCCTTAAATTGTGGAAAATTGTCTCTTGTTGACTTAAGTGTCCACCTTGTTGTTTTAGTTTTTCAAAAAACGTTTCTGACCATTAGGGCTTTCGTGGCTGCTCCCTTATGAGCTTTTCTTTAGCCTATATATATGTAGCAAGGTGCTCCTTGTCTACTTGGTTGTTTTGTGTGAAAATTGTCATAGCACATTTTCTTGAGCTTCATTTGGTTTTCTCTTATGTTCAGCTTATGCTCTAAGTCTTCCTTGTTGACTGTAAATCTTAGAGCTTGAACAAAAACTCTTTTCATAAAACTCATATTGCATTTGCATACCATGAGATTGTGATTGGTAGTGCAACAACCCGAGAAGTCTCCATGAAGAATTAGTTAGACGATAGCTAAGTTCTGAGGTTGGAACTTCTGGAAACTTTCATGTGTAAACACTTAGAGACAAGTGAGGTAGAACATGTCCTAGACTAGGAAGAGTCTAGGAAGGATAGAAGCGTGGCTAACTATCCCAGGTTGCTACAAACTTGTAAGAAGTGTTGAATTACATAGTGGAAAGTTTGCCCTTCAAGAGTTAGGGGCACGCAGTTTTTCTCCCTGGATGCAGGGTTTCTGCGAGAACAAAAACATCTTTGTGTTGTTTATATCTACTGCAACTTTACTTTATATAATCGTTCAATTGTGATTCAGGATAGACACAACCATTGCTATCCCTGAGAACAATTTAATACGAAAAAGTTGTTATTATCCTATTCACCCCCCCTCTAGGACCTACAAAATTGTTGATCTTTATTAAGCTTGAATGTCTACTTCACGAGTGTAAGCGGAAACAAACAAATATCCATCTGACTGCATTTCAATGGAAACAAACAAAGCAAAGATATTGATATGAATGATAAACTAAACCTGATACTAAGCAAACAAATGTTCATGGTAGATACTATCACATTTTAAGAAACCCAGTTAGATGGTATGCAAACAATGTATTAAAAAGCGCGCCTCAGGCGCGCCTAAGGCGTTAAAAGCGCAAATTTCATTTTTTTTCGCCCGTGTTTCGCACAAAAGCGTACGCGTAGAAGTTTTTTTTTTCTCTCTTAGGATGTCGTTTTGATTGGTTTGGTTTTAATGCCTCTAAGCAAATTTCTTTCATTCTCTCGTATCCAACCCCCTATTCCCGACTCCTCTCCTCCCGAACCTTCCCAAACTAAAAAAATTTCAAACCCTAATCCCCAAATCGTATCAAATCTCTTAGAGCCCATATGTTTTCTTCACTATTCGGATCTAAAGAAGGCTGTTAGAGGTACTTTAAGCCTTTGAGCACTTGGAGGAAGAAATTATTAGCAGGATTGCAGGTATGAATGGATGATGATTGATGAATTTGATTTCGATTTCGTTTGATATAATCTTGTGAAAATAGAAATGTGATTATGTATAATTTAAATCCATCCCTATTTCGTTTTATACATAGATTATACCATCACATGATCACAGGTTGCTATATATAAAGGTTTTCAAGCCTATTTCGTTTTATAAATTGCAGGTATAATCTATATGTGATTATGTATAATTGATAATTGTGAATATGTGATTATGTGATTAGCAGGTATAATCTATACGTTTTATAAAATATAAATAGCCGTGTTCCTCCAGTTAGACCATCAATTTTCGAATAGTCTTGATTCTTGAACTCTTGATTTCATTTGATATAGAAATATAGAATATCGTAATATTGTATATATGATTATGTATAATTGAATAATTATGAATCTAGCTGTGATGGTAGTGATGGTGATTCTTGAACTCTTGATTTCATTTGATATAGAAATATAGAATATCGTAATATTGTATATACACTACTAGCAAAACAGGCAACTCATACAGAATTTTCACATACAGATTTTCACTGAGCCACTGAAATCTGTGTGAATCAATAATTTACACAGATAGCAGAGCGTATTGGGTTAACTGGGTCCACTTTGATTTCTAGAATAATGCTAACAACAGACGTCTGTGTGAATTAACAATTGATACATACATCCGTGTATATTTCTAAATCTCATCACACAGATATTTGTTGGGAAGCTAATTCACACAGAATTCTGTACCCATCACATATTAGTTTATTATTAAATCGTTTTTTGCATGGGTGTAGAGGCACGGTATTTCGTTTCTAATGGATTTACAAACGGACATCCGTGTGAATTTAAAAATACAAATATATTTGTGCTAAACATCGATACAGACATCCGTGTAAAAAAGAAATTATATACGGAATTCCGTGTAAACTTACGAATGACAATTGGCGTGCTTGTCAACTTTATTGCATTTAATGAATATGGAAATACGCGCAAGTGGAATTAGTGAATACAGAAATCCGTGTGGTTTGCGAACTACACATATAGATATCGGTGTGAATTGAGAAAATACACATATATCCAAGTCAAATCTTGACACAGACGTCTGTGTGAACAATAACTACATACGGAAATCCGTTTAAACGTGTCAATGACAATTGTACCGCGGAAGTAACTTTAGCGAGGTACGTAAATGCAAGTGGAATTAGTGAATACAGAAATCCGTGTGGTTTGTGAACTACACATATAGATATCGGTGTGAATTGAGAAAATACACATATCCATGCCAAATCTTGACACAGACGTCTGTGTGAAAAATAACTACATACGGAAATCCGTTTAAACATGTCAATGACAATTGTACAACTGATGTAACTTTATCGAGGTACGTAAATACGGACATCCGTGTGAGTTGGTAGTATTAATATAGAAGTCTGTGAGTTAGGTCAGACAATGTATACAGAAATCCGTGAGTTGGGTCAGACAATGTATACAGATATTTGTTCCCGCTTAACATTTCAGTATTCACACGGATTTCAGTAAATATATAGTTTTGAAAAAAAAAAGTGGGTTGGATTTAATTAAATGTAATTACTTTTGTAACAAAATAAATGCAATTACAGAGACTTAGAGAGTAGACGAAAGAGCTAAACCCTTTACCTAATTTCCCAGATGGCTTAGAGGGCAGACGAAAGAGCTAACTTATTCAAAACCAAATAGATGATTGTCTTCAGACTTGAGATTATGCACAGATCAAGCCTGATTGAATTCCAGGTCTGGCTTTGGTGTAGGTAGACTCATGGTGAAAGCATAGAAGAGAGATCCAGGTTGAATGCCATACGCGATAACTTGCATTTCAAAACGAAAAGGTTATGCTCTTCTTCCAATTTGGTACTACAAATTCGATTTCCTTGACTATAATTGCTTTTTGATTGTAACCGAATCATGATTTTCCTGTATAGCCTCATCTTGTTTATAAACAAGACCCGGTTGGAGAGGGATATTGATGTCAAGGTTTATTACAAAATTGGCACATCGGCGACTTCTTTCATCACCCCAAGTCAGATTCAATCGGCCCTTCAATTGGATTTGAGCTTCAGAGTTAGACTCAAGGGTGGAATATGTCCTATTTTTTTCCCCTTATTTATTAATAGTTCCAATCTTTTGGCTTTGCATGATGGGGTTTAATAAAAAAAGATTGTCGGGTTGCTTGGTTTAGTAATAAGATTGGTGGGAGCATAATGATTTGCTTAATTGATACTTTTAATTGTTTTGATTAACCACAATGACAAAATGCTTTGGGTCTGTTGTCATAACAAGATTGGCTGGATTTATGAAATAGATGCCACCGAGTTTTGTTTAAATTGCTTTTCCTTCACTTTGAGTGCTCAAAGAAGCAAATTTTATTATGAATGTTTTAATTGTAATCAAGGGAACATGCAGCTATATTGAGGAGTGAAGTGGTTTCGTTGCTTTCTCTCTTGATGTTTAATTGGGCAATTGATGTTTAATTTAGCAAGAATACTGGGAGCATGTAACTTCATGAAATATATTGTTGCAATGTATTATCAAAAATCTGTTAAAGTAAATTATACATACTAAACAATGTGGCATTGCAAAGTATTATATAATTAAATAAATGTGGAGTATAGAAATGAAGCTACAATGAGGGAGGAAAGGATTAGGGCTGAGGCTGTTGAGAGAGAGCAAAGATTCACCGCTGAAATGGATAAGTTCAGAAGAGAGCACCTGACAATTATGCAAGAGAACGCAAAGATGGTGGAGCAAAAAGCTGCAATTCAGTTAGGTCGATGGATGAAAGAAGCTGGATTTTCCGGAATTGACACGGCAACCCAAGGGAATGTTGAACCGATGACACAAGTTGCATCACCCGTAGTGCAAACATCTGGCATGAATGATGAATATAGCCCTGAAATTTCTGGAAGTATTCAAGATACCCAAATGAACTAAAGTGGTGAGTTCCTACCTAATGTATAGTTTTGTTTTTGACTACTTTGAGTTTCTACTAGCCATTGATGATGTTCTATGTTGGGAAACAATATTATGTTGTTCGGTTGGGTTAAATCTTATTGGTCTTCCAACTTCGACAATATTGATTTCTTGAAACATCCCTTGTTTTTTGTACTTGAAAAACTACTTAACATTTTAGGTATTTCTTCATTTTAGCTTGCTGCCAATGTAATTTAATTATTTTGTGGAACAATATTGGAATGGCAAAGATCATATTTGTAAGGTTGAATCCTTACAATTGTATAAAGTTGGTTTATTTTACAATGGAGAAGGCTACATTTAAGTTGATGTTGTGAATTTAGATATATGCTTTTGTGTAAATTTGTTGGTGTTTCTTATTTTACCATGCAAAAAAAAATAATTAAATGTAGAGAAAAAAATAAAGTTCCAGATATTTGTTAATTTATTATGCAGCAATTTTTTTTTTAATCCAAAAACTCTTGTATACACTGACAACAATCAGTGTGTTCTAGTGAAACGGAGACAATCTGTGTGTATTTGTTTTGGCAACTCACACAGATTGTAATCTACACTATATATAAAAGTATTATCTTTATTCACACGGATATAACAATATATAATTATGCAATTAGAAAAGCAGTGGGGCCCATATACTTGTTTCACACGGACTAAGAAAACAGTGTATAATGAGCATCAGCGCCCCTTCCGAAGCATACAGAAAAGCAATCCGTGCTTGCACGGTAGCTGAAACCTAGCCTTTTACATACTGATATCCGTGTGAATAAGACTTATTTCACACTGATTAATGTCCATGTGGAATAGCTGTTTTTCTAGTAGTGATATATATATATATATATGATTATGTATAATTGAATAATTGTGAATCTAGATGTGATGGTAGTGATGGTGATATTAGTGATGATAGTTTGGATGGTGATCTTCTAGTTGATGAGGATGATGAATTTGAAGTATGAAGTAAATTTTAATCATTGTAATTCTCCTTTAAAATTTTAACTTTGGTAACTAGTTTAATTATTTGGGATTAATGACAAATTATTCAATGCATAATTTTTTTTATCTATATTATTAATGTTCTATATATACAAGTATATAAATATATATTTATATTGTTTATATCGCAAGGCTTACGCTTTTACGCCTAAGGCTTACGCCTTAGGCTTTACCCCCGAAAACGCCTTGTGTACGCTTTCGCTTTTTAAAACATTGATGCAAAGGAAATTCAGTAAACCCACTCATATCATAAATGTACATGTATTATGCATACAACTGAAAAGACGACATAAGATAGTGTTTCCAACTTAGAACTAGAATAGTAGAATTGAAGTATTAGGAAGGTAAAACCTTAAACAGGAGGCACTAATACTTTAGATTTAATGTTTTGATCAATCCTATAAAGCCTTAGCTTAGGGTTGTCAACAGTAAACCATTTCATTCTGCATTCATAGATCAGGGATACATTAAAAGTTAATTCTTGTCATAAAGCAGTCTAAATTCATAACCAGGAAAAAAAGAAAAGAAAAATTACAGCACAACCCCAAATGAAAAAACCAAATTTAGAATCTAAAAACCCATTTCAGCAGAAAATCACAAACATGGACCCAAATAAAAAACCAATAGCACTTTGCATCTACAAGCTAAAACCCATTACTCCACAATTTAACAACAGAAAACAAACCCCCTTATCTCAACCAGAAACACAAGTCAGATTAACGACTGAAATTCGCATGAGAAACTCAACCCATTATCTCAATCACAGTAAAATTCAGATTAACAACTGTAATATTCGCATTTCAGCAGTAAAAAATTGGAGAGCTTCTGCTCAAATAGTCAACTTTTCTCGCGGGAAAGAAGCGAGCTGCAGGAAGTAGTTGCTTTTGGTTGCCAATACGTCATTTTTGTTCTAATGGGCATTACTGTAATTTGACTAATTGGTTACCTTTCTCGATACAACGTCGTGTCGTTTATCTTCTCCTACAGTCCTACCTCAAAATGGTTCGCATTTTCCCGCCAAAACAACTTTCCCACCTTGAAATAGAAAACCGACGATTTGAAGATTGAAATTTTCTGAAGAGAGAGAGGGAGAGATGGAGGCGGAGAAAGCCGGGGCGTCGTTGGATTCGCTGATCTCCGGGTTCAACAGTCGGATCGCGGAGCTTCAAGAACTGGTTATTGCGCGAAACAGTAAGACCCGACCCGATTACCCAACCTTACTTTATTCAATTTCGTCTCCACTAACCAGCATAGAACTATTCACCAAAGCTCCGAAATGTTCACCTTGCAGTGTATCCAGCCAGCACCGTCACCGATCTGTCCGCCGTCGACGCTGCAGTGAAGGCCATGGAGCTTCAGGTGCAGGCCATCAAGGACCGCGTTCGCGATGAAACCCTAGCCATCCCCAAAGCAAAAGTACTTTTCTCCTTCCCTCTGAATATGTATGGATTGGGCTTTGTTTGGTTTCTGTGGAAATTTATCAATTGTTGATTTATCAGCGTTTTAGGCCTTAGAAATCTGAGTAGGAAAGTTAAAGAATCAATTTTGATCATCTGGGTGCATAATGAACTCTTTAAATGAACCTAGTAATTTTTCTTTTAAAGACTTGATGAAGGTTTTAGTGGTTATTGGCTAAGTGCTTGTATAAATTTCCATGAATGATGTATATGATTAGATGATACAATGTGATGGCAGAAACTGATCGATGCGTCGCTGAAGCAGCAAGGGAAATTGAAGGACATTTCAATTTATGCGCCCACTCATCTTCCTGAAAGAATGTCAATGTTAAATTTGGATACAAATAGATGGTAGTACAACTTTCTTAGGCATCCGGCATTTATGGATGACATATCATTGATGTGAGTTTGAAATTTATTTACATTTGGTAGGTAGAGAACTTATACTGTTTCTTTGTTTCAGTTTATTTCCAGAAAGCTCTCAGCAAAACACTGGTTCTGGGAACTTCAAGCTTGAGGAGGATCCTGCACCACCACCTAAGGTACATTGCTCTCTCTCTCTCTCTCTCTCTCTCTCACACACACACACACACACACACACACACACACACACACACACAATTGTGTCAATTTATGGTATGTCCTGTTCTGTAATTGTCTATAGCTACAAGCAGCAGATACAGTATGAGGGTTACCTATTCTTTCTGCTTCGTTAATTTCAGGACAAAAAGGGTCGTTCAACTCCACCATTGTGGTTTGTAAGTGGTGAAGAGCTGGATTCTTTGTCATCGTGAGTAAACTTTCCTGTCTGAATTCTTTTGCTATATTTGTTAAGAGGGAGTCCTGTCTTCATCTTTTCTTTTGCACTACAACGGCATACTCACATGGTAGTCACTTATACATCTGATATGGGTATAAACTCATAGGCTGTCTAATGGGACATCTCAAAATCAAGTTGTGGTAACCTGACAGAGAGATATGATAATTATGTACCACATAGAGGTGAGTTATTGTACATTCGAGTATTGTCATTGTCTCAAGTGTTAACAACTAACGTTGGCTGTCACTTCCAATACATAAAAATATCAATCTTCCCTCCCCAACGGAATTCAAGACTAAGTATAGTTTCCTTTCGTAGCAAAAATCTGTAAAATATCCTGTAAAGTACTATATATCCCCAAACTACTGCAATTTCTTTTCTTGATAAATAATAAAAATTTCTTTAAAAATTTTCCCTGTGTTATGCAAGAATTATACGCAGAATGAAATAGAAAAGCTTCAGAACTAAATATTAAGAGTATAAAACAACGCTGACAGAGCTGAAATGGATTAGGAGTTCTGTCCTTGTCCACTCTTACAGTATCATATAAAACGGGCCTTCATTTTTATTGAAGAGTGTTCTACCCTTTCAAAAGCTGTACAACTCTTTCCGGCTATAATTTGGATCCAGTTGCTATGACAATAAAGGTTTAAAGGATCACTAAATGTAAATTATCAAGCATCTTTAACTTGCTTTGTTTTGTCTCCACAGAGGAGAATATGGTATCTAGGGACTCAAAAGTAATATATTAGGTAGTTGTGTATCTAGTCCATGATGGGTAGGTGTTGGGAAAAAGAGGTCTTCTGTATCTCGTCTTTGTTATTGGGGTCATTTTTTTGTCCTACGTATTTCTAACTGCAGATACATGAGAGGAAGGCTTACACTAGAGAAGGTCAATGCAGCCATTAATGACATGGCAACATACGCTGAAGCAAATTATCAGCTCATAGCTGCCCCAAAGAAGAATGTTTGTGTCCTGTCTTTCTGATTTTTGGTTTATACATCTTTTGCACCGGTCTGATTCTGGTTATCAATTATAATGCAGGTGGCAGGAGATCGTTGGGAAAAGGCCCTGGTAAGTGAACCAGGTTATTGGATCTAGATTTTTCTGGGGCTTCTGCTAGCTGCCAGTTGGCCCATAGGTTGAAAAATGTGTGGTAGCTCTCCCTAATCATATCAGCCTCTCCATCCTTGGTAAAGTTAGGAATACATCTTAGGTCCTACATAAAATGGCGAAGCAATTAACACACTTAACTAGCTAGTACCTTGTACATTTCAAATTTCTATATCAGTTTCTTAATTATACCTCTCTCTCTCTCACCCCTTTTCTCACAAACCCTCCTATTTCACTGGGGACGAAGATGAAGTCCCTTCTCTGAAATTTTTATGGCCAGTCAGGTCCTTTGATGGTTATTACAAAGGTCATACTCACTCCTACTTTTCTCAGGATGGTGGCTGCCTACCTCATACTTTGCGCTCATTGTTCATCTTTACTAAAGATACTAAAGAAAAGAAAAGAGAAATAACAATGTCCTCTTGGAACCATTGTTTGTTACAAATAATGTGTCAAGTATGGGATACTGTAATCTGTATTGCCATGTCAATCGATGAGCATGTAGCTTTCTCAGTTGTCACTATTGGTTAACCTGTTATATTTGTAAGCATGACAATAACTGTTTATTTATGCAATTAGTATTAAATACCACTATAACGAATGCAGGAGATAAGAGATATTGCAATGAATGAAGCAGTGAAGGGAAAACACTTCTTTCTCGAAACTGACATGAAAGGACCATCCTTGAAGCTAGACAACACTGGAAAAGCGATACTGACTGTATGATTCTTGTCTTTATTTTTCAAACATGAATTATATAAATTAGAAAATATATCATAGTTCACTTGAGAAAACTTAAATATTTTTTTTTGGCATAAGTTGAGCAAATACATGGACCTCCCATCTTCATTACAGACTGATATTTAATGTAGTGGTCAAGTAAGAATTCTGGGTTTCAGGGGGATATTGATTCTAAAAGTAGTTTTAGGTTACTCACACGGCTGTTCTTTACTCATCACAGGAAATGTTGTTCATTCTGTTTTACTATCATAGAAAATTCCAGATTACTGCTTACTGAAGAGCGATTTGCTTGAAAAATGTTTTTCTTGCCTTCTTGGTTAGTAGTTAGTTATGCAACTTCCATTGGTATAAGATAGCTGAATTGACGAATTAAGAGATCTCAATTTCCAATCCTCTTATCCGATAACTGATAAAAAAGATATAGTAGTTCCTGCCATATCTACTTGGACTTTGAAGATCATGACTTTGATATTTGTTTGTTTTGAAATAGCATTTGTCTTTCATGCCTTTTTCTCTGTTTATTTATATTTTATACACGTTCAGCTGTTTCAATGAATACCTTTTGCTGCTTCACGTACAGGTCCTTCGTCACCTTGGTCGTGTAAGTGAGACACGGATTGGTCATCATCGAGTGATCATTCTTTTGAAGCCCCATTGACAGGGCTTTCTTTCTAGATGAACGTACGCATTGTTCTTAATCCTTTTCTGTTTCAGATAAAACTGCAAGTTTTAATCTTGCGTGAATATGTAGTATGTTGTAAGTTCATGCTGTGCACTAGTAAGGTGTACAAATGTTGAAAATTGATTTGGAATATTATGAAAAAGTTGGTTGTTCAGAACCTATTGGTCCTGTTTTTTATTTTGTTTTATATTATATTATATTATATATATATATATATCTCTTATTTTTATTTTCTGGTTACATTAGAAAGAATTGAACCCTTGACCCTATGCATATACCTTGTCCATGCTAAGTATTTTTCCTCAACGCTAGAAAAATATATATTGGGATAGCTAAAGTGTCTTGGTAATTAATTAAAGAACTTTAAAAATCATGAAAATTAATTAACGTAATTAAAACTCCAAAACAGAAAACCTAAATAAAGTATCAAACATATATCACTTGAATAAACCAACCACTCCGGTGTAGCACAATGCTTGGAAAAATTTAAACCATCCAGGTTCAAATCCTGGCATCGGAAGTCTTTTTTACTAATTTTGTTGAGGTTTCATAAAAAAAAAAATATATATCACTTGAATAAAATACCAGAGTTAATTACCTAGCAAATTTTCCAACCAAAATTAGAGAATTCAGTGGTGACCTTAGTGCAGCAGTTTATCGAACAGAACACAATCAATGTAAAGTCCCAGTTACTAATGTGCTGAATATGTATCAAAAGACAAAAAAACCAATAGACATCGATATACATCAACATGAGTTTATGAAAAGTTTCTACTAGTATTGAATACCTAGAGAGATAACCTGAGGACTCTCCCTACCTACATTACGTCTGTTTCCTGTGACTTTGACGATCCCAAGCTCATGACTCCGATGAGATACTCTTTTTTCCATTTATCTTTCTATGTTTCTCAAAGTACACTCAGCCGACGGGAAGCAGCAGCATATGGCCCTTTGCACCCCCACCCCTGGCTTTCTGACTTCTTCCACCTCTAACTGTCTATCTGACTTCTTCCTTTTGGTCTCGTTGAAATTGTCTGTCAAGTTGCCAACATGTATTTTTGGCTGGGTCTGGCTTAGAGTTTGCACTTCCTCATTATTAACGTGAAAGATATGAACCCCGCAACTTTTGATCCAACTGCATTCTTCTTTTGCACTCAAATCAGTGGCGGAGACTCCATTGTCTACTACTCCAAGCCTAAATGTGGCCTCAGTGTAAATGCGTTCATCCTCCCGCTTTCCAATCAAGTAGGTGTTATATGCCAGGAAAAGGTGATCCGACTCAAGGAGTCTCTCAGTTTTAAGTCGCCTATTGAGTAAAGGAAAACTGAAACTCTGCTCAGCATGATTTCCTTTCAAGGTACAAACACATGAAGCAGATTGGAGATATGCATTGTTGTTACTGACCGCACATATAGCGATTCCCAAAAATTTGCTAAAGAAGCACTTCGGTGGTAGCCGCACTGTTACTGAAGATCCCCTACACTGATGGTTGAACCAATCGGGAATTTGGCTTCGAGGAAGAGTTACTGAAAATCCCTCGCAATGATGGTATAGAATCGACTTGAAAAGTCTGGTAGGAATATGCGCAAGACTGAAAAGACGTCGCACTTCATTATCCTATACATAGAAAGCAAATGTCAACTTAAATTTATATGGGTGTCGGTACTTGTTTGTGCAAGCGTGTGAGAGAGAGGGAGGGGTGGAACCTGATGAAGAAAATGATTTTCCACTATTTCGTGAAACGGAGTTGTTAGCACCAGCTTGAAGCAATTAGAAAATGTGAAGCAAAAGTTCTCCTTGTATGGACGCTTTCGAGTCGACACTGTTTCCAAAGCTGTGCAGTCATGCGCATCTATGTAATTTACACATGGTGGAAGCTCTGGTATTGATATCAGTCTCTTGCAGCCTTCCAATTCGAGATCTGTTAAAAGACGAAGTCTATCCATAGTTGCTGGCAAGCTCTCCAAATTGTTTCTGCATAGCTTTAATGTTTTCAATGAAAATAGAAGAGTAACACCGTCCGATAATTCCAACATATTGCAGTCACTTAAATCAAGATGAACCAGAACAGAGTTCCTACAATATGTTTGGATCGATGATGGCCATGATGAGAAGGGTGCCGCCATTTCTTTACATCCATTACATGATAACGATTTTTTAAGCTTGCCCAAACGGAAGATAGAGAATGGAAGTTGTTTTATACCACTTCCCTCTACTTGAAGTTCCCTCAAGAATCGTAAATTCCCCAAGTTCTCTGGCAAGTTAGAAAGTTTTGAGCATCCAGCAATACAGAGCTCTTCAAGGTTTGCCAAATTACAGATATTGTCCGGAAGACATACAAGGCTTATGCAGTTTTTCAGACTCAAAATTGTGAGCCCCTGAAGCCGTTCGATTGATGAGGGTAAGTTTTCAATTGCCGTCTCGTCTAAATAAAGCCCCGATAGCTCCATCATAACTTCTGGAATCTCTGGAAACTTCTCAAGATTTGAGCAACCAGAAAGATCAAGGAATTCAAGAGATGCCATATGAATTTTGCTTGGAAGATTCTTAAGTTCTCTGCATCCCTCAAGGGTCAAAGAAGTCAGCCCCGTAAGATTATTAATTGATGAAGGAAGTTCTTTAATTGCAGTCCCATCTAGTTGAAGCTCACGTAACTCCTCCATAACTTCTGAAATTTCTGGGAACCTCTCAAGGTTTGAGCAGCCGGAAAGATCAAGGACAATAAGAGATTTCATATGAATGCTGCTTGGAAGACTCTTAAGTTCTTTGCAACCTTTGATGCTCAAAGTAATGAGTTTTGGAAGATTACGAATCGATGACGGCAGTTCTGTAATTGCAGTCCCATCTAATAAAAGTTCTTCAAGCTCTTTCATATCTTCTGAGAACTCTGGGAAGTTCTTAAGATTTGAGCAGCTTGAAAGATCAAGGAAACCAAGAAATTTCATATGAATGCTGCTTGGAAGACACTCAAGTTCTTTACAACCGTTGAGGGTGAGGACAGCGAGCCCCGTAAGGTTATTGATGGATGAGTGCAATTCTTTAATTGCAGTCTCATCTAAATGAACCTCACGTAACTCCTTCATAACTTCTGAAATCTCTGGGAACCTCTCAAGTTTTGAGCAGCCAGAAAGATCGAGCAATTTAAGCGACTTCATATGAATATTGCTCGGAAGACTTCTAAGTTCTCTGCAATCATGGAGGCTCAAATCATCAAGTCCTGTAAGATTATTAATCGATGAGGGAAGTTCTGTAATGCCAGTCCTATATAATTCAAGCTTTGTTAGCTCCTTCATATCTTCTGAGATCTCTGGAAACTTCTCAAGATTTGAGCAGAGGGAAAGATCAAGGGTCTGCAGAGATTTCATATGAATGCTGCTCGGAAGAATCTTAAGTTCTTTGCAACCCTGTAGAGTTAAGGAAACAAGTTTTTTAAGAGCTGAAATGGATGGGTGAACCTCCAATAAACTTCTACAGCCTGCAAGACTTATTGTCACAAGATTTGGTGCCTCAGTGAAGTCTGGGGTTTTCTTAAGGTACTGAGAGTAACTTAAATTGATGTGTTTTAAGTTTCTGAAAGGCTGTCAAAACAAGAAAAAGAAGAAGCATGCTTTAATTATAACAAGGCATCTAAGAACTTAAGTGTTTAAAAGAAAGATATGTAAATAGATATTGTACCTTTGTTCCTTCCCAAAGCTGTTCAATGTGACTACCAACCATGGAAAGCTGAACGAGATTCTTCGAGACAAAATTAGATGGCAAAGTCTTCAGAGGGAATCCATCCCAGGAAAGACACCTCAACTCAGGAGAAAGATACTTGCAGTCCCCATTCACTTGTTGTTTATAGTCATCTTTAGCAATGCACCAATCATAATCAATCATGAGCAGTCTTAGTTTAGTCATGCTAACAAAACCTTCAGTGTTCACGTATGCCTCATTTGACTTTTTCAAGTCTAGGATCATGCCTTCTACTGCTTCCGTACCCTGGATAACAAATAGTGGACATTAAAGTGAGTGTATGAGTGCAAATGTCCAGAAACTTAAAGTCAAAACCCAATTTCCATGAATATGATTTTTGTGATAGTTGACACTTTCTACCAAAGAGTACGCATGTACATATGATATGAGAAAGAGAGATTCTAATAATATATCTTACCGTATTTTGAGTTAACACTTGCTGAACATCTTCATAACTCCATAACCTACTACGCCTTCCAGGGTCTTTAGCAGATTCTCGGTGGACGATATCCCTACCCATTTCCTGTATCAAATCATGCATCTGAACACCTTGATGTGAGATAGTTACAAGAGCTCTATCAACTAAAACTCTTAGTCCACTATGTGGAAAGAAGCCGAAACTGTCCAGAATTTTTGTTACAAATTCTTTGCCATATCCTTTGAAGAAACATGCAATATCAAGAAATATGTTCTTCTGCGAATCATCTAGTCTATCAAAGCTTGTCCTAAGCACCCCCTGAATTCCTGTGTTTGGGATTTTCTTTATTTTCTCCAACTCATCTTCCCACTCACGTACACTCTTGTTATCAAGGAAAGCTCCCAAGACTTTAAGTGCTAAAGGAAGACCATGAGCAGATTTTATGGCATACCTTGAGAGATGATCATACTCTGCTGAGGATTCGTTTGTTCTGAAAGCATATTGCCTAAAGAGTTCAAGAGCTTCACCATCACTTAATATATTGGGCTCGTAGATCTCAACTTTTCCCAGTAAATGCTTATCTCTAGTTGTTATGATGATTCTACTTCCACCACCAAAAGAAGGCTTCTTTCCAATCAAGGTTTCAATCTGGTCTAAATTGTCCACATCATCAAGAACAAGAAGAACTTTTTTCTTACCTAGCTTTTCCATTATGGTCTTGGAACCTCTATCTAAAGCAACCGAAATCCGATTTTCCTTGAAGATTCTTGATAGAAGTTCTTCCTGTATTTGTAGTGCACCATTCCTCGTGAGGAAACATTCCTTAACATTTTCAAGAAAACAAAAATGTTCAAATTGATGAGCGATTTGGTCATAAACAGCTCTAGCAATGGTTGTTTTTCCGATGCCACCCATTCCCCATATTCCGATAGTGCGAACATCATCTGTTGCAAGACATAATAACATTCTGATTTTACATATGTGGGAATCCATTCCAACCAAGCCATTGGCTTTGCCTGGCGAGATTCCCATCAGTTTGTTAAAAATATCTACGACAACCTCCCCTATAAGCGTGGCGTCGTCCCTGTGAAATTTGAAAATGAGTATTGTAAAGCTCACAAGACTATGTCATTAGGTTATATCATCGCAGTTGTTAGGAAAATATACAAACAAATGTGATAAATAGCAAAAACAGACCAAAAAAAAAAACACAGCAAGCTAATTGAGAGGGGAGAAAAATATACTCATAATTTCTGGAATCCCAGCCACATAAGTTGGTGGCTCTACTTAAAGCGGACTTCCAGCTCTCCGCCTCTTCCATGTTGGCCGCATTAGAATCGCGTTCATGTTTGGCAAAAGCTTCCGCAAAGCTTCTCTTCAGGTTACGAACAACACAAGGATCTACTTGATAGAAAATGGGCACCACAATCTGCTTCTGCGTATCCATGCATTTCAGGATCTGCACTAGTTCTTTTAAGCACCATGTGGAAGAAGCATAGTTTTCAGAGAAAACTAGAATCGAAAGCCTCGAGCCTTTGATGGCTTTCAGTAGCTCCGAAAGATCGTTGCCCTTTCTAAGCACTTCAGAGTCCATGAAGGTGTTGAGTGCTTTCTGTTCCAGAGCTTTGTAAAGATGGCCAACAAAGATTTTGCGAGTGTCGTCGCCTCTGAAGTTGAGGAAGACATCATATTTCCAACAATGGCCAGATGATGAAGAAGCAGAAGAAGCAGCCATTGATTAACAAGCACAAGATAGAACCAAGCTGGTTAATGTAACTGTATTTTGATCTGATTGCAGCTAGAAAGTTAAGGTACGCGTACGTCGTGGATATCTATGTCTTTAAGGGCGAGGATATGTACGGATCTGTCTATTCATATCTTTGGAAAATCAGAAACTGATTATATCAATTTGGCCGGGGACGTATTAATTTAGGCCCATTATTTTGGAGTTTAGTACATCAAAACTTTCTTGTTGTGAAATCGTTCACAACTTCTTCACTTGATGTGATATGTGAATTCCAAAGGCAAAAAAAGAAAAAAGAAAAAAGAAAAATCAAACCAGATGAGTAAGCCAATAACACCCGTTTATCTTCAGTAATTTTTTAAGCCAATACATCACTGCATAGCATGCAGTTTTAAAAAAAAATGCAATTGCATTTTTGAAATGCAATTGCCGTTTAAAAATGTGAAACTATACATTTAAAAAATGCAATTGTCATTCCAAAAAATGCAATTGTCATTCTAAAAATGCAATTGTCATTCTAAAAATGCAATTGCATTTCAAAATAATTAGTTTTACCTTTTTTAACAGCAATTGCATTTCAAAAATGCAATTGCATTTCAAAAAAAGAGCTGCATAGTATGCAGCTCTGTATATTAGACTTACCCATTTTTTAATTGATCCAAAAACTTTTTTCTCGATGTTGTTTTTTTTGTTTTATGGATCAAATGTTATCTTTGTCTTTTAAAAATGTTTTGTAACACTGATGTAGTTTGTGACATTGATTCAATTTTGGTCTGAACCATAATTATGTCAGGGATGAAGCACAACTTTGCGCGTTACAAGTGATTTACATGGCTTGGGTTGATAGTTGATACATACTTACATTGTTGTTTGAAAGATATGTAATAACACATTTGTAGTATTTGGACCTTTGGTTGCTTGTTGATGTTGGTCCAAATCACAAAAAGATGTACAAGCTAAAATTTTCTTTAAAAAAAAAATGTGTGACAAAAGTTAATTGGACGGAATTGTGTCTCAGGTTGACAAACAATGGGAACAAAAATGATATTATTAAACCACGTAAGTAAAATTAACAATTTTTACATTTAAGTGCAAAGATTGAACAAATTGACCAAACCAATTCGGTCCTCGATTCTTCAAATACAAAGCAATTAGGACCATGGAACTACATAACCATTAAGTAATTAGGACCATATATGACTACATAAAGAATTCTTTTTTCCTTTCAGTAATAACTAGAATATGTAAACAACCAACAAGCGGATGCAAGACAATCCACCATTAATTTAATTAAGTAAATGCGCCGAGTACTAAGGTGCAAATAAGAAATAGGAGTGCCATAAACACCAAACCAAGGAAGGATAACATAACGAGCGCATGGATGCTTCTTAGTCTTTGCCCTAATGTCATTCTTCTTCTTCTTCTTGGAGCAAGTGCTTCTCTTTCTCTACGAGCTGACATGGTTTCTATATTACAAGTGATTATTGCTGTACTGTGAGTTATGAGTGTAGGTGAGACTAAACTCGTTATTTATAGAGTATGGTTTCGTTAAATGATCGATCAAAGAAATTCTTTTCAGGAAAAGATTAGTAGTTTTAATTTCCAATCAAATTAGGATTTGCTAGCTAGCTAGTTACAATATATCTACTGGATTTGACAAAACCAAACCTTTCTAGTCCTGGTTTGGATTTCCCTTTTGGTCATTTTGGAGGTAAATATGAAGTTTGTTAAAGGGTTTATAGGAGGCGTTGTCTTTGTCATAATACAGATAGTTCACAATATGATACTTCATATTCATTGAAGAATGTTCCAATTGCTTCCATCTACCGTGCCAATCAGAATGAGAACTTCGATTTCCTTCCTTTCACTCATACTTGCCTGTTTCATTATTTGCATTTCATGCTCGTACCTAAAGCTCTGGCTACTCAGTTTGTTGTATATAAGTTAAAACGGGTACTACGAGAGAACTTTTGGCAAAATGGAGAAGCCTCTTTTTTTTTTATAGATGAAAATTTGTTTGTTAATGTATCTTGATTTACAGTTTAGAATTTGAAGTATATTTAGAAAATCTGGCCCAGCTTAGCCAAGTCAGCCCAACCCAAAAAATCCCGACCCTTGAGTAGGACTTGGGCTCGAGATTTATGGAAAAGGCCCAAAATCTAGGCTATAGTGAAAGTACCAAAATTGTAGAACCTAAAACAATTAACTACGAGCATAAAGCAGTGCATCATTTCATCAAACATGACGCATTCCATATACTAACCGTCGCTAGCATTGGACCCATGTATACACAAAGATAAATGACTATTAAAAAAAAAACCCAAAATTTATATTAACTAATCGTCAAGTCATTCATTAATGATATATTTTTATTTTTTTAATGATGGGTAGTTTAGGCATTTTGAAATTTGGTGAAACAAAAATTTTATAACATCATTAAATTTTACATGCCTTAAAAATAGCCAAAAACGAAAAAAAAATTAAGATAATACTAGATTATTTGTAGTTGTGATTAACAAATTCTTATCTCATGCTTATATAATTGATACTGTTTGTTTTTTGTTTTAGTTTCAATTCATCACTTCTAGTCTTGGACTTGTGTATACAAATGGATAAATGGCTGTTAAAGTTAAAAAATTAACTCAAAAGTCATTCACTACTTATTTTACTTGGTTTATTTAATAAAGAGCAATTTAGATAAATGTAGATAGATAGATAGATAGATAGATAAATGTTGTAGGGAGTTTCTCTAGTGAGAATCATTATAATGAGGACTTGGTGAAGACTTTTTTATTAATGATTGTTATATCTATTTTTCGATTATATCTCGAGAAATCAACCGTTTAATATTAAGATATTTATGAGTAGATCATTTCTACAAATTTTCAACAAAATTTGAAATCGTTAAGGTACCGAACTAAACCAAATAAATAGATGAACCAAATTTGTCAATTTTGAACCATTCATTTGATAAATCACAATTATAGATGACCAAACGATTCTAGAGAATCTCCCTCAAAGGTTCTAAATATTGAACGGTTGATTTGTCGAGATGTAATAAAAAAGTAGGTCTAATCGAAAAGTTCTTACAAAGTCCTCATTATAGTGATTCTCACTAGAAAATATTCTTTAAAGGTTCTAACTTGCCGAAGATGTTTCCAAAAAACAAAAACAAAAAAAAAACAAACAGGAAATACACAAACAAACAAAAATATTGTACTGACTACTGAGTATGAAAAGTTGTTATGGTGTAGAATACCTAAAGCGACAATGTGAGGAGTCTCCCTTCCCTCGAGACATCCTCTTCCTGTGTCTCCGATCCCGTGGCTCCGGTGACACCCTCTCCCTCTCTTTCTCTCTGTCTCTTTCTCAATCCAATAGTGCATCCAGTCCATGAGAAGCAGCAGCATATGGGACCTCCTGAGCACCCTTCCCCTTCTTCCGATCCTGCACCGCCATGCCCATCGTCTCTTTCTCTCTCTCTAGTGTTTCTCTCTTTCTCTTACTCCTTGCCGAATCGCAGAGGTCGACAGAGAAAGAGTCCTCATTATTAACATGAAATAAACGGACCCCGCAACTTGTGATCCAACTGCAATCTTCGCATAGCGTTGGATCTTTTGGGATAAATCCAGGCTTCTCTGTCACAATCCTAAATCTGGCCTCGGTGTATTTGCCTTCATTGTGCCACACTCGACTAGATAAATTTTGATATCTCAGGAACATATGATCCGACTCAAGGAGCTTGTTAGTTCTGCCTAGAGATTCGACCAAAGGAAAATGGAAACTTTCCTCATCACCATCATTTGCTTTGAAGGTACACGCATAAAGCAGATCCAAGAGTTGTTTTATTACCAGTACCCCGCAACTTACTAATGGCGCATATAGCCAACCCCAAAAACTTGCTAGGGAACCAATTCGGTTGTAATTGCACAGTTACGGAAGACCCTATACACCGATGGTTGAACCAATAAGGAATATCACTTCCAGCTGGAAGAGATACAAGAAGAGGTCCATAATTAGCCTATACATTGAAAATCAACAGTTAAAATCAACACTTTAACTATACATATTATTGCAATGTGTGAGAAAGAGAGGGAGGGCACAAACCTGATTATCAGTAGAAGTATCCACAATATCTGTAAATAGATTGGTTTGCGCCAGCTGGAAGCAATTATAAAATATGAAGCAATTAAAGTACTTCTCAGAGTATGGGGGCTTTGGTGTTGAAACTGTTTTCAAAGCTGTGCAATCGTGGGCATCTATGAATTCTATACTTGATGAAAGCTCTGGTATTGATTTCAGCTTCTTGCAACCTTCCAGATAGAGCCATGTTAACGGTACAAGTCGATTCATTGCTGCAGGTAAGCTTTCCAATTTGTTGTTTCTGCACAGCTTTAATGATCCCAATGAAGATAAATGAGCAATTGCATCCGATAATTTCAACAGATTGCAGTCACTTAAATCAAGACGAAACAGAACAGAGTAACTAGGATTTTCTTGGATCCATGTTGGCCAAGATGAAAAGGGCGCTGTCATTTCTTTACATCCCTCACATGATAATGATGTTTCAAGCTTGCTCAAACGTAAGATAGAGAAAGGAAGTTGTTGGATACCACTCCCCTCCACTCGAAGATGGGACAAGTATTCTAAATCCCCCAAGTTCTCTGGCAAGTTAGACAGTTTTGAACACCCATCCAGACAGAGCTGTTCGAGGCATGCCAATTTACATATATTGTCCGGAAGACAGACGAGGCTTCTGCAGTTGCTCATTCTTAATGTAACAAGCCCCTGAAGGAATTCAATAGATGACGACAGCTCTTTAATTGCAGTCTCATCTAAATTAAGACTGGATAGCTCATTCATATCTCCTGAAATCTCTGGAAACTCCTTAAGATTTGAGCAGCCAGATAGATGAAGAACTTCAAGAGATTTCATGTGAATGCTGCTCGGAAGACTCTTGAGTTCTATGCAATTACTGAGGCTCAAAGTCTGGAGCCCCCTAAGATGATTAATTGATGAGGGAAGTTCTGTAATTGCAGTCTCATCTAATGAAAGTTCTTTTAGCTCCTTCATATCTTCTGAGATCTCTGGAAATTTCTCAAGATTTGAGCAGCTAGATAGATCAAGATCTTGAAGAGATTTAAGGTGAATGCTAGGAAGATTCCTAAGTTCTCTGCAACCACTGAGCCTCAAAATCTGAAGCCCTGAAAGATTATTAATTGATGAGGGAAGTTCTGTAATTGGAGTCGCATCTAAACAAAGTATTTTTAGCTCCTTCATATTGTCCACGAACTCTGGACGGAGCTTCTCAAGATTTGAGCAGCCAGAAAGGTTAAGGACCTCTAGAAAATTCATATCAATAAAGCTTGGAAGAATCTTAAGCTCTTTGCACCCTTGTAGATTCAAGTAAACGAGTTTTTTAAGAGCTGTAATGGATGGGTCAACCTCCACTAAACTAACACAACGTTGAAGATTCAGTCTCTCAAGATTTGTTGCCATAGTCAAGTCGGGGGTTTTGTTTAGATATGGTGAGTCACTTAAATCGATGTGTACCAACTTTTGCAGAGGCTGTTTTGACAACCAAGAAAACATACCTTAAGAATAAGGTATATGTGAGCAAATAGTTTTAAACAAAGAAATGAAAAACGATGACTGTAGGTACCTTGGTTCCTTCCCATAGTTGTTCAATATGACTATAGCACATGTCAAGGTGAAAAAGATTCTTCGGGTCAAAGCTGGATGGCAAAGACTTTAGGGGGCATCTATGCCACATGAGAAATCTCAACTCACCAGACAGAAACTTTAAGTCCCCACTCACGTGTTGTTTACAGGATTCCTTCCGTCCATAAATATAGTCATGAAGATAGAGAAGTCTTAGTTTCTTCATGCTAACAAAAGCTTCGGTATTTATGTGTACCTCTTTCAACTTCGATAAGTCTAGGAACATGCCTTCAACTGCTCCCGTATCCTGCATAACCAACCGTGGAAATTAAGTTAGTGTGAGCGATAAATATCCTGCTTACCAGAGATTACATGTTTCCCATGAATTGATTTTGGTCGAAGTAGAAGCTATTTAGTATTACTAAAAATTAAATTATAACAGAAGATGTGAAAAAGGCAGAACATAATCAAATGTGTCACCGTATTTTGCGATAACACACGTTGAACATCTTCATATCTCCATAACCTACTACACCCCCTAGGGTCTCGGTGGACGATATCCCTACCCATTTCCTGTAGCAAATCATGCATCTCAAGTGTACCATACAATGAGACGGTTATGAGAGCTCTATCGACTAAAACTCTTAGTCCACTAAATGGATAGAAGCCGAGAGTGTCCAGAATTTTTGTTGCTTTTTCTTTGCCATATCCTCTAAAGAAACATGCAATATCAAGAAATATGTTCTTCTGTGAATCATCTAGCCCATCAAAGCTTGTCCTAAGCACCCCCTGAATTCCCCTGTTTGGGATTTTCTTTATTTTCTCCAACTCATCTTCCCACTCATGTGCACTTTTGTTATCAAGGAAAGCTCCCAAGACTTTAATTGCTAAAGGAAGACCATCAGCATATTTTATGGCACGTCTTGAGAGCCTTGAGAGATCATTGTAATTTCCTGAGGGGGGGTTTGTTCTAAAAGCATGCTGCCTAAATAGTTCAAGAGCTTTATCATAAGTAAACAACTTGGGCTCGTATGTCCCATATCCACCTAGTAAGTGCTTATCTCTAGTTGTTATAATGATTCTACTCCCACCACCAAATGAAGGTTTCTTTCCAATCAAGGTATCAATTTGATCTAGATTGTCCACATCATCAAGAACAAGAAGAACTTTTTTCTTGCCTAGCCTTTCCCTGATCATGTTCAAACCTCCATCCAAAATGTGCCGATCGTTTACCTTCAAGATTTTAGATAAAAGTTTTTCCGTCACTTTTGCTCCACCATTCTTTGTGAGGAATTCCTCCTTCACATTATCAAGAAAGCAAGAGTGGTCAAATTGATGAGCAATCTTGTCATAAACAGCTCTAGCAATGGTTGACTTGCCAATGCCGCCCATTCCCCATATTCCAACAATACGAAAATCATCCACCCCAAGCTGCAACAGCAAATCAATTTCATTTATGTGAGAATCCATTCCAACCAAGCCATCGGGTTCACTTGGTGAGAACCGTGAGATGTGGATCAATCTCTTTAAGATATCCTCTACAATGCCCTTGATAAGCTTGAGATCATCCCTGTGAAATTTGAAAAAAAAAACAATGTCATTAATATGAACATTATGCAAGTGGGATACATTGAAGCCAGGCATCCATTAAAAATCAACAAGATAATTAAAGGATGAAAGCTTTTAAAAAGTAATGCACAAAGTTCTAACTTAATCTACATCAACCTAGATTAATCCAGAAATGATCTAGAATTATCATGTAGCATAGAACGTGTAGTAAGGTCTAGAAATGTGTATTAACATGTGGTTGATAATTAACCACAAAGTAACGTCGGTTGCGTACTAATTATGTACTAGCTCTTGTAATCAAGTAATGAAGCAATTAAGCAATACAGTCTAAATTTCAAAGTTATTGCTCTCCTCTGTTTCTAATCAATTTTGTAAAACCTTTGTCCTAGACACACCATATATCCGAAGCACTTCTAATCCCTCTCAAATTCTATCACTGGTATCATAGCTCCAATTCTAGCAAAAGCAAATAATAAATCCAATTAAACTAATTACTGGACAAAGAGCGATCTTTCTGGGCTTAAAAAAAAAACACAATGTGACATTAGTTTGGGCTCTCGTCGACCCCTGCAATTTATCTAAAGTTGCTGTATTTGCTACAAAATAGTAAGAACCTTGAAATTTATGAATGGTGTCTTCTAGGGTCAGAACTTCAATGTAATAAATCAGTTTCCTCTTAATTCCAATCTATGACAAAAGATCAGGCTATAGTATTTGTCACCACAGTTATAAATCAAGACTTAATTATGAACATTTTCAATAAATTAGAATAGGCTGTCCAGCACTCCAGCCTCTTTGGCACCAAGAAAAAAAAAATCACAAATTATGAGCCTGCAGGAGACTTGAACTATCTGATTAATCTTTGATCAGCAGGAAACATTTATACTAATTGATTAAAAGTGAAAAGTATTACTGATAATTTTTCGAATCCCAGCCAGCAGGGGCGGATCCAGGGGGGGGGGCAGGGGGGGCAAGTGCCCCCCCTCAACTTTCTTCCTAAAGCTTGTAGTATGGACTATGGAGCTTTAGAATGGTGGAGATTGGAGAAGGTCAAAACTCAGAAGGGGCAAACCTGGTGAAACAGAGGTGGAAGACGATTCTGGAAATTTTTTTTCTTTTGATCATCATCAAAACGACGCCGTTTTCAGCCATTTCACTTCAATTAATGATTAATGAAAACGATGTCGTTCTAGGGATGCAGGAAAGAAAAAAAAAAACAAAGGACGAAGGATGGGAGAGTGGTTGCCAAAAAAAAAAAAAAAAAAGGATGGGAGAGTGGGAGTAAGAAGTCAGAACCTCATAAACTCAACAAAAGAAAAATAAACCCTTAGACCTCTCTTGCAGATTTGACTTGCGACGCCGATTCATTTGGCAAATTACAACTGGTCTCGCACTCTCTCTTATTTGTGTATGATTTTTATTGTATAATTTAGGTATTATTGTTCATGCCTTGATTAATTGGTCTCTCACTCAATCACTCTCTTATGAGATTTGCAAATCTTCCGGTATTAGTGAACTGGGCAGAGAGAGATGCGGTGGGGGTCTGGGATCAGAGAAGCAAAAAAAAATTTCGCCTGCGGCGCCTCTTTAGCTTTGTGCCCCCCCTGTCAATCAATCCTGGATCCGCCCCTGCCAGCCAGATAATTTGGCGGCTCCTTCTAAACTGGACTTCCAGCTCTCCAACTCTTCCTTGTCGACAATGGAATCACTTTCATATTTTGCAAAAGCTTCCGCAAAACTTCCCCTCCTATGGCGAACATCAGAGGGATCTACTTCATAGAAAATGGGCACCACAATCTGCTTCTGGGTATCCATCCATTTCAAGATCTGAACCAGTTCTTTTAAGCACCATGTGGAAGATGCATAGTTTTTAGAGAAAACTACAATCGAAAGCGCCGAGCCTTGAATGGCTTTGAGTAGCTCCGAAAGGTCGTCGCCTTTTCTAAGCCCTTCGGAATCTATGAAGGTGTCGAGTGCTTTTTGTTTCAGAGCTTCGTGAAGATGGCAGACAAAACACCTGCGAGTGTCTTCGCCTCTGAAATTGATGAAAACGTCGTATTTCCAACTGCCTCCAGATGATGAAGAAGAAGAAGCACCAGCCATACTGCCTCCAGATGGTGATGAAGACGAAGCACCAGCCATACCGCCTCCAGATGAAGACGAAGCACCAGCCATACCGCCTCCAGATGATGAAGAAGAAGAAGCACCAGCCATACTGCCTCCAGATGATGATGAAGACGAAGCACCAGCCATACCGCCTCCAGATAATGATGAAGAAGAAGCACCAGCCATTATTTAACAAGCATGAGAGAGAGATTGAAGCTGATCAATAATCGAATAGGAATAAAGTACTCGATTTTCCGAAGGTTCCAATAACCAAGCACAAGATGGAGATGGTCGACGATTGATCAGCCTAATTTAATGGATTTTCTGGTTGTATTTGTGGCAATTTGGAGAGTCAGTTTACAAAATGATGAACTAAAATTTTTTGAGCCACCTAACAAGCTCAAGTCTTATAAGTCAATAAAGACCATTGTCTTCGTCAAAAAGATGGCACCGACCAAGCTCAAGTCTTCTGAGTCAATAAAAGATGGCCCATAATTTTGCTTTAGGGAAAGTTTCTTTTCATCCGTTCACATCATCTTCTTCACTGTGGATCGGATGCTAAACAGAGTGTGAAGAGAGAATCGCAACTCTAAATTTTATTTCATAAAAAATTAAAAAAATGAAGACAATGAACCTAAAAATATCTACAGCAGTGATTCTCAAACTGACAGTCAGGAATATCTACAAGCAACAAAACCCATATATCTCGATAAGAGCAGTAAAAACTAATTATCTCAATCAGCAATAGTCGACCCAAAATTGAAAAGCAAAAAAATCAGATGTAAAACAGTAAAATCAACCTATGATCAAGAACGTCAACGACTAATCAAAACTGTTTCCGCAGTAAAATCGAGAACTTCAGCGCAAATAATCAAACTTATTCTCTCAGCGAAGAGCTTCAAGGCTGCCACTTGCGAGTGGATCATTTTACTGGTATTGAATTTGCTGGTCTTTTAGTCCTTACAGTTTTGATAAGAGCATCGAATAGACATGATTAACGTGCTGCATACGGCGTCGTTTCAAGTTCTTCCCACCAAAACAACTTTTCCCAAATCCCCCAACTGATCAAGATTGTACCATTGGTTCTTGTACAAGAATCAAATGACATTTTTTCTTTTGGGGATTCGGGTTCCTTAAAACCCTCAATAAAATGATTATACATGAGTGCTAAAAGAACTTGGTACCAATTTCATTGACAACTTAAAAAAATGTCATATCATCCTATTACAATTCTAGTCTTAATCGATCAGTGGATTATGATACCCAAATCCCATCACAATTCAAATCATAATCATTGGAAGATGATACCAGAACATAGTGACACACATACGTACACAACTTAATAAATAGAAAGGTTAAAACCTAACTAAAGTTTCCGACAATAGAGAACCTAGTGCATGTTTCACACATACAGAACCTAAAAAAGTGGACCAAGTGTAAAAGAGTTCATCCTCCTGCCTTCTTCCACCATATATTGAAGCAGGTTTTATATCCCAGGAACAGATGATCTGGCTCAGGGATTCTGTAATCTGTATTACCATTTCAATCAATATGAACATGTGGCTTTGTCAGTTGTCACTGCTGGCGGGTTAACTATGCAATATTTATGAAATTAGCATTCAATACCATTAATTTCCTCTAATTTTTACTGATACTTGCCTGTTTCATTTTTGCATTTCATACTCGTAAGAAATCCGTCGATTCATCATTTTGTTGAAAGCGCTCACTAACAAATCTCTCATCTGATATAATTTAAGTAAAGACACTTAATAAAGATACAAATGAGTTATCCATAGAAATCTGGTACAAACAGAGCTTGACAAATTGATTACCTGAAGTTGAATTAATTTTGATTCCTGCATACGAGGCTGAATCTGCAAGTCCAACCGTCAGTTGTTTAATTAGTCCCACTTAGTGTTCCATCTGGTATTGCTTCTGTTCTCTCTTTTAGTACAGATATTAGATCACTCTGAGGATCAAGATCTTCTTATGGAATCCCTTCACCTATCCATTGATTAAAACTTGTATTTCTTAGTAATTAAACCAAGATGACACAAAATAGTATAAACAATCAACAGACACAAAATGCAATTCCCATACAACAATTGAAAAGTTAAGTCACTATTTGGTTCAATATGCTAAGTTCTTCATGCGGGTCTCACATAACATGGTACTCTGGAGTCACTAGTGAAAAACAGCGGCTTAGCATGTGTTGTGGGTCTAATTGGACACCTGATTGAGGATATAATTTCGAATTTTGATTCAAGTGCATTAGATATGGGAAATTCAGGATATAATATCTTAAAATATATGCGTAGCAGTTAATCTGACTTACAAGGAGATTTGCCATTATTCTGTGTACCATAGTCTTTGCTTCAGTTAACTATATACTGGTTGAGCAACCTATAGTCTTGACATACATTATCCCATGATATACCGAAAAGCAACTACTACTATACATGTACAAGCATAAAATTTAGGTATTGTGTATCTTGTCTTTGTTACTGCATATAAACAGAGGAAGGCTTACACTAGACATGGCAACATTGCTGCCCCAAATAAGAATGTCTGTGTTCCATTTTCTCCTATTTTGGCAGGAGATCATTCGCAAAATGCATGGTCTATAGTCAGTCCTTCCCTGTATGCATTGAAGAGAACCCAAAACGAATTCGAGGTGTTAGGCCAGTCTTGCAAGCTTGTGTAATCACACTCCTCTTTGTTCGATCATGTCATACTTAAGCTGGGAGAGTGACATTGACAAATCAAAAATACTCTCAAGATAATGCCTTGAGCTCCTGTGAAAATGAATTATTAACCTTAATGAACGTATAAATATATAAACTAAAGATCAAAGAACCTACTTAAAAAACCTGCACAAGGAACCTAAAGATAGCATTATAATTAAATCCACCTGGCCTAAAAAATATGATAGAAAGTAAAGAAGAATACCACAACTCCACAAGAGTATAGTATGGATCGAGTAGCTACAGAGCTAATGGAACGACTCTCCCTTCAATTCCCATGACACCTCCACTTGGGTGACTCCCACTCCATGGCTCCGGTGACAGTGTTCAAATTGCCCAGCAAATTTGTTATAAATAGTTCTGGCAATAGTTGTTTTACCTATGCCGCTCATTCCCCATATTCCAACGAAGCGAACATCAGCGACACCTGGACATAATAGCTTTTCCATTTCATTCATGTGGGAATCCATTCCCACCAAGCCGTCATCTCTAATTGCTGAGATGTGGATCAATTTTTAAAAAATAATTTCTACAATGTCCTCCATAAGCTTGGCGTCATCCCTGTGAAATTTGACAAACATTACCATGTATTAATATGTAGAGATATTATGACACGACCTCGAGTTTCTAGAGATATATCCAAGTTGGATACATTACTATGCAGCTAGGGATCTAGGTGTGCAATTGTTGTATGTGCCACCGACATTAAGAATCTCGAAATTTATGACTAGTCTTTTTGTTTTCTTTGGCCAATGATCGAATACTATCTGCTTTTCAGCCTTTCAGGGTCACATGTATTAAACCGGCCAGTTTGCTCTTCCAGTCTTATGCATGCGTTGTTTTCAGCAAGAAACGTTAAAGTAATAAACGGACAGTGGGAAGAATATTCATCATAGAAAAAATGTATGAAGAGTATTACTGATAATTTGTGGAATGCCAGCCAGATAAATTGGTGGCTCTGGTTAGAGCGGACCTCCAGGTTTGCATCTCTTCCATTTCGGCGGCGGAATCGCCTTCATTTTTGGCCAAAGCTTCCCCAAAACTTGCCTTCAACTTGCGAATATGGGAGGGCTCGACTTGGTAGAAAATGGGCACCACAATCTGCTTCTGGGTATCCATGCATTTCAGGATCTGGACCAGTTCTTTTAAGCACCACGTGGAAGAAGCATAGTTTTCAGAGAAAATTACAAGCGAGAGTCTTGACTCTTGAATTGCTTTCAGTAGCTCCGAAAGTTCGTTGCCTTTCCTAAGCTCCTCAGAATCAATGAAGGTGTTGAGTGCTTTCTGATTCAGAGCTTTGTAAAGATGGCTGACGAAGATCCTGCGAGTGTCTTCGCCTCTAAAACTGAGAAAGACATCATATTTCCAGTCACTGCCAGATGATGACGATGAAGAAGCAGCCATTAATTTTAAGTAACAAGCACAAAATGGAAGATGATCAACGATCGACTAGCCTAACTTAAGATATGGATTTTCTGATATTAAGGGCGTGGATCTATGAATTTCTTGTAGTTGCTCGATCGGGATATGAAATCAGTGACAAACTATATGACTTCTCTTGGTAAAGTACTGAGAAACACTAGAGTCGTGAGTAAGTAAGGAATCCAATGACCGGCAATTACATGGCAATATGGCATGATGATACTTTTCCATTTTTTGACGTTTTGAGCTTCAGTGGACTAGTGGAGGCTCCTCTTAATTTGGGCCCAATGATGTCGTCCTATAGCAAAATCTGCTTAGTTACCCAAAAAAGTACCAAAAAAAGCCAAAAAAATCTTCTTCTTATGATTAGGAATTTTTGTGTGCGTTTCCTTTGTTTGTATTTTGATGAGATGGATTGGCAATTCACCAATAATTAACCTCAACTCGAGGATCGTTTGAGAGAGAGTGAGTGAGAGAGAGAGAGATTGACTGTTCATTTTCTAAAAAAGAGAAGAAAATAAAATAAAACTAAGGGAAATACCCACCAAGGACACACGTGGCAAGTTTTTGCCCAACAAGTTTTGCTACAGTAAAAATTTGCCCATCAAGGACAGAAATATCTCGAAATTTTTATTGTGGTCAGTAAAATCCACTGTTCATCCATTTTTATTGACCTCAATAAAAAAATGTATGAACAATAATTTTTATTGTGGTCAATAAAAATGGATGAACAGTGGATTTTACTGACCACAATAAAAATTTCGAGGTATTTCTGTCCTTGTTGGGCAAAATTTTACTGTAGCAAACTTGTTGGGCAAAAAAAAAGCCACGTGTGTCCTTAGTGGTCAAGGAAACTAAGAGTACGGCTATTTGTATCCAATGTATAAATCACTACACTTTATAAGATATTTTTGAATTTTGAGTCTTTGACAGCTAAAAATAGTAAAATACTCACTAAATCCCTCAACATGACTTCAATATCCTTAATTTCTAGTGTTTTTAAGTCAAAAATATTCACTAAATCCCTCAAAATGAATAAGATATCCTTAATTTCTAGTGTTTTTAATAACAATCCGTACACCAGTAAAGATCATTCAAGTAGTCTCATGTCGTCAAGTAAACATTTATTTATGGTATAGATTTAAACATTTATTTCTATGGAACCAAATAAACCTAAAATAGCTTTTTTCAAATAACATAAATTGTTCAGTGCTCAGCTCGGAAGAAGATGGGGTGTAGTAAGCAATCATATTGTAAAATTTAAATTTTTTTTTGATAGAATAATTGTAAAATTTTAATTCATTTGTGTCTACATTGGTAATTTTATCATCACTTTTAATTCCATTGTTGATGTCGGTTCAAACCACAAAATGACGTACGAACTAAAATTTTCTTTAAAAAAATTGTTTAACAGAAGTTGGATGAAATTGTGACCGAGATTGACTAGCTAGCCTTGGACTATAATGATATTACTAAACCACATAAGTGAAATCCACAACCTTTTACATTTAACTATTTAAGTGCAAAAGATTGAACGAATTGACCAAGCCAAATCAGTTCTCAATTCTTGAAATACAAAGTAATTAGGACCATATATGACTACAAACTAACAATATTTAGATCTCAGAATTATGAGTCTTGCCTTACAAACCTCTTTCACAATCCTCGATCTGACGGTTTTTCCATTATTACAGCTTTTTATGAACAAGCTCCTTATTCATGGGACACATATTCCTTCCCTATGATCTCGTTAACCCTATCTTCTTACCAGAATGAATTCGAACACTTAACCTAACTGCCTTTGATATCTATTGTAAAAACTTCAAAGTTTGTCTTTATCTTTATTTGGCTTGAATGTCTACTTCACGAGTGTAAGCGGAAATAAACAAATATACATCTGAATGCATTTCAATAGAAACTAACAAAGCAAAGATATTGATATGAATGATAAACTAAACCTGATACAAAGCAAGCAAATGTTCATGGTAGATACGTACTATCACATTTTAAGAAACCCAATTAGATGGTATGCAAAGGAAATTCGATCAGTAAACCCACTCATATCATAAATGTACATGTATTATACGTACAATCGAAAAGACGACATAAGATAGTGTTTCCAACTTAGAACTAGAACAGTAGAATTGAAGTATTAGGAAGGTAAAACCTTAAACAGGAGGCACTAATACTTTAGATTTATAGCAAATTACCACTAACTACATAATTTGCAAAACAAAGCCCGTGCGCAGGGCTTGTTTCATGGAGATCCAAGCGGTAAGCAAAATAATCCATGCGGTGAGCCTAAGCCCATGCGGGCTGATTTCTGTTATTTTTTTTTAAAAATCGTTAAATGGTATTTTACGGAAATATCCTTCACTGAGCTGTGGAATTATTATTGCCGTAAAATCTATTTCCTTTACTTTCTTCTTCACTCGCAATACAGCTCGAACACTGATTCTCTGATTCTTTTGGTTTCTTATTCGAACTCATTCAAATTTTATAGAGATTCAGTTCCTTAATTCCTATCCAGGTAATTTAATTGATTTGAATTTGATTTTGTTTCACAAACTTTGTGTTCTAGCTTCATCTATCTAGTTCTGATGGAATGAGATTGTTTTTCGCTTTCATATTCTTCGAATCCGATTTAGAATTTGATTTTCAAACTCTCATATGTTTGAATTTGATGATCTTCATGCGAATTTTAAGATCTGGTGATTATTCTTGTGATAGATGTATATCTGATCTAATTAGAACTGTTTTTATGCATTTGTTTATGCAAATTTGATTTAGATTTTAATTTGCTTTTCAAAGTCCTTAATATTTTTCTTTTCGAGGTATGTATTCAGAGGTGATTACTAGCTACAAGTATGCCATAGATTGAGGAGTTTAATCTTTGCATACCTTTTTTGTTCGTGGATGGTTGACATGTGAAGAATAATTATAAGAGCCAGCTTCTATCTCTTACTGGAATGATGGAAGTTGAGGTACAATTCTACTTTCACTGTACTTTTTGACTCATAGTGTTTGTATTGATTACTGTGTCTCAGTAGATTTTCATGGTTTTAAAGGAATGAATTTTGTTGTAGATATCATGTGTGTTCAATTATTGTATTAGTTTAATGTAACACTATAAATGTGATGTGGTGTAGTGGGACTTTCTGAGTCTCTGCTGCATTATAATTTTAACAAGACTTTTGGTGTTTTATTTTTGGGCAACAAGAGTTTTGGTGTTGTATTAATGCTATTGTGGTACAGTAATGTAGTTGTGTTGTTTTCTTTTTGCTTTTTTACTATCTGTTAAATTATGTCCTATTTTTGTTTAGAATTATGGAATTGAGTTGTTTTTTATGCAACTGCACATTATCATTGCAGTTTTACGGGACTCTGCATCATTATACCACGTACGGAAGCAAATTATATATCTTTTTGGTTTGTTATTAAGGTTTAGTAGCTTTTCTTTCTAGTAGAGCTCTTTCCCCTTTGGTAGTTTTGTTTTGATGTAGTATTGTGTTTCATTCTGAAGAGTTTTCCCCTTTTGTGTAGCAGCACACTACATAATAATTTTACGATACCAAGTTAAACCTCTTTTGTTTGTTACTGAGGCTCAATAGTTTTTCTTTCTGTCTGTGCTCTATATTTTTGTTTTGATGTAGTGCTTTTTTTTTCTTCAGGATTTTCCTTTTGCCACTGTCGTTGTTGATTCCAAAATTGATGCTAACTGAAATTGGTTTTTTTGAGATCTTGAAGTCTATTTTGGATCCACATCGGAGGATTATTACGTCTGTTTCAGATCTCCACACATGGTTGATGAATTCATTGGCGTGTCGTCAATGACAGATTAAATCTTTTTCATGCTCTCACACTCTTGCCGCCATTCATAAAGTGGGATATGTGGTTTACACTTTTTTTTATCGTCACTACTTTGCAGGATAATATTGGAAATTGTTGAGGGTTGTACATAATTTTTGTTGCATTTTAGAAGTCAAAGATCATAATATTTGGTTACCACTGTTTCATTTTTTTATGTTATATATGGAAATTGTTTTGTTTACCATTGTTTTCAATTTTTTTTATGGATATTGTTTTGCTACTTATATTCGATAGCTTTGTTTGGATGTTATTGTTTTCCTTCTTGGATCAATTCTTGTTCTCTAGGTTGCAATCTCGTCCAATGGATCTTGGTGCACTTAACTCCATGAAGTTTGCATGCATACAGCTTTGTGTCCTTTCTATTGTCCCCTCTCAGTTTCCTTATCCATTGATTACCTTCCTCTTTCTCTTCATTTCTGTTCAATTCTTTGAGACATGCATTGATTATGGAACTTGTGATGTCCGGTTTTGCTGCAATGTTTTCTTGAGTATGCTCTTGGACTACTTCAATGTTTTTTGATTGTTTCTCTTCATGATATCCCTCATTATCGTTATCCATATCTTCAAATTGCATTTTGTCTTCTTAGATTCACCAACTTCTTTTGGTTTGCATCTAGTATAATCGAGTCACTGACCAAGTTATTGACCAAGTCACTGGCCAGGTCATTGACCAAGTCACTCGCCAGGTCATTGACCAAGTCACTCGCCAGGTCACTTGCCAAGTCACTGACCAAGTCACTCGCCAGGTCACTTGCCAAGTCACTCGCCAGGTCACCGACCAAGTCACTCGCCGTGTCACCGACCAAGTCACTCGCCAGGTCACTGACCAAGTCACTGGCCATGTCACTGACCAGGTAGTAAAGTCACTGACCAAGTCACTGGCCATGTCACTGGCCAGGTCACTGGCCAAGTCACTGGCCATGTCACTGGCCATGTCACTGACCAGGTAGTAAAGTCACTGACCAAGTCACTAACAAAGTCACAGTGACCAGGTAGTAAAGTCACTGTTCATGTCACTGATCAATTTAGGTTCTATGATATCATTTGTCGAAGTTGGTTTGGCTATGATGGGTGATTCTTACACTTTGGGTTGTCGTTTCTATGAGGATATTCCTCCTATAGTTCATGGTTTGCCGAGATTTCTCTAAGCTGTTAGCTAGGTTAGTTGTTGTGCTAGGTTGTACTATTTCATTTTGTCCAGTAAACAAAATGAAATGGCACGACACATGTAGTTTCACTTTGGTTGGTGAATTTGGATGCCTTGATTACTTAAGAATAGCATGTTCTCAAATAAGGCAAGCAAACAATATTGAATTACAAAAGTTTGAGTGGCAATTACTTTGTAATGTTTGGGCAATCTTTAATTTTCTTTTGTAATATTTCTTTGTGCCAATTGAGATAATTAATTATCTTACCAAGATATATTGTTGGAATATGAAGTTAATATACAATGAATTTCTATTGTTATCACTTTTGCATGTGCCTTAATCATGAATGAGTTTCTAATGTCACTAACGATGTCACTGATCATGTCATTGAATGGGTCATTGATCATGTTGCTGAATTGATTATTGACGTACCTGTGGAGGGAAAACAATCTTGGTTTCAAACCTACCAAAATCACTATCCTAGATGATTATTGTACTATAGTTGGTTAAAATACATAAGTTTTATTTGTTATCAAAATATTTCACATGTCACTGACCACGTGACTAATCAAGTAACTGACCATGTTACTAATGATACTGGTTTCAAAGTATAGACAAAATCACAATATCTTTTCAACTTCCCGAGCAACGTAAAATATATCAACATTATTTAGCATAATAAGAAATACAATTTTCAATCTTTGATCAAGCTAGACACCCAAAGTGCAACTCTAGTTCTGCTCTGGCCATGTAATGTCACATTCAAACATTGAGGTGGTGATAGTTCTTGAAAAGAAAGGGTCACTACGAGTTGTCGAAGGAGTGAGTCGAGTTGAGCTTTGGGGCTTGATCATGTACTCTTTGTCCACAACATGGTCTTTGTCTTTGTGCTTCTTCTTTGTCTTTTATTCGATATCTTTTTCAAACATGTGACCTTGATTGGAGTTCATTTATCGTCCGAAGACATTTCTTGCACATTAGACATCCAAATCATCAACACCATTCCTTTCAAGTCCAAGGCCTAATCTTCTTCTTCATTCTCTAGCTAGGTCTACCTTTCATGGTTTCAAGTTTTACAAAATATATGTATCGTTGATTGGTGCAATGTTGTTGGTGAAACACAAAATAAGTTGTACTGTTCTCAGTATTGTACCACTAGTATGAATTTCACATGTCACTAATAAAGTCACTGAACATGTCACTGATGAAGTCATTGAACATGTGTATAGGGCAGGGTAAGGACTTGTGGAGAGGAACTATTTCACTGAACGCGTTAATAATGCAATATTGGTTAGGTTAGAGAACAAGAGTGAAAGCATTTATAGAAAATAGTACATAAACTAGTAATACTTACATAGAACAAATTTAACTTCAACCAATTCCTTTGGAGTACGTGGGATTCTCCCATCCCTTACCTATATTCTAAAGAACAGTATCAGAATCATCATACATAGCAAGCCTACATGATTATGACAAGAAGAATCGCCAAAATAATATGAAGCATAATATGGATTTGTTTATACAAACCAGTGCTCAGGCATTTTGGTTTCTCTGAATTTACCCCAAAATTGTGTTTTCTTGATCTTCTTCCAAGAGCTCTTGCTTATGATTGTCATGTATTTGGTTAATAGTGGTCCAGAATCCATGCAGATTACATTTGTATTGCATGTAATTTGGTTGCTGGTTGCTGTGTTCACATGCTTTATGTTTTACTTGGTCCCTTCCTTTTCTTTTCAAACTAGATTGCTCTCCTTCACAAACAGAAATATATCTTCCTTTCCCCTCTTGTCATTGTGTTTGATCTGCGTATATGACATGCAAATGCAATTACTATTCGAGAAAATTAAACCTACTGACCCTCAATAAGATCCCATATAATTTTTATTTAATTAAAGTGATAAATAACAAATTTGTGAGCCACATTTTACATGATTTTCAGTTCTATGCACAATAATTATCAATTTTTGACAACAATTCCATTCATAGGCACAATAAATATCAATGAAATTTGCATCTAAACCTGAAACAGTAAAAACCTAACATCAAATTGCAGGTTTCAAAGCCACATTAATTTCTTAGGTACAATAAAAATATATAAATCAATCAAAACCACAACAACGAAACCTAACCACAACAAAATCTCAATCTCATTTTCAACTTGTTGACCCTCTACCTACCGACCCTCAGTAAACTATAAATAATCTATGGCAAACAACAAGAAAATGATGGAAAAACAAAATTAATTTGAGTTGAATACCTTTTTCTTTTGCTTGAAAACTAATCTGGATTTGCAAGATGATACTGAGCTCTAGATTCACTTCCTTGTTTGACGCTAGATTTGCAGGTTGATGCTTCATCTTCTTGAAAACTAATCTGCATTTGCAGGTTGAGATCGAGCTCTAGATTCACATCCTTGCCAATTATCACTTCGTCTCCTTGACGATTATAAGATTCGAAGATTTTTTGAACAATTTCCCTTTTTTCTAGCCCTAATTTATGTTGGGTTCAACATATGAGCCCTAGATTTGGTGACTTTGGTTAGAGTTTTGGGAGAAAATGGAATGGTTTTGAGACGGAACGAAAGTGGTAGACTGAGAAAGGTTGAGTGGCATTTTGCGTAAATTTTACAAACGCGACTGACCTTTTATGTAATTTGCGTCACTGGGCCGTTACTGTTCATGACGTTAGTAGACCGCATGAGCTGCGTATTTTGGGCCCTTGCTCATGGGAAAATCTCTCAGCCCATTGTAGTTAGTGGTAAATTACCCTTAGATTTAATGTTTTGATCGATCCTATAAAGCCTTAGCTTAGGGTTGTCAACACTAAACCATTTCATTCTGCATTCATAGATCAGGGATACATTAAAAGTTAATTCTTGTCATAAAGCAGTCTAAATTCATAAACAGGAAAAAAAGAAAAGAAAAATTATAGCACAACCCCAAATGAAAAAAACCAAATTTAGAAGCTAAAAACCCATTTCATCAGAAAATCACAAACAAGGACCCAAATAAAAAACCAATAGCACTTTGCATCTACAAGCTAAAACCCATTACTCCAAAAATTAACAACAGAAAACAAACCCCCTTATCTCAACCAGAAAGACAAGTCAGATTAACGACTGAAATTCGCATGAGAAACTCAACCCATTATCTCAATCGCAGTAAAATTCAGATTAACAACTGTAATAGTCGCAATAATGTTACCTGTTTCAGCAGTAAAATATTGGAGAACTTCTGCTCAAATAGTCAACTTTTCTCGCGGGAAAGAAGTGAGCTGCAGGAAGTAGTTGCTTTAGGTTGCCAATACGTCATTTTTGTTCTAATGGGTATTACTGTAATTTGACTACTTGGTTACCTTTCTCGATACGACGTCGTGTCCTTTATCTTCTCCTACCCTACCTGAAAATGGTTCGCATTTTCCCGCCAAAATAACTTTCCCACCTTGAAATAGAAAATCGACGGTTTGAAGATTGAAATTTTCTGAAGAGAGAGAGGGAGAGAGATGGAGGCGGAGAAAGCCGGGGCGTTGTTGGATTCGCTGATTTCCGGTTTCAACTGTCGGATCGCCACAGTAAGACCCGACCCGATTACACAACACTACTATATTTCAATTTCGTCTCCACTAACAAGCATAGAACTATTCTCTAAAGCTCCGAAATATTCACGTTGCAGTGTACCCAGCCAGCAGCGTCACCGATTTATCGGCTGTCGACGCTGCAGTGAAGGCCATGGAGCTTCAGGTGCAGGCCGTCAAGGACCGCGTTCGCGATGAAACCCTAGCCATCCCCAAGGCTAAAGTACTTTTCTCCTTCCATCTGAATATGTATGAATTGGGCTTTGTTTGGTTTCTGTGGAAATTTAACCATTGTTGATTTATCAGCGTTTTAGGCCTTAGAAATCTGATTAGGAAAGTTAAAGAATCAATTTTGATGATCTGGGTGCATAATGAACTGTTTAATTATGCGCCCACTCATCTTCCTGAAAGAATGTCAATGTTAAATTTGGATACAAATAGATGGTAGTACAACTTTTTTAGGCATCTTGCATTTATGGATGATAAATCATTGATGTGAGTTTGAAATTTATTTGCATTTGCTAGGTAGAGAACTTATACTGTTTCTTTTGTTTCAGTTTATTTCCAGAAAGCTCTCAGCAAAACACTGGTTCTGGGACCTTCAAGCTTGAGGAGGATCCTGCACCACCACCTAAGGTACATTGTTCTCTCTCTCTCTCTCTCTCTCTCTCTCTCTCTCTCCCACACACACACACACACACACACACACACACACACACACACACACACACACACACACAGTTGAGTCAATTTATGGTATGCCCTGTTCTGTAATTGTCTATAGCTACAAGCAGCAGATACAGTATGAGGGTTACCTATTCTTTCTGCTTCGTTACTTTCAGGAGAAAAAGGGTCGTTCCACTCCACCACTGTGGTTTGTAAGTGGGGAAGAGCTGGATTCTTTGTCATCGTGAGTAAACTTTCCTGTCTGAATTCTTTTGCTATATTTGTTAAGAGGGAGTCCTGTCTTCATCTTTTCTTTTGCACTACAACAGCATACTCACATGGTAGTCACTTATACATATGGACATAGTCTCATAGGCTGTCTAATGGGTCATCTCAAAATCAAGTTTTGGTAACCTGACAGAGAGATATGATAATTATGTACCACATAGAGGTGGAGTTATTGTACATTCGAGTATTGCCATTGTCTCAAGTGTTAACAACTAACGTTGGCTGTCACATCCAATACATAAAAATATCAATCTACCCTCCCCAACGGAATTCAAGACTAAGTATAGTTTCCTTTGGTAGCAAAAATCTGTAAAATATCCTGTAAAGTACTATATATCCACAAACTACTGCAATTTCTTTTCTTGATAAATAATAAAATTTCTTTAAAATTTTCCCTGTGTTATGCAAGAATTATACGCAGAATGAAATAGAAAAGCTTCAGAAGTAAATATTAAGAGTATAAAACAATGCTGACAGAGCTGAAATGGATTAGGAGTTCTGTCCTTGTCCACTCATACAGTATCATATAAAACGAGCCTTCATTTTTATTGAAGAGTGTTCTACCCTTTCAAGAGCTGTACAACTCTTTCCGGCTATAATTTGGATCCAGTTGCTATGACAATAAAGGTTTAAGGGATCACTAAATGTAAATTATCAAGCATCTTTAACTTGCTTTGTTTTGTCACCACAGAGGAGAATATGGTATCTAGGGACTCAAAAGTAACGCTATATATTAGGTAGTTGTGTATCTAGTCCATGATGGTTAGGTGTTGGGAAAAAGAGGTCTTCTGTATCTCGTCCTTGTTATTGGGGTCATTTTTTTCCCCTACGTATTTCTAACTGCAGATACATGAGAGGAAGGCTTACACTAGAGAAGGTCAATGCAGCCATTAATGACATGGCAACATACGCTGAAGCAAATTATCAGCTCATAGCTGCCCCAAAGAAGAATGTTTGTGTTCTGTCTTTCTGATTTTTGGGTTTGTACATCTTTTGCACCGGTCTGATTCTGGTTATCAATTATAATGCAGGTGGCAGGAGATCGTTGGGAAAAGGCCCTGGTAAGTGAACTTGAACCAGGTTATTGGGTCTGGATTTTCGGGAGCTTCTGCTAGCGGCCAGTTGGCCCATAGGTTGAAAAAAGTGTGGTAGCTCTCCCTAAATCATATCAGCCTCTCCATCCTTGGTAAAGTTAGGAATACATCTTAGGTCCTACATAAGATGGCGAAGGAATTAACACACTTAGCTAGCTAGTACCTTCTACATTTCAAATTTCTATATCAGTTTCTTAATTATACCTCTCTCTCACCCCTTTTCTCACAAACCCTCCTATTTCACTGGGGACGAAGATGAAGTCCCTTCTCTGAAATTTTTATGGCCAGTCATGTCCTTTGATGGTTATTACAAAGGTCATACTCATTCCTACTTTTCTCAGGATGGTGGCTGCATACCTCATACTTTGCGCTCATTGTTCATCTTTACTAAAGATACTAAAGAAAAGAAAAGAGAAACAACAATGTCCTCTTGGAACCATTGTTTGTTGCAAATAATGTGTCAAGTATGGGATACTGTAATCTGTATTGCCATGTCAATCGATGAGCATGTAGCTTTCTCAGTTGTCACTATTGGTTAACCTGTTATATTTGTAAGCATGACATATAACTGTTTATTTATGCAATAGTATTAAATACCACTATAACGAATGCAGGAGATAAGAGATATTGCAATGAATGAAGCAGTGAAGGGAAAACACTTCTTTCTCGAAACTGACATGAAAGGACCATCCTTGAAGCTAGACAACACTGGAAAAGCGATACTGACTGTATGATTCTTGTCTTTATTTTTCAAACATGAATTATATAAATTAGAAAATATATCATAGTTCACTTGAGAAAACTTAAATATTTTTTTTTGGCATAAGTTGAGCAAATACATGGACCTCCCATCTTCATTACAGACTGATATTTAATGTAGTGGTCAAGTAAGAATTCTGGGTTTCAGGGGGGATATTGATTCTAAAAGTAGTTTTAGGTTACTCACACGGCTGTTCTTTACTCATCACAGGAAATGTTGTTCATTCTGTTTTACTATCATAGAAAATTCCAGATTACTGCTTACTGAAGAGCGATTTGCTTGAAAAATGTTTTTCTTGCATGCCTTCTTGGTTAGTAGTTAGTTATGCAACTTCCATTGGTATAAGATAGCTGAATTGACGAATTAAGAGATCTCAATTTCCAATCCTCTTTTTCGATAACTGATAAAAAAGATATAGCAGTTCCTGTCATATCTACTTGGACTTTGAAGATCATGACTTTGATATTTGTATGTTTTGAAATAGCATTTGTCTTTCATGCCTTTTTCTCTGTTTATTATATTTTATACACGTTCAGCTGTTTCAATGAATACCTTTTGCTGCTTCACGTACAGGTCCTTCGTCACCTTGGTCGTGTAAGTGAGACACGGATTGGTCATCATCGAGTGATCATTCTTTTGAAGCCCCATTGACAGGGCTTTCTTTCTAGATGAACGTACGCATTGTTCTTAATCCTTTTCTGTTTCAGATAAAACTGCAAGTTTTAATCTTGCGTGCATATGTTACTATGTTGTAAGTTCATGCTGTGCACTAGTAAGGTGTAGAAATGTTGAAAATTGATTTGGAATATTATGAAAAAGTTGGTTGTTCAGAACCTATTGGTCCTGTTTTTTATTTTGTTTTATATTATATTATATTATATATATATTTCTTATTTTTATTTTCTGGTTACATTAGAAAGAATTGAACCCTTGACCTATGCATATTCCTTGTCCATGCTAAGTATTTTTCCTCAACCCTAGAAAAATATATATTGGGATAGCTAGAGTGTCTTGGTGTAGGATTAAAGAACTTTAAAAATCACGAAAATTAATTAACGTAATTAAAACTCCAAAACAGAAAACCTAAATAAAGTATCAAACATTTATCACTTGAATAAAATACCAGAATTAATTACCTAACAAATTTCCCAACCAAAATTAGAGAATTCAGTGGTGACCTTAGTGCAGCAGTTTATCGAACAGAACACAATCAATGTAAAGTCCCAGTTACTAATGTGCTGAATATGTATCAAAAGACAAAAAAACCAATAGACATCGATATACATCAACATGAGTTTATGAAAAGTTTCTACTAGTATTCAATACCTAGAGAGATAACCTGAGGACTCTCCCTACCTACATTACGTCTGTTTCCTGTGACTTTGACGATCCCAAGCTCATGACTCCGATGAGATACTCTTTTTTCCATTTATCTTTCTCTGTTTCTCAAAGTACACTCAGCCGACGGGAAGCAGCAGCATATGGCCCTTTGCACCCCCACCCCTGGCTTTCTGACTTCTTCCACCTCTAACTGTCTATCTGACTTCTTCCTTTTGGTCTCGTTGAAATTGTCTGTCAAGTTGCCAACATGAATTTTTGGTTGGGTCTGGCTTAGAGTTTGCACTTCCTCATGATTAACGTGAAAGAGACGAACCCCGCAACTTTTGATCCAACTGCATTCTTCTGTCGCACTCAAATCAGTGGTGGAGACTCTGTCTACTACTAAAAGCCTAAATGTGGCCTCAGTGTAAATGCGTTCATCCTCCCGCTCTCCAATCAAGCAGGTTTTATATGCCAAGAAAAGTTGATCCGACTCAAGGAGTCTCTCAGTTTTAAGTCGCTTCTTGAGTAAAGGAAAACTGAAACTCTGCTCAGCATGATTTCCTTTCAAGGTACAAACACATGAAGCAGATTGGAGATATGGATTATTGTTACTGACCGCACATATAGCGATTCCCAAAAATTTGCTAAAGAAGCACTTCGGTGGTAGCCGCACTGTTACTGAAGATCCCCTACACTGATGGTTGAACCAATCGGGAATTTGGCTTCCCGGAAGAGTTACTGAAAATCCCTCGCAATGATGGTATAGAATCGACTTGAAAAGTCTGGTAGGAATATGCGCAAGACTGAAAAGACGTCGCAGTTCATTATCCTATACATAGAAAGCAAATGTCAACTTAAATTTATATGGGTGTCGGTACTTGTTTGTGCAAGCGTGTGAGAGAGAGGGAGGGGTGGAACCTGATGAAGAAAATGATTTTCCACTATTTCGTGAAACGGAGTTGTTAGCACCAGCTTGAAGCAATTAGAAAATGTGAAGCAAAAGTTCTCCTTGTATGGACGCTTTCGAGTCGACACTGTTTCCAAAGCTGTGCAGTCATGCGCATCTATGTAATTTACACATGGTGGAAGCTCTGGTATTGATATCAGTCTCTTGCAGCCTTCCAATTCGAGATCTGTTAAAAGACGAAGTCTATCCATAGTTGCAGGCAAGCTCTCCAAATTGTTTCTGCATAGCTTTAATGTTTTCAATGAAAATAGAAGAGTCACACCATCCGATAATTCCAACATATTGCAGTCACTTAAATCAAGATGAACCAGAAGAGAGTTCCTACAATATCTTTGGATCGATGATGGCCATGATGAGAAGGGTGCCGTCATTTCTTTACATCCATTACATGATAATGATTTTTTAAGCTTGCCCAAACGGAAGATAGAGAATGGAAGTTGTTTTATACCACTTCCCTCTACTTGAAGGTCCCTCAAGAATTGTAAATTCCCCAAGTTCTCTGGCAAGTTAGAAAGTTTTGAGCACCCAGCCAAACATAACTCTTCAAGGTATTCCAAATTACAGATACTGTCCGGAAGGCATACAAGGCTTCTGCAGTTTTTCATACTAAAAAATGTGAGCCCCTGAAGCCGTTCGATTGATGAGGGTAAGTTTTCAATTGCAGTCTCATCTAAATAAATCGTTGATAGCTCCATCATAACTTCTGGAATATCTGGAAACCCCTCAAGTTTTGAGCAACCAGAAAGATCAAGGAATTCAAGAGATGCCATATGAATTCTGCTTGGAAGATTTTTAAGTTTTCTGCATCCCTCAAGGGTCAAAGAAGTAAGTCCCGTAAGATTATTAATTGATGAAGGAAGTTCATTAATTGCAGTTCCATCTAGTTGAAGCTCACGTAACTCCTCCATAACTTGTGAAATCTCTGGGAACCTCTCAAGGTTTGAGCAGCCAGAAAGATTAAGGACATTAAGAGATTTCATATGAATGCTGCTTGGAAGACTCTTAAATTCTTTGCAACCTTTGATGCTCAAAGTAACTAGTTTTGGAAGATTAAATATTGATGACGGCAGTTCTGTAATTGCAGTCTCATCTAATAAGAGTTCTTCAAGCTCTTTCATATCTTCTGAGATCTCTGGGAAGTTCTTAAGATTTGAGCACCCAGAAAGATTAAGGACATTAAGAGATTTCATATGAATGCTTCTTGGAAGACTCTTAAATTCTCTGCAACCTTTGATGCTCAAAGTAACTAGTTTTGGAAGATTATAAATTGATGACGCCAATTCTATAATTGCAGTCTCATCTAATAAGAGTTCTTCAAGCTGTTTCATATCTTCTGAGATATCTGGGAAGTTCTTAAGATTTGAGCAGCCAGAAAGATCCAGGAAACCAAGAAATTGCATATGAAGGCTGCTTGGAAGATACTCAAGTTCTCTACAACCTTTGAGGCTGAGGAAAGCGAGCCTCGTAAGGTTATTAATGGATGAGGGCAATTCTTTAATTGCAGTCTCATCTAAATGAACCTCATCTAGCTCCTTCATAGCTTCTGAAATCTCTGGGAACCTCTCAAGTTTTGAGCAGCCAGAAAGATTGAGTGTTTTAAGAGACTTCATATGAATGTTGCTTGGAAGACTTCTAAGTTCTCTGCAACCACGGAGATTTAAACGGTTGAGCCCTGTAAGATTATTAATCGATGAGGGAAGTTCTGTAATTCCAGTCAAATATAATTCAAGCTTTGATAGCTCCTTCATATCTTCTGAGATCTCTGGAAACTTCTCAATATTTGAACAGAGAGAAAGATCAAGGGTTTGCAGAGATTTCATATGAATGCTGCTCGGAAGAATCTTAAGTTCTTTGCACCCCTGTAGAGTAAAGGAAACAAGTTTTTTAAGAGCTGAAATGGATGGGTGAACCTCCAATAATCTTCTACAGCCTGCAAGACTTATTGTCACAAGATTTGGTGCCTCAGTGAAGTCTGGGGTTTTCTTAAGGTACTGAGAGTAACTTAAATTGATGTGTTTTAAGTTTCTGAAAGGCTGTCAAAACAAGAAAAAGAAGAAGCATGCTTTAATTATAACAAGACATCTAAGAACTTAAGTGTTTAAAAGAAAGATATGTAAATAGATATTGTACCTTTGTTCCTTCCCAAAGCTGTTCAATGTGACTACCAACCATGGAAAGCTGAACGAGATTCTTCGAGACAAAATTAGATGGCAAAGTCTTCAGAGGGAATCCATCCCAGGAAAGACACCTCAACTCAGGAGAAAGATACTTGCAGTCCCCATTCACTTGTTGTTTATAGTCATCTTTAGCAATGCACCAATCATAATCAATCATGAGCAGTCTTAGTTTAGTCATGCTAACAAAACCTTCAGTGTTCACGTATGCCTCATTTGACTTTTTCAAGTCTAGGATCATGCCTTCTACTGCTTCCGTACCCTGGATAACAAATAGTGGACATTAAAGTGAGTGTATGAGTGCAAATGTCCAGAAACTTAAAGTCAAAACCCAATTTCCATGAATATGATTTTTGTGATAGTTGACACTTTCTACCAAAGAGTACGCATGTACATATGATATGAGAAAGAGAGATTCTAATAATATATCTTACCGTATTTTGAGTTAACACTTGCTGAACATCTTCATAACTCCATAACCTACTACGCCTTCCAGGGTCTTTAGCAGATTCTCGGTGAACGATATCCCTACCCATTTCCTGTATCAAATCATGCATCTGAACACCTTGATGTGAGATAGTTACAAGAGCTCTATCAACTAAAACTCTTAGTCCACTATGTGGAAAGAAGCCGAAACTGTCCAGAATTTTTGTTACAAATTCTTTGCCATATCCTCTGAAGAAACATGCAATATCAAGAAATATGTTCTTTTGCGAATCATCTAGTCTATCAAAGCTTGTCCTAAGCACCCCCTGAATTCCTGTGTTTGGGATTTTCTTTATTTTCTCCAACTCATCTTCCCACTCACGTACACTCTTGTTATCAAGGAAAGCTCCCAAGACTTTAATTGCTAAAGGAAGACCATGAGCATATTTTATGGCATACCTTGAGAGATGATCATACTCTGCTGAGGATTCGTTTGTTCTGAAAGCATACTGCCTAAAGAGTTCAAGAGCTTCACCATCACTTAATATATTGGGCTCGTAGATCTCAACTTTTCCCAGTACATGCTTATCTCTAGTTGTAATGATGATTCTACTTCCACCACCAAACGAAGGCTTCTTTCCAATCAAGGTTTCAATCTGGTCTAAATTGTCCACATCATCAAGAACAAGAAGAACTTTTTTCTTACCTAGCTTTTCCATTATGGTCTTGGAAGCTCTATCTAAAGCAACCGAAATCCGATTTTCCTTGAAGATTCTTGATAGAAGTTCTTCCTGTATTTGTAGTGCACCATTCCTCGTGAGGAAACATTCCTTAACATTTTCAAGAAAACAAAAATGTTCAAATTGATGAGCGATTTGGTCATAAACAGCTCTAGCAATGGTTGTTTTTCCGATGCCACCCATTCCCCATATTCCGATAGTGCGAACATCATCTGTTGCAAGACATAATAACATTCTGATTTTACATATGTGGGAATCCATTCCAACCAAGCCATTGGCTTTGCTTGGCGAGATGCCCATCAGTTTGTTAAAAATATCTAAGACAACGTCCCCTATAAGCGTGGCGTCATCCCTGTGAAATTTGAAAATGAGTATTGTAAAGCTCACAAGACTATGTCATTAGGTTAAATCATCACAGTTGTTAGGAAAATATACAAACAATTGTGATACATAGCAAAAACAGACCACAAAAAAAAACACAGCAAGCTAATTGAGAGGGAAGAAAAAAAATACTCATAATTTCTGGAATCCCAGCCACCTAAGTTGGTGGCTCTACTTAAAGCGGACTTCCAGCTCTCCACCTCTTCCATGTTGGCCGCATTAGAATCGCGTTCATGTTTGGCAAAAGCTTCCGCAAAGCTTCTCTTCAGTTTACGAACAACACAAGGATCTACTTGATAGAAAATGGGCACCACAATCTGCTTCTGCGTATCCATGCATTTCAGGATCTGCACTAGTTCTTTTAAGCACCATGTGGAAGAAGCATAGTTTTCAGAGAAAACTACAATCGAAAGCCTCGAGTCGTTGATGGCTTTCAGTAGCTCCGAAAGATCGTTGCCCTTTCTAAGCCCTTCAGAGTCTATGAAGGTGTTGAGTGCTTTCTGTTCCAGAGCTTTGTAAAGATGGCCAACAATGATCTTGCGAGTGTCGTCGCCTCTAAAGTTGAGGAAGACATCATATTTCCAACAATGGCCAGATGATGAAGAAGAAGATGCAGCCATTGATTAACAAGCACGTACAAGAAGAAGTTGTGAACCAAGCTGGTTAATGCATGTGACCGTATTTTGATCTGATTGCAGCTAGAAAGTTAAGGTACGTCGTGGCTATATATGTCTTTAAGGGCGAGGATATGTACAGATTTGTCTATTCATATCTTTGGAAAATCAGAAACTGATTATATCAATTTGGCCAGGGACGTATTAAGTTAGGCCAATTATTTTGGAGTTTAGTACATCAAAACTTTCTTGTTGTGAAATCGTTCACAACTTCTTCACTTGATGTGATATGTGACTTCCAAAGGCAAAAAATAAAATAAAAAATCAAACCAGATGAGTAATTTGTGACATTGATTCAATTTCGGTCTGAACCATAATTATGTCTGGTTACAAGTGATCGATTTATATGGCTTGGGTTGATAGTTGATACATACTTACATTGTTGTTTGAAAGATATGTAATAACACATTTGTAGTATTTCGACCTTTGCTTGCTTGTTGATGTTGGTTCAAATCACAAAAAGATGTATGAGCTAAAATTTTCTTAAAAGAAAAAATGTTTGACAGAAGTTAATTGGACGGAATTGTGACCGAGATTGACAAACAGTGGGAACTAAAATGATATTATTAAACCACATAAGTGAAATCGACAACTTTTTACATTTAAGTGCAAAGATTGAACAAATTGACCAAGCCAATTCGATCGGTTCTCGATTCTTGAAATACAAAGCAATTAGAACCATGAACTACATAATCATTAAGTAATTAGGACCAGATAGGACTACATAAAGATTTTTTTTTTCTTTTTCTGTTCAATAAAAACGAGAATATGTAAACAACCAACAAGCGGATGCAAGACAATCCGCCGTTAATTAATTAAGTAAATGAGCCGAGTACTAAGGTGAAAATAAGAAACATGAGGGTCATAAACACCAAACCAAGGAAGGATAACATAACGAGCGCATGGATGCTTCTTATTCTTTGCCCTAATGTCATTCTTCTTCTTCTTCTTGGAGCAAGTGCTTCTCTTTCTCTACGAGCTGACATGACAAGTGATTATTGCTGTACTGCGAGTTATGAGTGTAAGTGAGACTAAACTCGTTATTTATAGAGTATGGTTTCGTTAAATGATTGATCATAGAAATCCTTTTCAGGAAAAGATTAGTAGTTTTAATTTCCAATCAAATTAGGATTTGCTAGCTAGATAGTTACAATATCTACTGGTTTTGACAAAATCAAACCTTTCTAGTCCTGGATTGGATTTCCCTTTGGTCCTTTTGGAGGTGAATATGCAGTTTGCTAAAGGGTTTAACAACATGATACTTCATATTCATTGAAGAATGTTCCAATTGCTTCCATCTACCATGCCAATCAGAATGAGAACTTCGATTTCCTTCCTTTCACTACTTGCCTGTTTCATTATCGAGAACTTTTGGCAAAATGGAGAAACTTTTTTTCTCTATAGATGAAAATTTGTTTGTGAATGTAACTTGATTTAGAGTTTAAAATTTGGGGTATATTTAAAAAATCCGGCCCAGCTTAACCATGTTAGCCTAACACAAAAAGCCCGACCCTTGGGCAGGGCTTGGGCTTGAGATTTATGGAAAAAGCCCATAATCCAGGCTATAGTGAAAGTAGCAAAATTTTAGAACCTAAAACAATTAACTACGAGCATAAAGCAGTGCATCATTTCATCAAACATGACACATACTAGCCGTCGCTAGCATTGGACCCCTGTATACACATAGATGAATGACTGTTAAAAAAAAAATTAAACCCAAAATTAATATTAACTGATCTTCAAGTCATTCATTAATGATTTTTTTAATGATATATAGTTTAGGCATTTTGAAATTTGGTGAAACAAAAATTTCATAACATCATTAAATTTTACAAGCCTTAAAAATAGCCAAAAACGAAAAAAAAAATTAAGATAATACTAGATTATTTGTGGTTGTGATTAACAGATTCTTATCTCATGCTTATATAATTGATACGGTTTGTTTTTTGTTTTAGTTTTAATTCATCACTTCTAGCCCTGGACTTGTGTATACAATTATACAAATAGATAAATGACTGTTAAAGTACAAAAATTAACTCAAAAGTCATTCACTACTTATTTTATTTTATTTATTTAATAAAGAGCAATTTAGATAAATGTAGATAGATAGATAGATAAATCATAGATAGATAAATGTTCTAACTTGCCGAAAATGTTTCCAAAAAACAAAAACAAAAAAAAACAAACAGGAAATACACAAACAAACAAAAATATTGTAGTGAGTATGAAAAGTTGTTATGGTGTAGAATACTGAATACCTAAAGCGACAATGTGAGGAGTCTCCCTTCCCTCGAGACATCCTCTTCCTGTGTCTCCGATCCTGTGGCTCCGGTGAGACCCTCTCCCTCTCTTTCTCTTTGTCTCTTTCTCAATGCAATAGTGCACCCAGTCAATGAGAAGCAGCAGCATATGGGACCTCCTGAGCACCCTTCCCCCTCTTCCGATCCTGCACCGCCATGCCCATCGTCTCTTTCTCTCTCTAGTGTTTCTCTCTTTCTCTTACTCCTTTCCGAATCGCAAAGGTCCACAGAGAGAGAGTCCTCATTATTAACATGAAATAAACGGACCCCGCAACTTGTTATCCAACTGCAATCTTCTAATGACGTCATTGAAACATTTGGGAAATCTCCATTTCCCCTTGTCACAATCCTAAATCTGGCCTCGGTGTATTTGCGTTCATTGTTCCACTTCCTTCGAATTGAGAAATTTTCATATCTCATTAACATATGATTTGACTCAAGGAGGTTGTTAGTTCTGCGTACATAATCGACCAATGGAAAATGGAAACTTTCCTCGTCACCATCATTTGCTTTGAAGGTACACCAACATAAAGCAGATCCAAGAGTTGTACAATTATCAGCACCGCGCAAGTTACTAATGGCGCATATAGCCAACCCCAAAAACTTGGGTGGTAATTGCACAGTTACGGAAGACCCTCTACACTGATGGTTGAACCAATCAGGAATATCACTTCCAGCTGGAAGAGATACAAACAGAGGTCCAGGATAATTAGCCTATACATTGAAAATCAACTGTTAAAATCAAATAGTTAAACTATACATATTATTGCAATGTGCTAGAAAGAGAGAGAGGGCACAAACCTGATTATCAGTAACAGTTTCCACAATATCTGTAAATAGATTGGTTTGCACAAGCTGGAAGCAATTATAAAATAAGAAGCATTTAAAGAACTTCTTAGAGTATGGAGGCTTTGGTGTTGAAACTGTTTTCAAAGCTGTGCAATCTTGGGCATCTATGAATTGTATACTTGATGAAAGCTCTGGTATTGATTTCAGTCCCTTGCAACCTTCCAGATAGAGCCATGATAATTGTCCAAGTCGATTCATTGCTGCAGGTAAGCTTTCCAATTTGTTGTTTCTGCACAGCTTTAATGATTCCAATGAAGATAAATGAGCAATACTATCCGATAATTCTAACAGATTGCAGTCACTTAAATCAAGTTCGACCAGAACAGAGTAACTAGGATTTTCTGGGATCCATGTTGGCCACGATGAAAAGGGTGCCGTCATTTCTTTACATCCCATACATGATAATATACTCAAACGTGAGATAGAGAATGGAAGTTGTTGGATACCACTCCCCTCCACTCGAAGGTCGGACAAGTTTTCTAAATCCCCCAAGTTCTCTGGCAAGTTAGACAGTTTTGAACACCCATCCAGATAGAGCTCTTGGAGGCGTGCCAATTTACAGATATTGTCCGGAAGACATACGAGGCTTCTGCAGTTGTTCATTGTTAATATAACAAGCCCCTGAAGAAATTCAATAGATGAGGGAAGCTCTTTAATTGCAGTCTCTTCTAAATTAAGACGGTATAGCTCATTCATATCTCCTGAAATCTCTGGAAACTCCTTAAGATTCGAGCAGCCAGATAGGTCAAGATCTAGAAGAGAACTCATGGGTATGCCGCTAGGAAGACTCCCAAGTTTTTTGCACCCTTTTAGATTCAAGCAAACAAGATGCTTAAGAGCTGAAATGGATGGATGAACCTCCAGTAAACTTATACAACCTTCAAGAATTACTTTCTTTAGATTTGTTGCCTTAGTCAAGTCCGGGAGTTTTCTAAGGTATTGAGAGCGACTCAAATCGATGCGTTTCAAGTTTTTCAGAGGCTGTCCCACAAAAATAAGATAAAAAAATAATAGTAAATCAACCAATAAAAATGTGACGAACAACACTTCTGAAAAGTTAATCATTGAAAAGAAAGATAAATATGCAACTGATGTTTATACCTTGGTTCCTTCCCAAAGTTGTTCAAGGTGACAATGAGGCATGTCAAGGTCAACAAGATTCTTTGGATGAAAATTAGCTGGCAGAGACTTTAGGGGGGATCCATGCCAAATGAGAAACCTCAACTCATGAGAAAGAAACTTCAATTCCCCACTCACATACTGTTTACATTGTTCAGACTCCCATTCAAGAAATATGTCATCGTCATCGTCATCGTCATCGTCATCGTCATCGTAGCTGCAGTAATGATTAAGCTGGAGCAGTCTTAGTTTGGGCATGCTAACAAAAGCTTCCGTATTTAGGTATAACTCTTTTGACTTGTTCAAGTTTAGGACTATGCCTTCAACTGCTTCCCTAGCCTGAATAACCAACAGTGGACATAAGTGAGTGTGAGTCCAAATGCCAGACCCTTGCTTAAGATTATAAAGTTAATACAATCCAATATGTTCACTGTAAAATTGGAAGGGAATTACATGCACATGATACGAAAAGAGGAGAAACTTCAGATTACATGTATATGATTTGAAAAGAGAGATCATGATCATATATCTTACCACATTTTGATTTAACATACGATCAACATCTTCATAATTCCACACCCTACTGAGTCTCCCTATTTCCCTACCCATTTCCTGTAGTAAATCATGCATCTCAAGCGTATCACCATGTGAGATAGTTATGAGAGCTCTATCAACTAAAACTCTTAGCCCACTGTGGGGAAAGAAGCCACAACTGTCCAGGAACTCAGTTACATATCCTTTGAACATTCGCCTAAAGAAACATGCAATATCAAGAAATATGCTCTTATGTGAATCATCTAGTCCGTCAAAGCTTGTCCTCAGCACACCCTGAATTCCTGGGTCCGGAATTCTTTTTATTTTCTCCAACTGATCTTCCCACTCACGTGGACTTTTGTTATCAAGAAAAGCTTCCAAAACTTTGAGTGCTAAAGGTAAACCATGAGCGCACTCTATGGCACGTCTTGAGAGATGATCATATGCTGCTGAGGATTCGTTTGTTCTGAAAGCATACTGCCTAAAGAGTTCAAGAGCTTCACCATCATATAATACATTGGGCTCGTAGATCTCAACTTTTCCGAGTAAATGTTTATCTCTAGTTGTTATAATGATTCTACTTCCACCACCAAATGAAGGTTTCTTTCCAATCAAGGATTCAATTTGTTCTAGATTGTCCACATCATCAAGAACAAGCATAACTTTTTTCTTACCTAGTCGTTCCCTGATCATGTTCAAACCTTTATCCAGAGTGCCTATATAACGTATTTTTTCCTTCAACATTCTAGAGAGAAGTTCTTCCTGCGTATGTATAACACCATTCGTTCCGCGGAAACGTTCCTTGATGTTCTCAAGAAAGCAACAGTGTTCAAATTTCACATCAATTTTGTTATAAACAGCTCTGGCGATGGTTGTTTTACCTATGCCGCCCATTCCCCATATTCCAACGAAGCGAACATCAGCCACCCCTGGATATAATAGCTTTTCCATTTCATTCATGTGGGAATCCATTCCCACCAAGCCATCATCTCTAATTGCTGAGATGTGGCTCAATTTATTAAAAATATCTTCTACAATGTCATCTATAAGCTTGGCATCATCCCTGTGAAATTTGACAAACATCACTCTGTATTAATATGTAGAGATATTATGACACAGGTACACAACCTAGAGTTTCTAAGAGATATATCCAGAATTTCCGAAGTTGCAAACATTACTATGTAGCTCGACCATTAAGAACCTCGAGATTTATGATTTATTTATTTTTCTTTCCAATGAATAGTGTCTGCTTCTCAGGGTCACAAATCACAATATTAATGTATTAAACCAGTATGCTCTTCCATTTTATGGTGTGTTATTTTCAGAGGTTCTGGGATCTATTATCTCAGCTATATATTAATATTTAATTATGAACATTAATTTAAAATAGGCCTTCCTTTGACCGAGAAAAAAAATCATAAATTATAAGCAGAAGATTAGTTTTCACTTTTCAGCAAGAAAAGTTAAACTAATAAACTGAAGGTATGAAGAATATTACCGATGATTTGGGGAATCCCAGCCAGATAAATTGGTGGCTCTGATTAGAGCGGACCTCCAGGTTTGCATCTCTTCCATGTCGGCGGCGGAATCGCGTTCATGTTTGGCCAAAGCTTCCCCAAAACTTGCCTTCAACTTACGAATATTGGAGGGGTCTACTTTGTAGAAAATGGGCACCACGATCTGCTTCTGGTCATCCATGCATTTCAGGATCTGGACCAGTTCTTTTAAGCACCATGTGGAAGAAGCATAGTTTTCAGAGAAAACTACAAGCGAAAGTCTTGACCCTTGAATGGCTTTGAGTAGCTCCGAAAGGTCGTCGCCTTTTCTAAGCTTCTCGGAATCTATGAAGGTGTCGAGTGTTTTTCGTTTCAGATCTTTGTTAAGATGGCTGACGAAACCACTGCGAGTGTCTTCGCCTCTGAAATTGATGAAAACGTCATATTCCCAACTGCCTCCGGATGAGGAAGAAGAAGCAGCTGCCATCTTTGTGATTTGGGCTAGCAAGGAATAAAGGGCATGGATCTATGAGTTTCTTGTAGTTGCTGGGGAGATATGAAATCAGTGTGAAACCATTGACTTCTTTTGGTAAACTACTGAGAAACACAAGACATGTAGACTCGAGAGTCAATCAGGAAGCCAATGCTAGATTGCTAGGCAATTGCCATTGCATTGGGTGGTGGTACTTCGTTTTGAAATTTGGTTAATTTTTTTTTTTTTGGAATCTAAGTCTTCACTCAAGTCTTTTCTGTTAAAGGCCGAAATCATTGGGCTCAAATTCATAAGTAGTCTCGCTAGAAACTCAAAACTAAAACGTTGTCATCATGAGTATCGTTTTGGATCCCAAATTTATTACCAAATTCAGTTAACAAATGTTGTGTGACGTTCTTATTTAAAACACTTTTGGAATTAAAAGCACTGTATGGTGTATACTTCTTCCAACATGTCTTAAATAACTTCATATTGATTTAATTTAAAAGAATCAATTCGAATTTATTGTTTTAATTATCAGTATTAGTTGTTGTAGCAATGGCCAAAGAGTATTTTTGGTTTTGGTTATCAAAAGGTATTGATTTCGTAAAATTTACCAAAAAGTCTTCATGAGGTAATTATCTTTTTGAGTTCTTCAACTTTCTCTGAAAATTGAAGAATTGTTTTTGTTCTTCAACATTTTTTGATGTATTGGAAATCTTATTTCAGGTTAACTTTTTGTTATTTTATATTGTGAAAATTTGTTATGAGTTGTTTTTGGTTATTTGCTCGATTCCTATGTGCAAATCTTATATGAAGGGTTTGGGATGAAACGCTAAACCAATTTTGATTTTGTTAGGGTTAAATCGTTGATTAACTTAACACGTTTTCTTGATTTTTGTTTTTGGCCAATCTAATCAAATTTAACCAAATAAAATTGTATAAATATGTTAGAAATTATAAAGGTGATGGCGTGGCATCTAATGTGGCTAGCTACAAGTGATGACATGGAAGTTGCCACATGCATTAGATGGCACAACAGTTGAGATTGAATTTTTTATTTTAAAAAAAAAATTGAGATCTCTAGCACTGCTATTCGCCTTTTCATCTCTAATATTAAATGATTGAACAAGTTGATCTCGTTCACAATCACAAAATTAACAATTGAAATGACTTAATAAATTATGAAACAATATAAAATTTTGTCAAACATATTCCATTTAACTTTCAAATATAGGTTCCCAAAATGGTACCTCTGTTAACTTGGTTGTTAAGTATGGTCCAATTATGTACTATTTTGGATAATAACGCAATAGTTCAAGTACTATTTTGGATAACAAAAAATTTGTAGGTACCAAAAAGTACATTTCATAATAGTTCAGATACCAAATTAAGTTTTTATTCTAATCCAATTATGTAGCATTTCTCATCCAAACATGCGCCACATAGGCAAACTTAACGACCAAGTTAACAGAGGTATCATTTTAGATAATAGTACAATAGTTCAGGTACCATTTTGGGTAAAAGAAATTTATAGGTACCAAAAAGTACATTTTGTAATAATTTAGGTACCAAATCAGATTTTTACCATTTCTCATCCAAACATGCGCCACATAGGCAAACTTAACGACCAAGTTAACAGAGGTATCATTTTAGATAATAGTACAATAGTTCAGGTACCATTTTGGGTAAAAGAAATTTATAGGTACCAAAAAGTACATTTTGTAATAGTTTAGGTACCAAATCAGATTTTTACCCTTTCAAGAATTTACTTCACCAACTGGCAACTAGGTTGCTTAATTGTAATGATTCTAAGATCTCAAAGATGGATCCGTATTTTCTGTTTAATATTAGTTAGAGACGTTCATTTTTTAGTGCTCAAATCCAAATATCCAATGCTACATGTTTCAGCAATCAGCAGAATTCAGTACACAGAGCTAGGGTTTTAGGATTGATCAAAACAATTAATAAGTCTATAGTACGTAGTAGCAGTAGTTTCAACTTGATACAAATCCATAACCTATGTTTCACATAATTTTATTAGTTGATACAAACCCATTCAAAATGTTTCACATAATTTACTGACCGAGTTAAATAGGATTGGTGTATCTGTTTGAATTTAACTTCATGTATGAATGAAACTTTATGCAAGTGAAGTACTCCAGTTGGCCAGGCGGAGAGGTCAGTAATCCAAAGTGAAACCTGATTCAAAAATAGCATCAGCAATATGAAAAAAGAGGAGCAAGTACTCGAAAGTCAATTACCCAGTACACATCAAAATTGTAAACACAACATCTAAAAATTTTCATAGCAGTCACCATGGCACACAAGAACCATCGTTGAGCAGCAGGAAGTAGTTGCTTTAGGTTGCTAATAGTTCTAATGGGTATTACTGTAATTTGACTACTTCGTTACCTTTCTCGATACGACGTCGTGTCCTTTGTCTTCTCCAACCTCAGATGGTTCGCATTTTCCCGCCAAAACAACTTTCCCAACTTGAAAAATTTGAAGACTGAAATTTTCTCCTTGCAAAAAAAAAAAATATTGAAATTTTCTGAGGAGAGAGAGAGATGGAGGCGGAGAAAGCCGGGGCATCGTTGGATTCGCTGATCTCCGGGTTCAACAGTCGGATCTCCGAGCTTCAAGAACTCGTTATTGCGCGAAACAGTAAGACCCGACCCGATTACCCAACACTACTTTATTTCAATTTCGTCTCCACTAACAATCATAGAACTATTCACCAAAGCTCCGAAATGTTCACCTTGCAGTGTACCCAGCCAGCACCGTCACTGATTTATCGGCCGTCGACGCTGCAGTGAAGGCCATGGAGCTTCAGGTGCAGGCCATCAAGGACCGCGTTCGCGATGAAACCCTAGCCATCCCCAAAGCAAAAGTACTTTTCTCCTTCCCTCTCTCCCTCTCTCTGAATATGTATGGATTGGGCTTTGTTTGGTTTCTGTGGAAATTTATCAATTGTTGATTCATCAGCGTTTTAGGCCTTAGAAATTCTCTCATTCCGCTTTAGAAATTATCTCAAAGAATATAGGAAATTAGTTCAAATGTTAGGTGAAGGTTGTGATGATTTTGTTTGTGGCTAATTGGAAAATTAATTTACAAAATGAATTGTTTTTTTTTTAATCTTCTGACTAGGAAAGTTAAAGGATCAATTTTGATCATCTGGGTGCATAGTAAATGAGCCTATTAATTTTTCGTATAAATTTCCATGAATGATGTATAATTAGATGATACAATGTGATGGCAGAAACTGATCGATGTATCAAAAAGTAGGGGCACCGTGCTGGGTGTCGTGACTTGTGAGCAGTTTGGGTGTTAGGTGTTAGGTATCTCTTATTTATTTTTCAAATCAAGGACTCCTCTTGATTGAGTTTTGTTTTCTATCTTTATAGGCCTCACTCAAAGGATATGGGTTATGAGGATCTGGATGTCTCTGCACTTCTTTTAATTAGGTGAGTAAGGTTTTGGTCAATATTGATTTTTATCTTAAGTCAATGCATATTCCTTTACATGGAGTTTTATCTTCTATTGTTACTAGATGCTTACCGAGGTATCCTTACAAATGTCCCAAGTTGCAGATAGCTCTAGAGAAAGGATTATCAAAAAGTGATGTTGATAAACTGCTATCTCTTATTAATGATCAGGTATTAGTTGACCAATGTTTGCTTTTAATTTGATAAGAGTAGTTCTTTTATAAAGGTATTTTTAGTGACGTTGCAAATGCGACTTTTGTTTATTCCAGAAAATATTGGCTTTCTTGAATAGTAGAAACAACTGTTCCATGAGTTTGGTTTCAAATAGCTGATTGACATTGTGAGCTTTACAATACTCATTTTCAAATTTCAGAAGCCATATGGCGCAATATACGTGCCCTACAAATATAACTATGCCAATCAGCTATATTACACGTACATAGCACAACATAACATTCCCCAATCAGCTGTATCAAAAAGTGAATGTTCCTATATAAGTTCATCGTCATTCCCCAAACCATTTTCTTTCTTTATTCAAATTTGTACAACAATGGTTTTTGCCCAGACAACATAAAGAACCAATAAGAACTGGTTGGGATACTGGAAAAATCTAATATTAGGTCCAATTCACTAGACAGACTTCCGCATCACAAATCTATACTATTGCAAGCACATTCCATACTTCAAATAATAACTAGAAATTACAAAATGACGAAAAGGACCAAATTGATGTTGTAGACTTGTAGTGCTTTACAATAATCTACCGAGTGCGTCAATTCCATCTTTTCTCCATTACATGATAATGATTTTTTAAGCTTGCCCAAACGGAAGATAGAAAATGGAAGTTGTTTTATACCACTTCCCTCTACTTGAAGGTCCCTCAAGCATTGTAAATTCCCCAAGTTCTCTGGTAAGTTAGAAAGTTTTGAGCACCCAGCCAGACAGAGCTCTTCAAGGGACGCCAAATGACAGATATTGTCAGGAAGACAGACAAGGCTCCTGCAGTTTCTCATTGTTAATGAAGCAAGCCCCTGAAGCCGTTTGATTGATGAGGGCAACTTTTCAATTGCAGTGTCATCTAAGTAAACCCTCGATAGCTCCATCATAACTCTTGGAATCTCTGGAAACACCTCAAGATTTGAGCAGCCAGAAAGATCAAGGACTTCAAGAGATTTCATATGAATGTTGCTTGGAAGACTATTAAGTTCTCTGCAATCTTTGAGGGTCAGATAAACAAGCCCTGAAAGATTATTGATTGATGAGGGAAGTTCGTTAATTGCAGTGCCATCTAGTTGGAGTAGACGTAACTCCTTCATAACTTCTGAAATCTCTGCGAACCTCTTAAGGTTTGAGCAGCCAGAAAGATTAAGGACTCCAAGAGATTTCATATGAATGCTGCTTGGAAGACTCCTCAGTTCTCTGCAACCATCGAGGATAAGGAAAGTGAGCCCCGTAAGGTTATTAATGGATGGGGGTAATTCTTTAATTGCAGTCTCATCTAAATGAACCTTACGTAGTTCCTTCATAACTTCTGAAATCTCTGGGAACATCTCAAGTTTTGAGCAACCAGAAAGATTGAGGGTTTTAGAGACTTCATATGAATGCTCCTTGGAAGACTTTTAAGTTCTCTGCAATCATGGAGGCTTAATTAAACGGTCGAGCCCTGTGAGATTATTAATGGATGTGGGCAGTTCTGTAATGTCAGCCCTATATAATTCAAGCTTTGATAGCTCCTTCATATCTTCTGGGATCTCTGGAAACTTCTCAAGATTTGAGCAGAGAGAAAGATCAAGGGTTTGCAGAGCTTTCATATGAATGCTTCTTGGAAGAATCTTAAGTTCTTCGCATCCTTGTAGAGTCAAGGAAACAAGTTTTTTAAGAGCTGAAATGGATGGGTGAACCTCCAATAAACTTCTACAGCCTTCAAGGCATATTGTCACAAGATTTGGTGCCTCAGTGAAGTCCGGGGTTTTCTTAAGATACTGAGAGTAACTTAAATTGATGTGCTCTAAGTTTTTGAAAGGCTGTCAAAACAAGAAAAAGAAAAGCATGCGTTAAATAACAAGGTATCTACGAACTTAACCATTTAAAAGAAGGGAGATGCTAGCGTCAAACGCAGTTAGTGTCTGACTTAGCCAAACGCGGGTCAGATGCTGCCACGTGGACTTGCTTTCTCGTCATATTTTCCACTGCGAACAAATATTAAATAAACAAATGTTGCACCTTAGTTTTCCCCTTTTACCCTTCTAGTCTAGCTGTTCTCACTCTTTTCATCTCTTTTTTCTTCTTCTTCTTCTCTCTCATCCCTCTCTGTTCGTCTCTGTTCCCCTCTCTGTCTACAATCTGCCAATTTGCCCACCGCTCTACCATAGCAGACCCGAGCTCAGCCGCAACACAGCTAGCCTTTGAGATTTGATATTTTAATTTATATGATACCCAAGTTAGATAACTCTTTGAGATGAGTACCAAACGCATCTTGATTCGTCAAGTCGCCAACTATCAACACCGATCTTCATCTCCGAAGACCAATCCCTATCAAACCCCGTCATCTCCGGCAATCCCAGACATCTTTGGCCATGTCCTGCAACCTCTTCCTTCTCTTGCTTACTCGTTCACAAAACCCGATCACATCATCGTTTGTTAACCCTCACCATGATTGTTGTTGGCGAACTTGATTTTGGTATGAAATTGTGTTAACAAAGATGAATCTAGCACCAGATCTATCTTTGATATTGGTATTGTCTTGGGGCTGCAACCATTTTTTCCGTCGCCGATGATTCTTCTTCGAGCAATTTTTTTTCTTTTGAAACATTTTAGTTATTCATTCATGCCAGTACCTAATCCTCTTACACAAACACCAAACAAGATTAAATCTAATCCAATCTAATCTACTCTAAATTCAATCCAATCCAATCCAGTCTAGAGTAGTTATCCAATCTAGACAGATTGTAGACAGAGGGGAAGAGGCGAACAGAGAGCCAGAGAGGGATGAGAGAGAAGAAGAAGAAGAAGTGATGTGATCTGAAACGTAGAAGATGAAGGGTAAAAGTGGAATAATGTGGTTTGTTGGTATTGAGAAATAAAATAAAAAACCAACTCCACGTGGCAGCATTTGAACCGCGTTTGGCCCAAGTCAGACGCATCATGCGTTTGACGCTAGCACTGCCCTTAAAAGAAAGATATGTAAATAAGTTATTGTACCTTTGTTCCTTCCCAAAGTTGTTCAATGTGGCTACCAACCATGCTAAGCTGAATGAGATTCTTTGAGACAAAATTAGATGGCAGAGACTTCATAGGGAATCCATCCCAGATAAGACACCTCAACTCAGGAGAAAGAAACTTGAAATCCCTACTCACATCTTGTTTATATTCATCTTTAGCAAAGCTTTGGCGATAAACAATCATGAGCGGTCTTAGTTTAGTCATGTTAACAAAACCTTATGTGTTCACGTATGCCTCATTTGACTTCTTCAATTCTAAGATTATGCCTTCAACTGCTGCAGGAGTACAATATTTGAACTCTTGCAGTAACAACACCCAATTTCCCTTTTTATGAAGTTTTATTTTATTATTGTTATTTTCCTTAAATAATTATTGGGTATTTTGTTATTAATATTTGTGTGAAAATTATGTAATTTGTCTTTGGAATGATTTTGAATATATCTAATTTAATGAATTTGCAATGCTTGTCTATCAACTTTTTTTTTTCAAGGTGGAAGATACTTCAAAGTTGTATGAAAAATTATTTACTTTTGGTTATAGTAATTTTTTTCTCTGGGCTGGACTTCAGTTAAAAATTCAAAATAGCAGGTAAGATACAAAGAGAAAAGGAAGGCAAAACATGCAAAGGAAAAACTGGAAAACTGTAACAAAGAAATGACAGCAAAAATGGAAAGTTACATAATAAAAGCTACAAGAGGCTAAAGATGGAGTTTTGTCCAGGAGACAAATTAAGTCTCCATTCCCTCCCCCTCTATTTCTCTTTCAATCAATCAGTTATGGTATAATCAGTCAGAGCAAATGCACCCATGAAGGAGGGCAATTGCTAATTTATTGATCAAGTCAATTCACTATTCACATTTTTTTGGCAATTGGCTTCGGTGTGTCAATGCAGCAACAAAAGCAATTCGGCTGCCAAAGAGATTAAAAAAATAAAAATAAAGTTGCTGCAGACCTTGGGGCCACATGTCGGCAAGCTGGCGCCCCCACATGCAAGTGGGGATCAGCAATTGACAACGACCAAAACCCTTGCCAAAAATTGGCACCCGAATTAGCATGGTCAGGTGGTCCCCTCAGATTGACATAGCCAATTTGATACGGCTACAAACCCACTACTGTATGAGGAATATGGGCTATCTATATTTTATTGGTTTAAATGAGGAGACAAAAGTTCATGAGGAACCACTCTTGTATATTAATATTGCAAGAATTTGTTAATGGCTTTGAGTGTTAACGTTTGAAGCTAAGACTAGTGGGTTGCTGAACTGTGCACTTTTTCCACGTGATAGTATTTAATTGGAATCTATTTGGAGTGACCGGCTCATGAAAAATTTCTCAGATGGAACGAATAGCTACAGATCGAGCTAATGGGACCACTACTACAAAAGTGGGCTATTGGTACAATTTTTTAGCAACGATATTGAAATCGTGAGACTAGTCAAGCCAAAAAGGCATCCTTCTTATACTTGGTATTGTCACCATATATTTGTGTTTATACATCCCACGAATGACAAAATTGCGTGCTTTGTCTATTAATTTATAATATTTACTGACACCGCTCGATTAAACAAATACCATTAAACAAACACATTCCTCTCTCTCTCTCTCTCGGCCTCCGGCCACCTCAGAGGCGAATTGCTCTCTCTCTCTCTCTCTCTCTCTCTCTCTCTCTCTCTCTCTCTCTCTCTCTCTCTCTCTCTCTCTCTCTCTCTCTCTCTCAATCTCAGATCTATTTCCAGATACATATCTCTTGCACATCCTTTCGACTATCGTTGCTTGAGCGGTTCCCTCTCTAGTTTCGGCAAGGGATCACAAAATTATGTTTGTTCTTGGTCATCAGTGAAACTGCTTGGTTCTAGCCGAAAAGGGGAATATAGATCATGAGGGTTGGCCGCGGCATAAATACCGCAGGTTTCGGCACTGTACCACTGCCGCATCGAATATGTCGGTTCTGCTACACCCAAAACCGCCGCCGACCGTTTAAGGTTGAAACCGTTGTCCAGGCCCAGACGATCGAGACCAAAAGTCCAAAAAACTCACGGCGAAACGACGACGCATGAGGAGGGAGAATCGAAGAGAAGAAGGTGACCAGCCCTAGCCAAAGCCCAATCATCTGCAGGTGAGTGAGGTAAGGTTTTCAAATTCTCTCACTGGGTTTTTTGGTGAAGTCTGATCTCTTTTTTACTTTAATAAAAAAATTTCTCTCAATCTTTGCATTTTACAGAAGCTATATATTAGTTGAAGGAAGATCGGGCCAAGGAGATGGGTGTACAGATCTACCATAACACAAGGTTCATCGATCTTTGTTAATAGTTAGATTTGCAGGTAAATGAATAGTTGTGCTTGTGCAATACCTTAATTTGCTATCATCTTATATATGTTTATACAATTTTCTAATTGGTTGCTGTGATTTCTTGTAGGAAGTCATAGTGTGCCTTTGATTTTCAAGTGGGATCTTGACATCTCCGTTTCAGATTTGCAAAATCACCGTGAACTCATGAAGGACAGAAGGACCAATATAAATAAAAAATAAATGGAGAAATTAAATATAGGAATAAAAAATGTGTTTTTCATAGAAGCATAAATTAAAAATTGCGTTGAACGATGAAGCAAAAGACAAATTGTCAGATTGTGGGACCCATTGTATTATACATAACTCTTTCTCCAAAACCCGCAGATTACGAGTTTCTTACTCAACCCGAAACCCATCACCGCTTTCTCTTCTTATTCCTCCCAGCTCCGTCAGAATTAATCTTGGGTTGAGTTGTGCTTTCCTCAGTACTAAATTCAAATAAACGAACACCGAAACTTTTGATGCAACTGTCATCCGAGACGTCAGTGTCTATTGTGACACTAAATTCAGCCTCAGTGTAATCACATTCAACGTACCAGTCTTCTTGAGTCAAGCCAGTTTCAAATCTCATTTGCACGTGATCTGACTCGAGTCTGCGAGAGACTGGCCAAACGAGTAAGTGAAAAGTGTAACTGCACTCACCATGATTTCCTTTGAATGTAAGAACACATTTGGCCGAAGCGCGGAAGTTACCGACAGCGCATACAGCGAATCCCAAAACATCATTGTCGAACCATTTCGGTGGTATCTGCATAGTTACTGAAGATCCCCCACATCGATGGTTGAACCAATCCGGAATTTTACTTCCTGGAAAAGTCATAAAAGAAAGAGTTGGCCAACCATCAACCTGTACATTGAAAACGGTCAACTTAAACTTAGATTACAATTGTTTTGTGTTTGTGTCAAAATACAGTCTTAATTGGAGTAAGAGAGAAACCTGATCATGAGAACGAGTCTCGGTATATGGAATTACCAGCTTACGGCAATTAGAAAACATGAACAAAAGACTTCTTTTGTACAGATGCATTGTTGTTGAAACTGTTTCCAAAGCTGTGCAATCATGCGCATCTATGTATTTTATACTTGATGAAAGCTCTGGTATTGATTTCAGTCTCTTGCAGCCTTCCAAATCGAGTTGTGTTAAATGACAAAGTAGATTCATTGCTGCTGGTAGGCTTTCCAAATTGTTGTTTCTGCACAACTTTAATGATTCCAATGAAGATAAATGAGCAATGCCATCCGATAATTCTAACAGATTGCAGTTACTTAAATCAAGATCAACCAGAACAGAGTAACTAGGATTTTCTTGGATCCATGTTGGCCACGATGAAAAGGGTGCCCTCATTTCTTTACATCCCTCACATGATAATGATTCAAGCTCGCTCAAAAGTAAGATAGAGAATGGAAGTTGTTGGATACCACTCCCCTTCACTCGAAGGTCGGACAAGTTTTCTAAATCCCCCAAGTTCTCTGGCAAGTTAGACAGTTTTGAACACCCATCCAGATGGAGCCCTTTGAGGCGTGCCAATTTACAGATATTGTCACGAAGACGGACGAGGCTTATGCAGTTGCTCATTGTTAATGTTTCAAGCCCCTTGAGAAATTCAATAGATGAGGGCAGCTCTTTAATTGCAGTCTCATCTAAATTAAGATAGTATAGCTCCTCCATAACTTCTGAAATCTCTGGAAACTTCTCAACACTTGAGCAGCCAGAAAGTGAAATATAACTAAGAGATTTCATACAAATGCTGCTCGGAAGACTCTTAAGTTCTCTGCAATTATTAAGGGTCAAAGTCTCGAGCCCCCTATGATTATTAATTGATGAGGGAAGTTCTGTAATTGCAGTCTCATCTAAAAAAAGTATTTTTAGCTCCTTCATATCTTCCAAGAACTCTGGACGATACTTCTCAAGATTTGAGCAGCCAGAAAGGTCAAGGACCACAAGAAATTTCATATCAATAAAGCTAGGAAGAATCTTAAGCTCTTTGCACCCTTGTAGATTCAAGTAAACGATATTTTTAAGAGCTGAAATGGATGGGTGAACCTCAACTAAACTTACACAACGTTGAAGATTCAGTCTCTCAAGATTTGTTGCCTCAGTCAAGTCGGGGGTTTTGTTTAGAAATTGTGAGCAACTTAAATCAATGTCTACCAACTTTTGCAGAGGCTGTTTTGACAACCAAGAAAACATGCGTTAAAGAATAAGTTATCTGTGAGCTAATAGTTTTAAACAAAGAAATGAAAAACGATGACGGTACGTACCTTGGTTCCTTCCCATAGTTGTTCAATGTGACTACAGCACATGTCAAGGTGAACAAGATTCTTCGTGTCAAAATTGGATGGTAAAGACTTTAAGGGGCATCTATGCCAGATAAGAATTCTCAACTCACCAGAAAGAAACATTAAGTCCCCACTCAAGTGTTGTTCACAGGATTCATCATCCAATCTATGATTGTCAACAATCTGGAGAATTCTTAGTTTCTTCATGCTAACAAAAGCTTCGGTATTTACGTATACCTCTTTCAACTCAGTTAAGTCTAGGAACATGCCTTCAACTACTCCCGAATCCTGCATAACCAACTGTGGAAATTAAGTTGGTGTGAGCGATAAATGTCCATATATAATCTAGCTTACTAGATATTACAAGGTTAATACATGTTTGCCATGAATATGATTTTGGTTTAAGTTAAGGTTATCTAAAATTAGGATTAACTACAAAAAAAAAAAACACCCAAACTATAGGGTGAATTTCATTTTGATACCAAACTATCAAATTTTAGCATTTACATACCTCATATTTTGTTCCATAAACAAATTCATACCTCCGCCAATTAAACTACAGTGGAATATTGCCGTTACTTGGCAAGAGAGACCTTGACAAATTTGCCATTAAATGTTGCAGTTCGAATCCCTGCAACGTGCAAGGATTTCAATTTTGATCGCACAATGGCTTTGAAATGATGGAAGTGCCCTTGGAAATCTAACACAGATAGGGCCTCTCTTGCCACATCAGCAGTTAACAACAATATTTAACATTGTAATTAATACATGTATGAATTTGTTAACGAAACGAAATATGAGGTATATAAATGCTAAAATTTGATAGTTAGTATCAAATTGAAATTCACCCTATAGTTCGAGTGGTTTTTTTGTAATTAGTATTACTAAAGATTCTATATATATAAGACATGATAAAGGCATATCATAATCATATGTCTCACCGTATTTTGTGATAACACACGATGAACATCTTCATATCTCCATAACCTACTATGCCCCCTAGGGTCTCCCTTGACGATATCCCTACCCATTTCCTGTAGCAAATCATGCATCTCAAGTGCATCGTATGACACAGTTACAAGAGTTCTATCGATTAAAACTCTTAGTCCACTACGGGGAAAGAAGCCAAAACTGTCAAGAAGTTTCGTTGTAAAGTCACTATGCTTTCCTCTAAAGAAACATGCAATATCAAGAAATATGTTCTTCTGTGAATCATCTAGTCCATCAAAGCTTGTCCTAAGCACCCCCTGAATTCCCGTGTTTGGGATTTTCTTTATTTTCTCCAACTCATCTTCCCACTCATGTACACTTTTGTTATCAAGGAAAGATCCTAAGACTTTAAGTGCTAAAGGAAGACCATGAGCATATTTTATCGCACGTCTTGAGAGATCATTGTAATTTCTTGAGGGTGGGTTTGTTCTAAAAGCATACTGCCTAAAGAGTTCAAGAGCTTGATCATCAGTAAACGACTCGGGCTTGTATATCTCATGTCTACCTAGTAATTGTTTATCTCTAGTTGTTATAATGATTCTACTCCCACCACCAAATGAAGGTTTCTTTCCAATCAAAGTTTCAATTTGGTCTAGATTGTCCACATCATCAAGAACAAGAAGAACTTTTTTCTTGCCTAGCCTTTCCCTGATCATGTTCAAACCTCCATCCAAAATGTGCGGATCGTTCACCTTCAAGATTTTAGATAAAAGTTCTTCCGTCACTTTTGCTCTACCATTCTTTGTGAGGAATTCCTCCTTCACATTATCAAGAAAGCAAGAGTGTTCAAATTGATGAGCAATCTTGTCATAAACAGCTCTAGCGATGGTTGACTTGCCTATGCCGCCCATTCCCCATATTCCAACAATGCGAGAATCATTCACGCCAAGTTGTAACAACAAATCAATTTTATTTATGTGAGAATCCATTCCAACAAAGCCATCAGGTTTACTTGGTGAGATGTGGATCAATTTCTGTAAGATATCCTCTACAACGCTCTTGATAAGCTTGATATCATCCCTGTGAAATTTGAAAAAACATTGTCAATAATATGAATATTATGCTAGTGGGATCCATTAATTGAAGCCAGGAATCTAGGAATTCATCCATTAAAAATCATCTAAATAGTTAGAGGAGAACAAAAAATAAATCCAATTAAACTATTTACCGGACAAAGAGTGATCTTTCTGAGCTTAAAAAAACAATGCGAAATTTGTTTGAGCTCAGGTCGACTCCTGCAATTTATTTAAAGTTGTTGTATTTGAGAGCATTTTAGCAGACTTTCTATCTTAGCTCCTTAACTATTTTAGAGAGCATGTTTATCTTTTCAGCTATTTTAGTAGCTACACCAGCCTCTTAACTCTTTAGGAGCATTTTTAGCAGACTCTTTATCCTAACTCTTTAGCTATTTTAGAGAGCCTATTTAGTTTTTTTATCTATTTTAGCAGCCGCACTAGCCTCCTAAGTAGCTCTCTACTTTAGCTTTTAGCTATATGACTCCTAAATATAGAGAGCGAGATGAAGCTCTCTATTATTTTTGTTAATTTAATGCATTACTTTTTAGTGGTTTTATGTAATTATTAAATATACTTAATCTATTTTTTATTCATTAAAAAAATAATTTAAATTTAATACTAACTAAAGTATAGAGCATTGGTGGAGACATATTTTCAAACTGGCTAGCTAAAATAGTTTTTTAGCTACTTTAGCTAAAATTTAGTTAAAAAATAGCTAGTATTGCTAAACATACTCTAAAAGTATATGCACCCGTGTATCAATTCAGGTGCCGAACGCTAAAAATTTGACAAAAGTTGAATGCAACAATTGAAATTGGTTAGACCAATTCGTGGAGATCACCTGCATAGACCAATTAAGTAGGGACTCGGATCCTCTCCTCACCAAGAGGAGAGAGATTGCCTCACCAAGAGATCTTGGCCGTCCATTTCGAAATGGAGGGCCAAGATTGTTTACACTTTTGGGGTGGGGTATGGAGTTTAGGAAAGTGCAAGAGATCTGGGCCGTCCATTTCGAAATGGACAGCCCAGATCTCTTGGTGGGGAAATAAGAGATAGATGGGGGTGAGGAGAGGATCTCAATCCATTAAGTAGCCAATTCTTGGCAACCGTTTTGGTCATGCTAACTGCTGGCCCCCACCTGCATGCTCCCACATGTTCTCTCTCTTCAACAACCACTTAATCCGAGCCGTTTATTTTAAATTTTTAAAGATCTGATGGCTGCAATTTTAATTAATATTTATTTTCATTCATAAATAGTGTATTAATAACATTATTGTCTTTAATTGCTATGTTGACAAACTAAATGCAACTGCCAAAAAAGATGAATAGTGGATTGACATGGTCTAAAAATTAGCAATTGCCTTCTAAAATAGGTGCAAATGCTCTAATTGGCTCTCTATTTTAGTTTTTAGCTATATGGTTCCTTAGAGCAGCTCCAACAGACTAGCTATTTTGTTAAAAAGTAAAAATTTAGCTATTTTTTTCATAGTTTTTCACTTCAACAAAGTAGCTAAATAAAAGTCAAATTTAGCTTTTGTTAAAATGTATAGCTATATTTAGCTACATGGGAGAGAGAAAATAACTAAATCCTAAATTAACTTACTATTTAGCTACTTTGCTGGAGCCAAAGTAAAAAAGTAGCTAGCTATATTGCACTTTTAGCTATATTATCTAGTGAAAATATGTTTTATTGTTGGAGATGCTCTAAACTAGCTATTTTGTTAAAAAGTAAAAATTTAGTTATTTTTGACATAGTTTTTCACTCCAACAGAGTAGCTAAATGAAAGTCAAATTTAGTTTTTGTTAAAATCGATCTATAGCTATATTTAGCTACATGGGAGAGAGAAAATAACTAAATCCTAAATTAACTTACTATTTAGCTACCTGGCCTGCTGGATCCAAAGTAAAAAAGTAGCTAGCTATAGTGCACTTTTAGCTATATTATCTAGTGAAAATAGGTTTTATTGTTGAAGATGCTCTTGAGCATCTTTAACAATGCTAGCCATTTTTAACTAAATTTTTGCTAAAATAGCTGAAAAGCAATTTTGGCTAGCCAATTTGAAAATACGTCTGCACCAATGCTCTATACTTTAACTAGTATTGAATTTAAATTATTTTTTAAATGAATAAAAAATAGATTAAGTGTATTTAATAATTACAAAAAATAACTAAAAATGAATGTTTTAAATTAATAAAAATAATAGATAGCCTCATCTTGCTCTCTATATTTAAGAAACATATAGCTAAAAGTTAAAATGGAGAGCCACTTAGGAGGCTGATGTAGCTGCTAAAATAGCTAAAAAGTAAGGAACTAAAGATAGAGAGTTTGAGCATCTTTAGCAATGCTAGCTATTTTTTAACTAAATTTTAGTTAAAGTAGCTAAAAAGTTATTTTGGCTAGTCGATCAGTTTGAAAATGCGTCTGCACCAATGTTCTCTATTCTAGTTTTTATTAAATTTAAATTATTTTATAATGAATAAAAATTAGCTTAAATATATTTAATATTTACAAAAAATAACTAAAAAAGAATGTTTTAAATTTACAAAAATAATAGAGAGCCTCATCTCGCTCTCTATATTTATGAGTCATATAGCTAAAAGTTAAAATAGAGAGTCACTTAGGAGACTGGTGCAGCTGCTAAGGGCAACTCCAACTCATAGGGTACTAGGGTACCAAATACCTAAAATGAGATTTTTTCAATTTTTGGGCTTCTCCAACCCAAGAAAAAAATGACACTAGACCTATAATTTATGAGACTAGGTCCATATTTAGACCGCATATGGACCCAAATCAGGGACTTTTCTTAGTCCGGTACCAAATTTGGGACGAGCCCATGTGCAAAGCGAAATTACAGCCTTAGCCCTGTCAAGCCAATCACTTGAGGGAGACTGAGTTGTGTAACGCCACAAAAGGACAAAAAAATGGCTCCCTGGAGATGCAACGCGCCAATGCGCGAGTTGGATTGGCTGCCTGGCCCACATGCCTGTCAGCTGCCCCACGTGCCCACTTGCGCAGCCCTTTGCTTTGCATGCAATGGTCACTAGATGGATGGCCCAGATGTCAACTTTTTTGAAATCAACGGCTGAGATTAATTAAAATGTATTGATTAAAAAACTTATTATTATTAATATATTCTTATCAAACGGCTGAAAAAAAATGTGTAGATTAATTCAACGGGTCTAATTAATCACACAACACTTCTACCAAAATATATCCACAAAAATATTAAAAAAAAATAAAAAAATTATAAAAAAAATTTCTGTGTTCTATGCTTGCTTTGAATTTTAATTTTCATGTTCTATGCTTGCTTTGAATTTTAATTTTCTGTGTTCAATTATGAAATAAAATATTAGTTAATTTCATCATTTTCTTAATATTTTAAGTTTATGTTGTTGTTAATGGGTACTCAACCTCTATAAAATAAATAAGAATAATTTTATTTTTAATTATTTATTATTTACAAATATTATATATCAATTATAAATTATTATTATATTCTAATTATAGTCTAAAATTACAAAAATATAATTTGGCACGCCCAAAATGGGACTTTGGGTTGGAGATGATGGAGATGATAGAGGTGCTATAATAGAGAGGGGTGCCATAATGGATTTGGCACCCCAAAAATAGCTCCATGGGTTGGAGTTGCTCTAAAATAGTTGAAAAGTTAAACATGCTCTCTAAAATAGCTAAGGGGCTAAGATAAATAGTCTGCTAAAGATGCTCTAAAGATGCTCAATATAGAGAGCGAGATGATGCTATCTATTATTTTTGTTAATTTAAAACATTCTTCTTTAATTGTTTTATGTAATTATTAAATTCACTTAAGCTATTTTTTTCATTAAATTAAATACTAGCTAAAATAGAGAGTATTGGTGTATAAGTATTTTTAAACTGGCTAGTCAAAATAGTTAGCATTACTAAATACGCTTTACGAAACACAAATTTATGGTTAGAGCATCGATCTCCAATAGTTTTCCTAAAAAATCTTTATTAATTATAGAGACTCAAAAGTTAAAATCTCTATAATTTCTTCTGTAATTCCAACAACTTTTCTATTATTTTCTCTATAATTTATTATCTATAATTAAATATGGTATTATTTTATAAATTTAAAAAATATAATCAAATAATTAATGATGAAAATGAATATATTTGGAAAGAGGAAAGAGAAGAGGGTAAAAATTTCAAAAAAAATATTTCTATATAATTTTATAATTTGCTGTAAATATAGAGATTTTTATTTTCTCTCTCCTTACTATCTATAAAATATTGATAGGTATTGCGAAGCTATTGGAGCAAAAAAATGCTCAATTTTTCCTATACTAGAAAAAACAAATTATAGGGAAACTGTTGGAAATACTCTTAATTAGTGTGAACGTGTAATTCTTTTATGGTTAGTAATAAATCAGTTTCCTCTTAATTCCATTATATGACAAAAGATCAGGCCATAGTATGAACTTATGAACATCATCAATAAATTAGAAGAGCAATGCTCATGTTCACCTCCTTCCCCACTTAATATAGTTTCACTTCATAATTTCATAATCCAACCGTTCATATCATAAATTATCCTTCATAGATCATATCTGAAAAAAATCAATCGAATCAGAGATCTTTTGGTCACTCTAATTATTGAAACAAATGAACGGTTCTGACAACAATTACTACTATTATGAAGAACCGTCTATTTATTTCATATGAATGAGTGACCAAAAGATCTCCGATTTGATTGAATTTTTGCAGAGATGATCTATGAAGGATAAGTTATGATATGAACGGTTGAATTATAAAATTTTGAAGTGCAACTATATTAGGTAGGGAGGGGGTGAACGGAATTTTCCAAATTAGAATAGGCTGTCAAGCCTCTTTTACTCTTTTGTATCGAGAAAAAAAAAATCAGAAATTAGGAGCATGCAGGAGACTTGAACTATCTAATTAATCTTCGGTAAGCAGGATACAGTTATAGTAATTGATTAAGAGTGAAAAATATTACTGATAATTTTTGGAATCGTAGCCAGATAAATTGGTGGCTCTGATTAAACTGCACTTCCAGCTCTCCAAATCTTCCCTGTCGACATTGGAATCGCTTTCATGTTTCGCAAAAGCTTCTGCAAAACGTCCCCTCCGTTTGCGAACATCGGAGGGATCTACTTCATAGAAAATGGGCACCACAATCTGCTTCTGGGTTTCCATGCATTCAAGGATCTGGATCAGTTCTTTTAAGCACCATGTAGAAGATGCATAGTCTTTAGAGAAAACTACAATAGAAAGCCTCGAGTTTTGAATGGCTTTGAGTAGCACCGAAAGGTCGTCGCCTTTTCCAAGCTCTTCGGAATCTATGAAGGTGTCGAGTGCTTTTTGTTTCAGAGCTTCGTGAAGATGGCAGACAAAACCCCTGCGAGTGTCTTCGCCTCTAAAACTGATGAAAACGTCGTATTTCCAACTGCCTCCAGATGATGAAGAGGAAGCACCAGCCATTAATTAACAAGCACAAGAGAGATCGAAGCAGATAAATAATTGACTAGGAACGAAGAACTCGATTTTCTGATTGGGACTAGGAATTAAGAGAGTGTATATATAGATGAACTTCTCTTGCTGTTGTTGGGGGATATATGAAATCGCTGAGAAAAATTCAAAACACGCGTTTAGGAGTTTTTTCTTTTCTTTCATATTTTACTAGGAAAAGATGGACGACTTTTGATATTTGTTATTTTTTTTTGGGATGGACAAGTACACAAAAAACAGAAAATTTCAACTTGATCATTCTTTGTAATTTACCCAATTTGTTATTATTTCTCACAAATATTAGTTTGTTTATATATCATTATATTTTGGCACTTGTTGTAATATATTTATCTCGTTGCTATCCGTTACACCCGTTTGTTACGCCAATCTAGTTTGTCCTGTCTCAAAAGTCAGAACGTACAATACAATTTTGATAATGGAGAAGTCTGTCCTCCTGGCTCCAAATACTGTTTCAAAGCTGTGCAATCATGCACTTTTAAATTTAAATAAAGATGAGCAGTACCATCCAATAGTTCCAACAAATTCCAATCACTTAAATATTTATGAGGATGTCAATAGTTGTAACAGCTTACCGTCACTTAAATCATCAGGATGTACCGGCCAGAAGAAAGTAGTTGGAAAAAAGAAAAGAACTTGAGAGATTTCATAAGAATGGTTGGAAGAATCAACCAGGTTCCAATAAGCCAATCATAATATGATACATCACCTTTTAATAGTGAAGACTTGGCTATTAAACCAAATCAAGATTTAAATTACTTAGCATGTCAAAAACTACAGCATGCAAGAGCTTCCATTCCAGCCCATAGTTTAAGCACTATCTACCATGTGAATCAGAATGAGAATATTTTCAATTTCCTCAACCTTTTACTGATACTTGCCTGTTTCAGTCTTTGCATTTCATACTTGTGCCAAAAGCAATTCGATTCCTCAGTTTCTTAAAAGTATTCAAAATAAATCTCCCATCTGATAATAATTAAAGTAAAGACACTTAAAAAATCTACAAATGGTTTATGTCTCTTGTCCATACCAACCTTGGTACAACATACAAAGCTCGACATATTGATTACCTGAAGTCGAATTAATTTTGATATCTGCATACAAGACTGAATCTGCATGTCGAACCGCCAGTTTGTTTTGCCCCAGTTAGTGTTCTATCTTGTATTGCTTCTATCCATCAGAAGACCTAGCTAATTGGTTGATATTACAATGAGCATGAATAAAGGATGGAGACAACTAGACAAGTCTCACCAAATTAACCAAACCAGTAGAAGTCATAACTATAATTCCTCAAAGCATCAGCGACCTGATTACATTTCCAAAAAAATATGTCTAGATTGAAATTGCATATGAAAAATACAGAGGCAGCGCTCTAAGATTGGTTATCAATTATCATGCACATGAGGTGACAGGATCGTTGGGAATCTGTGATGTGTCTGTAATCTGTATTACTATTTTAACGAATATGAGCATGTAGCTTTGTCAGTTTTCAATTTTTCATATAATAAATGGTATATAAATTACACTTATGCAATTAATACTCGGTAACCTACAAAGAATGCAGGAAATAAGAGACATTGCAATAAACAAAGCAGCGAGTCTTGCATGAAATTGACTGTCCTTGAAGCTTGAGTAACACAAGTGAAGCCCCAAAAATAAAGAACCTGATTGATGAGAGTACCAAGCAGAAAACCTAAATAAAGTGCCAGATATTCAAAACGTGAATAAAATACCATACTTAAGTAACCTAACAAAAAATTTCAACTAAACAGAAACCTAGAGCAAGTACCAAAATTACAGAACCTACAAAAGTTAATGACAGCATACGGCAGCGCAGCAGTTCATCGTACAGGAAGCGTTCAGTATACAAAGTTCCAATTGGGGTTTAGGAGTTTCAACAACATGGAACAGAAGGAAATGTAATCAACAGGCCATAATGTGCCCAAAATTAATGTTTCCAAAAAAAACTAAGACACCAATAAAATCAAATTGAGTATTAAAAGTTTGCAATAGTACTGAATACCTAAAGTGGCAATGTGATGAGTCTCCCTTCCTCCGACACCCCCACTGTCTCTTACTCTCCATGTCTCTCTCTATGTCTCTTCGGCACTGGCAAGAGTTGTTGGCAGATGCCTTTCCCTTCCCTTCCCTTAACTCCGATGACTCTGCTTCCCCTGAGACTCCGAGGACTTGCTCCGTCTCTTTCTCTCACTCTTCATCCCGCAAAGGTCCACAAAGAAAGGGAGCGTAGATTTGTCCGGATGAATTATGTGCGGGGCCGTGCTTAAATTTTGCACTTCCTCATGATTAAAATGAAGCAAACGAACTTCTGATGCAACTGCAATATTTTACTGTCCTGAAATCATTTGTGGAGACCCCATCATCATCTACTGTAATCCTGAATCCGGCCTCAGTGTAATAGCATTCATCGTCCTGCTCTACTTGTTTGGTCAAGCCAATTTTCACGAAAATGTGATCCGACTCAAAGAATCTGTCCATCCTGAATCGCTCATTGAGAAAATGAAAACCAAAGCTGTGCTGACCCCGATTTCCTATTAAGGTACAGATACATAAATCAGATTGAACAGCTGCAAAGTTAAGAGCACCCTGCTCCAAGTTACTAGCAGCGCATACAGCAAATTCCAAAAACTTATTATGTGGTAGCTGCAAAATGTGCCAACTACTATACCTATGGAATGCTTGTGGGAGTGCGCAATAGCTATTTTAACCGCTAGGTCTTGATCAGTAACAATAAATTTGGGGGAATCGCTAGACATAGTTTTCAAAAAATCCCTGAAGAACAAGAATGGAATCTATGGTCTAGTTACACTACAAGAAAAATGGTCTTTTACCGCGGACATTGTGCGCCATAAAAGGGTTTTTACGGCGTACAAAAACGTGCTGTAAAAGACATAGCCCTTTCGCGCCGTAAATGTGTTTCTAAACACGTCGTAAAAAAGGATTTTGCCAATTTTCTGATTTATTTTATAAAATTTATGCGCACCGTAAAAAGGGGTGGAAGCGCGCCGTAAAAATATTACTTTTACGACGTACCATGCACGCCTTAAAAGACTACCTAAATGCCGGTTTTAAGGCGCACCTTGCACGCGGTAAAACACTTTATACTATAAAGTTTTAGCATCATTTATGGCATGCTCTGCACGCCATAAGTGACTTTTTTTTTGGCTCAGTTCATATTGTTATTGATTTTCCAAATATGGATCTACAATTGTAGTTGCTAAAGATTTCATTTCAAAACCTCAACATAAAAACTATAATCTAAAGGCAGTAAATTGACATATGATACATCTCATTCAAATTAAAGATGTCCAAACAAACTTTCCATATCCAACTCCATTGCAAAATAATTGCATTTGTCCCAAACTTGAGTTTAAGAGTAACATTACAGATGTTGCATGCATAATCTAGAGTGATAGCAACATTTCAATCATTTTACTATGATAATTAAAGTGTATGAATCACCTAGGGTGATCTAGAGTGTTGCAGTATGAATCACCTATGACATGTAAGAGTGGAGGCTTGTGTCTTTGCTTTTCTCTACCCAATTCATCAAAGCCTCCTCTGCCAAGGCAAAATATTCTTGATCCACCATCACAACTACAGTTGATGAGTGACCAAAAAGGAAGGCAATGGTCGATGCATTCAGACGAACATTGCCAGTGTTTAGCTCAGCTCCTGCCATTCGAACTCCAAAATGGGCTTTCATAAAGAGCTAGGATACCTGTTGTCAATATAAAACAAGTCATATCAGTTAACAAACTCCAACGTAAGACAAGTATAAAGCTGAGGGTCAAAACAGCAAAATCAACCTCCAACCAAAAAAAATAAAAATAAAAAAATCAATTCGATGTCATAACATTAGAAAGTTCCCCTCAATTCCAAAGAAACCCAAGACAATTAATAGAGCACGGCTAAAGACAGCCAATCTATTCTAAACTGCCTAGTCAGATGAGAGTCTCTCATCATATTAATATTGCACAAAATGAAAACGAATGTAAGAATAATATGACCAGAAGAAATTGTTAATATTAAATAAAAAGCAAAATATGTTCCATAAATTAGAAGCATGACAAGCAGTAGGGATCTTTACGATTTGAGGTCAAATATACAGAACATCTAACCTACATATATATAGAAGCTTCTAGGGTGTAGTTTCTAAAATCAAAGTAGTACCAATTTCAGAGTTTGGCATCAGAGTAAAGGTTTCTTGAAATTTTCTGGCATCACTGTGAAGGTGTCTAGAATTCACTCTTATAAGAGTTATGAATCTGACATATTAACAGGATTCATCAGAGGTCCAAATCAGCATCGATCAGAGTAAATGCTTGTTGAGCAATCATTTGAAAGGAAACATAAAGCAGTCCTAACTAAGGCACAATTTTCCTTCTCATAACATGATCACTATAATTTTACCATGAACCATAATTTTACCATGATTAACTTGCTCTAGTAAACATACCATGAGAAGCTGAGGCCTGTGGATCTGTCATGAACTCTGCACATGAGAATCCTGAGAAAGAAGCAGTAGGTTTCACATAAGAAATAGTAATCAGACATACAGTAAGGGAAAACCAAGTAAGGTCAAAGCAAGTTGTAAGCTCCTGCAATTGCTCCAAGATTGAGCCCTACCCATATTTAAAATACAATCAAATTTAAAAGGTAAAAGCACATTGTAAGCTCCTGTGTTCTTTCAAACCCACCAACTCCAAATGGGAGTTTCACCAACAAGTTAACAGATATTGCAGCTCATATTAACCTAAATCAAAGCATCCTGTTTAATTCCACAAAACACTAAACGACCTCAGCAGCAATACTAGCCACGCAGTAAATACAAAATATAAATAGATCATGCAACAAAAGCGAACAAATGTGGCATCTATCAACATGTATATGAAAAGTATTAATTAACAACATTGCTAGTAAAAAAACTGAAGACAATGAATTAAAAAAAAATTCAAGCCCTTTCCCTCAAATGAGCGAAATCAGTGAGAGTGAGGTTACCTAAGCGCATTTTCTCCTTAACCAAGTCGTTGCATCTTCCTTAGTTGTAACTAAAAATGTCAGCTTCCATGACATTCAAAACTTGAACATGCTCTGCTGCAACCACACATTTATACTTACAGTCAGTGGCAATACTTAAAAGATATCCATAGCTTACAAAGTCTTGTTTTTGCAGAAGAGTTAGAAACGGATAAAGAACAAGTTATTAAAAATTTAAAACAGCAACCATAACTAATCAGTAAGTACACACAAATACTATACTTAAGCTCTCACAAAAGTAAACAATGTGATCTCAACACTTCAAGCTCCATACAAGTTCGAACATATATCTTCCTCCTCCTCTGACTCCAAGTCACTCAACACTTCATATATCCTCAACTCCAGACCTTGTAATCAAAGTCAATTAACACAATTTGAACAAAGTATATATACACACAGAGAAAAGTTGCAATAGATATCAGTTGCATCACATTAAATCCAAACTTATAGTCTGCACTGATGAGAACAGAAATAGTCATGCTCCAAACAGGCACAGAAGTAACATACCAAGTACACGGGCAACCAAAAAAAAAAGGCCAAAACACTGATAAAGAAAACCATTATTAAACAAGAAAAATGTGTTTTTTTTTTATTAGAGATTTCCTCCCTATGTGTTTTAGTTACACATGAATGATGAATCTCAATACTATTATTCTCAACCAAATGATGAATGACTTCAAAGAAAACTAACAATCTAAAGAGATTACTATACCACCAGAAATTATTTATGAGAAATTTCAATCAGCATCATGAGAAATTCAACCTGCAACCAACTTAAAAAGGAGAAAAAAACTATTAGAAAGATTAAAAAATTTGAAGCTTTAGTTACAGATTGGGAGGCTGAGATAGTCCAGTGCCTTAAATAAAATCTCAATCATGAAACCCAAATGCAATCAGACAAACCCTAAGCAAATTGCATTCAAAACAAAATCCAATGATGCCCAGATTCGAAGAAAAACAAAATTAATCAATTAAGGAACCATATATGTAATGAAAGTCGAACCTAAAGCAAAAACTAAACCATAATATGCGGGGAGGCTGAAGTGGCCGATATGACAGCAATGATTAACCACCATTCTTGGAGGTGACCTTGACCGGATACAAGCTCACCACCTTAACCATGAGGGTATGGCCTCTTGTGCCTGTCTGAATCTGCTCCATCTTTATGAACACCAATTTTCCCTTCGCCAAGGCCGGTCTGCAGAGCTTTGGATACTCACGGCGACGGGAAAAGCGGCCGGTAGCAGCGGCGAGACTAGCCAGAGCGACGAAAGAAAGAGTGGAGATTTTGTGTGATTGGGCACAGCTGGACTTGAATGGCGGTGCTGGTTTTTGGTGATTGGGCACGACAACAAGCGGAGGGAGAATTTTACAGGAGCTTGAGAGAGAGGGGATTTTTACAGGAGATTAATTATGGGAAAAAAGAAGGGGGGTTGCGATTTGCGAGGTTTGGGTCTGGGATTTTTGCTGGAGCAAAAAGAAGGGGAGGTTGGCGATCTAGGTTTTGTTGTATGGTCCGAAATTTTTGCGAACTGGCGGGTGAGGCTATAGCTACTTAAAAAAGTGAGGCTATAGCTACTTTAAAAAAAAAAACCAAAAGAGTAGAGGGAAATATGAGTGTTTGGTAAAATTTTCGCGCCTCAGCAAATATCCATTTACGGCGTCCCTAACATGCGCGCAGTAAAAGACAACAGTTTTTTACATCGTACATAAAAGAGCGCCGTAAAAGAGTATTAATTACGGCACACATTTTTGTGCGCCGTAAATTGTAGGCGGTAAAAGCTCTGTTTTCTTGTAGTGTTATTTAACAATGCAGAAGCAAACTTGTACGAATGCTTAAATGTTGCATCAACCAATAATAATGAGGGATTATATGTCAGAATTGATTTTGAAGGAGAAGGAAGGGTTTTTTTCAGTTCTAATTGAAAATGTGAGAGCGACATATCTGAGTGGTGCCTTTTCATCTCATTATGCACATTATCTAGGAACACTTGAATCTTCCCAGTGGGATCATAAGTGTACTTATGCTGTTGTTTGAATTGGATGATTTAGACAATTAGACCTCATCAAATATGGTGACTACAAACTTACAATATTTAGATCGCAGAACTATGAGTCTCGCCTTACAAACCTCTTTCACAACCCTTGATCTGACACAAATTCCTTCCCTATGATGTCGTTAACCCTATCTTCTTACCAGAATTAATTCGAACACTAAACCTAACTGCCTTTGCATATATTTTGTAAAAACTTTGAAGTTTGTCTAGCGTTTGAAATTGTTGATCTTTATTAGGCTTGAATGTCTACTTCACGAGTGTAAGCTGAAACAAACAAATATACATCTGACTGCATTTCAATGGAAACAAACAAAGCAAAGATATTGATATGAATGATAAACTAAACCTGATACTAAGCAAACAAATGTTCATGGTAGATATCACATTTTAAGAAACCCAATTAGATGGTATGCAAAGGAAATTCAGTAAACCCACTCATATCATAAATGTACATGTATTATGCGTACAACCGAAAAGACGACATAAGATAGTGTTTCCAACTTAGAACTAGAACAGTAGAATTGAAGTATTAGGAAGGTAAAACCTTAAACAGGAGGCACTAATACGTTAGATTTAATGTTTTGATCAATCCTATAAAGCCTTAGCTTAGGGTTGTCAACAGTAAACCATTTCATTCTGCATTCATAGATCAGGGATACATTAAAAGTTAATTCTTGTCATAAAGCAGTCTAAATTCATAAATAGGAAAAAAAGAAAAGAAAAATTACAGCACAACCCCAAATGAAAAAACCAAATTTAGAAGCTAAAAACCCATTTCAGCAGAAAATCACAAACAAGGACCCAAATAAAAAACCAATAGCACTTTGCATCTACAAGTTAAAACCCATTACTCGACAATTTAACAACAGAAAACAAACCCCCTTATCTCAATTCTCAAATCTCAACCAGAAACACAAGTCAGATTAACGACTGAAATTGGCATGAGAAACTCAACCCATTATCTCAATCGCAGTAAAATTCAGATTAACAACTGTACTATTCGCAATAATGTTACCTGTTTCAGCAGTAAAAAAATTGGAGAGCTTCTGCTCAAATAGTCAACTTTTCTCGCGGGAAAGAAGCGAGCTGCAGGAAGTAGTTGCTGTAGGTTGAAAATTTGCTTAAGGTTGCCAATACGGCAATACGTCATTTTTGTTCTAATGGGTATTACTGTAATTTGATACTTGGCTACCTTTCTCGATACGACGTCATGTCCTTTATCTTCTCTTACAGTCCTACGGTCCTACCTCAAAATGGTTCGCATTTTCCCGCCAAAACAACTTTCCCACCTTGAAATAGAAAATCGAAGATTTGAAGATTGAAATTTTCTGAAGAGAGAGAGGGAGAGAGATGGAAGCGGAGAAAGCCGGGGCGTCGTTGGATTCGCTGATCTCCGGGTTCAACAGTCGGATCGCCGAGCTTCAAGTACTGGTTATTGCGCGAAACAGTAAGACCCGACCCGATTACCCAACACTACTTTATTCAATTTCGTCTCCACTAACAAGCATAGAACTATTCACTAAAGCTCCGAAATGTTCACGTTGCAGTGTACCCAGCCAGCACCGTCACCGATTTATCGGCCGTCGACGCTGCAGTGAAGGCCATGGAGCTTCAGATGCAGGCCATCAAGGACCGCGTTCGCGATGAAACCCTAGCCATACCCAAAGCAAAAGTACTTTTCTCCTTCCCTCTAAATATGTATGAATTGGGCTTTGTTTGGTTTCTGTGGAAATTTATCAATTGTTGATTTATCAACGTTTTAGGCCTTAGAAATCTGAGTAGGAAAGTTAAAGAATCAATTTTGATCATCTGGGTGCATAATGAACTGTTTTAGTGGTTATTGGCTAAGTGCTTGTATAAATTTCCATGAATGATGTATGATTAGATGATACAATGTGATTGCAGAAACTGATCGATGCATCGCTGAAGCAGCAAAGGAAATTGAAGGACATGTCAAATAGATGGTAGTACAACTTTCTTAGGCATCCCGCATCCATATCATTGATGTGAGTTTGAAATTTATTTACATTTGGTAGGTAGAGAACTTATACTGTTTCTTTGTTTCAGTTTATTTCCAGAAAGCTCTCAGCAAAGCACTGGTTCTGGGAACTTCAAGCTTGAGGAGGATCCTGCACCACCACCTAAGGTACATTGTTCTCTCTCTCTCTCTCTCTCTCTCTCTCTCTCTCTCTCATACAATTGTGTCAATTTATGGTATGTCCTGTTCTGCAATTGTCTATAGCTACAAGCTACAGATACAGTATGAGGGTCACCTATTCTTTCTGTTTTCGTTAATTTCAGGAGAAAAAGGGTCGTTCCACTCCACCACTGTGGTTTCTAAGTGGTGAAGAGCTGGATTCTTTGTCATCGTGAGTAAACTTTCCTGTCTGAATTCTTTTGCTATATTTGTTAAGAGGAAGTCCTGTCTTCATCTTTTCTTTTGCACTACAACAGCATACTCACATGGTAGTCACTTACACATCTGATATGGACATAGTCTCATAGGCTGTCTCAAAATCAAGTTGTGCTAACCTGAGAGAGAGATATGATAATAATGTACTACGTGGAGGTGGAGCTTTTTGTACATTATAGTATTGTCACTGTCTCAAGTGTTAACAACTAACGTTGGTTGTCACGTCCAATACATAAAAATATCGATCTTCCCTCCCCAACGGGATTCAAGACTAAGATTAGTTTCCTTTCACAGCAAAAATCTGTAAAATATCCAGTCTCTCCACTATTTTAAAGTACTATACATCCACAAACTACTGCAATCTCTTTTCTTGATAAATAAGAAGTCTTCTTTAAAAAGTTTCCCCGTGTTATGCAAGAATTATATGCAGAATGAAACAGAAAAGCTTCAGAAATAAATATTGAGAGTATAAACAAACCTGACAGAGCTGAAATGGATTAGGAGTTCTTTTCTTGTCCACTCATACAGGTATCACATAAAATGAGCCTTTCAAAAGCTGTACAACTCTTTCCGGCTATAATTTTGATCCAGATACCATGACAATAAAGGTTTAAAATATCACTAATTGTAAATTATCGAGCCATCATTAACTTGCTTTGTTTTGCCTCCACAGAGGAGAATATGGTATCTTAGGGACTCAAAAGTGAGGCTATATATTAGGTAGTTGTGTATCTAGTCCATGGTGGGTAGGTGTTGGAAAAGAGAGGTCTTCTGTATCTATCTCTTGTTATTGGGGTCATATTTTTGCGCTAAAGTAATTTTAACTGCAGATACATGAGAGGAAGGCTTACACTAGAGAAGGTCAATGCAGCTATTAATGACATGACAACATACGCTGAAGCGAATTATCAGCTCATAGCTGCTCCAAAGAAGAATGTTTGTGTTCTGCCTCTCTGATTTTTGGTTTGTACATCTTTTGGACAGGTCTGATTTTGGTTATCAATTATCATGCAGGTGGCAGGAGATCGTTGGGAAAAGGCCCTGGTAAGTGAACTTAAACCAGGATATTGGGTCTGATTTTTCTGGGGCTCCGTTAGTGGCCATAGGGTACAAAATGTCAGGTAGCTCTCCCTAATCATATAAGCCTCTCCATCCTTGGTAAAGTTAGGAATTCATTCCTAGGTAAGATAGCGAAGGAATTAACACAATTAGCTAGCATCTACAATTTCTATATCACTTCTTAATAATACCTCTCTCTCTCTCTCTCTCTCTCTCTCTCTCTCCCTTTTTCTCATAAACCCTCCTATTTCATTGGGGACGAATATGACGTCCCATCTCTGAAGTTTTTATGGCCAGTCAGGTCTTTAGATGGTTATAACAAAGGTCATGCTTACTCCCACTTTTCTCAGGATGGTGTCTGCCTAGCTCATATTTTGTCGTTCATTGTTCATCTTGACTGAAATAAAAAAACAAAGGAAAAAAGAAAAGAGAAATAGCAAAATCCTTTTAGAACCGTTGTTTAAAAAAAAAAAAAAAATTAATGTGTCAAGTATGGGATTCTGTAATTTGTATTTCCCTGTCAATCAATGAGCATGTAGCTTTGTTAGTTGTCACTGCTGGTTAACTTGTCATATTTGTAAGCAACTAAGCATGGTATATAACTGCTCACTTATGAAATTAGTATTGATACCACTATAACGAATGCAGGAAATAAGAGATATTGCAATGAATGAAGCAGTGAAGACTGAAGGGAAAACACTTCTTTCTCGAAACTGACATGAAAGGACCATCCTTGAAGCTTGACAACACTGGAAAAGCGATACTAACTGTAAGGTCCTTGACTTTATTTTTCAAACATGTATTATGCAAATTTTAAATAATAGTGCACTCAAGAAAACTTCAATTCTATTCGGCAAGTTGAGTGAATACATGAACCTCCCATCTGCATCGGGCTGATTATTTTATGTATCGGTGAAGTGCCTAGGTAATCCTTTTAAGAATGCTGGGTTTCAGGGGGAGATTGATTCTCAAAATAGATTTTAGGATACTCACCCTGCTGTTTTTTACACAGCACAGGGGAAAATTGGTTCATTCTAATATTTCTTTATTAGAAAATTCCTGTCAACTGTTAATTGAAGAGTGAATGTGATTGAAAAAAGCCACCTTTGTTAGTAGTTAGTTATGCAACTTCCATTGGTACATGTTTGTTTTTTTTTTTTTCAGATGCTTTTAAGATTCACGTGAACATAAATCATGTCTGTTAACACCTTATTTCCTAGACACCATGTTTGTGTGGAGACAATTCAAGTTTGCATGTCATGTAAAGAAAGAGTTCTTTTGATTAATCTCAAGTTCCAATCCTCTTCTCAATAACTGATAAGAAAAATAGTTTCAGTCATATATACTGGGACTTGGAAGATCATGAGTTTGATTTGTGTATGTTTTGAAATAGCATTTATCTTTCATGACTCTTTTTAAAAATTGAGCTACTTCAATGAAGAAACTTTTATTCTTAGTGACTTTTGCTGCTTCACAGGTCCTTCATCACCTTGGTCGTGTAAGTGAGACACGGATTGGTCATCATCGAGTGATCATTCTTTTGAAGCCTCATTGACAGGGCTCTCTTTCCAGATGAACATATGCATTGTTCTTAGTCCTTTTCTGTTTCGGTTAAAACTGCAAGTTTTAACCTTGCTTGCATATGTTGTAAGTTCACTGTGGAGTATTAAGGTATAGAAATGTTGAAAACTGATTTGGAAAGTAATGAAAAGTGGGTTGTTCAGAATTTATTGATCCTATGTTTTTTTTATTTTACATTTTTAATATACTATATATGTATTTCTATTTCTTATTTTTTATTTTTTTTTTCTGGTCACATTAGAAAGGATTGAACCCTTGACCTATGCATACCCCTAGTCCATGCTAAGTATTTTTACTCAACCCTTGAAAAATATATATAGGGATTGCTAGAGTGGTCTTTGTGTAGGATTGGTCAGTTTAGAAAAGAACTTAAAAATCACCAAAATTAAAAAAACCTAATTAAAACACCAAAACACAAAACCTAGATAAAGTATCAAAATACAGAACTTGAATAAAATACCTAACAAAATTTTCAACAATACAGAACCTAGAGTAAGTACCAAAATTAGAGAACCCAGTGCAGACCTCAGTTCAGCATTTTATCAAACAGAGCACATTCAATATAATGTCCCAGTTAGCACATTCAATATAAAGTCCCAGTTACTAATGTGCTCAATATGTATAAACAAAAAAACAAAAAGACATCAATATTAATCGACATGAGTTTATGAAAAGTTTCTAGTGGTATGGAATATCTAGATAGACAACCTGAGGAAGCTCCCTTCTGAAATTACGGCCACTTGCAGTGAAGATCCCAAGCCCGTGACTCCATGAGATCATCTTTTTCCATTTCTCTTTCTCTGTTTCTCAGAGTACACTCAGCCGACGGGAAGCAGCAGTATATGGCCCCCTGCACCGCCACCCCTGACTCTCTGACTTCTTCCATCTCTTCCCGTCTATCTGATTTTTCTGTCTTTGTCTTGCTCCTTTTCGTCTCGCGCACGTAGAAATGGCCTGCCAAGTTGTCAACATGAATTTTTGGCTGGGTCGGGGTTAGAGTTTGCACTTCCTCATGATTAACGTGAAAGAGACGAACCCCGCAACTTTTGATCCAACTGCAATCTTCATTTGCCCTCAAATCAGTGGTGGAGACTCCATTGTCCACTACTACAATCCTAAATGTGGCCTCTGTGTAAATGCCTTCATCCTCGATCTCGCCCTCCTTCTCCAATCAAGCAGGTTTTATATGCCAGGGAAAGGTGATCTGACTCAAGGAGTCTCTCAGTTTCAAGTCGCCTATGGAGTAAAGGAAAACTGAAACTCTGCTCAGCATGATTTCCTTTCAAGGTACAAACACATGAAGCAGATTGGAGAGAGGCATTATTGACAGCACCCTGAAAGTTACTGACAGCGCAAATAGCAATTCCCAAAAACTTACTAAAGAACCGATTTGGTTGTAGCAGTACAGTTACTGAAGATGCCCTACACTGATGGTTGAACCAATTGGGAATTTGGCTTCCGGGAAAAGTTACTGAAAATCCCCTACAATGATACTTGAACACCTCCTTGATCTGACTTGTACGACGATTTGTACGACTGAAAAGTGATCGCAGTTTATTGTCCTATACATTGAAAGCAAATGTCAACATAAATATAATTGGGTGTCGGTACGTGTTTGTGCAAGCGTGTGAGAGAGAGGGAGGGGTGGAACCTGATGAAGAAAATGATCTTCCACAATTTCGTGAAACGGAGTTGTTAGCACCAGCTTGAGGCAATTAGAAAATATGAAGCAAAAGTTCTCCTCGTATGAACGTTTTTGTGTTGACACTGTTTCCAAAGCTGTGCAGTCATGTGCATCTATGTAATTTACACATGGTCGAAGCTTTGGCATTGATATCAGTCTCTTGCAGCCTTCCAGTTCGAGATCTGTTGAACGATGAAGTCTATCCATAGTTGCAGGCAAGCTCTCCAAATTGTTTCTGCATAGCTTTAATGTTGTCAATGAAAATAGAAGAGTGACACCATCCGATAGTTCCAACATATTGCAGTCACTTAAATCAAGATGAACCAGAATAGAGTTAGTACAATATATTTGGATCGATGATGGCCATGAAGAGAAGGGTGCCGTCATTTCTTTACATCCATTACATGATAATGATGTTTTAAGCTTGCCCAGACGGAAGATAGAGAATGGAAGTTGTTTTATACCACTTCCCTCTACTTGAAGGTCCCTGAAGGACTGTAAATTCCCCAAGTTCTCTGGCAAGTTAGAAAGTTTTGAGCACCCAACCCGATAGAGCTCTTTAAGGCATGCCAAATTACAGAAAGAGCAATTTTAGACATTTTGAAATTTGGTGAAAAACTTGACTTTATAGTATAGATAGATCATAGATTGATAAATGTTCTAAACTTGCCGAAAATGTGTCCAAAACAAAAAAAAACAAAAAGGGAAAGACAAACAAATAAAATCATCCGGAGTATGAAAAGTTGTAATGGTGTTGACTGTTGAATACCTAAAGGGATAATGTGAGGAGTCTCCCTTCCCCCGAGACATCCGCTTCTTGTGGCTCCGATGACACCCTCTCCCTCTCTTTCTCTTTCTCTAGTGTTTCTCTCTTTCTCTTACTTCTTTCCATTGTCAACCAATTGAGAAGTGGTGGTGATCAAGATATCAACGATGCTCGGATGATTGATGAGAAAATTCTTCGCTTGCTAGATTCAAAGCTCGAGCATATTTTTCTTTTCATTGAAGAATCCAAGGAGCTTAACAAGCCACAAAAAGAGGCAATAAAGATTTGCATAGAGAACAAGTTCAGATTACCAATGATAAAAAATCCGGGCCTCCATGACAAGCATATCGACACAAGGTATTATGATTTCATCGAGAATATTGCATAACTAAGAAGGAGATACAACTCAAGTATGTGAAGACAAAAGATGAAATTACAGAGATCTTCACTAAGTTTGAGATCAACATGTAAAGTTAGAGCATTGCTTCAAGTTAACAAAAAAACTTACTCAATGTTTTTTAACATATATAGGCATTATGTAAATAGTAAAAGCAGATGCATCTATTTCATGAACTTATGAAACGTTTTAATTTGCCAAGTTTATGACCTAGGAATCATTATTTGATGAGTACATGTATTTCTTGCCTAGACATTAACGTATAACGTGGAGCTACAACATTTACAGCTTAAGAATTATCACCAAGAGTTATTTTTAAAGACACCTTGTAATTAATCAATTACGTTTTACAACTAAAAGCAAATATATATAAACTGAATTCTATCTTGTAATCTTGTTTCTTTTGGTCAGTACATTCTGTGTAGTGTGAATGCCCACAAGCCATGAATCTATGAATTTTTCTTTCCTGGGCAATGAGCTAGCTAAGGCTAGCTTTTAACCAACAGAAACAAGATAACAGAATTAAGGACTTACCAGTAACAAACATGATTAGCTGCACTTTTTTAGAGATCTGAGGGTTAAAATGAACATGTTTTGCCTTCTCTTTGTCTTGATCTCCTTAAGAACCTTTTTATGTACTGCTTTCTTTACCTAGAGAAGCTCATCGTCTCTGTTCTTCTTGGTTCTTGAGAAGCTTCTCCTTCCGCACGAGCCTTTGATCCAATGTAAGATCATCTGCAGCCGCTTTCTCATCATATATCTCTATTTTTCTTGATTGATTTTGAGAAGTCTTTCCTCCTTTGACTGAATGGAAGAGCATCCAGAGCCTCTTTATCCATAATAGCCAGTGCCTCGGCCACCTTGCTGAAGTCATAAACGCATGAGGCGGTACTCTTATTCTGCAAAGACATGGAGTCATTCTGCAAAGGCGGTACCCTCTCCCTCTCTTTCTTTTTCTTTACTGTTACTCTCTTTCTCTTACTCCTTTCCAAATCGCACAAGTCCATAAAGAAAGAGAAATCATTATTAAAATCAAATAAACGAACCCCGCAACTTGTGATCCAAGTGCAATCTTCTAATGTCATTGAATCATTTGGGATAACTCCATTGTCCCCTGTCACAATCCTAAATCTGGCCTCGGTGTATTTGCCTTTATTGTGCCACTCTCCCAGACTTGAGGAGTTTTTATATCTCAGGAACATATGATCTGACTCGAGGAGCTTGTTAGTGCTGCCTTGATCATCGACCAAAGGAAAATGGAAACTTTCCTCATCACCGTCATTTGCTTTGAAGGTACACCGACATATAGCAGATCGAAGAGTTTTACCATTATCAGCACCCCGCAAGTTACTAATGGCGCATATAGCCAACCCCACAAACTTGCAAGGGAACCAATTGGGTGGTAATTGCACAGTTACGGAAGATCCTCTACACCGATGGTTGAACCAATCAGGAATATCACTTCCAGCTGGAAGAGATACAAAAAGAGATACAGGATGATAATAAGCCTAAACATTGAAAATCAACAGTTAAAATCAACAGTTAAACTATACATATATTATTGCAATGTGTGAGAAAGAGAGACAGGGCACAAACCTGATTATCAGCAGCAGTTTCCACAATATCTGTAAATAGATTGGTTTGCACCAGCTGGAAGCAATTATAAAATCTGAAGCAAGTAGAGAACTTCTCAAAGTATGGATGCTTTGGTGTTGAAATTGTTTTCAAAGCTGTGCTATCATCGGCATCTATGAATTTTATACTTGATGAAAGCTCTGGTATTGATTTCAGTCTCTTGCAACCTTCCAGATAGAGCTCTGATAATTGTACAAGTCGATTCATTGCTGCAGGTAAGCTTTCCAATTTGTTGTTTCCGCACAGCCTTAGTGATTTCAATGAAGATAAATGAGCAATGGCATCCGATAATTCCAACAGATTGCAGTAACTTAAATCAAGTTCAACCAGAACAGAGTAACTAGGATTTTCTTGGATCCATGTTGGCCACGATGAAAAGGGTGCCGTCATTTCTTTACATCCCTTACATGATAATGATCCGTCTTCAAGGTTGCTCAAACGAAAGATAGAGAATGGAAGTTGTTGGATACCACTCCCATCCACTTGAAGCTGGGACAAGTGTTTTAAATCCCCCAAGTTCTCTGGCAAGTTAGACAGTTTTGAACACCCATCCAGATAGAGGTCTTCGAGGCATGCCAATTTACAGATATTGTCCGGAAGACATACGAGGCTTCTGCAGTTGTTCATTGTTAATATAACAAGCCCCTGAAGAAATTCAATAGATGAGGGAAGCTCTTTAATTGCAGTCTCATCTAACTTAAGACGGAATAGCTCATTCATATCTCCTGAAATCTCTGGAAACTCTTCAAGATTCGAGCAGCCCGATAGATCAAGAAGTTGAAGAGAATTCATGTGTATACTGCTCGGAAGACTCTTAAGTTTTTTGCACCCTTTTAGATTCAAGCAAACAAGATGCTTAAGACTTGAAATGGATGGATGAACCTCCAGTAAACTTATACAACCTTCAAGAATTACTGTCTTTAGATTTGTTGCCTTGGTCAAGTCCGGGAGTTTGCTAAGGTATTGAGAGAGACTCAAATTGATGTATTTCAAGTTTTCCAGAGGCTGTCCCACAAAAATAAGATAAAAAAATATTAGTAAATCAACCAAGAAAAATGTGACGAACAACGCTTCTGAAAAGTTAATCATTAAAAAGAAAGATAAATATGCAACTGATGTTTATACCTTGGTTCCTTCCCAAAGTTGTTCAAGGTGACAATGAGGCATGTCAAGGTAAACAAGATTTTTCGGATAAAAATTAGCTGGCAGAGACTTTAGGGGGGATCCATACCAAATGAGAAGCCTCAACTCCTGAGAAAGAAACTTCAATTCCCCGCTCACATACTGTTGACAGTCTTCATGATGTGAATCGTTCAATAAATCTATTACGTCCCATAAATCTAATTCGTCACTGTAGGGGTTATGATCAAGCTTGAGCAGTCTTAGTTTGGGCATGCTAACAAAAGCTTCCGTATTTAGGTATACATCTTTTGACTTCTTCAAGTCTAGGACTATGCCTTCAACTGCTTCCCTAGCCTGAATAACCAACAGTGGACATTAAGTGCGTGGGAGTGAAAACGTACAGACCCTTGCTTAAGATTATAAAGTTAATACATTCCAATATGTTCATCGTAAAAGTTGAAGGGAATCACATGCACATGATACGAAAAGGGGAGAAACTTCAGATTACATGCATATGATTTGAAAAGAGAGATCATGATCATATATCTTACCACATTTTGATTTAACATACGATCGACATCTTCATAATTCCACAACCTACTGAGTCTCCCTATTGCCCAACCCATTTCCTGTAGTAAATCATGCATATCAAGCCTACCATTGTAAGGTGAGATAGTTATGAGAGCTCTATCAACTAAAACTCCAAGCCCACTGTGGGGAAAGAAGCCACAACTGTCCAGGAACTTAGTTACAAAGTCTTTGAGCATTCCCCTAAAGAAACATGCAATATCAAGAAATATGCTCTTCTGTGAATCATCTAGTCCGTCAAAGCTTGTCCTCAGCACACCCTGAATTCCTGGGTCCGGAATTCTTTTTATTTTCTCCAACTGATCTTCCCACTCACGTGGACTTTTGTTATCAAGAAAAGCTCCCAAAACTTTGAGTGCTAAAGGTAAACCATGAGCACACTTTATGGCCCGTCTTGAGAGATGACTGTAGGATAGAGAGGGTTCATTTGTTCGGAAAGCATACTGCCTAAAGAGTTGGAGAGCTTTAGCATCACTTAATACGCTGGGATTGTATATTTGACTTCCACCTAGTAAGTGCTTGTCTCTAGTTGTTATAATGATTCTACTTCCGCCACCAAATGAAGGTTTCTTTCCAATCAAGGTTTCAATTTGGTCTAGATTGTCCACATCATCAAGAACAAGAAGAACTTTTTTCATACCTAGCTTTTCCCTGATCATGTTCAAACCTTTATCCAAAGTGCCTAAAATTTGTTTTTTTTCCTTCAACATTCTAGAGAGAAGTTCTTCCTGCGTATGTATATCACCATTCGTTGCGCTGAAACGTTCCTTGATGTTCTCAAGAAAGCAACAGTGATCAAATTGCCGATCAATTTTGTTATAAACAGCTGTGGCGATGGTTGTTTTACCTATGCCGCCCATTCCCCATATTCCAACGAAGCGAACATCAGCCACCCCTGGACGTAATAGCTTTTCCATTTCATTCATGTGGGAATCCATTCCCACCAAGCCATCATCTCTAATTGCTGAGATGTGGCTCAATTTATTAAAAATATCTTCTACAATGTCATCTATAAGCTTGGCATCATCCCTGTGAAATTTGACAAACATCACTCTGTATTAATATGTAGAGATATTATGACACAGGTACACAACCTAGAGTTTCTAAGAGATATATCCAGAATTTCCGAAGTTGCAAACATTACTATGTAGCTCGACCATTAAGAGCCTCGAGATTTATGATTTATTTATTTTTCTTTCCAATGAATAGTGTCTGCTTCTCAGGGTCACAAATCACAATGTTAATGTATTAAACCAGTATGCTCTTCCATTTTATGGTGTGTTATTTTCAGAGGTTCTGGGATCTATTATCTCAGCTATATATTAATATTTAATTATGAACATTAATTTAAAATAGGCCTTCCTTTGACCGAGAAAAAAAATCATAAATTATAAGCAGAAGATTAGTTTTCACTTTTCAGCAAGAAAAGTTAAACTAATAAACTGAAGGTATGAAGAATATTACCGATAATTTGGGGAATCCCAGCCAGATAAATTGGTGGCTCTGATTAGAGCGGACCTCCAGGTTTGCATCTCTTCCATGTCGGCGGCGGAATCGCGTTCATGTTTGGCCAAAGCTTCCCCAAAACTTGCCTTCAACTTACGAATATTGGAGGGGTCTACTTTGTAGAAAATGGGCACCACGATCTGGTTCTGGGTATCCATGCATTTCAGGATCTGGACCAGTTCTTTTAAGCACCATGTGGAAGAAGCATAGTTTTCAGAGAAAACTAGAAGCGAAAGTCTTGACCCTTGAATGGCTTTGAGTAGCTCCGAAAGGTCGTCGCCTTTTCTAAGCTTCTCGGAATCTATGAAGGTGTTGAGTGCTTTCGTTTCAGATCTTTGTTAAGATGGCTGACAAAACCACTGCGAGTGTCTTCGCCTCTGAAATTGATGAAAACGTCGTATTCCCAACTGCCTCCGGATGATGAAGAAGAAGCAGCTGCCATCTTTGTGATTTGGGCTAGCAAGGAATAAAGGGCATGGATCTATGAGTTTCTTGTAGTTGCTGGGGAGATATGAAATCAGTGTGAAACCATTGACTTCTTTTGGTAAAGTACTGAGAAACACAAGGCATGTAGACTCGAGAGTCAATCAGGAAGCCAATGCTAGATTGCTAGGCAATTGCCATTGCATTGGGCGGTGGTACTTCGTTTTGAAATTTGGTTAATTTTTTTTTTTTGGAATCTAAGTCTTCACTCAAGTCTTTTCTGTTAAAGGCCGAAATCATTGGGCTCAAATTCATAAGTAGTCTCGCTAGAAACTCAAAACTAAAACGTTGTCATCATGAGTATCGTTTTGGATCCCAAATTTATTACCAAATTCAGTTAACAAATGTTGTGTGACGTTCTTATTTAAAACATTTTTGGAATTAAAAGCACTGTATAGTGTATACTTCTTCCAACATGTCTTAAATAACTTCATATTGATTTAATTTAAAATAATCAATTCGAATTTATTGTTTTAATTATCAGTATTAGTTGTTGTAGCAATGGCCAAAGAGTATTTTTGGTTTTGGTTATCAAAAGGTATTGATTTCGTAAAATTTACCAAAAAGTCTTCATGAGGTAATTATCTTTTTGAGTTCTTCAACTTTCTCTGAAAATTGAAGAATTGTTTTTGTTCTTCAACATTTTTTGATGTATTGGAAATCTTATTTCAGGTTAACTTTTTGTTATTTTATATTGTGAAAATTTGTTATGAGTTGTTTTTGGTTATTTGCTCGATTCCTATGTGCAAATCTTATATGAAGGGTTTGGGATGAAACGCTAAACCAATTTTGATTTTGTTAGGGTTAAATCGTTGATTAACTTAACACGTTTTCTTGATTTTTGTTTTTGGCCAATCTAATCAAATTTAACCAAATAAAATTGTATAAATATGTTAGAAATTATAAAGGTGATGGCGTGGCATCTAATGTGGCTAGCTACAAGTGATGACATGGAAGTTGCCACATGCATTAGATGCCACAACAGTTGAGATTGATTTTTTTTTTTTAAAAATTGAGATCTCTAGCACTGCTATTCTCCTTTTCATCTCTAATATTAAATGATTGAACAAGTTGATCTCGTTCACAATCACAAAATTAACAATTGAAATGACTTAATAAATTATGAAACAATATAAAATTTTGTCAAACATATTCCATTTAACTTTCAAATATAGGTTCCCAAAATGGTACCTTTGTTAACTTGGTTGTTAAGTATGGTCCAATTATGTACTATTTTGGATAATAACGCAATAGTTCAAGTACTATTTTGGATAACAAAAAATTTGTAGGTACCAAAAAGTACATTTCGTAATAGTTCAGATACCAAATTAAGTTTTTATTCTAATCCAATTATGTAGCATTTCTCATCCAAACATGCGCCACATAGGCAAACTTAACGACCAAGTTAACAGAGGTATCATTTTAGATAATAGTACAATAGTTCAGGTACCATTTTGGGTAAAAGAAATTTATAGGTACCAAAAAGTATATTTTGCAATAGTTTAGGTACCAAATCAGATTTTTACCCTTTCAAGAATTTACTTCACCAACTGGCAACTAGGTTGCTTAATTGTAATGATTCTAAGATCTCAAAGATGGATCCGTATTTTCTGTTTAATATTAGTTAGAGACGTTCATTTTTTAGTGCTCAAATCCAAATATCCAATGATACATGTTTCAGCAATCAGCAGAATTCAGTACACAGAGCTAGGGTTTTAGGATTGATCAAAACAATTAATAAGTCTATAGTACGTAGTAGCAGTAGTTTCAACTTGATACAAATCCATAACCTATGTTTCACATAATTTTATTAGTTGATACAAACCCATTCAAAATGTTTCACATAATTTACTGACCGAGTTAAATAGGATTGGTGTATCTGTTTGAATTTAACTTCATGTATGAATGAAACTTTATGCAAGTGAAGTACTCCAGTTGGCCAGGCGGAGAGGTCAGTAATCCAAAGTGAAACCTGATTCAAAAATAGCATCAGCAATATGAAAAAAGAGGAGCAAGTACTCGAAATTCAATTACCCAGTACACATCAAAATTGTAAACACAACATCTAAAAATTTTCATAGCAGTCACCATGGCTGATGCAGCACGCATCGAGATGAACTACTTATCACGACTTGAACATCGCAAAAATCAAAGACATGTTATTTGGTAACTTTTTGGACTGCTATTTCCTCTTTGCTTCTGCATGGGTTTGGACTGCTTTATGAAGTGCTTTTCCAGGTTGTGCCTTCATATCTTTGCAGTACCTTTTGCATCTTTTCTGGACGTGTTTGGTGCACATGTGAACTTTGGTTTGTTTGCTAGCCAAATAATTAAGCTTTTATCACCAAGGGATGGTGGAAGCTTTTGGGGAATGTTTTCAGGAAATATTCCCTAACGTGTTTATGGGAACATGTTTCCTCTGTTTTCTATTTCTTTTCTTGAGGACCTAGGTGAGCAGTAGCAGCTCTTGTCCCTTCTTCTTTATTCCATTTGTGTGTTGCCTATTTTAAAGGCTTTCTGCAGTTGTAATCGGGAGTGGAATTTGATTAAAGAATATATTGGGTGAAACTTGTTGCTTACTCCTTTGTAAACTGCTTGGGTATTCATAGAATCAACAAGAGTTTATAGCTTACTAATTCGGTATTGTGACAGCACAATCAACGAATTTGTGAGGTGTTTGTGTGTTTTGTTTACATCATCATCATCTCCATTTGCTCGCTGCATCAATGGCACACAAGAACCATCGTTGAGCAGCATGAAGTAGTTGCTTTAGGTTGCTAATTGTTCTCATGGGTATTATTGTAATTTGGCTACTTGGTTACCTTTCTCGATACGACGTCGTGTCCTTTATCTTCTCCTACCTCAAATGGTTCGCATTTTTTCCCGCCAAAACAACTTTCCCAACTTGAAATAGAAAATCGACGATTTTGAAGATTGAAATTTTCTGAAGAGAGAGAGAGAGATGGAGGCGGAGAAAGCCGGGGCGTCGTTGGATTCGCTGATCTCCGGGTTCAACAGTCGGATCTCCGAGCTTCAAGAACTCGTTATTGCGCGAAACAGTAAGACCCGACCCGATTACCCAACACTACTTTATTTCAATTTCGTCTCCACTAACAAGCATAGAACTATTCACCAAAGCTCCGAAATGTTCACCTTGCAGTGTACCCAGCCAGCACCGTCACCGATTTATCGGCCGTCGACGCTGCAGTGAAGGCCATGGAGCTTCAGGTGCAGGCCATCAAGGACCGCGTTCGCGATGAAACCCTAGCCATCCCCAAAGCAAAAGTACTTTTCTCCTTCGCTCTCTCCCTCTCTCTGAATATGTATGGATTGGGCTTTGTTTGGTTTCTGTGGAAATTTATCAATTGTTGATTCATCAGCGTTTTAGGCCTTAGAAATTCTCTCATTCCGCTTTAGAAATTATCTCAAAGAATATAGGAAATTAGTTCAAATGTTAGGTGAAGGTTGTGATGATTTTGTTTGTGGCTAATTGGAAAATTAATTTACAAAATGAATTGTTTTTTTTTTTAATCTTCTGACTAGGAAAGTTAAAGGATCAATTTTGATCATCTGGGTGCATAGTAAATGAGCCTATTAATTTTTCGTATAAATTTCCATGAATGATGTATAATTAGATGATACAATGTGATGGCAGAAACTGATCGATGCGTCGCTGAAGCAGCAAAGGAAATTGAAGGACATGTCAATTTATGCGCCCACTCATCTTCCTGAAAGAATGTCAATGATAAATTTGGATACAAATAGATGGTACTGCAACTTTCTTAGGCATCCCGCATTTATGGATGACATATCATTGATGTGAGTTTGAAATTTATTTACATCTGGTAGGTAGAGAACTTATACTGGTTATTTGTTTCAGTTCATTTCCAGAAAGCTCTCAGCAAAACACTGGTTCTGGGAACTTCAAGCTTGAGGAGGATCCTGCACCACCACCTAAGGTACATTGCACTCTCTCTCTCTCTCTCTCTCTCTCTCTCTCTCTCTCTCTCTCACACACACACACACACACACACACACACACACACACACACACACACACACACACAATTGTGTCAATTTATGGTATGTCCTGTTCTGTAATTGTCTATAGCTACAAGCAGCAGATACAGTATGAGGGTTACCTATTCTTTCTGCTTCGTTAATTTCAGGAGAAAAAGGGTCGTTCAACTCCACCACTGTGGTTTGTAAGTGGTGAAGAGCTGGATTCTTTGTCATCGTGAGTAAACTTTCCTGTCTGAATTCTTTTGCTATATTTGTTAAGAGGGAGTCCTGTCTTCATCTTTTCTTTTGCACTACAACGGCATACTCACATGGTAGTCACTTATACATCTGATATGGACATAGTCTCCTAGGCTGTCTAATGGGACATCTCAAAATCAAGTTGTGGTAACCTGACAGAGAAATATGATAATTATGTACCACATAGAGGTGGAGTTATTGTACATTCGAGTATTGTCATTGTCTCAAGTGTTAACAACTAACGTTGGCTGTCACGTCCAATACATAAAAATATCAATCTTCCCTCCCCAACGGAATTCAAGACTAAGTATAGTTTCCTTTCGTAGCAAAAATCTGTAAAATATCCTGTAAAGTACTATATATCCCCAAACTACTGCAATTTCTTTTCTTGATAAATAATAAAAATTTCTTTAAAAATTTTCCCTGTGTTATGCAAGAATTATACGCAGAATGAAATAGAAAAGCTTCAGAACTAAATATTAAGAGTATAAAACAACGCTGACAGAGCTGAAATGGATTAGGAGTTCTGTCCTTGTCCACTCGTACAGTATCATATAAAACGAGCCTTCATTTTTATTGAAGAGTGTTCTACCCTTTCAAAAGCTGTACAACTCTTTCCGGCTATAATTTGGATCCAGTTGCTATGACAATAAAGGTTTAAAGGATCACTAAATGTAAATTATCAAGCATCTTTAACTTGCTTTGTTTTGTCTCCACAGAGGAGAATATGGTATCTAGGGACTCAAAAGTAACGCTATATATTAGGTAGTTGTGTATCTAGTCCATGATGGGTAGGTGTTGGGAAAAAGAGGTCTTCTGTATCTCGTCTTTGTTATTGGGGTCATTTTTTTGCCCTACGTATTTCTAACTGCAGATATATGAGAGGAAGGCTTACACTAGAGAAGGTCAATGCAGCCATTAATGACATGGAAACATACGCTGAAGCAAATTATCAGCTCATAGCTGCCCCAAAGAAGAATGTTTGTGTTCTGTCTTTCTGATTTTTGGTTTATACATCTTTTGCACCGGTCTGATTCTGGTTATCAATTATAATGCAGGTGGCAGGAGATCGTTGGGAAAAGGCCCTGGTAAGTGAACTTGAACCAGGTTATTGGATCTGGATTTTTCTGGGGCTTCTGCTAGCTGCCAGTTGGCCCATAGGTTGAAAAATGTGTGGTAGCTCTCCCTAATCATATCAGCCTCTCCATCCTTGGTAAAGTTAGGAATACATCTTAGGTCCTACATAAGATGGCGAAGCAATTAACACACTTAACTAGCTAGTACCTTCTACATTTCAAATTTCTATATCAGTTTCTTAATTATACCTCTCTCTCTCTCACCCCTTTTCTCACAAACCCTCCTATTTCACTGGGGACGAAGATGAAGTCCCTTCTCTGAAATTTTTATGACCAGTCAGGTCCTTTGATGGTTATTACAAAGGTCATACTCACTCCTACTTTTCTCAGGATGGTGGCTGCCTACCTCATACTTTGCACTCATTGTTCATCTTTACTAAAGATACTAAAGAAAATAAAAGAGAAATAACAATGTCCTCTTGGAACCATTGTTTGTTACAAATAATGTGTTAAATACCACTATAACGAATGCAGGAGATAAGAGATATTGCAATGAATGAAGCAGTGAAGGGAAAACACTTCTTTCTCGAAACTGATATGAAAGGACCATCCTTGAAGCTAGACAACACTGGAAAAGCGATACTGACTGTATGATTCTTGTCTTTATTTTTCAAACATGAATTATATAAATTAGAAAATATATCATAGTTCACTTGAGAAAACTTAAATTTTTTTTTTTGGCATAAGTTGAGCAAATACATGGACCTCCCATCTTCATTACAGACTGATATTTAATGTAGTGGTCAAGTAAGAATTCTGGGTTTCAGGGGGATATTGATTCTAAAAGTAGTTTTAGGTTACTCACACGGCTGTTCTTTACTCATCACAGGAAATGTTGTTCATTCTGTTTTACTATCATAGAAAATTCCAGATTACTGCTTACTGAAGAGCGATTTGCTTGAAAAATGTTTTTCTTGCCTTCTTGGTTAGTAGTTAGTTATGCAACTTCCATTGGTATAAGATAGCTGAATTGACGAATTAAGAGATCTCAATTTCCAATCCTCTTATCCGATAACTGATAAAAAAGATATAGTAGTTCCTGTCATATCTACTTGGACTTTGAAGATCATGACTTTGATATTTGTATGTTTTGAAATAGCATTTGTCTTTCATGCCTTTTTCTCTGTTTATTATATTTTATACACGTTCAGCTGTTTCAATGAATACCTTTTGCTGCTTCACGTTCAGGTCCTTCGTCACCTTGGTCGTGTAAGTGAGACACGGATTGGTCATCATCGAGTGATCATTCTTTTGAAGCCCCATTGACAGGGCTTTCTTTCTAGATGAACGTACGCATTGTTCTTAATCCTTTTCTGTTTCAGATAAAACTGCAAGTTTTAATCTTGCGTGCATATGTTACTATGTTGTAAGTTCATGCTGTGCACTAGTAAGGTGTAGAAATGTTGAAAATTGATTTGGAATATTATGAAAAAGTTGGTTGTTCAGAACCTATTGGTCCTGTTTTTTATTTTGTTTTATATTATATTTATATATATATTTCTTATTTTTATTTTCTGGTTACATTAGAAAGAATTGAACCCTTGACCTATGCATATTCCTTGTCCATGCTAAGTATTTTTCCTCAACCCTAGAAAAATATATATTGGGATACTAGAGTGTCTTGGTGTAGGATTAAAGAACTTTAAAAATCACGAAAATTAATTAACGTAATTAAAACTCCAAAACAGAAAACCTAAATAAAGTATCAAACATTTATCACTTGAATAAAATACCAGAGTTAATTACCTAACAAATTTTCCAACCAAAATTAGAGAATTCAGTGGTGACCTTAGTGCAGCAGTTTATCGAACAGAACACAATCAATGTAAAGTCCCAGTTACTAATGTGCTGAATATGTATCAAAAGACAAAAAAACCAATAGACATCGATATACATCAACATGAGTTTATGAAAAGTTTCTACTAGTATTCAATACCTAGAGAGATAACCTGAGGACTCTCCCTACCTACATTACGTCTGTTTCCTGTGACTTTGACGATCCCAAGCTCATGACTCCGATGAGATACTCTTTTTTCCATTTATCTTTCTCTCGTTTCTCAAAGTACACTCGACCGACGGGAAGCAAGAAGATATGGCCCTTTGCACCCCCACCCCCGGCTTTCGACTTCTTCCACCTCTAACCGTCTATCCGACTTCTTCCTTTTGGTCTCGTTGAAATTGTCCGTCAAGTTGCCAACATGAATTTTTGGTTGGGTCCGGCTTAGAGTTTGCACTTCCTCATGATTAACGTGAAAGAGACGAACCCCGCAACTTTTGATCCAACTGCATTCTTCTGTCGCACTCAAATCGGTGGTGGAGACTCGTCTACTACTAAAAGCCTAAATGTGGCCTCGGTGTAAATGCGTTCATCCTCCCGCTCTCCAATCAAGCGTGTTTTATATGCCAAGAAAAGTTGATCCGACTCAAGGAGTCTCTCGCTTTTAAGTCGCTTCTTGAGTAAAGGAAAACCGAAACTCGCTCAGCATGATTTCCTTTCAAGGTACAAACACATGAAGCAGATTGGAGATATGCATTGTTGTTACTGACCGCACATATAGCGATTCCCAAAAAATGGCTAAAGAAGCACTTCGGTGGTAGCCGCACTGTTACTGAAGATCCCCTACACTGATGGTTGAACCAATCGGGAATTTGGCTTCCAGGAAGAGTTACTGAAAATCCCTCGCAATGATGGTATAGAATCGACTTGAAAAGTCTGGTAGGAATATGCGCAAGACTGAAAAGACGTCGCAGTTCATTATCCTGTACATAGAAAGCAAATGTCAACTTAAATTTATATGGGTGTCGGTACTGATTTGTGCAAGCGTGTGAGAGAGAGGGAGGGGTGGAACCTGATGAAGAAAATGATTTTCCACTATTTCGTGAAACGGAGTTGTTAGCACCAGCTTGAAGCAATTAGAAAATGTGAAGCAAAAGTTCTCCTTGTATGGACGCTTTCGAGTCGACACTGTTTCTGAAGAAAAAACAGAACAAGCTATGAAAGAATGATTTCATTCATTGATAATAATTATCTCTTTACAATCAGGTATATATAAAGACAATTACAATCCTAAGTTAATATGGCTGGACACGTTCTACCTTGGAGTTCACAAACTCTACCTTGGAGATTACAGACCTTGACCTGCTTTACACTATTTCTAGAAGTTCCCAAACGTACACACCAAATCAATCACACCAGATATTGACTCACAAGTAGTTGGCTCCCTCCCTTTATTTCCGGAAGTTAATTTCTGCTAATCAGCGACCGGTCGACGTATCGGGGAGACCGGTCGACACAAGGCAAAAAACCATCAGTAGCTTCTCAGTTTGTTGGCGACCGGTCGACGTATCGGGGCGACCGGTCGACATGTGACAAAACTTCAATACTCCCCCTCAAGCTGGATGCAGCAGATTGATGGATCCAAGCTTGGACAGTAACTCAAGAAAATGTGCAGAAGGGAGAGATTTTGTGAATATATCTGCAAGCTGATCATGGCTTCTAGTGAAAATTGTAGCTATCACCTTGTTTTGAACTTGAGACCGAACATAATGACAATCCACTTCGATGTGCTTTGTACGTTCATGAAAAACTGGATTAGCAGCAATGTGCATTGCTGCCTGATTATCACAGAACATAGGTATTGGATGATCATGCTGAAATCCAAGATCACTTGGGAGATATTTCAGCCAAATTAGTTCACATGAAGTGGAGGCCATTGCCCTATACTCAGCCTCGGCACTTGATCTAGCAATGACACTTTGTTTCTTGCTCTTCCAAGAGACCAGATTTCCACCTACAAACGTACAATAGCCAGTCGTTGATTTTCGATCACAAGCATTTCCTGCCCAATCTGCATCGGAGAATCCCATTATACTTGTATGATGATTATTCTTCATTAGTATGCCTCGTCCAATGGATCCCTTGAGGTATCTAAGAACTCTTTTGACAATTTGCATATGTGCCTCAGTAGGAGCATGCATGAATTGACTGATCAGGCTTACTGCAAAGGTGATGTCTGGTCTTGTAATGGTGAGGTAAATCAGTTTCCCAACCAGCCTTTGATATTCACAGATGTGGTTGAGTTTCTTACCTTCTAATTCCAGCTTTAACTTACTGTCAAGAGGAGTAGCACAAGGTTTGCTATCCAACATTTCAGCTTCTTCCAGAATATCCAACAAATACTTCCTTTGATTTAGAAATAAGCCCTTGTGAGATGTGGCTACTTCAATACCAAGAAAATATTTCAATACTCCCAAGTCCTTAATAGCAAATTTGCATTGTAAGGATTTTTTAAGAGTGTTGATCTCATCTTCATTATCTCCTGTAACAATAATATCGTCTACATAGACCAATACCACTAGTTTTCCAGAGCTACCACTTCGAACAAACATAGATGAATCAGCATTGCTTCGTTTGAAGCCATTTTCTTCCAAGACAGAACTAAGTTTAGAATACCAAGCTCTGGGTGATTGTTTCAATCCATAAAGAGCTTTATGAAGTCTACATACCAATTTTGGATTATTTGCTTGTGGATGACCTGGGGGGAGCTGCATATAGACCTCTTCTTCAAGATCTCCATGAAGAAAAGCATTCTTAACATCCATCTGATAAAGGGGCCAAGCATTATTGACTGCAACTGAGAGGAAAACTCTGACAGTATTCATTTTTGCCACTGGAGCAAAGGTCTCCTTATAATCAACACCAAAGGTTTGAGTAAAACCTCTAGCTACCAACCGAGCTTTGTGTCTTTCAATGTCTCCATTTGATTTAAACTTTGTGTTGAATATCCATCTGCTGCCTACGACTTTCTTTCCCTTTGGTAACTCAATAACAGTCCATGTTTGATTATCATTCAAGGCTTTGAGCTCTTCTTTCATGGCAGCAACCCAGATGCCTTGCTGACTCGCATCTTGATAAGATTTTGGTTCAGGTACACTGGAAATGGCAGAGAGAAAAGCAGCATGAGGCTTGGAAACCTTGTTGTAATTGATAAACTTTTCCAAGGGATACTTTGCAGTATACACCTTGTAATCTTGAAGCTTAAGAGGAGGTTTCCTTGTACGAGTGGGATATCGTCTGGAAGTTAGATTATCCTGAGTTGGTTCAGAATTAATCCCGCTTGATTCATCAATGGCATCATTGCCATAATCACAGATATCTTGAGAGTGAACTTGAGAAGGTGAGGATGTAGTCATTGGTATCCCTGAGAAATTTGGAGTAGCAAGATCTGATTCCACATGATGTTCAACCACATTTTCTCTGGACAACTCCAACTGAGTTGTGTTATCATCATTCATTTGTGATCCGGGTATTGGCAGAGAGAGAAAATCAAGGAAAAACTCCCCCTGAAGTGAAGGATCTGGAGTACCGAAGTATGAGATGTTTTCTGCAAATCTAACATCTCTAGATACATAAAGTCTTTTAGAACTGGGATTGAAGCATTTATATCCCTTCTGTGTAGAAGAGTATCCCAAGAAAATGCATTTTTCAGCCTTAGGGTCCAGCTTATCTCTGTGACCAGATTGCACATGGACAAAACAAACACAGCCAAACACCTTGAGATGCGAAATATCAATCTTTCTTCCTTTCAAAGCTTCATAGGGAGATTTGAAATTAATCACTCTACTTGGAAGTCTATTTATGAGATATGCAGCAGCAAGAACTCCATGTGACCAAAATTTCTTGGGAACATTTATTTGAAACATAATTGACCTTGTTTTTTCAAGTAGATCCCTATTTTTTCTCTCAGTAATCCCGTTTTGTTGTGGTGTTTTCACACAACTTGTTTGGTGTAAAATTCCATTTGAGCTCAGAAATTGTGACATGTTTTTGGACATATATTCAGTGCCATTATCTGATCTAAGAGTCTTGATTTTAGCTGAAAACATGTTTGTGACCAGATGATAAAAATCTTTGAACACAGAAAAGAAATCACTCTTGAACTTCAAAAGGTATATCCAAGTGACACGAGATAGATCATCAACAAATATAACAAAATATTTATAGCCATCAAAAGACTCTACGGGGGCAGGTCCCCAGATGTCAGAGTGAACAATTTCAAAAGGTTTACTAGCTCTAGATACAGATGAAACAAAAGGAAGTCTAGTAGACTTAGAGAAATGACATATTTCACATTGCAAGGGTTCTTTACATAAATTTGGAAACATTGACGACATAACATGTTCCGATGGATGACCCAAACGTTGATGCCATAGATGATGTTCTTGAGCTAGACTGAAATTGGCTTGAGAAATCTTGGGAATCCTAAAGTCTTTTGAAATGTAATACAGTCCATTTAGGAAAAAACCTTCACCAATCTGCTCCTTGGTTGATAGGTCCTGAAAAATAACCTTGTCAGGATAGAAAATGACAAGACACTTCAAAGAATTTGCAATTTTTCCAACTGACAGTAATTTGAAAGGAAAGGATGGAACATACAAGGCTGTGGATTTTATGGTGTCGGAAAGAATGTTTATTTTTCCTTTTCCTAAAACCGGCACACATTTACCATTTGCAACAAACACATGAGAAGGAGTTGACAATTTTTCAAAATTTTCAAGTTTGGAATTTTGATTTATCATATGATCAGTGGCACCTGAATCTATTATCCAAAAATCATTCATAAGACTTGTATGCAAAGCTGTATGGAAAGCCTTTAGAATACTTGGAACATCCTCCTGAGATACACCATCGGTTTCAGCTAGGAATCCAGCAAATTTTCCAAGCAGGGCTGTGTTGTCTGCAACTGCATTCCCTTGTTCATTTCCTTGCTTCAGCTGGAGATATGCTGCAAATTCATTTATCAAGGTAGCTGGATTCGCAGTGAAATTCAGCAACCCCTCAGTTGTCGAAGCAGCATGATTTGCTTTGTGAACTTGATTTTTTGGAAAAAATTTGGTGTCTCTGGCTTGCTTGTCAAATTTTGGTTTGAGTTCAGGATGCAAGATCCAACACCTCTCCTTCAGATGTCCAGTATGATCACAATAAGTGCAGTGAAGATCAGGGCGTTTACCTCTGTAGACTTTCCCGATGCCATTTGTTGGATTGTGGCTTGTTGCAAAAACTCTGGATTCAGAAATGGTGGATGCCTTTGAGTCTTCATTCATGACTCTTCTCCTAGTCTCTTCACGTTGGATGGTAGAGCAAATATTGGACAGAGATGGTAGTTCAGTACTCATGAGAACATGGCTGCGAAGATCTTCATATTCAGGCCCCAAACTGGCCAAAAGTTGAAAAACTTTGTCTTCTTCACTCCTTTTTAAAAGCTCATTTGCATCTGTGGTGTGAGGTCTGTAGATATCTACCTCATTCCACATACTTTTCATAGTGCCAAGGTGATGAACAAAAGAGGTAGCTCCTTGTTTGAGACTAGTGATGTCTCTCTGGAGCTGGAAGATTCTGGCTGAGTTGTTTAAGTTGCCATACATCTCCTTCACAGATTTCCAGAGATGTTGAGAGGACTCAGAGTAGTTGAAAATGGCAGCAATGGATGGCTCCATAGAGTTTAAAAGCCATGACATAACCAAGTGATCCTTGGTCAGCCATGCTCCATAACCAGGAGATAGTGGTGGTGGAATTTGAATGCTTCCATTAATGTAACCAAGTTTGGATCTTCCACCAAGAGCAAGAGTGATAGCTCTTGACCAAGAAATATAGTTGAACTCATTGAGTAAAACTGAACATAGACGTTGGCTTGGGTTTGGATCAATCTCAGAACTTGGAGGTGAGGAAGAAGAAGAAATGGTGCTGTCTTCATCACCCATTTTTAAACACAATACAAGCTAGAGGAGAAAGATGAAGAGTCAGGCCAGAAAATGGTCCTGCTCTGATACCATGAAGAAAAAACAGAACAAGCTATGAAAGAATGATTTCATTCATTGATAATAATTATCTCTTTACAATCAGGTATATATAAAGACAATTACAATCCTAAGTTAATATGGCTGGACACGTTCTACCTTGGAGTTCACAAACTCTACCTTGGAGATTACAGACCTTGACCTGCTTTACACTATTTCTAGAAGTTCCCAAACGTACACACCAAATCAATCACACCAGATATTGACTCACAAGTAGTTGGCTCCCTCCCTTTATTTCCGGAAGTTAATTTCTGCTAATCAGCGACCGGTCGACGTATCGGGGAGACCGGTCGACACAAGGCAAAAAACCATCAGTAGCTTCTCAGTTTGTTGGCGACCGGTCGACATGTGACAAAACTTCAATAGTTTCCAAAGTTGTGCAGTCATGCGCATCTATGTAATTTACACATGGTGGAAGCTCTGGTATTGATATCAGTCTCTTGCAGCCTTCCAATTCGAGATCTGTTAAAAGACGAAGTCTATCCATAGTTGCAGGCAAGCTCTCCAAATTGTTTCTGCATAGCTTTAATGTTTTCAATGAAAATAGAAGAGTCACACCATCCGATAATTCCAACATATTGCAGTCACTTAAATCAAGATGAACCAGAACAAAGTTCCTATAATATGTTTGGATCGATGATGGCCATGATGAGAAGGGTGCCGTCAATTCTTTACATCCATTACATGATAACGATGTTTTAAGGTTGCCCAAACGGAAGATAGAGAATGGAAGTTGTTTTATACCACTTCCCTCTACTTGAAGTTCCCTCAAGAATCCTAAATTCCCCAAGTTCTCTGGCAAGTTAGAAAGTTTTTAGCATCCAACAATACAGAGCTCTTCAAGGTTTGCCAAATTACAGATATTGTTCGGAAGACATACAAGGCTTCTGCAGTTTCTCATACTCAAAATTGTGAGCCCCTGAAGCCGTTCGATTGATGAGGGTAAGTTTTCAATTGCCGTCTCGTCTAAATGAAGCCCCGATAGCTCCATCATAACTTCTAGAATCTCTGGAAACTTCTCAAGATTTGAGCAACCAGAAAGATCAAGGAATTCAAGAGATGCCATATGAATTCTGCTTGGAAGATTCTTAAGTTCTCTGCATCCCTCAAGGTTCAATACAGTCAACCCCGTGAGATTATTAATTGATGAAGGAAGTTCTTTAATTGCAGTCCCATCTAGTTGAAGCTCACGTAACTCCTCCAGAACTTCTGAAATTTCTGGGAACCTTTCAAGGTTTTAGCAGCCGGAAAGATCAAGGACAATAAGAGATTTCATATGAATGCTGCTTGGAAGACTCTTAAGTTCTTTGCAACCTTTGATGCTCAAAGTAACGAGTTTTGGAAGATCACGAATCGATGACGGCAGTTCTGTAATTGCAGTCCCATCTAATAAATGTTCTTCAAGCTCTTTCATATCTTCTGAGAACTCTGGGAAGTTCTTAAGATTTGAGCAGCTTGAAAGATCAAGGAAACCAAGAAATTTCATATGAATGCTGCTTGGAAGACACTCAAGTTCTTTACAACCGTTGAGGACGAGCCCCGTAAGGTTATTGATGGATGAGGGCAATTCTTTAATTGCAGTCTCATCTAAATGAACCTCACGTAACTCCTTCATAACTTCTGAAATCTCTGGGAACCTCTCAAGTTTTGAGCAGCCAGAAAGATCGAGCAATTTAAGCGACTTCATATGAATGTTGCTTGGAAGACTTCTAAGTTCTCTGCAATCATGGAGGCTCAAATCATCAAGCCCTGTAAGATTATTAATGGATGAGGGCAGTTCTGTAATGCCAGCCCTATATAATTCAAGCTTTGTTAGCTCCTTCATATCTTCTGAGATCTCTGGAAACTTCTCAAGATTTGAGCAGAGGGAAAGATCAAGGGTTTGCAGAGACTTCATATGAATGTTGCTCGGAAGAATCTTAAGTTCTTCGCACCTTTGTAGAGCCAAGGAAACAAGTATTTTAAGAGCTGAAATGGATGGGTGAACCTCCAATAAACTTCTGCAGCCTTCAAGGCATATTGTCACAAGATTTGGTGCCTCAGTGAAGTCCGGGGTTTTCTTAAGGTACTGAGAGTAACTTAAATTGATGTGTTTTAAGTTTCTGAAAGGCTGCCAAAACAAGAAAAAGAAAAGCATGCGTTAATTAACAAGGTATCTACGAACTTAACCATTTAAAAGAAAGATATGTAAATAGTTATTGTACCTTTGTTCCTTCCCAAAGCTGTTCAATCTGGCTACCAACCATGCTAAGCTTAACGAGATTCTTCGAGACAAAATTAGATGGCCAAGACTTCAGAGGGCATCCATTCCAGATAAGACACCTCAACTCAGAAGGAAAAAACATGAAATCCCCACTCACGTCTTGTTTATATTCATCTTCAGCAAAGCTTTGGCGATAAACAATCATGAGCAGTCGTAGTTTAGTTATGTTAACAATACCTTCTATGTTCACTGGTAAGGAGCATAAATATGCGACGTTTATATCTTATTATTTTATATTTACTTAGTTAGTTCATTGTTATTCCTATCTTTTTATGTCATTTTCATGTTTTGTAGGTATTTTGGAGCAAAGTGGGAGAAAAGAAGCAAAAGAGGCATTAAAAGCTTAAATGACAAAATCTGCCTGTGCAAATCAGTCCAATTTGAAGAATTACTGGGAACAGCTCAAAATGAATCAGATCATGTGCAATATATGGAATGAAAGCTATGGATGTCTAGTTTCTGTAGAATTTTATGGTTCATGAAAATCTATTTTCTAGAAGGAGATATTTGGATTTAAATGAAGAAAGGTCAGTCCGCCGAAATTGGTACAGTGACCTTCCGAGAAATCAGTCAACTTTGGAAGACTGCCATTTTCAGCTCACAATGAATCAGAACATGTATGACCTACCATTTTGAAGCCCAGGAAGTCTATTTTCATCTCCAAGTGACAGAACGCAATTCCAATTCCTGGTTGGTGAGAAAGGTGTGCTTAATTGCACAAAGGTCAGGCTGCCATTTCAACAGTAATGTTGAATTCAACAATGACAATCCACACATTTCTCTTATTTATCACATGGCTTTACCTATTGCTCTTATGTCCACAATGGCTGGCTGCACTTGCTTTCTCCATTCCCTATAAATAGCTTAGCTCCCCTTCTTTGTAAATCACACCAAGGAGGTAAGACAAACTCCCTCCTTCTCACTTCTCCCTCTTTCTACTTCTTCTGTTGTTATGTATATGTAATCAATTACCGCCTATATGGACAGTTTTATGTTTTTCATATATGTTGTTATTATGTTTATGTAATCAATTACCGCCTATATGGACGGTTTTATGTTTTTCATATATATTGTTATGTTTATGTAATTAATTACCGCCTATATGGACGGTTTTACTTTTGTGTTTATAATTATGCTTGAAGCCCCGTTCATGATTGCAAATATGTTGTGATATTTTATTTGATTTCTTTTATCTATGGATGAGAATCATGTTACTATATATGTGATTGATGAATTCCTTATATGTTTGCTTTGGATGCATACTTAGTGAGCATATTAAGAATTCTAAAGCTATGAATATGTGATGTCTGCTTCTTGTTAAATAAGATTCCTCACATGTTCTAGAGTGATACTTGTTAATTGCAGTTAACATGTAACTTGGTTCCTAGGATAAGCAAGACAACATCAGTGCTTGTAATACTTTGTGATGACTCAAACTCTTTTAAATCTCAATGATTTCTACTTGTTGAATCTAGTAAGGCGTCCTTCTAGGTTACATGTTAGGAAATACGTTCAGGGTAGAGCGTCTCTCTCTTAACATGCAAAGTAAGAAAGTGGTAATAGGTTATGTTCAAGCCTACCGAACTAACCTGAGCATCTTCATCCGGAAATAAAAGAAATAAAATGAAACACAATATGTGAGTATGATTGTCGGTGGTGGATAGTAGTTTCCCTAACTCTTTTCTCTCATTGATATCCTCCAAATAGTTTATTTCTATATCTTGTTGTGTTTAGTGAAGTTCATCAACATTATCAATCTTTTCACAAAATTCTAAATCTTTGTTCGTACTTAATTTAGTGTGTGATAGTTTGTAATTAAATTTCAATCTCTAGCGGGTTCGATCCCTACTTGTTTTTACTACAACTGATCATTTCCTATGTAGGGTTAATTTATGAGTTACTTTTGTGCATCAATTTAGGTGTATAAAAAGAGCTTGTCATTCACGTATGCCTCATTTGAGTTCTTTAAGTCTAAGATTATGCCTTCAACTGCTTATGTACCCTGGATAACAAATATTGGATATTAAAGTGAGTATGAGTACAAATGTCTAGAAACTTGAAGTCAAAACCCAATTTCCATGAAAATGATTTTTATGATAGTTGAAGCTTTGTACCAAAGAGTACGCAGGTACATATGATATCAGAGAGAGGTTCTGATAATATATCTTACAGTATTTTGAGTTAACACTTGTTGAACATCTTCATAGCGCCATAACCTACTACGCCTTCCACGGTCTTTAGCAGATTCTCGGTGGACGTATCCCTACCCATTTCTTGTATCAAATCGTGCATCTGAACACCTTGATTATGTGAGAAAGTTACAAGAGATCTGTCAACTAAAACTCTTAGCCCACTATGTGGAAAGAAGTCGAAACTGTCCAGAATGTTAGTTAATTTTTTTTCCCTATATCCTCTGAAGAAGCAAGCAATATCTAGAAATATGTCTTTCTGTGAATCATCTAGTCTATCAAAACTTGTCCTAAGCACCCCCTGAATTCATGTGTTTGGGATTTTCTTTATTTTCTCCAACTCATCTTCCCACTCACGTACACTTTTGTTATCAAGGAAAGCTCCCAAGACTTTAAGTGCTAAAGGCAGACCATGAGCAGGGACGGAACCAGGATTGAAAACTTGGGGGGGGGGGGGGGGGGCTAACTTTATACCTCCAATTTATTTGCCCGGAGGGCAAATTTTTGTGTGTGTGCTCAAAGCCAATATGAGTAGTGAAGAACTCAAGAAGATTGAGAATTTTTGTGACTTGGATTGTCCGGAAGAAGAAAGAGAAGAAAAAATACAGAGAAACCGACCATGGAGTTGCAGAGAAGAAAAAACGCAAAGAAAGAGTTGCAGAAGAAGGCGAAGAAAACACTCGGAGAAAAAGAAGAAATGATGGAGAGAGAGAGAGAGAGAGAGAGGGAAATGAGACAAAAAACAGAGTGAGGGATCACGTGGGAGACAAAAAGAGAGGGAGAGAAGCTACTAATTAATATTTTAGCAAACATTATGGGAGGGGGCTACAGAATGAGTTATATAAAAATTAATACTATAGTAAAATTTTGGGGCGGGGGGAGGGGGGGGCTGCAGCCTACACAGCCCTAGGCGTAGTTCCGTCCCTGACCATGAGCATATTTTATGGCACACCTTGAGAGATGATCATACTTTGCTGAGGACTCGTTTGTTCTGAAAGCATACTGCCTAAAGAGTTCAAGAGCTTCACCATCTCTTAATACATTGGGCTCGTAGATCTCAACTTTTCCGAGTAAGTGTTTATCTCTAGTTGTTATGATGATTCTACTTCCACCCCCAACAGAAGGCTTCCTCCCAATCAAGGTTTCAGTCTGGTCTAAATTGTCCACATCATCAACAACAAAAAGAATTTTTTTCCTACCTAGATTTTCCATTATGGTCTTGGAACCTCTATCTAAAGCACCCGAAATCCGATTTTCCTTGAAGATTCTAGATAGAAGTTCTTCCTGTGTTTGTAGTGCACCATTCCTCGTGAGGAAACATTCCTTAACATTTTCAAGAAAACAAAAATGTTCAAATTGATGAGCGATTTGGTCATAAACAGCTCCAGCAATGGTTGTTTTTCCGATGCCACCCATACCCCATATTCCGATGGTGCGAACATCATCTGTTGCAAGACATAATAACATTTTGATTTTACATATGTGGGAATCCATTCCAACCAAGCCATTGGCTTTGCTTGGCGAGATGCCCATCAGTTTGGTAAAAATATCTACGACAACCTCCCCTATAAGCGTGGAGTCATCCCTGTGAAATTTGAAAATGAGTATTGTAAAGCTGACAAGACTATGTCATTAGGTTAAATCATAACAGTTGTTAGGAAAATATACAAACAAGTGTGATAAATAGCAAAAACAGACCAAAAAAAAAAAAAACACAACAAGCTAATTGAGAGGGAAGAAAAATATACTCATAATTTCTGGAATCCCAGCCACATAAGTTGGTGGCTCTACTTAAAGTGGACTTCCAGCTCTCCACCTCTTCCATGTTGGCCACATTAGAATTGCGTTCATGTTTGGCAAAAGCTTCCGCAAAACTTCTCTTCAGTTTACGAACAACACTAGGATCTACTTGATAGAAAATGGGCACCACAATCTGCTTCTGCATATCCATGCATTTCAGGATCTGCACTAGTTCTTTTAAGCACCATGTGGAAGAAGCATAGTTTTCAGAGAAAACTAGAATCGAAAGCCTCGAGCCGTTGATGGCTTTCAGTAGCTCCGAAAGATCGTTACCCTTTCTAAGCCCTTCAGAGTCTATGAAGGTGTTGAGTGCTTTATGTTCTACAGCTTTGTAAAGATGGCCAACAAAGATCTTGCGAGTGTCGTCGCCTCTAAAGTTGAGGAAGACATCATATTTCCAACAATGGCCAGATGATGAAGAAGAAGATGCAGCCATTGATTAACAAGCACAAGATAGAACCAAGCTGGTTAATGTAACCGTATTTTGATCTGATTGCAGCTAGAAAGTTAAGGTACGTCGCGGATGTCTATGTCTTTAAGGGCGAGGATATGTACGGATTTGTCTATTCATATATTTGGAAAATCAGAAACTGATTATATCAATTTGGCCAGGGACGTCGTATTATTTTGTTTTTTTTTGTTGGCCAGGGACGTATTAAGTTAGGCACATTATTTTGGAGTGTAGTACATCAAAACTTTCTTGTTGTGAAATCGTTCACAACTTCTTCACTTGATGTGATATGTGTTTACGATTATCAAATCAAACCAGATGAATAAGTAAACCAAGAACACCTGTTTACGATTATCTTCAGTAATTTTTTAATTTATCCAAAAATTGTTTTCTCGATCTGTTATGTTTGTTTTTTCTTTTTTAGGATCAAAAGTTATCTCTGTTGTTTAAAAATGTTTTATAACACTGATGTAGTTTGTGAGATTGATTCAATTTTGGTCTGAACTCTGAACCACAATTATGTTGGAGATGAAGCACAATTTCGTGCGTTACAAATGATTGATATGTCTTGGGTTGATTGGTTGATACATAGTTACATTGTTGTTTAAAAAGATAGAACACATTTGTAGTTTTGGACCTTTGGTTGCTTGTAACTACAAAAGAAGTACGAGCTAAGTTTTTTTTTTTTTTTATAAATGGTGTAACAAAAGTTGGATGAAATTGTGACGGAGATTGACTAGCATTACAAACTACAATGATATTATCAAAACACACAAGTAAAATTGACAACCTTTTACATTTGAGTGCAAAGATTGAAAAAATTGACCAAGCCAATTCGGTTCTCGATTCTTGAAATATAAGGCAATTAGGACCATGAACTACATAACCATTAGGGCATGTTTGGTACACGGGACTGGACTGCACTAAGGGGAATTATTTTCTTAGATAAGTTTGTCCCATGTTTGTTGACAACTTGGGATAATATTAAATGAGACTCTGGTGCGGCCCACGGGATTAAAAACCCTTAAATTCTTCGTTCCATAGTACCCCCAAAATAGGTGCCGCTCTGTAGTCTCTCTCAAGGACTCTTTCTCCTCAATTTTTTTTCTTCACTCCTCCCAGAATCCTCAATTTGTTGATCGAAATTATCTGGGTTTTGATCGAGGGTGGTGCAGATTGGTGTCGCTGCTGTTGAAGAGGGCCACGAAGAGTGCGGCGGTGATGACTGGTTGCTTGTGTGCTGCTGCGTTGTGATTGGAATTGTGAACAAAGACACCAGCGCGAGAAGAGAGAGAACAAAACTGATAACTCGAGGAGAGAGGACCGGAAAGAGAGTGAGTAATTGGCGGTGTTGTGGGTTGTCCTCACGGTGACAGTGGTGGCGGTGTGGCAACGGTGAGCAGATCTAGAACATGAGAGATAAAGGGAGAAGGAAGAGAAGAGCAAAAGGGAGAAAGAAGGAAGAAAAGAGCAGAGATACAGGGAAAAAGAAGAAAGAAGGAAGAGAAATGCAGAGATAAAGAAGAAGATAATTCCTATCTTACATAACACCAACTTGCCAAACATGGTGCAAATTTCTAGGGATGGGCATTTTGGCCCGAAAACCTGAAAAGTGGACCGGCCGGTTCGGTCCGGTCTTTGAGAAAAATAAAATCAAAAAAATTTGGTCTGGTCCCTTGTTGTATATTTACGGTCCGATCCCGGTCCTTGCATTCCAGTTCCCTTAAAGACCGACCAAGACCGATCAATAACTCTTCTTTATCTTTGCTCTCACTTCACCCACGTGCACACTCCCTTTTAATCCTTTTATTTCTGACTTCTCTCTCTCTTTAGTCTCCCCCACTCATTTTTTAATTGTTTTTTTCCCTCATCTCTCTTTTCTCTCCCACATCCGTTCCCCCACTCATTTTTAAATTGTTTTTTTCCCTCATCTCTCTTTTCTCTCCCACATCTGTCTCCCCCACTCATTTTTTTCCCCCTCCTCTCTCTTTTCAGGACTCGGATCCTCTCCTCACCAAGAGGAGAGAATATTGCCTCACCAAGAGATCTTGGCCGTCCATTTGGAAATGAAGGGCCAAGATTGTTTACACTTTTGGGGTGGGGTATGAGGTTTAGGAAAAGTGTAAGAGATCTGGGCCGTTCATTTCGAAATGGACGGCCACGATCTCTTGGTGGGGAAATAAGAGAAAGGGCTTGGTGAGGAGAGGATCTCATTCCCTCTTTTCACTCCTCCATCGGTCTCCACTACTCTTTATTTATTATTTGTTTCCACTCTCTCTTTTCTCTCCCAATCCCTCCCCGTTTCTCTAATTTTTTATCTTCTCCTTGTTTGCTAGGATTTCTCTTCTTCTTCATTTCTTCATACTGCAACTGCTCTTCTTCTCTCTTAAGAGTCCAGCCTCTCAGACTTTTTTCTTCTTCCCATCTCTCTTCCTCTCAATCTCTCTCTTCGTCTCTCACTCTCTCTCTCTTCTGGATTTTTCTCCCCATATCTTTCCTCCCGTCTCTCTTTCTCCCTTCTTCTACAAAGACATTTTAAAACCCTCTGATCGATTTATCTCGTCTCTCTTCCTCCCAACTCTCTTTCTCTCTTACCGTCTACCTCCCTACATCGCCGATCGACTTCTGAAAACGGAAAACCGAAAAAACTACCGAAAATTTTCGGTCCCGGTCCCTGCAAAAAGTAACTTCGGTCAGAGTAACTTCGGTCCCGACTTCGGCAAATGCACGTTTTCGGCCCGACCCGAAAATTCCGGTCCGGTCCGGGTCCCGGCAAAATGATTGTCGGTCTCGAACCGATCCCAGCCCTACAAATTTCGTTGTGTAAGCCCAGCTAAAGGAAGCCCAGATATGTGTTAAAAATAAGCCCAGCTTCTGACATCCCATGTACCAAACATCACCTTAAGTAATTAGGACCATATATGACTACATAAAGAATTCCTTTTTTTTTCTTTTTTTTTTCTGTTCAATAGTAACTAGAATATGTAAACAACCAACACGCGGATGCACTTGCCAAAAAAAAAACAAGTGGATGCAAGACGATCCACCATTAATTAATGAATTTAGTAAATCTGCCGAGTACTAAGGTGCAAATAAGAAACAGGATTGCCATAAACACCAAACCAAGGAAGGATAACATAACAAGCGCATGGTGATTCTTAGTCTTTGCCCTAATGTCATTCTTCTTCTTCTTCTTCTTGGAGCAAGTGCTTCTCTTTCTCTACGAGCTGACATGGTTTCTATATGACAACTGATTGCTGCTGTACTATGACTCTATGAGTTATGAGTGTAAGCGAGACTAAACTCGTTATCTATAGAGTATGGTTTCGTTAAATGATCGATCAAAGAAATCCTTTTTAGGAAAAGATTAGTAGTTTTAATTTCCAATTAAATTAGGATTTGCAATATATATATCTACCGGATTTGACAAAAAATAAACTTTAGGATTAATTTCATTTTACATCCTGAACTATAAGTGTTTTCAATTTCATACTTAAATATGAAATTTTTTTATTTCTAAGTATGAAAACTACTAACGTAGTAAGTTGAGGTACATACATAAAAAAATTATGACCGTATAAAATTAAAAAGGGTAAATACTCAAAAAAGTATCTGAGGTATCACCATCTGGACAATTTGGTACCTAATGTAACAAAGTGGACAAATTGGTATCTGAACTTATCTTTCATGTTCCCAATTGGTACTTCCATCCATATTTCTGTTAAATATGAGGGCAATATTGTCATTTCCTCGGTTTTTATCTTTTCTCTCCATTCTCTCTCTCTCACTCTCTCCCCTCACTCAAACCCAAAAAAAAAAAAAGCCTTCCCTCAAGACCGAGCAGGTCTTCGTCTCCCTCTCTTTTCCTTTTCATCTTCTTTTTCTTCTTTCTTCTTCCTCTTATTCCCCCTCCTCTATTTCTCTCTTACTTTCTACCCGTTCTTCTTCTCTCCTATCCCTTCGGATTTCTCTTCCTCGCTCTCTTCTCCCGCGTCTCTCTCGTTCTTTCTTGAGCCCGTGCACAATTCCAATCACTTCCCCGTTTCCCGGCTCTTCCTCCCTCCCTTCACACCGGAACCCGTGCCCATCTCCTCTCGCTCACAGCGGACCCGCGACGCCGTCGGCCGCCGCTATCTCGGAACGCTCCTCTCTCTCGGTGATCACAACCGGTCGCAGCTTCGGACCACCAACCCGCATTTCGAGCTCAACAACCGAGCCCGTGCCCGGCCGTGCTCTGCCCGGACCAGCCACGTCTTTAGCTTCGAGACATCGGACACCCTCGCCGATCCACATATATTTGCACTCCCTCTCTCTCTATCCACCACCGGATTTAACCAGCTCTCCAACTCTCTCTCGCTCACAACCACCACATCTCCAGTCTAATTGATTTGGACAACCACGCCGCCACAAGCTAAACCCCAACAAGGCCGCGCCTCCATCCTCCATCAAGCACAACGTGTAAATTTTTTTTTTTTTGAAAAAAAAGATTGAAATGACAATATTGGAGAGAAATCCATAATGGATAGGAGAGAAGAAGAACGGGTCGAAAGCAAGAGACAAATAGAGGAGGGGGAATAAGAGGAAGAAGAAAGAAGAAAAAGAAGATGAAAAGGAAAAGAGAGGGAGACGGAAGACCTGCTCGGTCTTGAGGGAAGGCTTCTTTTTTTTTGGGTTTGAGTGAGGGGAGAGAGTGAGAGAGAGAGAGAATGGAGGGAAAAGATAAAAAACGAGGAAATGACAATATTGCCCTCATATTTAACAGAAATATGGATGGAAGTACCAATTGGGAACATAAAAGATAAGTTCAGATACCAATTTGTCCACTTTGTTACATTAGGTACCAAATTGTCCAGATGGTGATACCTCAGGTACCTTTTTGGGTATTTACCCAATTAAAAATGCCCCTATAGTTTAGGGAGTAAATTGTAATTAATATTAAACCTTTCGTCTTGGATTGGATTTCGTCCTCAATATTTTCACAAGTTCAACTTGATCTCATCCGGCCACAAACTAAAGACAATTTCCCTTTTGGAGGTAAATATGAAGTTTGTTAAAAAACATAAAATAAAAATATATATACAGAGCTTACACATTTAGGAGGTATTGTCCCTGTCCTCATAATACAGATAGTTCACAATATGATACTTCATATTCATTGAAGAATGTTCCAATTGCTTCCATCTACCATGCCAATCATATTGAGAACTTCGATTTCCTTCCTTTCACTTGTACTTGCCTGTTTCATTCTTTGCATTTCATACTTGTACCTAAAGCTCCAGCTACTCAATTTGTTGTATATAGGTGAAAAAGGTATTACGAGAACTTTTGGCAAAATGGAGAAACAACCTCTTTTCTCTATAGATGAAAATAATCAAAATATGTTTGTGGATGTAACTTGATTGATTTAGAGTTTAAAATTTGGAGTATATTTAGAAAATCTTGACGTAGCTTGGCCAAGTCAGCCCAACCCGGCCCGAAAAAGCCTAACCTTTGGGTAGGGCTTGGGCTTGAGATTTATGAAAAAAGGACAGAATCTAGGCTATAGAGCAAGCACCAAAATTATAGAACCTAAAATAATTAACTACAAGCTGAAAGTAGTGCAACATTTCATCAAACTTGACGCATTCCATATACTAGCCTTCACTAGCATTGGATAAATGACTGTTAAATAAAAAAAATTAACCCAAAATTCATATTAACTAATCGTCAAGTCATTCACTAACAATTTAATTTAATTTTTATTTAATGAAGGGTAATTTAAGCATTTTGAAATTTGGTGAAGCAAAATTTTTTTAACATCATTAAATTTCAGACACGTCTTAAAAAATAGTCAAAAAGGAAAAAAATTAAGATAATACTAGATTATTTGTGGTTGTGATTAACAAATTCTTATCTCAGGCTTATATAATTGATACTGTTTGTTTTTTGTTTTAATTCATCACTACTGGCCTTGGACTTGTGTATACAAATAGATAAATGACTTTCAAAGAACAAAAATTAACTCAAAATTCATATTAAATCTAACCGTCAAGTTATTCACTACTTTTTTATTTATTTTTATTTAATAAGAAGCAATTTAGACATTTTGAAATTTGGTGAAAGACTTGACTTTATAGTATAGATTATAGGGAAAAAATCACTTTTAGTCCCTGAACTATGATCCATTCGACACTTTCATCCCTGAAGTTTGAAATATATCACTTTAGTCCCTGAACTTTAATATTCTATATCACTTTCGTCCCTGCCGAGGGTTTTCATCGAATACACCTCCGATTCCGGCCAAATCGGAGGACAACACCTATTGGGCTTTGAAGCCCTCCTTGAGGCGAGTTCAACGCCACCAACCTCGCCTCAAACCATCGCCGGACGGCGGAGAATTTTACGATTAAAATTCCGGCCACCATAAGCTTTCGGGCTAAATTCGACCAATTCTAGGCCGAATCGAGCTTAGCCCCAGTTATAAAAGTTACTCATCTCATCCTTGCGAACATTTTGGCATAGGTTTTGCACCATTTTGTTCCGGTCAGGGACGAAAGTGATAGTTGGGGTTGAAGTTCAGGGACGAAAGTGATATATTTCAAACTTCAGGGGCGAAAGTGTCGAACGAGTTATAGTTCAGGGACTAAAGTTATAATTATCCCTAGATTATATGGAGAATGAAAAGTTGTAACGGTAATGAATTAAAACAAACAAAAAGGAAAAGACCCAAACAAATAAAATCATCCGGAGAATGAAAAGTTGTAACAGTGTTGACTGTTGAATACCTAAAGGGATAGGGAAAAAAATCACGTTTAGTCTCTCAACTTTGACTCGTTCAACACTTTCATTCATGAACTTTGAAATATATTACCTTTTTTTTTTCGGCAAAGAGGATTTTATAAGCCCATCCCGAGGCAGGCCTTAAAGACCAGAAACCAAGTACACAAATAAAACTTCCAATGGACAAGCCCATTCGGAAGGTAAGGTATAGGAAATTTAATTTCCACCTAAACTCAGTAAGAGCAGGACATAGAAATTAAACCTAAAAAACCTAATGCTAGTGCAACAAGCCCAATAGAGGCCCATAAAAACAAAAACACAAAAGAGACATAGGACCAGCAAACCCTAGCCGCCACCCAATCCCAGAAGCTCCACCATGAGCCATCAGATGCCGCCCATTCATCAACGGATGCAGAAGAGCAAGGAGGGCAACGCCGAGGTTCCGATGCCACATTAAACCCAAACCGCATATCAAATCAAGAAAGAAACAAATAGGGAAGATGGATATCACACCAGCTACATCCTCACCACCAAAGAGAAAGCCAAACAAGAGCCACGACTGCCGTAAAGAACAATAACAAGGACAAGGACAAGGACCCCGTGACAAGGACCAATGGAGAATGGTGGTTGTGAAACCCATGCGTTTGCACCCATACTCCCTCAGGTAAGTGGAACCCACTTTATAACAACAGCCGAGAGAACCGTCGAGGTGGTCTGAGGTAGAAAAGGATGAACTGGAGTGAAGTAGTGCAAGGGGGGAATGAATGAATAAGATACCAGATCTGAGAAAAAATTGGGTCAAAAGGCACAAAAAGAAGAAAAAAGCTAAAAACAAGGAGGAAGAGATTCCTCTAGAACTGGAACTAGCCAGCATAATCACCACAAAAGGGTGCAAATATCACCACAGGGGGTGCCAATATCACCACAGAGGTGAGAGGGGATCAATGGTCAGTGGGTAGGGAGGAGAACTGGGGATGGCTGATGGAGGAGGGGAGGTGGCTTCGGTAGACTCTCAATGGAATCTTTGAAAATTCCAGAGAGAAGAGGGAGCTCTCTCTCTAGACTCTTACTTCAATCAAAATATTCAAACTTGAAATATATTACCTTCGTCATTAAACTTCAATACCGACTCACTTTCGTCCTCCACTTTCGTCCCTGAACGGAAAAAATGATGCAAAATAATTTAAACCTATGCCAAAATGTTCGTAAGGATGAGAGGGGTAACTTTTATAACTGTAACTAACCTCGTTTCGGCCTAAAATGTCTCGAATTTGTCCCGAAAAAAGTGTATTTATCCCGACTGGATAATGTGAGGAGTCTCCCTTCCCCCGAGACATCCGCTTCCTGTGTCTCCAATCTTGTGGCTCCGATGACACCCTCTCCCTCTCTTTCTCTTTCTCTTTCTCTTTCTTTCTTTCTCATTGACATAGTGCACCCAGTTGATAAGAACTCTTCGCCCTCTTCCTGCATCGTCTCTTTCTCTCTCTTTCTCTTTTTCCTTGGCATAGTGCGCCCAGTTGATAAGAACTCTTCGCCCTCTTCCTGCATCGTCTCTTTCTCTTTCTCCAGTGTTTCTCTCTTTCTCTTTTTCCTTTCCGAATGGCAAAGGTTCACAGAGAAAGAGTCCTCATTATTAACATGAAATAAACGGACCCCGCAACTTGTGATCCAACTGCAATCTTCTAATGTCATTGAACCATTTCGGATAACTCCATAGTCTCCATAGCCCTCATTATTCACAATCCTAAATCTAGCCTCGGTGTATTTGCCTTCATTGTGCCACTCTTCTAGCCTTGAGAAACGTCTATATCGCAGGAACATATGATCTGACTCGAGGAGCTTGTTAGTGCTGCCTTTATAATCGGCCAAAGGAAAATGGAAACTTTCCTCATCGCCATCATTTGCTTTGAAGGTACACCAACATAAAGCAGATCCAAGAGTTGTTCTATTACCAGTACCCCGCAAGTTACTAATGGCGCATATAGCCAACCCCAAAAACTTGCTAGGGAACCAATTCGGTGGCAATTGCACAGTTACGGAAGACCCTCTACACTGATGGTTGAACCAATTAGGAATACCACTTCCAGCTGGAAGAGATACAAAAAGATGTCCCTCATAATAAGCCTATACATTGAAAATCAACAGTTAAAATCAACAAATAAACTATACATATTATTGCAATGTGTGAGAAAGAGAGAGAGGGAACTAACCTGATTATCAGTAGCAGTTTCCACAATATCTGTAAATAGATTGGTTTGCACCAGCTGGAAGCAATTATAAAATTTGAAGCAATTATTGTACTTCCTAAAGTATGGAGGCTTTGGTGTTGAAACAGTTTTCAAAGCTGTGCAATCACGGGCATCTATTAATTGTATACTTGATGAAAGCTCTGGTATTGATTTCAGTCTCTTGCAACCTGCCAGATAGAGATTTCTTAAATGTACAAGTCGATTCATTGCTGCAGGTAAGCTTTCCAGTTTGTTGTTTCTGCGAAGAATTAACGATTGCAATGAAGATAAATGAGCAATAGCATCCGTTAATTCCAACAGATTGCAATCACTTAAATCAAGAGCAACCAGAACAGAGTGTCCAGGATTTTGTTGGATCCTTGTTGGCCATGTTGAAAAGGGTGCCGTCATTTGTTTACATCCCCTACATGATAATGATGTTGCTTCACAACGTGAGATAGAGAATGAAAGTTGTTGGATACCACTCCCCTCCACTCGAAGGTCGGACAAGTTTTCTTTAAGATTCCACAAACGTATGATAGAGAATGGAAGTTGTTGGATACCACTCTCCTGCAGATTGAGCTCGAACAAGTATTTTAAATCCCCCAAGTTCTCTGGCAAGTTAAACAGTTTTGAACAACCATCAAGACAGAGCTTTTCGAGGCGTGCCAATTTACAGATATTGTCAGGAAGACGGACGAGGCTTATGCAGTTTCTCATTGTTAATGTTTGAAGCCCCTGAAGAAATTCAATAGATGAGGGCAGCTCTTTAATTGCAGTCCCATCTAAATTAAGACCGGATAGCTCCTTCATATCTCCTGAAATCTCTGGAAACTCCTCAAGATTCGAGCATCCAGATAGATCAAGAATTTCAAGAGATTTAAGTTGAATGCTAAGACTCATAAGTTCTCTGCAACCAACGAGACTCAAAATCTGAAGCCCAGAAAGATTATTAATTGATGAGGGCAGTTCTTTTATTGCAGTGCCATCTAAATAAAGCTTTAATAACTCCTTCATAACTTCTGAAATCTCTGGAAATTCCTCTAGATTTGAGCAGCCAGAGAGATTTAGAAGTTTAAGAGATTTCAAGTGAATGCTGCTAGGAAGACTCCTAAGTTCTCTGCAACCACGGAGGCCCAAAGTCTGAAGCCCCGAATGATTATTAATTGAAGAGGTAATTTCTGTAATTGCACTGTCATCCAATAAAAGATGTTTTAGCTCCTTCATATCTTCGGAGAACTCCAGACGAAACTTCTCAAGATTTGAGCAGCCAGAAAGGTTAAGTTCCTCGAGAGAATTCATATCAATAAAGCTCGAAAAATCCTTAAGCTCTTTGCAATCTTCTAGATTCAAGTAAACGAGGTTTTTAAGAGCTGAAATGGATCGGTGAACCTCCACTAAACTAACACAACGTTCAAGATTCAGTGTCTTAAGATTTGTTGCCTCAGTCAAGTCGGGGGTTTTGATTAGATATTGTGAGTCACTTAAATCGATGCGTACCAACTTTGGCAGAGGCTGTTTTGACAACCAAGAAAACATGCGTTAAAGAATAAGGTATCTGTGAGCTTAATAGTTTTAAACAAAAAAATATAAATGAAAAACTATAACTTTACATACCTTGGTTCCTTCCCATAGTTGTTCAATATGACTATAGCACATGTCAAGTTGAACAAGATTTTTCGGGTCAAAGTTGGACGGTAAAGACTTTAGGGGGCATCCATGCCATTTGAGAAACCTCAACTCACCAGAGAGAAACTTTAAATCCCCACTCACGTGTTGTTTACAAAATTCAATATTCCATGATTTCCGTCCATAAATGTTGCCATCAAGCTTGAGCATTCTTAGTTTCTTCATGCTAACAAAAGCTTCGGTATTTACGGAAGCCTCTTTCAACTCCGATAAGTTTAGGGCTATGCCTTCAACTGCTCTAGTATCCTGCATAACCAACCATGGAAATTAAGTTAGTGTGAGTGATAAATGTCTATATATAATCTAGTTCACTTTAAGATCATAAGGTTCATAGTTTCATACATATTTCCCATGAATTAATTTTGGTCGAAGTTGAAGCTATTTAGTATTACTAAAAATTATATAATGTCTCACCGTATTTTGCGATAACACACGACGAACATCGTCATATCTCCATAACCTACTAGGCCCCCTAGGGTCTCTGTTGACGATATCCCAACCCATTTCCTGTATCAAATCATGCATCTCAAGTGTATATGTGACAGTTACAAGAGCTCTTTTTTGAAAGAAAGTTACAAGAGCTCTATCGACTAAAACTCTTAGTCCGCTATGGGGAAAGAAGCCAAAACCGTCAAGAATTTTTGTTGCATTTTCTTTTTCATATCCTTTAAAGAAACATGCAATATCAAGAAATATGTTCTTCTGTGAATCATCTAGTCCATCAAAGCTTGTCCTAAGCACCCGCTGAATTCCCGTGTTTGGGATTTTCTTTATTTTCTCCAACTCATCTTCCCACTCATGTACACTTTTGTTATCAAGGAAAGCTCCCAAGACTTTGAGTGCTAAAGGAAGACCATGAGCATATTTAATGGCACGCCTTGAGAGATCATCGTAATTTCCTGAGGGTGGGTTTGTTCTAAAAGCATACTGCCGAAAGAGTTCAAGAGCTTTATCATCAGTAAACGACTTGGGCTCGTATATCACATATCCAGCTAGTAAGTGCTTATCTCTAGTTGTTATAATGATTCTACTCCCACCACCAAATGAAGGTTTCTTCCCGAGTAAGGCTTCGATTTGGTCTAGATTGTCCACATCATCAAGAACAAGAAGAACTTTTTTCTTTCCTAGCCTTTCCCTAATCATGTTCAAACCTCCATCCAAAATGTGCCGATCGTTTACCTTCAAGATTTTAGATAAAAGCTCTTCCGTCACTTTTGCTCCACCATTCTTTGTGGGGAAGCCCTCCTTCACATTGTCAAGAAAGCAACAGTGTTCAAATTGATGAGCGATTTTATCATAAACAGCTTTAGCGATGGTTGACTTGCCGATGCCGCCCATCCCCCATATTCCAACAATGCGAAAATCATCCACCCCAAGCTGTAACAACAAATCAATTTCATTTATGTGAGAATCCATTCCAACGAAGCCATCGGGTTCACTTGGTGAGATGTGGATCAATTTCTTTAAGACATCCTCTACAATGCTCTTGATAAGGTTGTTATCATCCCTGTGAAATTTGATAAAACAATGTCCTTAAAAATCAATAATATAATTAAAGGATGAAAGCTTTTAAAAAGTAATGCACAATGTGAAGTTCTATATTAATCTACATAATCCTAGATTAATCTAGAATTATCATGTAATGTAGAAAGTGTAGTAAGGTCCAGAAGTGTGTATCAACATGTGGTTGATAATTAACCACTAAGTAATGTCGGTTGCTTAGTCAGATACTAAGTCGGTCAACAGCACTAAATATGTACTAGCTCTTGTAATCAAGCAATTAAACAATACAATCTAAATTTCAAAGTATTGCTCTCCTCTGTTTCTAATCAATTTTTTCCCAAACACCTTTCTAAACATTAGACCTAAAACCTTTGTCCTAGAGACACCATATATCCTAACCACTTCTAGCCCCTCTCAAATTCTATCACTGGTATCATAGCTCGAATTCTAACAAAAGCAAAATAATAAATCCAATTAAACTAATTACTGGACAAAGAGCGATCTTTCTGGGCTTAAAAAAAACAATGTGCAATTTGTTTAAAGTTGCTGTATTTGCTACAAAATAGTAAGAACCTTGAAATTTATGAATAATGTCTTCTTTTAGGGTCACAACTTCAATGTAATAAATCAGTTTCCTCTTCATTCCACTCTATGACAAAAGATCAGGCTATAGTATTTGTCACCTCAGTTATAAATCAAGACTTAATTATGAACATTATCAATAAATTAGAATAGGCTGTCCAGCCTCTTTGGCACCAAGAAAAAAAAATCACAAATTATGAGCATGCAGGAGTCTTGAATTTATCTAATTAATCTTCAATCAGCAGGAAACAGTTATAGTAATTGATTAAGAGTGAAAAATATTACTGATAATTTTTGGAATCCCAGCCGGATAAATCGGCGGCTCTGATTAAACTGCACTTCCAGCTCTCCAACTCTTCCATGTCGACATTGGCATCGCTTGCATATTTTGCAAAAGCTTCTGCAAAACTTCCCCTCCGTTTGCGAACATCGGAGGGATCTACTTCATAGAAAATGGGCACCACAATCTGCTTCTTGGTTTTCATGCATTTCAGGATCTCAACCAGTTCTTTTAAGCACCATGTAGAAGATGCATAGTTATTAGAGAAAACTACAATCGAAAGCCTCGAGCCTTGAATGGCTTTGAGTAGCTCCGAAAGGTCGTCGCCTTTTCTAAGGCCTTCGGAATCTATGAAGGTGTCGAGTGCTTTTTCATTCAGAGCTTTGTAAAGATGGCAGACAAAACCCCTGCGAGTGTCTTCGCCTCTGAAATTGATGAAAACGTCGTATTCCCAACTGCCTCCGGATGATGAAGAAGAAGAAGCACCAGCCATTAATTAACAGCACAAGAGAGAGAGATTGAAGCTGATCAATAATGGAATAGGAATAAAGTACTCGATTTGCCGAAGGTTCCAATAACCAAGCACAAGATGGAGATGGTCGACGATTGACCAGCCTAATTTAATCGATTTTCTTGTTGTATTTGTGGCAATTTGGAGAGTCAGTTTACAAAATAATTAACAAGCTCAAGACTTATAAGTCAATAAAGACCATTGTCTTCGTCAAAAAGATGGCACCGACGATGAGATAGTGCTTCTTTCTTTTCATATTTTACTAGTATAAAAAGGGAGCATCTTTTGAATTTAATTAGGCCCATAATGCTTTCTTTTAGTGAAAGTTTCTGTTCATCTATTCACATGATCACATCATCTTCTTCACTTTGGATTGGATACTAAACAGAGTGTGAAGAGAGAATCGCAACTCTAAATTGTATTTCATAAATAAAGAAAAAATGAAAACCATGAACTACCATTACATGTTTATGAGAAAAAGAAAAAGAAAAAGAAAAAGAAAAGTAAAAATCCTCTCAGCAGAGATTCTCAAAATGAAAAACCAATCAGGAATATCTACAAGCAAAAACCCATATATCTCAAACAGGGCAGTAATACATGAATTGGTACAAATTTCATTGACAACTTAAAAAAATGTCATATCATTCTATTACAATTCTAATCTTAATCGATCAGATTATGATACTCAAATCCTATCACAATTCAAATCATAATCATTGGAAGATGATACAAGAACAGTAGAACTTGATAAATAGAAAAGTTTCCAACAATAGAGAGCCTAGAGCTATTTCGCACTTACAGAACCTTGAAAAGTTAATTATAAGCAAGCTGCATTGCAGCATTTCATCAAACATGACGCATTCCACAATTGTGGTTTAGAGTTTCCACATTACGAGAAGGAAATGCCATCTATAGACCCCAATGTGCCGAATTTACAAAACTCTGGTGAGACTCCACAGTTGACAAAACATGAATTTTTTGGCTTGGTCGTGCTTAGATTTTGCACTTCCACATGATTAACACGAAAGAGACTAACCGTACAACTTGTGATGCAAGTGCAATCTTCTTTTGTCCTGAAATCAATGGTTGAGACTTGAGACTCCATTGTCTTCTACTGCAATACTAAATGTGGACTCAGTGTAAAAGAGTACATCCTCCTGCCCTCCTCCTCCATTGAAGCAGGTTTTATATCCCGGGAACAGATGATCCGACTCAAGTCTATCAGATATAAATCACTCATGGGATTCTGTACTCTGTATTACCATTTCAATTAATATGAGCATGTAGCTTTGTCAGTTGTCACTGCTGGTTAACTTTTCATATATGTAAGCATGGTATACATAACTATGCAATATTTATGAAATTAGCATTCAATACCACTAATTTCCTCTAATTATTACTGATACTTTGCCTGTTTCATTCTTTGCATTTCATACTCGTAAGAAATCCGTCGATTCATCATTTTGTTGAAAGCGCTAACAAATCTCTCATCTGATATAATAGTAAAGACACTTAATAAAGATACAAATGAGTTATCCATAGAAATCTGGTACAAACAGAGCTTGACAAATTGATTACCTGAAGTTGAATTAATTTTGATTCCTGCATACGAGGCTGAATCTGCAAGTCCAACCGTCAGTTGTTTAATTAGCCCCACTTAGTGTTCCATCTGGTATTGCTTCTGTTCTCTCTTTTAGTACAGATATTAGATCACTCTGAGGATCAAGATCTTCTTATGGAATCCCTTCACCTATCCATTGATTAAAACTTGTATTTCTTAGTAATTATACCAAGATGACACAAAATAGTATAAACAATCAACAGACACAAAATGCAATTCCCATACAACAATTGAAAATTTAAGTCTCCCTATTTGGTTCAATAAGCTAAGTTCTTCATGCGGGTATCACATAACATGGTACTCTGGAGTCACTAGTGAAAATCAGCGGCTTAGCACTTGTTGTGGGTCTAATCGGACACCTGATTGAGGATATAATTTCGAATTTTGATTCAAGTGCGTTAGATATGGGAAATTCAGGATATAATATCGTAAATATATGCGTAGCAGTTTAATCTGACTTATAAGGAGAGGAGATTTGCCATTATTCTGTGCACCATAGTCTTTGCTTCAGTGTAAACTATATACTTGTTGAGCGACCTATAGTCTTGACATGCATTATCCCATGATATACCGGAAAACCAACTACTACTATACATGTACAAGCATAAAATTTAGGTATTGTGCATCTTGTCTTTGTTACTGCATATAAACAGAGGAAGGCTTACACTAGACATGGCAACATTGCTGCCCCAAATAAGAATGTCTGTGTTCCATTTTCTCCTATTTTTGTCAGGAGATTGTTCGCAAAAGGCATGGTCTATACTCTATAGTCAGTCCTTCCCTGTATGCATTGAAGAGAACCCAAAACGAATTCGAGGTGTTGGGCCAGTCTTGCAAGCTTGTGTAATCACACTCCTCTCTGTTCGATCATGTCATACTTAAGCTGGGAGAGTGACATTGACAAATCAAAAATACTCTCAAGATAATGCCTTGAGCTCCTGTGAAAATGTATTATTAACCTTAATGAACCTATAAATATATAAACTAAAGATCAAAGAGCCTACTTAAAAAACCTGCACAAGGAACCTAAAGATAGCATTATAATTAAATCCACCTGGCCTAAAAAATATGATAGAAAGTAAAGAAGAATACCACAACTCCACAAGAGTATAGTATGGATCGAGTAGCTACAGAGCTAATGGAACGACTCTCCCTTCAATTCCCATGACACCTCTACTTGGGTGACTCCCACTCCATGGCTCCGGTGACACTATCGTTCTCCGTCTCTTTCTCCAGAACCCGCAGATTACGGGTTTCTTCCTCAACCTGAAACCCCTCACCGCTTTATCTTCTTGTTCCTCCCAGCTCCGTCAGTATAATCTTGGGCTGAGTCGTCCGTGCTTTCCTCAGTACTAACATCAAAGAAACAAACCCCGCAACTTTTGATGCAACTGTCCTCGTAGACTCCAGCGTCTACCATAACGCTAAATTCAGCCTCAGTGTAATCACGATCAACGTACCAGTCTCCTCGAGTCAAGCCAGTTTCAATTCCCATGAGAACGTGATCAGATTCAAGGAGTCTGTGAGAGACTGGCCAATCGAGTAATTCAAAAGTGTAACTGCACTCACCATGATTTCCTGTGAATGTAAAAACACATTTGGCAGATCCAAGTGGACCCTGGAAGTTACTGACAGCACATACAGCAAATCCCATGACATCATTGTCGAACCAATTCGGTGGTATCTGCACAGTTACGGAAGATCCCTCACATTGATGGTTGAACCATTCCGGAATTTTACTTCCCGGAAGAGTCATAAAGGAAAAAGTTCGCCAACGATCAACCTATACATTGAAAAGGGTCAACTTAACTTAGATTACAACCGTTTTGTGATTGTGTTAACATAGTCTTAATTGGAGTAAAAGCGAAACCTGATCATGATCGTGATCATGAGAACGACTCTCTGCATATGGAATTTCCAGCTTATGGCAATTAGAAAATATGAAGCAAGGACGGCTGTTGTACAGATGCATTGGTGTTGAAACTGTTTCCAAATCTGTGCAATTATGAGCATCTATGTAGTTTATACTTGATGAGATCTCTGGTATTGATTTCAGTCTCTTGCATCCTTCCAGATGGAGCTCTTCAAGGCATGTCAATTTACAGATATTCTCTGGAAGGAAGACAAGGCTCCTGCAGTTTCTCATGCTTAATTTAGCAAGCCTCGGAAGCCGTTCAATGGATGACGGCAGCTCTTTAATTGCAGTCTCATCTAAATAAAGCTCTGATAGCTCCTTCATAACTCCAGAAATCTTTGGAAAGTTATCAAGCTTTGAGCAGCCAGAAAGACAAAGGTGCTTAAGTGATTTCATATGAATGCTGCTTGGAAGAATCTTAAGTTCTCTGCAACCTTTGAGGCTCAAAGTAACAATCCCCGGAAGATTATTAATTGATGGGGGCAGTTCTTTAATTGCAGTGCCATCTAAATAAAGCTTTGATAACTCCTTCATAACTTCTGAAGTGTCTGGAGACCTCTCAAGATTTGAGCAGCCAGAAAGATTAAGAATTTGAAGAGATTTCATATTACTGCTGCTTGATAGAATCTTGAGTTCTTTGCACGCGTTTAGACTCCAGAAAACAAGGTTTTCAAGAGCTGAAAATGATGGATGAACCTCCAGTAAACTTATACAACCTTCAAGAATTACTTTCTTTAGATTTGTTGCCTCAGTCAAGTCGGGGAGTTTTCTAAGGTATTGAGAGTAACTCAAATTGATGTATTCCAAGTTTTTCAGAGGCTGTCCCAATAAAAAAAAAGACAAAAAAAAAACAGAGTAAATAAAACAATAAAAATGTGTTGAACAAGGCTTCTGAAAAGTTAATCATTCAAAAGAAAGATAAATATGCAACGTACTGATGTTTATACCTTGGTTCCTTCCCAAAGTTGTTCAAGGTGGCAATGAGACATGTCAAGGTAAACAAGATTCTTCGGATGAAAATTAGCTGGCAGAGACTTTAGGGGGGATCCATGCCAAATGAGAATCCTCAACTCACGAGAAAGAAACTTCAATTCCCCACTCACATGTTGTTTACAGTCTTCATCAAGTGCTGGATGGTCTAAATCGACCCATGTAAAAGATTCGTTAATGTAGTGATATGTAGGGCAGCGGTTATGATCAAGCTTGAGCAGTCTTAGTTTGGTCATGCTAACAAAAGCCTCCGTATTTATGTATACCTCTTTTGACTTCTTCAAGTCTAGGACTATGCCTTCAACTGCTTCCATAGCCTGAATAACCAACAGTGGACATTAAGTGAGTGTGAGTGCAAATGTCCAGAAGTGCTTAAGATAATAAAGTTAATACATTCCAATATGTTCATCATAAAAAGCGGAAGGGAATTACATGCACATGATACGAAAAGAGGAGAAACTTCAGATTGCATGCATATGATTTGAAAAGAGATATCATGAACATATATCTTACCATATTTTGACTTAACATACTATCAACATCTTCATAACTCCACACCCTACTGAGTCTCCCTAATTCCCTACCCATTTCCTGTAGTAAATCATGCATCTCAAGCGTATCAACATTAGGTGAGATAGTTATGAGAGCTCTATCAACTAAAACTCTTAGCCCACAGTGGGGAAAGAAGCCACAACTGTCCAGGAACTCAGTTACAAAGTCTTTATTCATTCCTCTAAAGAAACATGCAATATCTAGAAATATGCTCTTCTGTGAGTCATCTAGTCCATCAAAGCTTGTCCTAAGCACACCCTGAATTCCTGGGTCCGGAATTCTTTTTATTTTCTCCAACTGATCTTCCCACTCACGTGCACTTTTGTTATGAAGAAAAGCTCCCAAAACCTTGAGTGCTAAAGGCACACCATGAGCATACTCTATGGCACGTCTTGAGAGATGATGGTAGGAGGGAGAGGGTTCAGATGTTCTGAAAGCATACTGCCTAAAGAGTTCAAGAGCTTCGCCATCACTTAATAACTCGGGCTTGTATATTTGAAATCCACTTAGTAAGTGATAGTCTCTAGTTGTTATAATGATTCTACTTCCACCACCAAATGAAGGTTTCTTCCCAAGTAAGATTTCAATTTGGTCTAATCTATCCACACCATCAAGAACAAGAAGAACTTTTTTCCTACTTAGCCTTTCCATTACCATCTTGAAACCTTTATCCAAAGCACTGAAAGTCTGTCTTTTTCCCTTCAACATTCTAGAGAGAAGTTCTTCCTGCAAATGTATATCACCTTCCTTTATGTTCTCAAGAAAGCAACAATGTTCAAATTGCCCAGCAAATTTGTTATAAATAGTTCTGGCAATAGTTGTTTTACCTATGCCGCCCATTCCCCATATTCCAACGAAGCGAACATCAGCGACACTTGGACATAATAGCTTTTCCATTTCATTCATGTGGGAATCCATTCCCACCAAGCCGTCATCTCTAATTGCTGAGATGTGGATCAATTTTTTAAAAATAACTTCTACAATGTCCTCCATAAGCTTGGCGTCATCCCTGTGAAATTTGACAAACATTACCATGTATTAATATGTAGAGATATTATGACACGACCTCGAGTTTCTAGAGATATATCCAAGTTGGATACATTACTATGCAGCTAGGGATCTAGGTGTGCAATTGTTGTATGTGCCACCGACATTAAGAATCTCGAAATTTATGACTAGTCTTTTTTTTTTCTTTGGCCAATGATCGAATACTATCTGCTTTTCAGCCTTTCAGGGTCACATGTATTAAACCGGCCAGTTTGCTCTTCCAGTCTTATGCATGCGTTGTTTTCAGCAAGAAACGTTAAAGTAATAAACGGACAGTGGGAAGAATATTCATCATAGAAAAAATGTATGAAGAGTATTACTGATAATTTGTGGAATGCCAGCCAGATAAATTGGTGGCTCTGGTTAGAGCGGACCTCCAGGTTTGCATCTCTTCCATTTCGGCGGCGGAATCGCCTTCATTTTTGGCCAAAGCTTCCCCAAAACTTGCCTTCAACTTGCGAATATGGGAGGGCTCGACTTGGTAGAAAATGGGCACCACAATCTGCTTCTGGGTATCCATGCATTTCAGGATCTGGACCAGTTCTTTTAAGCACCACGTGGAAGAAGCATAGTTTTCAGAGAAAATTACAAGCGAGAGTCTTGACTCTTGAATTGCTTTCAGTAGCTCCGAAAGTTCGTTGCCTTTCCTAAGCTCCTCAGAATCAATGAAGGTGTTGAGTGCTTTCTGATTCAGAGCTTTGTAAAGATGGCTGACGAAGATCCTGCGAGTGTCTTCGCCTCTAAAACTGAGAAAGACATCATATTTCCAGTCACTGCCAGATGATGACGATGAAGAAGCAGCCATTAATTTTAAGTAACAAGCACAAAATCGAAGATGATCAACGATCGACTAGCCTAACTTAAGATATGGATTTTCTGATATTAAGGGCGTGGATCTATGAATTTCTTGTAGTTGCTCGATCGGGATATGAAATCAGTGACAAACTATATGACTTCTCTTGGTAAAGTACTGAGAAACACTAGAGTCGTGAGTAAGTAAGGAATCCAATGGGATCCAGATCCTCTCCTTGGCCATTCTCTCCTTGGCTTGTCCTTGACTTTGAATCTGAGCCATACACTAACAATCCAAAGACCATAAATAAGCCACGTCATCATTTTCAATTTTAAATGCACAAATTCAAGGATTTCCTTGTTAACGGCGTTAGTTCTTTTTGTTCTTTTCTTCACGACTTCACCTTCTGTTCACCATCATTCTGCTATTTTACCTTCACGATCTCTGTCTTTTTCTTTTCTGCATCTCAATTTTACCCCGAAACTTTACTCAATTTCATATTATGCGTGTGTGAAGACTGAAGAGGTATATACATAAATCGAAAAAAATCAAAGCTGAAATTTTTTAATCAGATGATGAATCGAATACAGTCCTTACGGGTAGTTCGATCCCAAATCTATTCAGTTCTGTAATTCTTGGTCCAAGACTACCACCGAGGATAATCTTTCAACCTCTCCACTCCACTCTCCAATTGGAATTTGAGAGGTCAACTGGGACAAATCCATCAAGAACAACAATATCAAAACCAGCAGCAAGGAGATTTGAATTAGTCACTCTATATCTACAATCAAGGAGTTTAATTGAACTGGAACCCAACAACAATTAATATATAAAAATAAACATCATTGAAGATTGGAGAGTGATCGATGCAAACCTACACAAGATTCTATTTTTTTGACCAAGGTCAAGGAATCCCAAAGGCTTCCTAGGCCCAAGGACTAATCCTTGGGGCGCATGTGAAATGCTCCAACTATGCATTGCAACATAGTGCCTGACCACTTTGATGGCTTCGTGAATCGAACTCGAGTAGGGGGGTTCTCAACCTGGAAGCTGATCCACTAGGCCACTTGCAGTGGTTACACAAGATTCTATTTTGATATCAGTCGACTCGATCCGACGAGATATATATGTATATTTTCAAAACCCAAATTAATTAAGTCTTGAGGATGAAATTAGAAACGTGGGTTTTGTAAAAAATTCATGGCCGAACTGGGTAGTTAGGTAAATAAAGAACACGTAGGTGGTCGTAGACTCTCGTAATCCTTTGTTGGTTGATGGTAGTATACCCAAGTGCCCAGCGAAGGAAGGGAAAAAAAAGATGGAAGCATCACTGTTTTTTTTTCGACAGGAATGGAAGCATCACTGTTGATGCTGGAGAGGAATGAAGACAACAAAAGAAAAAGAGACGGTGTTAGTCTTGAAGTCCTTGAATTTGTGCATTTAAAATTGAAAATGATGACGTGGCTTATTTATGGTCTTTGGATTGTTAGTGTATGGCTCAGATTCAAAGTCAAGGACAAGCCAAGGAGAGAATGGCCAAGGAGAGGATCTGGATCCAATCCAATGACCGGCAATTACATGGAGACTCCTCTTAATTTGGGCCCAATGATGTCGGCCTATAGCAAAATCTGCTTAGTTACCCAAAAAAGTTATAAAAAAAAAAAAAAGGCCAAAAAAATCTTCTTCTTATGATTAGGAATTTTTGTGTGTGTTTCCTTTGTTTGTATTTTGATGAGATGGATTGGCAATTCACCAATAATTAACCTCAACTCGAGGATCGTTTGAGAGAGTGAGAGAGAGAGAGAGATTGACTGTTCATTTTCTAAAGAAGAGAAGAAAATAAAATAAAACTAAGAGTTCGGCTATTTGTATCCAATGTATAAATCACTACACTTTATAAGATATTTTTGAATTTTGAGTCTTTGACAGCTAAAAATAGTAAAATACTCACTAAATCCCTCAACATGACTTAAATATCCTTAATTTCTAGTGTTTTTAAGTCAAAAATATTCACTAAATCCCTCAAAATGAATAAGATATCCTTAATTTCTAGTGTTTTTAATAACAATCCGTACACCAGTAAAGATCATTCAAGTAGTCTCATGTCGTCAAGTAAACATTTATTTATGGTATAGATTTAAACATTTATTTCTATGGAACCAAATAAACCTAAAATAGCTTTTTTCAAATAACATAAATTGTTCAGTGCTCACCTCGGAAGAAGATGGGGGTGTAGTAAGCAATCATATTGTAAAATTTTAATTTTTTTGAAGTAAGATAATGTTTCCAACTTAGAACTAGAACAGTAGAATTGAAGTATTAGGAAGGTAAAAACCTTAAACAGGAGGCACTAATACTTTAGATTTAATGTTTTGATCAATCCTATAAAGCCTTAGCTTAGGGTTGTCAACAGTAAACCATTTCATTCTGCATTCATAGATCAGGGATACATTAAAAGTTAATTCTTGTCATAAAGCAGTCTAAATTCATAAACAGGAAAAAAAGAAAAGAAAAATTACAGCACAACCCCAAATGAAAAAACCAAATTTAGAAGCTAAAAACCCATTTCAGCAGAAAATCACAAACAAGGACACAAATAAAAAACCAATAGCACTTTGCATCTACAAGCTAAAACCCATTACTCCACAATTTAACAACAGAAAACAAACCCCCTTATCTCAACCAGAAACACAAGTCAGATTAACGGCTGAAATTGGAATCAGATACTCAACCCATTATCTCAATCGCAGTAAAATTCAGATTAACAACTGTAATATTCGCAATAATGTTACCTGTTTCAGCAGTAAAAAATTGGAGAGCTTCTGCTCAAATAGTCAACTAGTTGCTTTAGGTTGCCAATACGTCATTTTTGTTCTAATGGGTATTACTGTAATTTGACTACTTGGTTCCCTTTCTTGATACGACGTCATGTCCTTTATCTTCTCCTACAGTCCTACCTCAAAATGGTTCGCATTTTCCCGCCAAAATAACTTTCCCACCTTGAAATAGAAAATCGACGATTTGAAGAGTGAAATTTTCTGAAGAGAGAGAGGGAGAGAGATGGAAGCGGAGGAAGCCGGGGCGTCGTTGGATTCGCAGATCTCCGGGTTCAACAGTCGGATCGCGGAGCTTCAAGAACTGGTTATTGCGAGAAACAGTAAGACCCGACCCGATTACCCAACACTACTTTATTTCAATTTCGTCTCCACTAACAAGCATAGAACTATTCACTAAAGCTCCGAAATGTTCACCTTGCAGTGTATCCAGCCAGCACCGTCACCGATCTTTCCGCCGTCGACGCTGCAGTGAAGGCCATGGAGCTTCAGGTGCAGGCCATCAAGGACCGCGTTCGCGATGAAACCCTAGCCATCCCCAAAGCAAAAGTACTTTTCTCCTTCCCTCTGTATATGTATGAATTGGGCTTTGCTTGGTTTCTGTGGAAATCTATCAATTGTTGATTTATCAGCGTTTTAGGCCTTAGAAATCTGAGTAGGAAAGTTAAAGAATCAACTTTGATCATCTGGGTGCATAATGAACTGTTTAAATGAGCCTAGTAATTTTTCTTTTAAAGACTTAATGAAGGTTTTAGTGGCTGTTGGCTAAGTGCTTGTATAAATTTCCATGAATGATGTATGATTAGATGATACAATGTGATGGCAGAAACTGATAGATGCATCGCTGAAGCAGCAAAGGAAATTGAAGGACATGTCAATTTATGCGCCCACTCATCTTCCTGAAAGAATGTCGATGTTAAATTTGGATACAAATAGATGGTAGTACAACTTTCTTAGGCATCTTGCATTTATGGATGACAAATCATTGATGTGAGTTTGAAATTTATTTGCATTTGGTAGGTAGAGAACTTATATTGTTTCTTTTGTTTCAGTTTATTTCCAGAAAGCTCTCAGCAAAACACTGGTTCTGGGACCTTCAAGCTTGGGGAGGATCCTGCACCACCACCACAATCAGATCATGCATTCCAGGATCTGGACCAGTTCTTTTAAGCACCATGTAGAAGATGCATAGTTTTGAGAGAAAACTACGATCGAAAGCCTCGAGTCTTGAATGGCTTTGACTAAGTTCGAAAGGTCGTCGCCTTTTCTAAGCTCTTCGGAATCTATGAAGGTGTACGTCGAGTGCTTTTTGTTTCAGAGCTTCGTAAAGATGGCAGACAAAACACCTGCGAGTGTCCTCGCCTCTGAAATTAATGAAAACGTCGTATTTCCAACTGCCTCCAGATGATGAAGAAGAAGAAGCACCAGCCATTAATTAACAAGCACAAGAGATAGATTGAAGCTGATCAATAATCTAATAGGAATGAAGTACTTGATTTTCCGAAGGTTCCAATAACCAAGCACAAGATGGAGATGGTCGACGATTGACCAGCCAAATTTAATCGATTTTCTGGTTGTATTTGTGGCAACTTGGAGAGTCAGTTTACAAAATGATGAACTAAATTTTTTGAGTTTATGAATGTAGCCTATTGGATGATTTAGGTGTCCGGGGCGACCGGTCGACAAGAGACCAGCGACCGGTCGACAAGAGACAAAATAACATAAGTAGATTATGCTACGTCGGGCGACCGGTCGATCATTATAGGCGACCGGTCGACTGTCCAGACGAGTTCTTCTCCCATTAATTATGACTACACATGCATTGATTGAAGAGAAAAGCCAAGAGGTTTGGCAACTCCCAAACGTTTGAGGACTCCCATAAATGATGTAAAGCAAAGCAAGGCACATGCAAGTTCTCTTGGCTGGTTGTGGGTGCTGTAGCAAGGCACATGCATGATCAATAGTATAATATGAATGACCTATTTCTTCCGGTTTTCCTGGCTTGTATTCTGGCCTGTTTTATGTTAAAGTTACTTTACTTTTGCAGTTTTGGTAAAGTTGTCTGCTGCATGTTGTATAAATATTGTACTCTTATCTTTGATTTAAAAAAGAAAGCAAGTTAGCAATGTAGTCTTTTATTTCTTCCGTTCAACCACCAATGCACCACTCACAAGCTGCTAGCTGCTCCGGTTCTCTCACCCATAAATCCGGTATCTTTCTCTCCATCATCGAGCTCCTCCTCACCTGCATCTCTCTACACCAGCAACTCCACCTGTACTCCCATAGTCGTGCACTTCACCACCACGGCCTCCACCGTTCACAATTGCTGCCGCCAGCATCCAATTCTGATTACCTGCAGTTCAATCAATACACAATTCCAACAATCCAGTTCACAAGCTAATCAATCAAGCACCCAAAATCGATCATCATCGATTCCAGTCCTCTAATCACCATCACCACTGCCGGCATCAATTCCAGATCACCCAGCTGCCGGCGTCGACCCATCGACCTCTGCCCAGAAATCTGAGCCGTTCTTCTCCATTTCACCAGGTCGCATCACCGAGCCCGACGCCGCCATCAAGCCTAGTTCACATCACCGCCCAGATGTCGGTTCTCTCTCTGACCTGCGCCGACGCAGGCCACGCAGCCGTTCGGCGTCGGGATTGGAAGCGCAGCCCGGCCGTGATGAGGATTGACGGGGGGAAGAACAGCAGCGGCGACGTCTGGGCTTTGCGAAATCGATGGTGAACAGCAGCGGTTGTGAGGGTCGACGGTGAGCTGCTTTCGAGGAGAGAGAGAGAACGGTGGGTGCTTGAAAATCCCGCCGGAGGTGGTGACGCCTTATGGTGTAAAGGGAGAGGAGAGAGGTTACGGGAGAGAGAGAGAGAACCAAAACAAAACATCAACAAAAACTTAATTTTTTAATTTTTTGACGGCTGTTTGTTTTTTTTTTACAAATTGTATAGATTTTTAACGGTAAATTTGACAAATTGTAACCGCAGGTACCATTTAAAATGAAAATGAAAAGTTCGGGTACTGCTTGCGATCAAACGTAAAGTTTAGGTACCATCTATATAATGAATGTAAAGTTCAGGTACCATTTGTGATAATTTCCCTAATTTTTATTGACCTCAATAATTTTTTTTAAAGAAATCTATACTTTCCGTGGTAGGAGGAAAAAAACAAAGGAACATCACTTTTGTGTATTTTATTGAACTCAATAAAATTTCATTGAGGTTAATAAATTATTTTATTGAGGTCAATAAAATTTTATAAGATCAACGAAATTTTAGTTTCTAGGTCTCAATCAGCAAAGAACAAAGGAACATCACATTTGTGTATTTTATTGACCCCAATAAATTTTTATTAAGGTTAATAAACTATTTTATTGAAGTTGATAACGATAACATCAGTGCAGCAACAATTTGTATCAGTCCCAATTTTATTGACCTCAATAACCAAAATTATTGACATCAATAAAAAAAAATTATTGCCCACAATAAAATATTTTTATTGACCACAATAAAATAGTAGATTTGTTGATCCGGTCGAGACCCGCGAATATGCAACCCGACCCGACTTTTTCTCAGCCGTTTGGCCACCACTCGGCGGCGCATGGGTGCCGATCTCTTCAGATCGGCGGTGCGAAGAGAACCTCGACCACAGATTCTCAATCCGAAGTTGGAAGACGGCGATTCGAAGGAAAAACATATTTTCAGATTTTGGCCGGTTCTACGACGTTTTCCGGCGAGCCGATCATTGTTGTTGACGAAGTAGGTATGAAACTCGACTCTCTTGTTGAGCTCTACGTGTTTTTAAGGTTTGATTCGACATTTGATCGATGTTTGTGGAAGTTGGAATTTGAACATGGTGATTTGTTTGTAGTGCAGCTCGACCATGATGAACAAAGGGCAAAAATGTCTGAAAAAAATATAATAGATAAGGTTTTGCATATTTTGTCCTTGTTGGGAGTGAAAGAGACCCAATTGAAACTTGGTGGGAATTATTTAAAATCTATCAAACTTGAAGGGAAATATATAGTGTAAATGAGGACCTATTGGTTATTTACCTATAAATGTTCTAACTTGCCGAAAATGTTTCCAAAAACCAAAAACAAAAAAAAAACAAACAGGAAATACACAAACAAACAAAAAAATTGTAGTGAGTATGAAAAGTTGTTATGGTGTAGAATACCGAATACCTAAAGCGACAATGTGAGGAGTCTCCCTTCCCTCGAGACATCCTCTTCCTGTGTCTCCGATCCTGTGGCTCCGGTGAGACCCTCTCCCTCTCTTTCTCTTTGTCTCTTTCTCAATGCAATAGTGCACCCACTCAATGAGAAGCAGCAGCATATGGGACCTCCTGAGCACCCTTCCCCTTCTTCCGATCCTGCACCACCATGCCCATCGTCTCTTTCTCTCTCTCTAGTGTGTCTCTCTTTCTCTTACTCCTTGCCGAATCGCAGAGGTCCACAGAGAAAGAGTCCTCATTATTAACATGAAATAAACGGACCCCGCAACTTGTGATCCAACTGCAATCTTCTAATGACGTCATTGAAACATTTGGGATATCTCCATTTCCCCTTGTCACAATCCTAAATCTGGCCTCGGTGTATTTGCGTTCATTGTTCCACACTCCTAGACTTGAGGAATGTTTATATCTCATTAACATATGATCCGACTCAAGGAGGTTGTTAGTGCTGTAATCGACCAATGGAAAATGGAAACTTTCCTCGTCACCATCATTTGCTTTGAAGGTACACCAACATCGAAGAGTTGTACTATTATCAGCACCGCGCAAGTTACTAATGGCGCATATAGCCAACCCCAAAAACTTGTTAAGGAACCAATTCGGTGGTAATTGCACAGTTACGGAAGACCCTCTACACTGATGGTTGAACCAATCAGGAATATCACTTCCAGCTGGAAGAGATACAAACAGAGGTCCAGGATAATTAGCCTATGCATTGAAAATCAACTGTTAAAATCAAATAGTTAAACTATACATATTATTGCAATGTGCTAGAAAGAGAGAGAGGGCACAAACCTGATTATCAGTAACAGTTTCCACAATATCTGTAAATAGATTGGTTTGCACCAGCTGGAAGCAATTAAAGAACTTCTCAGAGTATGGAGGCTTTGGTGTTGAAACTGTTTTCAAAGCTGTGCAATCATGGGCATCTATGAATTCTATACTTGATGAAAGCTCTGGTATTGATTTCAGTCTCTTGCAACCTTCCAGATAGAGCTCTGATAATTGTCCAAGTCGATTCATTGCTGCAGGTAAGCTTTCCAATTTGTTGTTTCTGCACAGCTTTAATGATTCCAATGAAGATAAATGAGCAATACTATCCGATAATTCTAACAGATTGCAGTCACTTAAATCAAGTTCGACCAGAACAGAGTAACTAGGATTTTCTGGGATCCATGTTGGCCACGATGAAAAGGGTGCCGTCATTTCTTTACATCCCATACATGATAATATACTCAAACGTGAGATAGAGAATGGAAGTTGTTGGATACCACTCCCCTCCACTCGAAGGTCGGACAAGTTTTCTAAATCCCCCAAGTTCTCTGGCAAGTTAGACAGTTTTGAACACCCATCCAGATAGAGCTCTTGGAGGCGTGCCAATTTACAGATATTGTCCGGAAGACATACGAGGCTTCTGCAGTTGTTCATTGTTAATATAACAAGCCCCTGAAGAAATTCAATAGATGAGGGAAGCTCTTTAATTGCAGTCTCTTCTAAATTAAGACGGTATAGCTCATTCATATCTCCTGAAATCTCTGGAAACTCCTTAAGATTCGAGCAGCCAGATAGGTCAAGATCTAGAAGAGAACTCATGGGTATGCCGCTAGGAAGACTCCCAAGTTTTTTGCACCCTTTTAGATTCAAGCAAACAAGATGCTTAAGAGCTGAAATGAATGGATGAACCTCATTCATATCTCCTGAAATCTCTGGAAACTCCTTAAGATTCGAGCAGCCAGATAGGTCAAGATCTAGAAGAGAACTCATGGGTATGCCGCTAGGAAGACTCCCAAGTTTTTTGCACCCTTTTAGATTCAAGCAAACAAGATGCTTAAGAGCTGAAATGGATGGATGAACCTCCAGTAAACTTATACAACCTTCAAGAATTACTTTCTTTAGATTTGTTGCCTTAGTCAAGTCCGGGAGTTTTCTAAGGTATTGAGAGAGACTCAAATTGATGTATTTCAGGTATTGAGAGAGACTCAAATTGATGCATCGACAAAAAAAAAAAGTTTTCCAGAGGCTGTCCCACAAAAATAAGATTAAAAAAAAAGTAAATCAACCAATAAAAATGTGACAAACAACGTTTCTGAAAAGTTAATCATTAAAAAGAAAGATAAATATGCAACTGATGTTTCTACCTTGGTTCCTTCCCAAAGTTGTTCAAGGTGACAATGAGGCATGTCAAGGTAGGAAAATTCTAATATACAGATCTGCATAGCATGTAGCTTTTTTAAAAAAATGCAATTGCATTTTTGAAATGCAATTGCCGTTTAAAAATATGAAACTATACATTTAAAAAATGCAATTACCATTCCAAAAAATGCAATTGTCATTCTAAAAATGCAATTGCCATTTCAAAATGGCAATTGCATTTCAAAATAATTAGTTTTACCTTTTTGAACAGCAATTGCATTTCAAAAATGCAATTGCATTTTAAAAGAAAGAGCTGCATAGTATGCAGATCTGTATATTAGACTTACCCGTCAAGGTAAACAAAATTTTTCGGATAAAAATTAGCTGGCAGAGACTTTAGGGGGGATCCATACCAAATGAGAAGCCTCAACTCATGAGAAAGAAACTTCAATTCCCCGCTCACATACTGTTGACAGTCTTCATGATGTGCTCTATGGTCTGAATCGTCCCATAAATCTATTTCGTCACTAATATTGTAGCAGTTATGATCAAGCTTGAGCAGTCTTAGTTTGGGCATGCTAACAAAAGCTTCCGTATTTAGGTATACGTCTTTTGACTTCTTCAAGTCTAGGACTATGCCTTCAACTGCTTCCCTAGCCTGAATAACCAACAGTGGACATTAAGTGCGTGTGAGTGCAAATGTCCAGACCCTTGCTTAAGATTATAAAGTTAATACATTCCAATAGGTTCATCGTAAAAGTTGAAGGGAATCACATGCACATGATACGAAAAGAGGAGAAACTTCAGATTACATGCATATGATTTGAAAAGAGAGATCATGATCATATATCTTACCACATTTTGAGTTAACACACGATCAACATCTTCATAACTCCACACCCTACTGAGTCTCCCTATTGCCCAACCCATTTCCTATAGTAAATCATGCATCTCAAGCGTATCATAATATGAGATAGTTATGAGAGCTCTATCAACTAAAACTCCAAGCCCACTGTGGGGAAAGAAGCCACAACTGTCCAGGAACTCAGTTACAGATCCTTTGCGCATTCCCCTAAAGAAACATGCAATATCAAGAAATATGCTCTTCTGTGAATCATCTAGTCCGTCAAAGCTTGTCCTCAGCACACCCTGAATTCCTGGGTCTGGAATTCTTTTTATTTTCTCCAACTGATCTTCCCATTCACGTGGACTTTTGTTATCAAGAAAAGCTCCCAAAACTTTGAGTGCTAAAGGTAAACCATGAGCGCACTCTATGGCACGTCTTGAGAGATGATCATATTCTGCTGAGGATTCGTTTGTTCTGAAAGCATACTGCCTAAAGAGTTCAAGAGCTTCACCATCACATAATACATTGGGCTCGTAGATCTCAACTTTTCCGAGTAAGTGCTTGTCTCTAGTTGTTATAATGATTCTACTTCCGCCCCCAAATGAAGGTTTCTTTCCAATCAAGGTTTCAATTTGGTCTAATCTGTCCACATCATCAAGAACAAGCAGAACTTTTTTCTTACCTAGCCTTTCCCTAATCATGTTCAAACCTTTATCCAAAGTGCCTAAAATTTGTCTTTCTTCCTTCAACATTCTAGAGAGAAGTTCTTCCTGCGTATGTATAACACCATTCGTTCCGCGGAAACGTTCCTTGATGTTCTCAAGAAAGCAACAGTGTTCAAATTTCACATCAATTTTGTTATAAACAGCTCTGGCGATGGTTGTTTTACCTATGCCGCCCATTCCCCATATTCCAACGAAGCGAACATCAGCCACCCCTGGACATAATAGCTTTTCCATTTCATTCATGTGGGAATCCATTCCCACCAAGCCATCATCTCTAATTGCTGAGATGTGGCTCAATTTATTAAAAATATCTTCTACAATGTCATCTATAAGCTTGGCATCATCCCTGTGAAATTTGACAAACATCACTCTGTATTAATATGTAGAGATATTATGACACAGGTACACAACCTAGAGTTTCTAAGAGATATATCCAGAATTTCCGAAGTTGCAAACATTACTATGTAGCTCGACCATTAAGAACCTCGAGATTTATGATTTATTTATTTTTCTTTCCAATGAATAGTGTCTGCTTCTCAGGGTCACAAATCACAATATTACCGATAATTTGGGGAATCCCAGCCAGATAAATTGGTGGCTCTGATTAGAGCGGACCTCCAGGTTTGCATCTCTTCCATGTCGGCGGCGGAATCGCGTTCATGTTTGGCCAAAGCTTCCCCAAAACTTGCCTTCAACTTACGAATATTGGAGGGGTCTACTTTGTAGAAAATGGGCACCACGATCTGCTTCTGGTCATCCATGCATTTCAGGATCTGGACCAGTTCTTTTAAGCACCATGTGGAAGAAGCATAGTTTTCAGAGAAAACTACAAGCGAAAGTCTTGACCCTTGAATGGCTTTGAGTAGATCCGAAAGGTCGTCGCCTTTTCTAAGCTTCTCGGAATCTATGAAGGTGTCGAGTGTTTTTCGTTTCAGATCTTTGTTAAGATGGCTGACAAAACCACTGCGAGTGTCTTCGCCTCTGAAATTGATGAAAACGTCGTATTCCCAACTGCCTCCGGATGATGAAGAAGAAGCAGCTGCCATTTTTCTGATTTGGGCTAGCAAGGAATTGAGGGCGTGGATCTATGAGTTTCTTGTAGTTGCTGGGGAGATATGAAATCAGTGTGAAACCATTGACTTCTTTTGGTAAACTACTGAGAAACACAAGACATGTAGACTCGAGAGTCAATCAGGAAGCCAATGCTAGATTGCTAGGCAATTGCCATTGCATTGGGCGGTGGTACTTCGTTTTGAAATTTGGTTAATTTTTTTTTTTTGGAATCTAAGTCTTCACTCAAGTCTTTTCTGTTAAAGGCCGAAATCATTGGGCTCAAATTCATAAGTAGTCTCGCTAGAAACTCAAAACTAAAACGTTGTCATCATGAGTATCGTTTTGGATCCCAAATTTATTACCAAATTCAGTTAACAAATGTTGTGTGACGTTCTTATTTAAAACACTTTTGGAATTAAAAGCACTGTATAGTGTATACTTCTTCCAACATGTCTTAAATAACTTCATATTGATTTAATTTAAAAGAATCAATTCGAATTTATTGGTTTAATTATCAGTATTAGTTGTTGTAGCAATGGTCAAAGAGTATTTTTGGTTTTGGTTATCAAAAGGTATTGATTTCGTAAAATTTACCAAAAAGTCTTCATGAGGTAATTATCTTTTTGAGTTCTTCAACTTTCTCTGAAAATTGAAGAATTGTTTTTGTTCTTCAACATTTTTTTATGTATTGGAAATCTTATTTCGGGTTAACTTTTTGTTATTTTATATTGTGAAAATTTGTTATGAGTTGTTTTTGGTTATTTGCTCGATTCCTATGTGCAAATCTTATATGAAGGGTTTGGGATGAAACGCTAAACCAATTTTGATTTTGTTAGGGTTAAATCGTTGATTAACTTAACACATTTTCTTGATTTTTGCTTTTGGCCAATCTAATCAAATTTAACCAAATAAAATTGTATAAATATGTTAGAAGTTATAAAGGTGATGGCGTAGCATCTAATGTGGCTAGCTACAAGTGATGACATAGAAGTTGTCACATGCATTAGATGCCACAACAGTTGAGATTGAATTTTAAAAAAATAAAAAAATTTGAGATCTCACTGCTATTCTCCTTTTCATCTCTAATATTAAATGATTGAACAAGTTGATCTCGTTCACAATCACAAAATTAACAATTGAAATGACTTAATAAATTATGAAACAATATAAAATTTTGTCAAACATATTCCTTTTTTTTTTTGGTCGAAAAAAAAAACATATTCCATTTAACTTTCAAATATAGGTTCCCAAAATGGTACCTCTGTTAATTTGGTTGTTAAGTATGGTCCAATTATGTACTATTTTGGATAATAACGCAATAGTTCAAATACTATTTTGGATAACAAAAAATTTGTAGGTACCAAAAAGTACATTTCGTAATAGTTCAGATACCAAATTAAGTTTTTATTCTAATCCAATTATGTAGCATTTCTCATCCAAACATGCGCCACATAGGCAAACTTAACGACCAAGTTAACATATGTATCATTTTAGATAATAGTACAATAGTTCAGGTACCATTTTGGGTAAAAGAAATTTATAGGTACCAAAAAGTACATTTTGCAATAGTTTAGGTACCAAATCAGATTTTTACCCTTTCAAGAATTTACTTCACCAACTGGCAACTAGGTTGCTTAATTGTAATGATTCTAAGATCTCAAAGATGAATCATCAAAATTGTAAACACAACATCTAAAAATTTTCATAGCAGTCACCATGGCACACAAGAACCATCGTTGAGCAGCAGGAAGTAGTTGCTTTAGGTTGCTAATAGTTCTAATGGGTATTACTGTAATTTGACTACTTGGTTACCTTTCTCGATACGACGTCGTGTCCTTTGTCTTCTCCAACCTCAGATGGTTCGCATTTTCCCGCCAAAACAACTTTCCCAACTTGAAATAGAAAATGGACGATTTGAAGATTGAAATTTTCTCCTTGCCAAAAAAAAAAATATTGAAATTTTCTGAGGAGAGAGAGAGATGGAGGCGGAGAAAGCCGGGGCGTCGTTGGATTCGCTGATCTCCGGGTTCAACAGTCGGATCGCGGAGCTTCAAGAACTGGTTATTGCGAGAAACAGTAAGACCCGACCCGATTACCCAACACTACTATATTCAATTTCGTCTCCACTAACAAGCATAGAACTATTCACTAAAGCTCCGAAATGTTCACGTTGCAGTGTACCCAGCCAGCACCGTCACCGATTTATCGGCTGTCGACGCTCCAGTGAAGGCCATGGAGCTTCAGGTGCAGGCCATCAAAGACCGCGTTCGCGATGAAACCCTAGCCATCCCCAAAGCAAAAGTACTTTTCTCCTTCCCTCTGAATATGTATGAATTGGGCTTTGTTTGGTTTCTGTGGAAATTTATCAATTGTTGATTTATCAACGTTTTAGGCCTTAGAAATCTGAGTAGGAAAGTTAAAGAATCAATTTTGATCATCTGGGTGCATAATGAACTGTTTAAATGAGCCTAGTAATTTTTCTTTTAACGGCTTAATGAAGGTTTTAGTGGTTATTGGCTAAGTGCTTGTATAAATTTCCATGAATGATGTATGATTAGATGATACGATGTGATGGCAGAAACTGATCGATGCGTCGCTGAAGCAGCAAAGGAAATTGAAGGACATGTCAATTTATGCGCCCACTCATCTTCCTGAAAGAATGTCAATGTTAAATTTGGATACAAATAGATGGTAGTACAACTTTCTTAGGCATCCTGCTTTTATGGATGGCATATCATTGATGTGAGTTTGAAATTTATTTACATTTGGTAGGTAGAGAACTTATACTGTTTCTTTGTTTCAGTTTATTTCCAGAAAGCTCTCAGCAAAACACTGGTTCTGGGACCTTCAAGCTTGAGGAGGATCCTGCACCACCACCTAAGGTACATCGTTCTCTCTCTCTCTCTATCTCTCTCGTGCAATTGTGTCAATTTATGGTATGTCCTGTTCTGTAATTGTCTATAGCTACAAGCTGCAGATACAGTATGAGGGTCACATATTCTTTCTGTTTTCGTTAATTTCAGGAGAAAAAGGGCCGTTCCACTCCACCATTGTGGTTTGTAAGTGGTGAAGAGCTGGATTCTTTTGCTATATTTGTTAAGAGGGAGTCCTGTCTTCATCTTTTCTTTTGCACTACAACAGCATACTCACATAGTAGTCACTTATACATCTGATATGGACATAGTCTCATAGGCTGTCTAATGGGACATCTCAAAATCAAGTTGTGGTAACCTGACAGAGAAATATGATAATAATGTACTACACAGCGGTGGAGCTTGATGTACATTCGAGTATTGTCATTGTCTCAAGTGTTAACAACTAACGTTGGCTATTACGTCCAATACATAAGAATATCAATCTTCCCTCTTCAACGGGATTCAAGACTAAGATTAGTTTTCTTTTGTAGCAAGAATCTGTAAAATATCCAGTTTCTCCTCTATTTTAAAGTACTATGCATCCACAAACTACTGCAATTTCTTTTCTTGATAAATTAGAAATTTTCTTGAATTTTTTTCCCCGTGCTATGCAAGAATTATATGGAAAATGAAACAAAATAGCTTCAGAAATAAATAATAAATATTACGAGTATAAAACAACCCTGACAGAGCTGAAATGGATTAGGAGTTCTGTCCTTGTCAACTCATACAGGTATCTGATAAAACAAGCCTTCATTTTTATTGAAGAGTGTTATACCCTTTCAAAAGCTGTACAACTCTTTCCAGCTATAATTTTGATCCAGATACCATGACAATAAAGGTCAAAAGGATCACTAATTGTAAATTATCAAGCCACCTTTAACTTGCTTTGTTTTGCCTCAATAGAAGAGAATCTGGTATCTAGGGACTCAAAAGTAACGCTATATATTAGGTAGTTGTGTATCTAGTGATTCTAGTCCATGGATGGTAGGTGTTGGAAAAAAGAGGTCTTCTGTATCTCGTCCTTGGGGTCTTATGGGGTCATTTTTTTGCCCTAAGTATTTCTAACTGCAGATACATGAGAGGAAGGCTTACACTAGAGAAGGTCAATGCAGCTATCAATGACATGGCAACATACGCTGAAGCAAATTATCAGCTCATTGCTGCCCCAAAGAAGAATGTTTGTGTTCTGTCTTTCTGATTTTTGGTTTCTACATCTTTTGCACAGGTCAGATTTTGGTTATCAATTATAATGCAGGTGGCAGGAGATCGTTGGGAAAAGGCCCTGGTAAGTGAACTTGAACCAGGTTATTTGGTCTGCATTTCCTGGGGCTTCCGCTAGTGGCCAGTTGGCCCATAGGTTGAAATATTTGAGGTAGCTCTCCCTAATCATATCAGCTTCTCCATCCTTGGTAAAGTTAGGAATACATCTTAGGTCCTAGGTAAGATGGCGAAGGAATTAACACACTTAGCTAGCTAGTACCTTCTACATTTCAAATTTTTATATCAGTTCTTAGTTATACCTCTCTTTCTCTCTTTCTCACACCCCTTTCCTCACAAAACCTCCTATTTCATTGGGGACAAAGATGAAGTCTTCTCTGAAATTTTTATGGCCAGTCAGGTCCTTTGATGGTTATAACAAAGGACGTCATACTTACTCCTACTTTTCTCAGGATGGTGGCTGCCTACCTCATAGTTTGCGTTCATTGTTCATCTTTACTAAAGAAAAGAAAGGAAAAGAAAGGAAAAGAAAGGAAAAGAAAAGAATAGAAAAGAAAAGAGAAATAGCAATGTCCTTTTGGAACCATTGTTTGTTACAAATAACGTGTCAAGTATGGGATACTGTAATCTGTATTGCCATGTCAATCGATGAGCATGTAGCTTTCTCAGTTGTCACTATTGGTTAACCTGTCATATTTGTAAGCATGACATATAACTGTGTATTTATGCAATTAGAATTAAATACTGATATAACAAATGCAGGAGATAAGAGATATTGCAATGAACGAAGCAGTGAAGGGAAAACACTTCTTTCTCGAAACTGACATGAAAGGACCATCCTTGAAGCTTGACAACACTGGAAAAGCGATACTAACTGTAAGATTATTGTCTTTATTTTTCAAATATGAATTATGTAAATTAGAAAATATGTCATAGTGCACTTAAGAAAACATAATTTATTTTTTTTGGCATAAGTTGAGTGAATATATGGGCCTCCCATCTTCAATATTATATGTAGTGGTCAAGTACCTAGGTAATCCTTTCATGGATTCTGGGTTTCAGGGGGATATTGATTCTAAAAATAGTTTTAGGATACTCGCACGGCTGTTCTTTACACATCACAGGGGAAAATTTGTTCATTCTCTTTTACTATAATAGAAAATTCCTTTTTACTGCAGACTGAAGAGCGAATGTGCTTGAAAAATATTTATCTTGCTTTCTTGTTCAGTAGTTAGTTATGCAACTTCCATTGGTATAAAATAGCTGAATATATATATATATATATATATATATATATATTTTTGGGCGAGATATATAGCCGAATATGACTAATTTAGAGGTCTCAAGTTCCAATCCTCTTTCCCGATAAGTGATAAAAAAAAAAATCATTTGGACTTGGACTTGGAAGATCATGACTTTGATATGTGTAAGAGATTTCATGTGAATGCTGCTGGGAAGACTCCTGAGTTCTCTGCTGTTGAATTATCTCTTCTGGAAATTATTTCTGTACAAATTGTGTGTTGTTTTTTTTTTATTTTATGGAATCAAACCCTTGTTGGGAAGACCCTTGAAAAAACAAATTTCGATAGCTTTTTCTTGTATCGGTGATGTTTTTGTTTGTGAGGTTTTGGTTTATGTCCCCCTTTTTTTTTTTTTTTCTTTTCTATTGAGGAATCAACTTCCAACCAAACAAATTTCCAATCTCTCACCCAAGCAATCTCAATAGCCTTAATCACCGCCATTACCTCTGCCGCAACCGAGCTAGGTATGTCAAGAGAAGAAGAGAAAGCACCCATAAAAAGACCTTTATCATTTCTGAACACACCCCCATAACCCCCAAGCCCTAAACCACTTCGCCAAGCACCATCTATTTTAACCTTCACCCACCCAAAAGGAGGAGGATGCCAGTTCACTTCAATTATCCTTGGGGCACGCCGAAGATTACACCGTGCTCCAAAGCACTTTAAAACCCGAAGGTCTTGTATCGTATTATGCATGCATCCAGAAGCAAGACGACTAGAAGCATTAAGATGGCCAGAAATAAGTCTGCAAACCATGTCCACCTGAACTACCTTACCATCATATTTAACCTTGTTCCTTGCATTCCAAATGAACCAAAGAACAGAAGTGAAACACAATAACCATAATTCCCTTAATTGATTGCTACGGCTTGCATGAAGACCCAAATGGAATACCTCCAAAATTGAATCAGGCAAAGGACCCAATTCAAATTTAGTCACCATATAAGTCCAAACTGAAGCGGCAAATGGACAATTAAGAAATATATGATTTAAAGATTCCACACTCCTACAACAAAGACCACAACGGGAAACCAATGAAACTCCTCTTTTTTGCAAAAAATCATATGAGAGAACACGCCCATGCAAAATCCTCCAAGCTAACAATGACATACGCGGCATTATGAATTTTGACCAGATGGGCTTCCCCCAAGCCACAATGGGAGCATGAGGCCGCAAGAATTGAAAAGCCGTTTTCGCAGTAAGCTCACCTGAAGGATCTGCAGACCATTTGAGGAGGGTTGTTTGTGTCTTGTAGTAGTAGTGGAAAGAAGTCACACAGGAGCTCCACCTACAATAGTATAGTACTGTGTAGGATTGTATCTATATATTCCCTCCGTTATGGAGAAGAATAAACAAGAAAGAAAGCAAGATGTAATCCATTATCTCTTTCTTGACATCTGCAACCACGGAGGCTCAAAGTCTGAAGCCCCGGATGATTATTAATTGAAGAGGTAATTTCTGTAATTGCAGTCTCATCTAATAAAAGACGTTTTAGCTCCTTCATATCTTCTGACAACTCTAGACGAAACTTCTCAAGATTTGAGCAGCCAGAAAGGTAAGTTCCTCAAGAGATTTCATATCAATAAAGCTCGGAAAATTCTTAAGCTCTTTGCACCCTTTTAGATTCAAGTAAGCGAGGTTTTTAAGAGCTGAAATGGATGGGTGAACCTCCACTAAACTAACACAACTTTGAAGATTCAGTCTCTCGAGATTTGTTACCTCAGTCAAGTCGGGGGTTTTGATTAGATATTGTGAGTTCCTTAAATCGATGTCTACCAACTTTTGCAGATGCTGTTTTGACAACCAAGAAAACATGCGTTAAAGAATACGGTATATATTGGTGAGCTTAATAGTTTTAAACAAAGAAATGAAAAACGATGACTGTACATACCTTGGTTCTTTCCCATAGTTGTTCAATATGACTATAGCGAGAAATTCTGGAATGCACCTCAGTGCAGCTGAACTGGGCCTCGTGGCTTGTTCTGGGCCGTTGATGCAATAAAGAGGGACATGATCTGACTTAATGGTAACGTGTACAACCGACGGAATTGAAGTTGCTCGGCTTGGACGGCTTTGACAGGGAAAGCAGCTCATCTCTCCTCTTCAACCCGATCAAAAAAATGACGTCCTCTGCAAATCCTCTCCTTCACATCTCTCTTCAATTCTCAGTCGACAGATTAATTAAGGGAAGGGTATAATTACCCATCAGATCAAATCGAAGGGTCTCTCGCGAGACCTTTTTGCTCCGTGCGGCTTCTCCGACCTCAACCCCATCTTCCGGCAGTTTCACTGCACCAAACGGGTATCAAAGTCTTCGTCTCGGTGATAGGAACCCATTGGTGGTCGTAGATCGTCAAGTGGAAGACCGTAGAGAGAGAATCGAGGAAGAAAGGCTCGGTGGTCCGACGACGTTTTCAGTGATTTCCGGCGACTCCGGCCGCTGTTTTCTTGGACCCAGTTATGTAATCTCATCAGCTCTTCGAGCTCTACGTGTTTCTAGCCTCAAAATTCACTTTTGGTTGAGGTTTGGATATTTGGTTTCCTGGGTGTTGCGCTGCCACCGTGAAGCCACTGTGATCATTGGTGGTTCCGATTAATTCTATTCCATTCCGTCCATATTAATGCTTAGACAGGGGGTGTATTGTATATGGAATTAGTGGAAGTTTTAAAGAAATCCATGGAATCTGAAAGTCTGGGTGTATTCAATATAGACTTTTAATAGTCCATAAAAGTCTGGGTGTATTCAATTAGGATTTTAAAAAGTCTTTATGGAGTCCACCAAAGTCTAGGGGTATTCAATTAGGACTTTTTAAAATGAATAGAAGTTTTAGGGTATTCAAAATATCATTCATATATACGGAATTGGAAAATCATGGAAAATTATGGATTTTCTAGTATTCAGTATAAATAGCAAAGTCTAAAAATTTTCCAGCCATCAGAGCAAAGATTTTGAGCGTGAAAAAAGTCTATCAGAGTTCCTCTCCTCTCTTTGAGCGCGAGAACAGGTTGGTCCTCCATCATCTCTTTCTTGATTTTTTTTTCTATCTTTTCTGTAATCCCTTGTGGTATAAAATTTTTTGGATATCCAATATGTTCATTATTGGTGTTGTGTTTGATTTTTTTTCTGATTGATCTATGAAACCCTACAAATATTATACGTTCGATCAGCCGAAGATATATTGGTTCATTGATTGATGGAATCTCATGCACTGAATTGTTGAGAATTGTTGCGCTTTGTCAAATTTTGTCGTAGCCCTAGGCCCTAGCTACTACATGGTGCATGTTCTTGGAAAGCTACTAGTATTGAGTTGACTGAGAAATTTGTCATGTTATGCTATACCTTCATATAAAACTATACGACATATTCAAACCTTTAGCTGGAACACTTTTGGCTCATGGAAGAGTCCAAACTCCAAACTCCAAACTTCTGCATATATAATGCTTCGAGTGATTTATAAGTTATTTTTCGTATGATTACCAATTAACTGGTGTTGGACCAGTAGAGAATAGTGTTGCTGATCTTGTGGCGGCTATGGCTTCACGGAAGAAGTGTCATGTAGATTGGGTCCTCAATCCTCCAGCTTCTCTCCTCCACGTTCTTAGTTCTGACGCTGTTTCAGCTCCCCCTTGAGGGCTTAGTCTTGGCTCAGCTTTTGTTTTTTCTTTTCGTGTTGTTTCTATGTTATGTTACCTTGTCAAAAAAAAAACTTTTCTTGAGTCCATTCTTCTAACATATTAGTAGCTACTACAGAGTTGGTATTTTCAATTTAATCATTTGGGATTTATAATGTTGGTTACTAGCTAGCTAGAGTATTGTGTTTCTGGATTAAAGTACCATAAATATATATTAGATACTGAATGTATGTCAGTTTTATTAAAAAAAAAAATTCAGTATATCTATCAATCTCTACAACAGATACACCAATGTGTGATAATTTCGACCGATTAATACATGTGTCCCTTGCCCACACAAATGCATATATAGTTCTTCACTTTACAAAAGGCACCCCAGACTGAACCCGCCTAGCATATTCCTCTACTCTCACACATTGCCTTGGTAACATACACTAGTTTTCTTTCTTTCTCTTGTTTTGATTGAAGCATACACTTGTGATCACATGCACTGCTAAATTTTTGGTCATATATATATATATATATATAGAACCACCTAGGTTATAGACTTGATCGATTGACCTAACAGTAGACATACTCCTAGTTATGTAGTTATTATATAATTGTTGTCATCACCTAGGTAGCTTCTGTCATCTGCTTGCCAGAAAAATTAATTCTCTACTTGCCATCTGCTTCTGTTCACCATATATTGTTTGGTCTGTATATATTAGTTGGTCTGTATATATAATTTTTTTTTCACCTTGCATGTATGATTAGTTTTAAAAATTATATAGATGGGAGATTCACAAGGGAATAGTAAACGAAAAGATTATAAAACTTGGACAGCAGAAGAGAGCAATGTTTTGCTTCAACTCATGGTTGAAGGCGCTAAACTTGGGTTCCGTGATATTAATGGTGTGATAAGCAAACAAACTGTAGAGGCGAAACTACTTCCTAAACTCAAAGAAAAACTCGGTTGTGAAATAACTTTCAGCCACTACCAAAGCCGAGTGAAATGGTTTAAGAAACAGTACACCAATTACTCTCAACTCATGCGTCACAATTCTGGGTTTGGGTGGGATCCGATCACAAAGAGATTCACAGCTGATGATGAAGTATGGACGGACTATTTAAAGGTGAATTTCTATTGCATTTTATTTTATTCTATATGACTAATTATTTTGAGTTGTTATCATACTGACATTTTTGTTTATTTTTTTAGTCACATCCAACGCATGTGCACTTTCGAACAGAAACTTCTCCAGACTATGAGGATTTGAAAATTGCAGTTGGTAATGGAACTGCAACTGGGATGGGCTCAATCAGTCTAGGTGATGAGACAGATGCCACAACATATGAAGCGGAAGATGATAGATCATGGGGAATAGATGGATTGGTTTTTGATCAAAATACTCACTCATTCGTACAAAGTGAAAATGAGCCATTATATGAAGAAAGCTCGACATCTCTCTCACAACAACCCTCCCAAGGTACCAGTGCTGATGCTCCACCACATAGCAGGACTCAAGCAAAACGGAGTAGAACTGACTATGAAAAGAGTAGTGGTTCAAAAGGAGCAACTAGTCAAGCTCAGGTTCTAGAAAACTTATCAACTGGCATTGGTAAAATTGTCACAAGTTTTGATACAATTTGTGGTTTAATGGAAAAGAGAGAATCAAGAGAAACTGAATGTTGGATTGCTATTCAGGAGACTCCAGGATTAACTGAGGAGGCTTGCTTTATGGCTCTTAATTTTCTTAACACTAAAGCAAAGCAAGATATCTTCTTGAAGATGACTCCTGACCAACGACGCAATTGGATCACTTGGGCACAAATGCAATAGGCTATGTTTTGTTATTAATTTTGAGTTATCCAGTTTGACAATTTTTTGTTTGCATTGCATATTGTTTTGATTGATTTTGAACTTGTTTGCTATGGATTAGAGCTTGTTTTTTGTTTGAATAATTTTAAGTTCTGATTTTGTTTTGAATGAATATATATTAATATGAATTGTGACGTTGCCCTTCTTCTAATATGTTTATGTATTTTGTTTATTAGCAATGTCTGATATTTACATGTATGGAGTTGATGAAGAGGAAGAAGAGTTTTACGAGACCATTAAGATTTTATTAATGGCAATACAATCAGTGATTTATGTGTTATACGACATTGTGATCAGAATACGTGATGAACGTATTAGACATCCATTGACTCGGCGACCTGTGACATCAAGTGGATACATATATATGAACAAAATATTGGAGAGAGATCCTCAAATCTTTCGACAATTGTACAGAATGTATCCTGACGTGTTTCGAAAATTGTGTAGCATCATTAAAGAGAAAACACCTTTACGGGATACAAGACACATTTGTGTTGAAGAAATGCTTGCTACCTTTTTACTCGTTGTCGGCCAAAACAATCGATACAGTGAACCTCGGATGATATTTGAGCGATCTCATTTCACCATTAGCAGAAACTTCAACAAAGTTTTGCAGGCCTTAAATACAATAGCACCAGAGTTCATGGCTAAACCTGAGTCCGTACCACCTAACATAAGAGAAAGTACAAGGTTTTATCCTTACTTTAAGGTAAGCAATGCAAGTTTTATCAACAAATATTACTATCATTGTACACTAGTGAATTTTTTTTTCTTTTTATCTATTGTAATATTTTTTTTCCATTGTTTCAGGATTGCGTTGGAGCTATTGATGGCACACACATCCCAGCAACGGTAGTTGGACGTGAGGTAAGCAGATATCGAAATCGCCATGGGAAGATATCACAAAATGTATTAGCAGCTTGTAACTTTGATTTACAATTCATCTACGTGATTAGTGGATGGGAGGGTTCTGCTCATGATTCAAAAGTGTTAAATGATGCGATTTCTAGACGAAATTGACTCAAAGTGCCACCAGGTATAGTATTATGTGCATAAAAAAATTTCAATAAACTTTTTGCAATTTATGTCATATAATATATAACACACTAATTGCATATGTTTTCTTTTATGATTAGGTAAATATTACTTAGGAGACTGTGGGTTTCCAAACCGACGCCGATTTTTAGCTCCATTTCGTGGTACTCGATATCATCTCAAAGATTTTGGTGGTGAAGGAAACCATCCTGTCAATGCAATTGAGTTATTCAATCTTCGCCATGCTTCCTTGAGGAATGTAATTGAGAGGATATTTGGAATATTTAAGTCACGTTTCACAATTTTCAAATCAGCACCACCATTTCCATACAAGACACAAGCAGAGCTAGTTTTGGCTTGTGCAGGATTGCACAATTTTCTTCGACAGGAATGTCGTTCAGATGAATTTCCTCCTGAACCAGAAGATGATCCCGTAGACAATCAAGAAGATAATTTTGAATGGGATGATTTTCAAACCCAAGATCAGCAGAGAGATAATGCTAATGAATGGAGAATGAGTATTGCTAATCATATGTGGACAGATGCCCAACCAAATGCCAACAATGAAAACAATGACAATGAAGAAAGTGATGATGAAGGAGAAGAATGATCATATCATTGTTTCAGGGACGTCCGTTTCTTTAACATGAAATATTTCGTTAATGTTTTTTTCCTTCTATTTTTTGGTACCTTTTGGTTTGTTCTATTAATTATATTGAGAGGTTTTTTCTTTATTTTCTAATTATTTTGTGTCACAACATTATTTGATGAGTTTCTCTGAAATCTGTAGAAATCGTTCATAATAAAATCTGTAGATTTTCATAAATCAATAAAAGTCTGTGGTAAAAGTCTGTGACTTTAAAGAAATCAACAGAAGTCTACGAAGTCTGTGGACTTTTCAAAAAGTCAGTGGATTTTTCAGAAAGTCTGTGAATTAAAAAAAATCCATACAAATCCATATACAATACACCCCCCTTAGTTTGCTCACTTCAGAGTTTCGAAATTGGAAGGAGACCAATGGGTCGTGATGTTCTTGTTGGAGTGAGAGGATTTCCACTGAATTTCTTAGTATGGTTCCATTTACATTTGCTCGGGGTGATTTGGTTTCCTTGAAAATTACTAGCCAAAATTGACTGGTTTGCGTGGTTTGCCATGAGAGAGAGTGTGTGTATGTGAGGGAAAGCGTGGAAGAAGGAGGAGAGGCAGAGCAAGGAGAGCATGAAGAAACAGAGAGGACAGAGGATGATTAAGAGATTTGAAGAGGAAATCGAGCTGGGGAAGCCGTCCAAGCTGTGCCGCTTAAATTCCGTCGGCTGGACAAGTTACCATCAAGTCAGACTTCTCTACTTGATTGCATCAATGGCTCACAAAAGGCCACGTTTCCCAGTGCAATTGCACCTCAGTGCATTCAAGCCGCACCCGACTATAGCACATGTTAAGGTGAACAAGATTCTTCGGGTCAAACGGCAAAGACTTTAGAGGGCATCCATGCCAGAAGAGAAACCTCAACTCACCAGAAAGAAACTTTAAGGCCCCACTTACGTGTTGTTTACAAAAGCCACCCACAAGCGAGAGCAGTCTTAGTTTCTTCATGCTAACAAAAACTTCTGTATTTACGTATACCTCTTTCAACTCCAAGTTTAGGACTATGCCTTCAATTGCTCCAGTATCCTGCATAACGACTGTGGAAATTAAGTTAGTGTGAGTGATAAATGTCCATATATAATCTAGCTTACTTTAAGATCATAAGGTTCATACATGTTTCCCATGAATTAATTTTGGTCGAAGTTGAAGCTATTTAGTATTACTAAAAGTTATATATAGAAGACGTGAAAAAGGCAGAACATGATCAAATGTCTCACCGTATTTTGCGATAACACACGATGAACATCTTCATATCTCCATAACCTACTAGGTCCCCTAGGGTCTCCGTTGATGATATCCCAACCCATTTCCTGTATCAAATCATGCATCTGAAGTGTATTGTAATATGAGACAGTTACGAGAGCTCTATCGACTAAAACTCTTAGTCCGCTATGGGGAAAGAAGCCAAAACTGTCAAGAATTTTTGTTGCATCTTCTTTGTTATATCCTCTAAAGAAACATGCAATATCAAGAAATATGTTCTTCTGTGAATCATCTAGTTCATCAAAGCTTGTCCTAAGCACCCCCTAAATTCCCCTGTTTGGGATTTTCTTTATTTTCTCCATTTCATCTTCCCACTCATGTACACTTTTGTTATCGAGGAAAGCTCCCAAGACTTTAAGTGCTAAAGGAAGACCATGAGCATATTTTATGGCACCCATTGAGAGATCATCGTAATTGCCTGAGGGTGGGTTTGTTCTAAAAGCATACTGCCTAAACAGTTCAAGAGCTTTATCATGAGTAAAGGACTTGGTCTCGTATATCACATATCCACCTAGTAAGTGCTTATCTCTAGTTGTTATAATGATTCTACTCCCACCACCTGTCCATAGCAACCTTGGTACAACAGAGCTCGACAAATTGATTACCTAAAGTCGAATTAATTTTGATATCTGCATACGAGGCTGAATTAGTGTTCCATCTTGTATTGCTTCTCTCCATCAGGAGACCTAATCGGTCGGTATTACAATGAGCATGAATAAAGGAAGGAGCCAAGTCCCACCAAACCAAACCAGTAGAAGTCAGAACTATAATTCGTCAAAGCGTCGGCAACCTGATTACCTTCCTAAAAAATATGTGAAGATTGAAATTGCATATGAGAAATACGGAGGCAGCTCTAAGATTGGTTATCAATTATCATTCGCAGGTGACAGGATCGTTGGGATTCTGTGATGTATCAAGTAAGCTGCGCAGATACAGGAGTATGGGATTCTGTAATCTGTATTACCATTTTTATGAATATGAGCATGTCGCTTTGTCAATTTCAATTTGCCATATAATATATAAATTACACTTATGCAATTAGTGCTCAGTACCGATCACTACAAAGAATGCAGGAAATAAGAGACATTGCAATAAACAAAGCAGCGAGTCTTGCATGAAATTGACCGTCCTTGAAGCTTGACTTGCAAGGAACACAAGTGAATCACCAAAAATAAAGAACCTGATTGATGAGAGTGTAAGCATTGCAGCTTATGAAACTTGACAACACTTGGAATATATATATATATATATATATATATATATATATATATGCTGTGTAAATGCAGTTCAAATACATGAGGTATGATTTGAGTTTAAAACACATGTGTATAAGCTTTAAGTTAATTCTGTAGATAAGCCTATACATTATTTGAATTCAAATTATATTGCAGTTGATGAGCAGTTGATGATTTGATAAAACAGTTAAGCAAAATGGCAGTTTCTTTATGGATGAAACTGTCATGTTAGGCTTCTATATAGATGTCAGACTGGTCCCTTCTGAAACACAATTTCTTTCTCATTATTAGTCCCATTACTAAGAAAATCAAGATGGATTCAGGAGAAGGCTGTCATGGACAATGCAAGTGCATCAAGCAAGTTTTCTGCATTCAAGTTCGTACGTTCTTAATTTCTGCAGACTTAGGATTGATACAGCACCTTCACTCCTAAGTATAAATTATATTCTATTAATATTGCAGTGATTCTATTAACATGATTTGATCTAGTATAGGTTGTTTAGTGTAATTATGATTCATTACACATTGTTCTAACAGAGTACCAACCAGAAAACCTAAATAAAGTACCAGATATTCAAAACTTGAATAAAATACCAAACTTAAGTAACCTAGCAAAACTTTTCAACTATACAGAGACCTAGAGCAAGTACCAAAATTACAGAACCTACAAAAAAGGACAGCATACCGCAGGGCGGCAGTTCATCGTACAGGACGCGTTCAGTATACCAAGTTCCAATTGGGGTTTAGGAGTTTCAACAACATGGAACAGAAGGAAATGTAATAACATGCCCTAATGTGCCCAAAATGTTTCAGAAAAAAAACAAAGACACCAATAAAATCAAATTGAGTATTAAAAGTTTGCAATAGTAATGAATACCTAAAGTGACAATGTGAGGAGTCTCCCTTCCTCCGACACCCCCACTGTCTCTTACTCTCCATGTCTCTCTCTATGTCGCTTTGGCACTGGCAAGAGTTGTTGGCAGATGCCTCTCCCTTCCCTTAACTCCGATGACTCTGCTTCCCCCGAGACTCCGAGGACTCGCTCCGTCTCTTCCTCTCTCTCTGATATTACCCTCTTTCTCTCACTCTTCATCTCGCAAAGGTCCACAAAGAAAGGGAGTGTAGATCTGTCCGCATGAATTATGGGCGGGGTCGTGCTTAAATTTTGCACTTCCTCATTATTAAAATGAAGCACACGAACCCCACAACTTCTGATGCAACTGCAATCTTTTACTGTCCTGAAATCATTTGTGGAGACTCCATCATCATCTACTGTAATCCTGAATGTGGCCTCAGTGTAATAGCATTCATCGTCCAGCTCTACTTGTTTGGTCAAGCCAATTTTATATCCCACGAAAATGTGATCCGACTCAAAGAATCTGTCCGCTCTGAATCGCCCATCGAGCAACTGAAAACCGAAGCTGTGCTGACCCCGATTTCCTACGAAGGTACAGATACATAAAGCAGATCGAACAGCTGCAAAATTAAGAGCACCCTGCTCCAAGTTACTAACAGCGCATACAGCGAATCCCAAAATCTTATTATGTGGTAGCTGCAAAGTTACTGAAGATCCCGAACACTGATGGTTAAACCAATCAGGAACTCTACTTCCAGAAAGATGCATACGACAGAAAACAGGTCGCAGATTATCCTACATAATGAAAGCAACAGTTAACTTAATTTGGGTTAGATTTGCTGTATTGTGTTTGTACATGTGTCTCTGTCAAATTACAAAGTCTGTGGGTATGAGAGAGAAAAAAACCTGATGACGAGAACGATTTTCCACAATATCTGCAAAGGGAATTTGTACCAGCTGACGGCAATTAGAAAATGTGAAGCAAAGACGGTTGTTGTACAGATGCATTGGTGTTGAAACTGTTTCCAAAGCTGTGCAATCATGTGCATCTATGTAGATTATACTTGATGAGAGCACTGGTATTGATTTCAGTCTCTTGCAGCCTTCCAATGCAAGTTGTGTTAAATTTCCAAGTAGATTCATGGTCGCGGGTAAGCTCTCCAAATTTTTGTTTCTGCACAGATTTAATGATTTCAATGAAGATAAACAAGCAATGCCATCCGACAATTCCAGCAGGTTGCAGTCACTTAAATCAAGATCAAGCAGAACAGAGTAACTAGGATTTTCTTGGATCCATGTTGGCCACGATGAAAAGGGTGCCGTCATTTCTTTACATCCCTTACATGATAACGATTTAATAAGATGGCTCAAACATAAAATAGAGAATGGAAGTTGTTTTAAGCCACTTCCCTCCACTTCAAGTTTCCACAAGCATTTTAAATTGCCCAAGTTCTCTGGCAAGTTAGAAAGTTTTGAGCACCCAGCCAGACAGAGCTCTTCAAGGGACGCCAAATGACAGATATTGTCAGGAACACATACAAGGCTTCTGCAGTTTCTCATGCTTAATGTAGCAAGCCTCGGAAGCAGTTCAATTGATGACGGCAGCTCTTTAATTGCAGTCCCATCTAGGTTAAGATCACTAAGCTCCTTCATAACTTCTGAAATCTCTGGAAACTCCTCAAGATTTGAGCAGCCAGATAGATCAAGAAGTTCAAGAGAATTCATGTGTATGCTGCTCAGAAGACTCTTAAGTTCTTTGCACCCTTTTAGATTCAAGCAAACAAGATGTTTAAGAGCAGAAATGGATGGATGAACCTCCAGTAAACTTATACAACCGTCAAGAATTACTTTGTTTAGATTTTTTGCCTCAGTCAAGTCCGGGAGTTTTCTAAGGTATTGAGAGTGACTCAAATTGATGTATTTCAAGTTTTTCAGAGGCTGTCCCAAAAAAATAAGATAAAAACAAATATTAGTAAATAAACCAATTAAAATGTGTTGAACAAGGCTTCTGAAAAGTTAATCATTCAAAAGAAAGATAAATAATAAGCAACTGATGTTTATACCTTAATTCCTTCCCAAAGTTGTTCGAGGTGACAATGAGGCATGTCAAGGTAAACAAGATTCTTCGGATGGAAATTACCTGGCAGAGACTTTAAGGGGGATCCATGCCAAATGAGAAGCCTCAACTCATGAGAAAGAAACTTCAATTCCCCACTCACATATTGTTTACAGTCTTCATCAAGTGCTGGATGGTCTAAATCGTACCATCCAAAAAATTTGTAATCGTAACGATGTGTAGTGTAGCGGTTATGATCAAGCTTGAGCAGTCTTAGTTTGGGCATGCTAACAAAAGCTTCCGTATTTAGGTATACCTCTTTTGACTTCCTCAAGTCTAGGACTATGCCTTCAAGTGCTTCCCTAGCCTGAATAACCAACAGTGGACATTAAGTAAGTGTGAGTGCAAATGTCCAGACCCTTGCTTAAGATTATAAAGTTAATAAATTCCAATATGTTCATCGTAAAAGTTGAAGTGAATTACATGCACATGATACGAAAAGAGGAAAAAATTCAGATTACATGCATATGATTTGAAAAGAGAGATCATGATCATATATCTTACCACATTTTGACTTAACACACGATCAACATCTTCATAACTCCACACCCTACTGAGTCTCCCTATTGCCCAACCCATTTCCTGTAGTAAATCATGCATCTCAAGCGTATCATAATATGAGATAGTTATGAGAGCTCTATCAACTAAAACTCCTAGCCCACTGTGGGGAAAGAAGCCACAACTGTCCAGGAACTTAGTTACAAAGTCTTTGTGCATTCCTCTAAAGAAACATGCAATATCTAGAAATATGCTCTTCTGTGAATCATCTAGTCCATCAAAGCTTGTCCTAAGCGCACCCTGAATTCCTGCATCCGGAAATCTTTTTATTTTCTCCAACTGATCTTCCCACTCACGTGCACTTTTGTTATCAAGAAAAGCTCCCAAAACTTTGAGTGCTAAAGGCACACCATGAGCATACTCTATGGCACGTCCTGAGAGATGAATGTAGGAGATAGAGGGTTCATTTGTTCTGAAAGCATACTGCCTAAAGAGTTCAAGAGCTTCACTGTTACTTAATAACTTGGGGTTGTATATTTGAAATCCACCAAGTAAGTGCTTATCTCTAGTTGTTATAATGATTCTACTTCCACCACCAAATGAAGGTTTCTTCCCAAGTAAGGTTTCAATTTGGTCTAATCTGTCCACATCATCAAGAACAAGAAGAACTTTTTTCTTACCTAGCCTTTCCCTAATCATGTTCAAACCTTTATCCAAAGTGCCTAAAATTTGTCTTTTTTCCTTCAACATTCTAGAGAGAAGTTCTTCCTGCATATGTATATCACCATTCGTGGCACGGAAACGTTCCTTGATGTTCTCAAGAAAGCAACAGTTTTCAAATTGCCCATCAATTTTGTTATAAACAGCTCTGGCGATGGTTGTTTTACCTATGCCGCCCATCCCCCATATTCCAACGAAGCGAACATCAGCCACCCCTGGACATAATAGCATTTCCATTTCATTTATGTGGGAATCCATTCCCACCAAGCCATCATCTCTAATTGCTGAGATGTGGATTAATTTATTAAAAATATCTTCTACAATGTCCTCCATAAGCTTGGCATCATCCCTGTGAAATTTGACCATGTATTAATATGTAGAGATATTATGACACGACCTAGAGTTTCTAGAGATATATCCAAGTTGGATACATTATTATGTAGCTCGACCATTAAGAACCTCGAAATTTATGATTAGTGTCTTGTTTTTTTTCTTTGGCCAATGAATAGTGTCTGCTTTTCAGGGTCACAATGAATTAAACCTTTTGATAAAAAAAAAAAGAATTAAACCAGTATGCTCTTCCATTCTTATGGATGTGTTGTTATCAGAAGTTCTGGGCTCTATTATATCCTTTGACGGAGAAAAAAAATCAAAAATTATAAGCAGAAGATTAGTTTTCAGCAAGAACGTTAAACTAATAAACTGAAAGTATGAAGAATATTACTGATAATTTTTGGAATCCCAGCCAGATAAATTGGTGGCTCTGGTTAGAGCGGACCTCCAGCTTTGCATCTCCTCCATGTCGGCCGCGGAATCGCGTTCATGTTTGGCCAAAGCCTCCCCAAAGCTTCCCTTCAACTTACGAATATCGGAGGGGTCTACTTGGTAGAAAATGGGCACCACAATCTGCTTCTGGGTATCCATGCATTTCAGGATCTGGACCAGTTCTTTCAAGCACCATGGGGACCAGGCATAGTTTTCAGAGAAAACTACAAGCGAAAGTCTTGAATTGGTAATGGCTGTCTGCAGATCCGAAAGGTCGTCGCCTTTTCTAAGATCTTCGGAATCAATGAAGGTTTTGAGTAATTTCTGATCCAGAGCTTTGTGAAGATGGCCGACGAAGATCCTGCGAGTGTCTTCGCCTCTAAAACTGAGAAAGACATCGTAGTTCCAATGACTGCCAGATGATGAAGAAGAAGCAGCTGCCATTGTTTACAAGCCCAAAATCGAAGATGGCCAACCATCGACGAGCCTAATTTAAGATATGGATTGTCTGATTGGGGCTAGGAGCCATTAAGGACTTGCTTGGATGTTAATGTGAGACTGCCACGTCACAAGAAATACCATTCAAAGGCTAAAGCGTTGACAGATCACCCACGGTCATAAAAAAGGAAAGTGAACAAACAGAAGCTAAGAGCATCTTTACCAATGCTAGCTACTTTTTAGCCAAATTTTAGTCAAAATAGCTAAAAAGCTATTTTGGCTAGCTAGTTTTAAAACACCTCTGCACCAATGCTCTCTATTATAGCTAACATTGAATATTTTATTTTAAATTTTGAATTTCAAATTGGATAACCCTAATTTTTTTCAACGGCTATTTTCTTAACCTGATAATTGGTTTTTAAGATTTTGCTTGCTGAGAACAAAAAATGATTCATATTTTCATATTGGATCAGAATATATAATCATGTCAAAAAGATATATATGTATATATATATACATATGCAAGCAAATCATATCAAAAGAGAAATATATTGATGCAAGCAAATCATATTGATCAAAAGAGATACACATTGCTAAGTGAGATCATATCAAAAAAGATATAAATTATACCTTATGCTTAGGAGTGAATATGGCGAGGCTGCTGTAGATGCTCTAAACGTTGTTCTCTCTGCCTTATGCTTTTTTCTCTTGTTCATCACCCTTCTTCTTCTTGCTCTGTACAAATCCTAACCAACAAAAAATCTATTCTATGAAACTCCCATATTGCATATGTCCAAAAAAGTCTAAAGCTCCATTCTTTCATATTGGCTTTTAATCTCTTACTTGTGTTTAATATCAAACCATTTTGGGATTGGGCACGGGGTTGTTGTGGGTATGCTAGTATTCACTAATTTTGATACAAAAATTTGAAATTCAGGAATTGGCAGCGAAGGGAGGTTCTCTGTTGCGACTGCGTCCCCCACACTTCATTCATTACTTAGTAGCATTGTTTCTGTCTTCATTGTTATCACCAGAAGAAAGTTATGAGAGCCTTGAAGAGAAAGATTAGCAATCTCAAGCATGTCAACATGCACTACTGTAAGGGCAAAATATTTGCTATTGACTATTTCCTATTTGACAAAACATCTTCCCTTGTATTAGCATTTTATTGTATTCAATGCTAGGTTGTTTAAGGGATTAGGAATAGTGGCTTAGGTTGTTCTTGCTCGAGATGGTTCGTGAAGACGCCTTTCTTATCCGGTCTTTTCTCCGGACTTCGATTATTGTTCATCGAAGGTTTCGTTCAAGCATCTCAAGGTATGAATCATGCATATGCATTTCATACATTTTGTTTATGCTTAAATAGTAGCACAAATATCTTATGTTTGCTAGAAATTAATTAAATTTCATTTGGTTAAGCAAACATTTATTTTTAAGATATTTTTCTGTTTTGCTACAGTGTTACTGTTCATATGAACAGTGCGCTCGATCGCCTGGAATAGTGCGATCGATCGTCAATAGTACCGTTGGAGAATCTGCCCGTTGCGATTCAAAAATGTGTCCGTTGCTACAGTGGTACTGTTCATGAACAGTGACGATGGATCGTCATGAATAGTGCGATCGATCGCCTATCGGGTTTTTGCTTCCAGTAGCTATTTTTCTACTGTGCGATCGATCGCATAGTGTTGGGCGATCGATCGCATAAGCGTCTGTTTTGTTTTCTATAAATAGAACCCTTCGGATTCATTTTGTCCAACTCTTTCCCCATCGTCTAAAAACACTTTGAGAGAGTTTTCTGGTATATTTGAGTGATCCTAGTTCCATGTTTTAGGTTTCTCATCTTAAGTCTCCATTTATAATCCTTTGCTAAACACTTTGATTTGCATATGTATGCTAGTTTAGCCTATGTCTAGGATTTAGGAGATTCTATTCAATTCTAGCAATTGTTCCATGTTGAATTGCTGAATTGATTGATTGAATCATTAGTTTCAATCTTCTTTGTTGTTTGTTTTGTTTAGCTAATGATCCTTGTGATTAGTTAAACAAACCCTTGAATCACTTCAAGGCTTTTCAATTTGGTTTGGTTAATTCAAGCAATTGTTCCTTGTGAATTGCTTGTGTTAATCGAATTGAATTCATTGTTCATTCATACACACACATATCATTGCATAGTTGGTGTTGCTTGCGGTTGGAGGATTCACGTGGTGGAGTTCGTCTAATTGGAGCGGCTTGAGGTGGGAGCACTTGAAGAAGCATTTGGAGGCTACACAAGGTTAGAGCTGCCACTAGTCATAGGGTTGATAGTGTAGAGTTTGGGATTGTGATTCCCCCTTGTATGTGTTTGCCAATTGGCGTTTTTCATAGTGTTACACAAGAGCGTGGGGTACGGGTCCCCTCCGGTTTTCCCTCTAGAGGTAGAGGTTTCCGGGTGAACATATTGTTGTGTTATTTGTGTGTTTGCTTGTCTATTGTATTATGCTTAATTGATTAGCATAGTGTGTGATTGCTTATCTATATGCTATTGTGCTTAATTGATTAACATGTTGCATGCTTGATCATACATTGTTAGATATAGTCAGTGGTGAGCTATTGATGATGCTCACTTTGGGATTCTAGGTTGTACAATTGAATGTGATTGTTGCATATCGAATTGGTATTCAATTGTGTATTGCTTGTGCAATAGCTAGAACCTAGGTTGTGGAGAGTAACTTTTAATTTGTTCAAAGTTGTGTATACTCTCCGATTAGTGTTTATGACGATTACCGTTTATTGGGACTATTCCGTGCAACCGAATTTCAACTACCCCCATCTCGCTTCAACATCCCACATTTGATACACACATTCATTGTATCTTGGGTTCTTCCTCGATAAAAGACGAAGATTTGTATGGTCGACAAACATCAAATCTTCCGTCATTTGTGGTGTTATCTTGTTCATTCTAAAAAAAAATATCCAAACCCGTCGGATGAATGTCAATTATGACGACACGAGGATCAATGTTGTGTCGGTCAAAATATCGAAAGTCAAAGTTAATAAACACACCCCAACACTTGTTAGAAGAGTGTCGGAGAGTGTCGAACACGTGACACGACACCATTTTGGAGTGTCGATGCATTGGAGATATTTAGTGTTATAGACTTCACCAAAGTATGAGATATATATATCTATATATATATATATATATAATATAATAGTATAATAAAATGTAAAAAGAAGAAATAAAAAAGTTTGGTGAGAAACAGATTTTTTTTGTTCAACCCAAACTGACCAAGCAATTATTTATTTTTACCTCAACTCCTATTTTTACGTCAACTTGTCGTTGCATAGGTTTAGTAATGCTCATAAAACTCAGCAAATGATGCGACTAGCTATGGGATTTGAACTCCCGGATGTTTAGAGCATAGCAGTCACAATAGTGCTACATGTGATGGGATAAACCGATAAACCGATAAACCATATCATTGCAGATTTTCCTCGCTGTCAGCCGCAAATGGCAAACAGGCTTGTGATACCGACCACCCATTTCAATTAAATATCTAGTTCGATATCCATGGACCATAGCTCAATTTCAGCCACTACCCATTCAGTTTGATTATGCCACTATTTCTATAAATAACTTCAATTTTGCAATTTGTTAAGTGAAAAAAGAAAAAAAAAATGGGCTGCAGGGGTTCCAAGGCAGTTGCTCTTTTCATTCTCCTTATCATCACACTTTCCTCTCTTGCTTCCTCTCATGAGGCGCCATGCCCTCCTACAAGTCCCTCTCCTCTCCCTGTTCCAAAGAAGCAAGCAAACTGTCCCATAGATACCCTCAAGTTCGGGGTCTGTGGGAGTTGGTTAGGGTTGGTGACTGAGGTCGTCGGGACGAAACCCAGCAAGGAATGTTGCACCCTCATAAAGGGTCTGGCAGATCTTGAAGCTGCATTGTGTCTGTGCACTGCAATTAAGGCCAATGTGCTGGGAGTTGTCAAGCTCAAAGTGCCTGTTGCTGTTAGTTTTCTTGTTGATGCATGCGGGGGAAAGGTGCCCGAAGGCTTTGTCTGTGCTTGATTACAAACTGCATCTACCTAGCTAGCTAGCCCATGAATTGGACGATTCATCTACTCGATTACTGATCCTTGTACTTAATATTTGGTTAAAATAATCAAATCAACAAAATGCATGTAATTTCCTGTGTGGTTTTCTTAAAATGCATACATGGTAGACCAAGCCACAACCTTATCTATAAATTTAAAACTTAAGTTATATGTAGCCGGCACATATGGACACCGAACTAGTCACAAGGTACTTTACTGTGCTATAGTCCAGCCTCAGCTCACATTTTTTTTCTCTCTCTTTTTAAATTCTTTTTTTATTTAGTATATATCTGAGATCAAAGCCATATATAACCCATTTTGGAAGCTTCGCTCCTCCCCTATGCACACACAATAATTTTCCGAACTTTTGTGTTTGAAAAAGTTGCCGTACTACAATGTTTGATTTCCGGCCATCATTTAAAGAAAAAATTCTAATATACATCGCCAGTTTAAAGAAACTATATACTATATACTCTGCAAATTTATCATTCTTAATTTCAAAATCATTATTTTATTATTATATAGCTAAGGCACTTGAGTGGATCATCTATTAGAAGAAGCTAGAGATTATTTCAAGCAATTTTCAAATATTTATTGTAATTTTGTGCCTAGATTATGTAAATATAGTTGTCATCAGTTGCCTACGTACATTCCTTTGGGATGTACAGTTAATTGAAAACCACCTTGACACCTTGTTGCCTCATCTAATCTACAATTTACCATAATTTTTGAGTGAAAAATTAATACAGACTCTGAATTAAGGAATAAGTGTCATTCGAAAAGTGAGAGTATATTAATACACAAATATTGAAGACCGTCACTTAATAGTGAAATAAAATAACGAGCATAAAATAAAATAAAATAAAATGTAACAAATTTCATAATTTCGAAGGAGGGAATGAATTGAACAAGAATATTCCGTGGAGTTCTCTATACATCAACATTTCGAATGATACATAGAGTATTTCAAAGCCAAAGATTGAATGGCTCTGTTTTATTCACACAAAGCTATGGAATCAACCCAAATTTAACAGCGATACATAAAAAAGCAAATAACATTAACATAGATACAAAGAGCACTCGAAATAATGAACATGAAATATATGAAAATGATTAATCAAGATGAAATTAACCAATCTAGGCGCACTGGAAGCCTGATGGAACGCCCTTCCCGCAGTAATTCAAAAGCAAGCTCAAAGAGACCGGCACGTTCAGATTGATCCCCAGAATGTTGGCTTTAATCGCAGTGCAGAGGCACACAGCAGCTTCCAGATCAACAAGACCCTCAATGAGGCTACAGCATGGGGTCTTTGGTGGGGTTCCCACAACCAGGTGCACCAAGTCATTCAACAAATTGGCACATACCCCTAGCTTGAGGGTATCCTTAGGGCAAGTCGCCGCCGCTGGAGGGGTTGATGGAGGGTATTTTGGGGATTTAGGTGGAGGTGGACAAGGGAGGTGATGAGTTGCACTGACTGTCGTGAAAAACACGAGGTTGAGGGAGAGGAGAAGAGCAATAGTCGTCACTGCCTTAGAGGAAGAAGAAGCCATTTTAGCTTGGGACTGAAGTAATCAAATCTTCAGGCAGTGTTTGATTGATAACTTTTGAGGTGGTGGATATGGTGACCAGAATTAGGGTATTTATAGGGTTTCGTTTCGTTTATGGAATCTGAAATTTTCAAAGAAACTCATGCATGCATGTGAGCAAACAGTGCACCGGTTTGGAGGTTACTGTGTCACTTGCTGGCGGTGCAACTTGAAGAACAGGGCCAGTTTTCAACTTTTGGAGCATTGTGTATATATTTTAGGGTTTCTAGTCGACCAAAACAAAAAGACAACGGTGGTTCTTGATTAATTATTAGGCACATGAAAGGCTTATATCTCCTAATTAATCGTGTCCTTTCTTAGCCAAGATTGTTTCCAAGATTCCCCTTTTATTAACACAAACAAGGATTGGTGTTATAAAACTATGAAAAAATAACCTAGCTATAGCTACCAAAATATCACTCCAACTAACAATGAGCCAGTTTCACGAAATTATACCATTTTACATATCAATCCCTCGCAAGCTAGAAATGTAATGCGGATTGGTTGTATGTGGTTATCGGTCTTTTGTAAAATTACTTTTTCCAAACAGTAAAGGTGCTATTTTTGCAGTTTTTCCAAAACAAAAAACTTAGGAGTTAAGTCTTAACTCCCCTCCCCTTGTTGTATTTGACCTCTAGCAATAATATGAACATGGGGCTCCTATTCATCCCCAACTTAAAAAAAAAACACTTAGGAGTTAGATGAAATGTTTTGAACTTCGAAGTGCAAGAACAATAGTACAAAATTAAATTGCGATATATATAATAGAGTGTACCACGTATTCTGTAAAAAGTTATTTGGCATGATATTTTGTACAAGATTAATTTAGTGAGTAAAAAGTTACAATCTGAAGATATGCTTCTTGATGTTGCTGTTCAAAATTTGGAAGGATTAATTTCTTTTTTCAAAAAGTATAGGGAAAATGGATTTGATTATGCAATGATTGATGCTAAAAAATTGCATTGGACATGAGAATTGAACCTATATTTCCAATAAAACGGCGTGTTTGTAGAAAACGACAATTTGATGAAATTCCCAATACTGAAAGAGAGCAACAATCAGCACAACAGTCTTTTAGAATAGATTATTTTCTTGTTTTAGTGGATATGGCTCTTTCTCAATTGGAAAGTAGATTTGAACAAATGAAAATTTTTGAATCTAATTTTGGCTTTTTGTTTGATGCAACCAAGTTAGTTTTTTTGGATGATGAAGGATTGAAAAAATGTTGTCTGATTCTTGAAACTGCTTTGAAAAAAGGTGAGGACTCTGATATTGAGGCAAAATATTTGTTTGTGGAGTTACAAATATTGCAGGAGATGTTGCCAAGTGAGGCATATGAAAGTGGTAAGCCTTGGACAACCATTAAAATTATGGAGTTTGCAAAGAAAATGGATATGTTTCCAAATGTTATGGTTGCTTATAGGATTTTATTAACTGTACCTGTAACGGTTGCTTCTGCCGAAAGAAGTTTTTCAAAATTAAAATTATTAAAGTCTTATTTGCGGAGCACTATGAGTCAAGATAGGCTGAATTGATTAGCGATCTTAAGCATCGAAAGAAATATGTTAGGAAGTGTTGATTTTGAAAAAATAATTGATGATTTTGCTTCTAGAAATGCAAGAAGAAATCATTTTAGATAGTATGTAAATTTTATTATACAGGGTTTTGGTTTTATGTCCCCCCATTGTATTATGCTTTCTTATTTAATAAAATTTTGAAATTTGAAAATAAATGACAGTGTGTCTATTTATGGGTAACAAATTTTTTTTGCCTAGAGCCTCAAAATCTTCAGGACCGGCACTGTTATTGGTGTTATAAAATTATGAAAAAAATAACCTAGCTACTAAAATATCATTTTCCAACTAACAATTAATAAGCTAGTTTCACGAAATTATACCATTTTACATATTGATCACTCGCAAGCAAGAAATGTAATGCGGATTGGTTTTATATATATACAATATGGTTGTCGGCCTTTTGTAAAATTACTTTTTACGAACAGTAAAGGTACTATTTTTGCAACTTTCCCAAAACCAAAAACTTAGGATTTAGATTAAAGTGTTCGAACTTTGAAGTGCAACAATAGTTAGTTTATTTTTACTTTTTAGTAGTTAGTGATTTTTTGTCATTAATAAGTCCCTACCAACGTTGGATAGGGCTAGGTGGGCATTGTCCCGGTATGCACACTCAGAGTGTCTTATCTACTCTAGTGGGACGGCGTTGAGTTTGCATGATCAAATGGACGCAACTTCCTAGTGGTAGGATGAAACGAAACGTCGCTGGTATCTCCGGTCGGCAACATAGTGGAAAATATAGTTTAACTATATTATTGCATTTTAATTTTTTGCGTTATCTTTCCGGTATGTCACCGTTACTGTAAAACAATTGAAGTTGTTAGTCGTACACTTCTTGCTATTTGGTGCTTGTTAGAATACATAGTTTTGGTGGAGACTTTTGATATTATTTCAAGACGTTCTCTTGATGCTAATTGTAATATGGTGTTTAGGAACCATGTCCCCCCACCTCACCCTTATATTTTGCAGTTTCATTAATTAAGGCGTGATGGCAGCCGCACCAACCCTTTTATTTCAAAAAACAATAGTATGAAAATTGCAATATAATAGAAGTGTACCACGTATTCTGGGCTCCTATGATAAATACCTGAACCGGTTCATTAATGTCTGTTAACAATCCATTAGTTAACCAAACATGTCATTTTTCATTTAACTAAAACAAGAGGAATTTTTTTTTGTTTTCTTCAATTAGAGAAGAGTATGGGATTTAATGTCCCAAGTTGAAGAAGTTCAAGCAGTTATGGTAAACTGCTGGTTTTGAATGACTTCTGAAGAGTATGTCAAATTAGTCTCACATTGGACAATTCTTTCGATCAAAAAAGTGAAATCCATGAAGTTACAGTTTAAAATTTTGGCATAATTGCCAAAACACCCCCTGAATTTGGCTGAAATTGTCAGTTTGCACCCCGAACTTGCAATTGATGAAATTTACCCCCTGAACTTGGCAAAAATTGTCAATTTACATCCCCTCCGTCAATTCTAACTTTTTCCATCCAAATGTTGGTTATGTGAGGGGCAATATGATCATTTTGATCACTTTAAAAAAAAAATATTAAAAACTAAATATATATTTTATGTAAAAAAATACAAGTATATATATTCAAAAAATATATTTATTTTCTTACAAATATATAGTCATTTTAGGTCTAAAAAAGTAAATATATATATTATTAATAAAAAAATTCTTGCACAAAAAATTAATAAACATGATTTCTCATATGAAAATAATAATTCATACAAAAATAAAAATAAATAATAATTTATGACAAGTTTAAGAGAAAAAACAATTTATGATAAGTTAAGAATATAATTTTAGATATAATATCTCTAGAAAATAAATATATTTTTTGAATATATATTTGTATTTTTTGACATAAAAATATATATTTAGTTTTAAAAATTATTTTTTAAAAAAAGTGATTGAAATGACCATATTGACTCTCACATAATCAACATTTGGATGGAAAAAGTTAGAATTGACGGAGGTATAAATTGCCAATTTTTTCCAAGTTCAGGGGGTAAATTTCATCAATTGCAAGTTCGGGGTGCAAATTGACAATTTCAGCCAAGTTTAGGGGGTGTTTTGGCAATTATGCCTAAAATTTATAAAAAAACAAGAACCTATATTTGAAAGTTAAATAGAATATTTTTGACAAAATTTACACTATTTCATAATGTATTAAGTCATTTCAAATGTTATGTCGGTTTGTTTATTTTGTGAGTGAGAATGAAATCGGCTTGTTCAGTTCATGTAATCTTTGCGATGAAAAGGAGAATAGCAATACGTGCTAGAGGGACTAGGATTGTCTGCTATAAAATGCAATGCTAAGATCTGCTTGGCTTTTCATGTCAAGCTGCCACGTCAGTCTAACTCTATCCAATGGTTAAAAATCAAAAGGTGCAAAAGGTCAACTTCTACACATATACAGAGAATCATCTCCACCTCATCTTTGCGTTTCTTTCTTTCTCTGCAACTGACACCAGCCATCTCTTCTGAACAAATATGGACATTTGATTTGTTCTATTTTTTTTTAACTAGAGCTTAATCTAATATATATTTTAATTATTTATTATAGGGAAAAAATCACCTTTAGTCCCTTAACTTTGACTCGTTCGACACTTTCGTCCATGAACTTTAAAATATATCACTTTAATCACTGAACTTCAACACCGACTATCACTTTCGTCCCTGACCGAAAAAAAAAATGGTGCAAAACCTATGCCAAAACGTTCGCACAGATGAGAGGAGTAACTTTTATAACTGGGGCTAAGCTCAATTCGGCCTAGAATGGCTCGAAAGCCGGTGGTGGCCGAAACTTTAATTGTAAAATTCTCCGCCGTCCGGCGACGGTTTGAGGAGGGGTTGGTGGCGTTGAACTCGCCTCAAGGAGGGCTTCAAAACCTAGTATGTGGTGTCGTTCGAATTGGCCGGAATCGGAGGTTTATTCGGTGAAAACTTCAGTCAGTGACGAAAGTGATAGTTTTTTTTTAAAATTCAGGGATTAAAGTGATATATTTCAAAGTTCAAAGACGAAAGTGTCGAATAAGTCAAAGTTCAGGGACTAAAGGTGATTTTTTCCCTTCATTATAACAATTTCTAATGAGAACTTTTCAATAGAACTTCAATAAGGGGAAATGGATTTCAAATTTTCATCGGGAAAGTGAAAGGCAAAGGGGAAAAGGGCGCCATGATTTCGTTGCGGGCCAAGAACAACAGTTCGTCCGTACTCATCGTGAAACTGCCACATCATATATAGTAGAATCCAAAGGCCAAAGACTTGACACATCATTTAAGCCTTGAAAAACAAAAATAACAAAGTTTTTGGATAAACGGAACCAAACGTCCGTTTCCTTTCTTCTTCAACAATCACAAAACCCACAAAGCCAAACTAAAATTTGTTGTCATCCATGGAGAAACTCAAACAACCACCAATATCCTCACTCATTCATACCAAAATCAGTCCATGAACCCCAAATCCCTCATACCCGTATTTCAATTCACTTGATTTGATCCCAAAATTGGCGAAGACCGGCAATATGAATACTGGTGAATATGGAACCCGCTGCCTAGTTTGAAAATTCCAGAAGATCTGCATACCCACACAGGAGAAGTGTTGAATTTCAAATTTTTGTATCAAAATTAGTGAATACTAGCATACCCACAACAACCCCGTGCCCAATCCCAAAATGGTTTGATATTAAACACAAGTAAGAGATTAAAAGCCAATATGAAAGAATGGAGCTTTAGACTTTTTTGGACATATGCAATATGGGAGTTTCATAGAATAGATTTTTTGTTGGTTAGGATTTGTACAGAGCAAGAAGAAGAAGGGTGATGAACAAGAGAAAAAAGCATAAGGCAGAGAGAACAACGTTAAGAGCATCTTTACCAATGCTAGCTACTTTTTAGCCAAATTTTAGCCAAAATAGCTAAAAAGCTATTTTGGCTAGCTAGTTTTAAAACACCTCTGCACCAATGCTCTCTATTATAGCTAACATTGAATATTTTATTTTAAATTTTGAATTTCAAATTGGATAACCCTAATTTTTTTCAACGGCTATTTTCTTAACCTGATAATTGGTTTTTAAGATTTTGCTTGCTGAGAACAAAAAATGATTCATATTTTCATATTGGATCAGAATATATAATCATGTCAAAAAGATATATATGTATATATATATACATATGCAAGCAAATCATATCAAAAGAGAAATATATTGATGCAAGCAAATCATATTGATCAAAAGAGATACACATTGCTAAGTGAGATCATATCAAAAAAGATATAAATTATACCGGCAAATCATATCAAAGATATATACATTGTTAAGTGAGATCATATCAAAAAAAGATATAAATTATGTTAGCAAATCATATCAAAGATATATATATTTATTTAGGAGATACGTACAGTGCCGAGAGGTTTGGCAAAACAATCAAATTAATTAAAGGAAGTTAATCATTCTTGTTTACTCGGAAAGATAAGTTGCTTGCTTGATGAACATGGCAAAGCAACAATATATTTTGATATACAATTATCTAATCTTTAGCTACGTCATATCTCAACTACATTCACTAGATATCTCAATTTCTAATGCCTCCGATGGCAAGTCACTCCATAGCAAGTCGTTGGCTACGTAAAAGGTTCATAAAAAAGAACGATATTGCTGATGAAAAATATGAAGATGATTTGATTGAGCGTGTAGTTGAGGAGAGTGACACACCTGTACGTCGTGGTTCTATTAAAGGTCGGATTGTTGTTCCGCGCTATATAACTCAAGGTCATGAAAGCCTCTATCGTGACTACTTCGCTGATCCACCTATATTTTCTGAACAATATTTTCGGAGGAGGTTTCGAATGAGACGCCATCTTTTTCTTCGAATTCAAAATGCAGTGCTTAGATGTGATCCATATTTCTTGCAAAAAAGGAATGCTGCTGGAGCTCTCGGCTTATCACCCCATCAAAAGATAACTGCTGCACTACGAATGCTTGCATATGGAGTTCCAGCAGATTTTGTTGATGAATACGTTCGAATCGGCGAAACTACTACTTTAAAGAGTCTTAAAAGGTTTGTTAATGCTGTAGTTGTTATGTTTGGTGATGAGTACTTGAGATCACCAAATAATAATGACACGGCTAGATTGCTTTCGATTGGTGAGAAGCGTGGGTTTCCTGGAATGTTGGGAAGCATAGACTGTATGCACTGGAGATGGAAAAATTGTCCATCTGCATGGAAAGGTATGTATTCGGGTCACTACCATGAACCAACAATTATTTTGGAAGCTGTGGCTTCCTATGATCTTTGGATATGGCATGCATTTTTTGGTTTGCCAGGATCTCACAATGATATCAATGTGTTAGATCGATCTTCTTTATTCGATGACCTAGCTACTGGACGTGCTCCTCCTGTCAACTATTTTGTTAATGGCAATAGATATAACATGGGATATTACCTTGCTGATGGTATATATCCAACATGGGCAACGTTTGTAAAGACAATACCAGCTCCACTCGGAAATAAGAAGAAACACTTTGCTAAACAACAGGAGGGAGCTAGAAAAGATGTAGAGCGAGCATTCGGGGTACTCCAAGCACGTTTTGCAATTGTACGAGGACCAGCACGTTTGTGGAACCAAAAAACACTAAAAAATATCATGACATCATGCATAATAATGCACAATATGATCGTTGAGGACGAGAGAGATGATGACCATTATATTAGAAATATTGGGCGAGATCGTGATCGGGAAATTGCTCAAATCATTGACAATTATGATACAGTTGGAGAGCCTGCAAATGTATTACCATCACATGAGCGCACTCAAACATTGATGGAGTTCATTCACAACCATCACCGCATTAGAGATGCGGAAACTCATTCTAGACTGCAAGGCGATCTTATCGAACACTTATGGCACCTACATGGAGGGGACTGAATTATCATTTTGCTGTACTCGTTTTAGTTATTGGCTTGTGTTTCAATTTCACAATTGAATAAATGAAAGGATTTGTGTTGATTATGTTTCTAAATGCCTAGTATCTTAGAGTTAACATGGTAGCTAGAATGCACAATACTTAAAGTATTTTTTTTTTAGATCAGTACAAGTTCTACATGTTTCAATAATTAGAAGTGTCTTACTTGTCTTAAACACACACAATTTGTAATACATATAATATCCACCTTATTGGCTAGGATGATCTCTACCTCATTAAGAATCACAGGGAATCAAGAGCACTAGACCTCAGACCAAGAAGTATGAAACAGGACAAAAAAAAACATATATTAACCCAACCGTCCAGAAACTATTCATCTATGCCTTGTTTTCCACAAAAAAAGAAAAATATATTGAATGAATAAGCTTAAATGTGAAATAATATCAAAAATAAATTCATGTGCAAGAAGCTTATTGAAACTTATTGAAACTCTTTTCAAGTATTATCATGGGAATAATACTAAAATAAGAAGTAAAACATCATCAGCTCTCAATATATTGTAGCTGAAAATGTACCACAACCTGCAATAAAACATGACAAACAAAGGAGATATGCACCCAAACATGAACTGACATTGAGTTCACAGTTCACAGGTTTCTTCAGCAGCTCTTTTTGCTATGATTTTACTTTGAAGACCTCTAAAATATTCTGCCCGCATCGGTTCCATTGTAGAAGTATCAATTGCCATTGTTGAATTATCCTCTTTTCGAGCTAGAATTTCAAGTTCTTGTTTCCTCAGCTTAATGTTCTCTTGTTCTGCATCATACATAAGTTGAAATTGCTCGTTTTCCTTACGAGCAAGTTCAACTTTCAAAGTGTAATATTCTCCTAATTCACATTGAGATGCGTCCACTTTCTCTTTAGTTTTTGCCTTCCTTGCTGAGATCTTGGCAGCCTTTTTGCCTATAGGCCTCTCCAAGAATGGAGATTCATTGCTCTCATTATCGCCATCCACTAAATTTATTGTATCTGGACTAGGAGATGGAGTGACAGGAGATGAAGTTGCAGGACTTGCACCATGAGTATTCTTTGGTTTTTTCCTGGAGAGTTCCAAGTTCCATTTTGGGTGAAACTTCAACAAATGCCAACAATGCTCATATGCAAAGTTGTATCCTCGATCACTCCTAAACTTCTGTTTGGCTTCCATAATCTGAAGAAGCATAAAAATAAGATATAGAGTTAGTTTTTCTATAAAATATATAACTTGGAATATATCATGTACGTTGATAAAATTTATTACCCTATCTTGTTCAGTTGTACCACTTGCTCTTGTCCTTTCAATTTCAGCATATATGCCACAAAATTTGTTCACATCGAGTTGAATTCCAGACCATCGATGCATGAGAGAACCCTGATTACGTTCACACTCTAGTTCAAAATTTTTCTCAGCATAGAAGTACTCCCAAATTCTTTTCCAATAAGCAGCACCCTTTTGATCATTTCCTATTATCGGATCAAGGGTAGTATTCAGCCAAGCAGACACAAGAAGCTTGTCTTCTTGAGTGGAAAAATTCTTAGCTCGTTTAGCTTTCTTTGTGGTTTTGGGTTCACTTTGAACACCAAGTTGAGTACTTTGAATAGGGAACTGACTAGAGGTAATAGTGTCTCCAGATGCAGGGTAAGATGTAGGGTAACTGAATGTTGAAAACAAATTATCATTATGCACTGAGCTTCCATTGAGGATATTGCCATAACTAAGAACATCATCTCCTAAATCCATTATATTTCGAGGAACTGGAGTAGAATCCATCTACATGTATAGAAAGTGAAAATCAAAATAAGCAAACATTCAAAGACCAGACTTCAATCGGATCCACCATATCAATCACAATGTTCAAGAAACACATGTTTATCAATTGAAAACAATAAATTAACCAAAAAAAAAAACAAATTGAATCAATAAACACAAAATAAAGAGCATAAAATGGGAGCAGTGTAATCATACAACTACGGGCACAGTTCGGACTTCAATTGGATCCACCATATCAATCACAATGTTCAAGAAATACATGTTTATCAATTCAATCAATAAATTAGCCAAAAAAAAAACAATTGAATCAATAAACACATAATGAAGAGCATAAAATGGGAGCAGTGTAATCATAAAACTACGGGCTATTCAACCCCATCTTCATGCTGATTATGGCGAGTCCAAACAGAGTCCAAATCCAATACGAAAACCTCCGAACAGAGAAAAGCCCCAAAATCCTTTTGTAGGGTTTATGAATTTCACCAAAAAATTTCAAAAATTTCCATAACCCAAATCCAAGAGATTTGAAGAAGAACAACACAGAGGAGAAAGAAAGACAAGAGACAAGGAAGACGTTTACCTGGAGGTTTGGAGGTTTGGAATTTGAACGTATTTGCCCGTTGGAGGAGATAGCGAGCCTCTCAAATTTCTCTCTCCTCTCCCAGATTTGGAGAGCCTAGTAGCGAAAACTATTTTGGCGAGCATTATAGCGAGTCTGCTGCAGACGTGATTTTCATCTTTTCCGTCTTTCACGCTCGCTAAAATAGCGTAGGAGTGAATATGGCGAGGCTGCTGTAGATGCTCTAAACGTTGTTCTCTCTGCCTTATGCTTTTTTCTCTTGTTCATCACCCTTCTTCTTCTTGCTCTGTACAAATCCTAACCAACAAAAAATCTATTCTATGAAACTCCCATATTGCATATGTCCAAAAAAGTCTAAAGCTCCATTCTTTCATATTGGCTTTTAATCTCTTACTTGTGTTTAATATCAAACCATTTTGGGATTGGGCACGGGGTTGTTGTGGGTATGCTAGTATTCACTAATTTTGATACAAAAATTTGAAATTCAACACTTCTCCTGTGTGGGTATGCAGATCTTCTGGAATTTTCAAACTAGGCAGCGGGTTCCATATTCACCAGTATTCATATTGCCGGTCTTCGCCAATTTTGGGATCAAATCAAGTGAATTGAAATACGGGTATGAGGGATTTGGGGTTCATGGACTGATTTTGGTATGAATGAGTGAGGATATTGGTGGTTGTTTGAGTTTCTCCATGGATGACAACAAATTTTAGTTTGGCTTTGTGGGTTTTGTGATTGTTGAAGAAGAAAGGAAACGGACGTTTGGTTCCGTTTATCCAAAAACTTTGTTATTTTTGTTTTTCAAGGCTTAAATGATGTGTCAAGTCTTTGGCCTTTGGATTCTACTATATATGATGTGGCAGTTTCACGATGAGTACGGACGAACTGTTGTTCTTGGCCCGCAACGAAATCATGGCGCCCTTTTCCCCTTTGCCTTTCACTTTCCCGATGAAAATTTGAAATCCATTTCCCCTTATTGAAGTTCTATTGAAAAGTTCTCATTAGAAATTGTTATAATGAAGGGAAAAAATCACTTTTAGTCCCTGAACTTTGACTTATTCGACACTTTCGTCTTTGAACTTTGAAATATATCACTTTAATCCCTGAATTTTAAAAAAAAACTATCACTTTCGTCACTGACTGAAGTTTTCACCGAATAAACCTCCGATTCCGGCCAATTCGAACGACACCACATACTAGGTTTTGAAGCCCTCCTTGAGGCGAGTTCAACGCCACCAACCCCTCCTCAAACCGTCGCCGGACGGCGGAGAATTTTACAATTAAAGTTTCGGCCACCACCGGCTTTCGAGCCATTCTAGGCCGAATTGAGCTTAGCCCCAGTTATAAAAGTTACTCCTCTCATCTGTGCGAACGTTTTGGCATAGGTTTTGCACCATTTTTTTTTTCGGTCAGGGACGAAAGTGATAGTCGGTGTTGAAGTTCAGTGATTAAAGTGATATATTTTAAAGTTCATGGACGAAAGTGTCGAACGAGTCAAAGTTAAGGGACTAAAGGTGATTTTTTCCCTATAATAAATAATTAAAATATATATTAGATTAAGCTCTAGTTAAAAAAAAATAGAACAAATCAAATGTCCATATTTGTTCAGAAGAGATGGCTGGTGTCAGTTGCAGAGAAAGAAAGAAACGCAAAGATGAGGTGGAGATGATTCTCTGTATATGTGTAGAAGTTGACCTTTTGCACCTTTTGATTTTTAACCATTGGATAGAGTTAGACTGACGTGGCAGCTTGACATGAAAAGCCAAGCAGATCTTAGCATTGCATTTTATAGCAGACAATCCTAGTCCCTCTAGCACGTATTGCTATTCTCCTTTTCATCGCAAAGATTACATGAACTGAACAAGCCGATTTCATTCTCACTCACAAAATAAACAAACCGACATAACATTTGAAATGACTTAATACATTATGAAATAGTGTAAATTTTGTCAAAAATATTCTATTTAACTTTCAAATATAGGTTCTTGTTTTTTTATAAATTTTAGGCATAATTGCCAAAACACCCCCTAAACTTGGCTGAAATTGTCAATTTGCACCCCGAACTTGCAATTGATGAAATTTACCCCCTGAACTTGGAAAAAATTGGCAATTTATACCTCCGTCAATTCTAACTTTTTCCATCCAAATGTTGATTATGTGAGAGTCAATATGGTCATTTCAATCACTTTTTTTAAAAAATAATTTTTAAAACTAAATATATATTTTTATGTCAAAAAATACAAATATATATTCAAAAAATATATTTATTTTCTAGAGATATTATATCTAAAATTATATTCTTAACTTATCATAAATTGTTTTTTCTCTTAAACTTGTCATAAATTATTATTTATTTTTATTTTTGTATGAATTATTATTTTCATATGAGAAATCATGTTTATTAATTTTTTGTGCAAGAATTTTTTTATTAATAATATATATATTTACTTTTTTAGACCTAAAATGACTATATATTTGTAAGAAAATAAATATATTTTTTGAATATATATACTTGTATTTTTTTACATAAAATATATATTTAGTTTTTAATATTTTTTTTTTAAAGTGATCAAAATGATCATATTGCCCCTCACATAACCAACATTTGGATGGAAAAAGTTAGAATTGACGGAGGGGATGTAAATTGACAATTTTTGCCAAGTTCAGGGGGTAAATTTCATCAATTGCAAGTTCGGGGTGCAAACTGACAATTTCAGCCAAATTCAGGGGGTGTTTTGGCAATTATGCCAAAATTTTAAACTGTAACTTCATGGATTTCACTTTTTTGATCGAAAGAATTGTCCAATGTGAGACTAATTTGACATACTCTTCAGAAGTCATTCAAAACCAGCAGTTTACCATAACTGCTTGAACTTCTTCAACTTGGGACATTAAATCCCATACTCTTCTCTAATTGAAGAAAACAAAAAAAAATTCCTCTTGTTTTAGTTAAATGAAAAATGACATGTTTGGTTAACTAATGGATTGTTAACAGACATTAATGAACCGGTTCAGGTATTTATCATAGGAGCCCAGAATACGTGGTACACTTCTATTATATTGCAATTTTCATACTATTGTTTTTTGAAATAAAAGGGTTGGTGCGGCTGCCATCACGCCTTAATTAATGAAACTGCAAAATATAAGGGTGAGGTGGGGGGACATGGTTCCTAAACACCATATTACAATTAGCATCAAGAGAACGTCTTGAAATAATATCAAAAGTCTCCACCAAAACTATGTATTCTAACAAGCACCAAATAGCAAGAAGTGTACGACTAACAACTTCAATTGTTTTACAGTAACGGTGACATACCGGAAAGATAACGCAAAAAATTAAAATGCAATAATATAGTTAAACTATATTTTCCACTATGTTGCCGACCGGAGATACCAGCGACGTTTCGTTTCATCCTACCACTAGGAAGTTGCGTCCATTTGATCATGCAAACTCAACGCCGTCCCACTAGAGTAGATAAGACACTCTGAGTGTGCATACCGGGACAATGCCCACCTAGCCCTATCCAACGTTGGTAGGGACTTATTAATGACAAAAAATCACTAACTACTAAAAAGTAAAAATAAACTAACTATTGTTGCACTTCAAAGTTCGAACACTTTAATCTAAATCCTAAGTTTTTGGTTTTGGGAAAGTTGCAAAAATAGTACCTTTACTGTTCGTAAAAAGTAATTTTACAAAAGGCCGACAACCATATTGTATATATATAAAACCAATCCGCATTACATTTCTTGCTTGCGAGTGATCAATATGTAAAATGGTATAATTTCGTGAAACTAGCTTATTAATTGTTAGTTGGAAAATGATATTTTAGTAGCTAGGTTATTTTTTTCATAATTTTATAACACCAATAACAGTGCCGGTCCTGAAGATTTTGAGGCTCTAGGCAAAAAAAATTTGTTACCCATAAATAGACACACTGTCATTTATTTTCAAATTTCAAAATTTTATTAAATAAGAAAGCATAATACAATGGGGGGACATAAAACCAAAACCCTGTATAATAAAATTTACATACTATCTAAAATGATTTCTTCTTGCATTTCTAGAAGCAAAATCATCAATTATTTTTTCAAAATCAACACTTCCTAACATATTTCTTTCGATGCTTAAGATCGCTAATCAATTCAGCCTATCTTGACTCATAGTGCTCCGCAAATAAGACTTTAATAATTTTAATTTTGAAAAACTTCTTTCGGCAGAAGCAACCGTTACAGGTACAGTTAATAAAATCCTATAAGCAACCATAACATTTGGAAACATATCCATTTTCTTTGCAAACTCCATAATTTTAATGGTTGTCCAAGGCTTACCACTTTCATATGCCTCACTTGGCAACATCTCCTGCAATATTTGTAACTCCACAAACAAATATTTTGCCTCAATATCAGAGTCCTCACCTTTTTTCAAAGCAGTTTCAAGAATCAGACAACATTTTTTCAATCCTTCATCATCCAAAAAAACTAACTTGGTTGCATCAAACAAAAAGCCAAAATTAGATTCAAAAATTTTCATTTGTTCAAATCTACTTTCCAATTGAGAAAGAGCCATATCCACTAAAACAAGAAAATAATCTATTCTAAAAGACTGTTGTGCTGATTGTTGCTCTCTTTCAGTATTGGGAATTTCATCAAATTGTCGTTTTCTACAAACACGCCGTTTTATTGGAAATATAGGTTCAATTCTCATGTCCAATGCAATTTTTTAGCATCAATCATTGCATAATCAAATCCATTTTCCCTATACTTTTTGAAAAAAGAAATTAATCCTTCCAAATTTTGAACAGCAACATCAAGAAGCATATCTTCAGATTGTAACTTTTTACTCACTAAATTAATCTTGTACAAAATATCATGCCAAATAACTTTTTACAGAATACGTGGTACACTCTATTATATATATCGCAATTTAATTTTGTACTATTGTTCTTGCACTTCGAAGTTCAAAACATTTCATCTAACTCCTAAGTGTTTTTTTTTTAAGTTGGGGATGAATAGGAGCCCCATGTTCATATTATTGCTAGAGGTCAAATACAACAAGGGGAGGGGAGTTAAGACTTAACTCCTAAGTTTTTTGTTTTGGAAAAACTGCAAAAATAGCACCTTTACTGTTTGGAAAAAGTAATTTTACAAAAGACCGATAACCACATACAACCAATCCGCATTACATTTCTAGCTTGCGAGGGATTGATATGTAAAATGGTATAATTTCGTGAAACTGGCTCATTGTTAGTTGGAGTGATATTTTGGTAGCTATAGCTAGGTTATTTTTTCATAGTTTTATAACACCAATCCTTGTTTGTGTTAATAAAAGGGGAATCTTGGAAACAATCTTGGCTAAGAAAGGACACGATTAATTAGGAGATATAAGCCTTTCATGTGCCTAATAATTAATCAAGAACCACCGTTGTCTTTTTGTTTTGGTCGACTAGAAACCCTAAAATATATACACAATGCTCCAAAAGTTGAAAACTGGCCCTGTTCTTCAAGTTGCACCGCCAGCAAGTGACACAGTAACCTCCAAACCGGTGCACTGTTTGCTCACATGCATGCATGAGTTTCTTTGAAAATTTCAGATTCCATAAACGAAACGAAACCCTATAAATACCCTAATTCTGGTCACCATATCCACCACCTCAAAAGTTATCAATCAAACACTGCCTGAAGATTTGATTACTTCAGTCCCAAGCTAAAATGGCTTCTTCTTCCTCTAAGGCAGTGACGACTATTGCTCTTCTCCTCTCCCTCAACCTCGTGTTTTTCACGACAGTCAGTGCAACTCATCACCTCCCTTGTCCACCTCCACCTAAATCCCCAAAATACCCTCCATCAACCCCTCCAGCGGCGGCGACTTGCCCTAAGGATACCCTCAAGCTAGGGGTATGTGCCAATTTGTTGAATGACTTGGTGCACCTGGTTGTGGGAACCCCACCAAAGACCCCATGCTGTAGCCTCATTGAGGGTCTTGTTGATCTGGAAGCTGCTGTGTGCCTCTGCACTGCGATTAAAGCCAACATTCTGGGGATCAATCTGAACGTGCCGGTCTCTTTGAGCTTGCTTTTGAATTACTGCGGGAAGGGCGTTCCATCAGGCTTCCAGTGCGCCTAGATTGGTTAATTTCATCTTGATTAATCATTTTCATATATTTCATGTTCATTATTTCGAGTGCTCTTTGTATCTATGTTAATGTTATTTGCTTTTTTATGTATCGCTGTTAAATTTGGGTTGATTCCATAGCTTTGTGTGAATAAAACAGAGCCATTCAATCTTTGGCTTTGAAATACTCTATGTATCATTCGAAATGTTGATGTATAGAGAACTCCACGGAATATTCTTGTTCAATTCATTCCCTCCTTCGAAATTATGAAATTTGTTACATTTTATTTTATTTTATTTTATGCTCGTTATTTTATTTCACTATTAAGTGACGGTCTTCAATATTTGTGTATTAATATACTCTCACTTTTCGAATGACACTTATTCCTTAATTCAGAGTCTGTATTAATTTTTCACTCAAAAATTATGGTAAATTGTAGATTAGATGAGGCAACAAGGTGTCAAGGTGGTTTTCAATTAACTGTACATCCCAAAGGAATGTACGTAGGCAACTGATGACAACTATATTTACATAATCTAGGCACAAAATTACAATAAATATTTGAAAATTGCTTGAAATAATCTCTAGCTTCTTCTAATAGATGATCCACTCAAGTGCCTTAGCTATATAATAATAAAATAATGATTTTGAAATTAAGAATGATAAATTTGCAGAGTATATAGTATATAGTTTCTTTAAACTGGCGATGTATATTAGAATTTTTTCTTTAAATGATGGCCGGAAATCAAACATTGTAGTACGGCAACTTTTTCAAACACAAAAGTTCGGAAAATTATTGTGTGTGCATAGGGGAGGAGCGAAGCTTCCAAAATGGGTTATATATGGCTTTGATCTCAGATATATACTAAATAAAAAAAGAATTTAAAAAGAGAGAGAAAAAAAATGTGAGCTGAGGCTGGACTATAGCACAGTAAAGTACCTTGTGACTAGTTCGGTGTCCATATGTGCCGGCTACATATAACTTAAGTTTTAAATTTATAGATAAGGTTGTGGCTTGGTCTACCATGTATGCATTTTAAGAAAACCACACAGGAAATTACATGCATTTTGTTGATTTGATTATTTTAACCAAATATTAAGTACAAGGATCAGTAATCGAGTAGATGAATCGTCCAATTCATGGGCTAGCTAGCTAGGTAGATGCAGTTTGTAATCAAGCACAGACAAAGCCTTCGGGCACCTTTCCCCCGCATGCATCAACAAGAAAACTAACAGCAACAGGCACTTTGAGCTTGACAACTCCCAGCACATTGGCCTTAATTGCAGTGCACAGACACAATGCAGCTTCAAGATCTGCCAGACCCTTTATGAGGGTGCAACATTCCTTGCTGGGTTTCGTCCCGACGACCTCAGTCACCAACCCTAACCAACTCCCACAGACCCCGAACTTGAGGGTATCTATGGGACAGTTTGCTTGCTTCTTTGGAACAGGGAGAGGAGAGGGACTTGTAGGAGGGCATGGCGCCTCATGAGAGGAAGCAAGAGAGGAAAGTGTGATGATAAGGAGAATGAAAAGAGCAACTGCCTTGGAACCCCTGCAGCCCATTTTTTTTTTCTTTTTTCACTTAACAAATTGCAAAATTGAAGTTATTTATAGAAATAGTGGCATAATCAAACTGAATGGGTAGTGGCTGAAATTGAGCTATGGTCCATGGATATCGAACTAGATATTTAATTGAAATGGGTGGTCGGTATCACAAGCCTGTTTGCCATTTGCGGCTGACAGCGAGGAAAATCTGCAATGATATGGTTTATCGGTTTATCGGTTTATCCCATCACATGTAGCACTATTGTGACTGCTATGCTCTAAACATCCGGGAGTTCAAATCCCATAGCTAGTCGCATCATTTGCTGAGTTTTATGAGCATTACTAAACCTATGCAACGACAAGTTGACGTAAAAATAGGAGTTGAGGTAAAAATAAATAATTGCTTGGTCAGTTTGGGTTGAACAAAAAAAATCTGTTTCTCACCAAACTTTTTTATTTCTTCTTTTTACATTTTATTATACTATTATATTATATATATATATATAGATATATATATCTCATACTTTGGTGAAGTCTATAACACTAAATATCTCCAATGCATCGACACTCCAAAATGGTGTCGTGTCACGTGTTCGACACTCTCCGACACTCTTCTAACAAGTGTTGGGGTGTGTTTATTAACTTTGACTTTCTGATATTTTGACCGACACAACATTGATCCTCGTGTCGTCATAATTGACATTCATCCGACAGGTTTGGATATTTTTTTTTAGAATGAACAAGATAACACCACAAATGACGGAAGATTTGATGTTTGTCGACCATACAAATCTTCGTCTTTTATCGAGGAAGAACCCAAGATACAATGAATGTGTGTATCAAATGTGGGATGTTGAAGCAGATGGGGGTAGTTGAAATTCCGGTTGCACGGAATAGTCCCAATAAACGGTAATCGTCATAAACACTAATCGGAGAGTATACACAACTTTGAACAAATTAAAAGTTACTCTCCACAACCTAGGTTCTAGCTATTGCACAAGCAATACACAATTGAATACCAATTCGATATGCAACAATCACATTCAATTGTACAACCTAGAATCCCAAAGTGAGCATCATCAATAGCTCACCACTGACTATATCTAACAATGTATGATCAAGCATGCAACATGTTAATCAATTAAGCACAATAGCATATAGATAAGCAATCACACACTATGCTAATCAATTAAGCATAATACAATAGACAAGCAAACACACAAATAACACAACAATATGTTCACCCGGAAACCTCTACCTCTAGAGGGAAAACCGGAGGGGACCCGTACCCCACGCTCTTGTGTAACACTATGAAAAACGCCAATTGGCAAACACATACAAGGGGGAATCACAATCCCAAACTCTACACTATCAACCCTATGACTAGTGGCAGCTCTAACCTTGTGTAGCCTCCAAATGCTTCTTCAAGTGCTCCCACCTCAAGCCGCTCCAATTAGACGAACTCCACCACGTGAATCCTCCAACCGCAAGCAACACCAACTATGCAATGATATGTGTGTGTATGAATGAACAATGAATTCAATTCGATTAACACAAGCAATTCACAAGGAACAATTGCTTGAATTAACCAAACCAAATTGAAAAGCCTTGAAGTGATTCAAGGGTTTGTTTAACTAATCACAAGGATCATTAGCTAAACAAAACAAACAACAAAGAAGATTGAAACTAATGATTCAATCAATCAATTCAGCAATTCAACATGGAACAATTGCTAGAATTGAATAGAATCTCCTAAATCCTAGACATAGGCTAAACTAGCATACATATGCAAATCAAAGTGTTTAGCAAAGGATTATAAATGGAGACTTAAGATGAGAAACCTAAAACATGGAACTAGGATCACTCAAATATACCAGAAAACTCTCTCAAAGTGTTTTTAGACGATGGGGAAAGAGTTGGACAAAATGAATCCGAAGGGTTCTATTTATAGAAAACAAAACAGACGCTTATGCGATCGATCGCCCAACACTATGCGATCGATCGCACAGTAGAAAAATAGCTACTGGAAGCAAAAACCCGATAGGCGATCGATCGCACTATTCATGACGATCCATCGTCACTGTTCATGAACAGTACCACTGTAGCAACGGACACATTTTTGAATCGCAACGGGCAGATTCTCCAACGGTACTATTGACGATCGATCGCACTATTCCAGGCGATCGATCGCACTGTTCATATGAACAGTAACACTGTAGCAAAACAGAAAAATATCTTAAAAATAAATGTTTGCTTAACCAAATGAAATTTAATTAATTTCTAGCAAACATAAGATATTTGTGCTACTATTTAAGCATAAACAAAATGTATGAAATGCATATGCATGATTCATACCTTGAGATGCTTGAACGAAACCTTCGATGAACAATAATCGAAGTCCGGAGAAAAGACCGGATAAGAAAGGCGTCTTCACGAACCATCTCGAGCAAGAACAACCTAAGCCACTATTCCTAATCCCTTAAACAACCTAGCATTGAATACAATAAAATGCTAATACAAGGGAAGATGTTTTGTCAAATAGGAAATAGTCAATAGCAAATATTTTGCCCTTACAGTAGTGCATGTTGACATGCTTGAGATTGCTAATCTTTCTCTTCAAGGCTCTCATAACTTTCTTCTGGTGATAACAATGAAGACAGAAACAATGCTACTAAGTAATGAATGAAGTGTGGGGGACGCAGTCGCAACAGAGAACCTCCCTTCGCTGCCAATTCCTGAGGTTCGTGGTGACAAAATTTTTGTTAAGATTAGTGAGGCTTTGTATGATGAACAATTGCTATTGTTTCGTACAAATCTAATTGGCAGACTACTACTTCGCAAGGGACCAGTTCCTTTGCGGACTGATGCTATTAAGGCCTCTCTTGATGCCTTATGGAAACCATCAAAGTCATGGCATTTGGTTCCTCTAGGCAGAGGTTTTTTTGATATCCATTTTGACAGTGAGGCTGATATGAAAAGAATTTGGAATGGTGGGACTTGTGTCCTTACTAATGGTATTTTCCGTTTGTCGGAATGGAAACCCGACTTCAATCCTGGGGAGGCTCTTTCTCAGTCTCATTCACAGGTGTGGATTCAAATTTCAGGTTTGAGCCAAGATTATTGGCATCCTCGTATTCTTATGGAGATTGCCAATGGGATTGGGACACCGTTACAAATTGATAAAGCAACAAAAGATCGTCAATTTGGCTACTATGCTCGCATCTTGGTTGATATTGACTTATCTAAGGATCATCCAACTTCTCTCATGGTGGAACGAGGTAATCACGTTTTCCCCGTTGCTATTGATTATGAGACTCCTTTAGATAAATTAAAGCATGCTCATGCCAGAGAAAGGCCCAGGTCTCGCTCTCGTAAGCGTGGTCGTCGTTCTGACCATCCTGTGTGTGATCCGCCTCATCGCCAGGAATACAGGGTCAAAACTGCTTCAGTTAATGTCCCTCTCAGTGTTCATCAGGGACTTAATAATGATCATGGTGAGACTCCTTTGGTTTCCCATCATGTAGAGACTGAAAACAGGTTTGCTATTCTTGCTAGTGAGCCCTGTGAGGACCATAGCACTGAGCCAATAACGGTTCCTCTAGAGAACATTGGTGAGGGTGTTACCAACATCAATGTTCTAGCAGAGCATGTTTCTGGGCCCACTGATTTTATTGGTTCTGCTTCTGTAGATCCTCAAGCTCCAAAATTTTGTTGGGGTGATTTGGAAAATGAGGCACCCCTTGGGCATTCTACTGAATCTGATTCAACTTTTGATTCCAATTTTGATAATTCTTGGCGGCTTGATGAGGTTAACACAAATTTGGATGAGGAGAGGCTTCTGCAGTCTATTCCAAAGATTCGTCCCAAGAAATTGAAGAACAAACAAGATCAAACGAGTTCACGGCACTCTGCTCGAGCTCGAATGCCTGTTGTGCATCTTAATCTTTGATTTATTTGCTTATCTTGTTTTGCTTTGGTTTTTTTCATGTTTCAAAGGGGTTTTGGCTTCTTGATGTCCCCCCCCTTTACTTGCTTCCTTTTTTATTTATTGAATTCTCTTTTGCCGAAAAAAAAAAGTGAGTCGGATATGTGAATAATTTTTCTATGGCTATTTTGTTGGTATTTCAATTTATTGTGTGTTATTTTGTGAATTTTTAAAGTATTTTTAATTTACATAATTTTTTCATATTACTATTTAAATATTATATATATTATTTTAATTGTCGTGTCAACAATGTGTCTTGTCTTATTTTTTAAATTTTACCTTATCACTATGTCGTATCGTGTCGTGTCGTCAAGTCCGTGTCAGTGTCAATGCTTCCTAGCTAGCTAGTAAATATTTAGTCATTCTAAAAAAAGAAAAACACTAAATATTTAGCTTGACCTTATAATATAGATGAAAAGATATAAATAGAAAGATGGATAAAACATTGGAACCGATGAACATTTTTTTAGGTTTAACAAACATAACATTTTTGGGCACAAGAACTTCAGTTTTTTTTTTGGCCAAAATTATGTTATGTTTATTAACCTAAAATGTGAGAATGGAGAACTAGCTAGGACACAAATTCTTGAAGAAATAGAAATTAGATTAGAATACTTACTTGGCCAAAATTATGGAGAATTCAACTATTTTCCACACCCAAAAAAAAAACTATTTTTTAAAAGGGGCCCATTACCAGGTCTGCTTGAATGTCGCTTACGTAATCCCATTACCAGGTCTCCCTCTTGAATGTCTTGCTGAAGGGGATAGCCAAAGAAGGCTTGGGCGCGCAGCGCGCACTCAAAATTTCATTCTCTAATCAATCCATGTTCCATATAAGAACCTGTACAAGTCTTTCCATTTTCCTCACACTTTTAGTTAATCTGAACGATCTCATTCTGTAGCTATCCTTATAGTCGTATAGCATTTTGAGATTAAATTTGAGAAAAATGAGCCCAACACGTGTAGTACTCGAGGCAAACGGTTTCGCAACTTTTGTTGTTGGGGCCATGTTTGGAGCTCTTTTTAGTAGACGTCGCAATCTTCATCATTATCATCACCAGGAAGGTGAACTCGAGAATTGGGTTCGTGCTAGCCGAGGATCAGAGAACAAAACTGTTTCAACTTCAAGCCTAGGAGTGGAAAATCGAGCCACAGCAACAGCTCCAAATGTGGAGGCAAACTAGTTCTTGATTTCCATGCATGTACTACTATTATTACTAGCTATTAAATCTAACGGTTTCAATTTGTCATTCTTCCTCTCTATATAATCTTCATGCCTGGGTTTTTTTGTTAGCTTCGATTTCATTTGTCTTGAAATTGATTTTGATGTTTTGTACCCTTTTAGAATTCAATTATTAGGTCGAATTGTCATGAGCTTTGATTTTGTGTTTTGATAATCAAATCAACCTAACCTTTTTTTTTTTTTTTTTTTTTTTTTTAATGAAATTTATCAAATAAGATGGGAACAAGGGGAGTGGAGGACAAAGACCAATGCCAACCCCAAGTAAAAACAAAGAAACGGAGAATGGGACCAAACCCATGAAAAGAAACCAAAAAACAAAAAGCTAGCAGCCAACTATCAAAAGGAACAAAAGTGAGAAAAGTGAGGAAACTGGGAAACAGAGAAATAGAAGCAACAGCCAAACTGTGGGAGTCCACAACAATTACACCGAAGACCACCAATTCCGGCAAACCGAGAACACCAAAGGAGACAAAAACACTTGAAAGAGGATGAACACCAGGGGAAGCAAAAGGGCCAAAAAGAGGGAGAAATTTCATCTGAACCTATAGGAGATCCTTGAATCCAGGTCTTTGCTGAAAGGGGTATTGAGGAAACCAGGCAGCACCATCCACCAAATTGAGCCTTCATTCATAGCACCATAGTTTGCAAGTTTGTCGGCAATCGTATTTCCTTCCCGATAAATGTGAGAGATACGAATGTTGATCTCGACGTGCAAGGTGAATGCAATTAAGCCAAGCAAATTTCGACGCCAAGGAATCAAGCTTGGAGAGTTGAAGTATTTAATTACAAGAGTTGAATCCGTCTCAAGCCAAACACGAGTCCAACGCTTCACCAAAGCAACCCGGATAGCTTCAATAACTCGCTAAAATCTCAAGCATCAATAGCACTTGGGACATCAACGTTGAAAGCAAAGGCACCCATAAAATTGCTCTCATTATCCCCGAAGATTCCACCAAAACCACCAATGTTTGGACTTTTAAAAGACCCATCGTTGTTCACTTTGATCCAAGGGATCGGAGGCGGCATCCAAGCAAACGGGGATGAACTTCGGGGCAGATGGGCGAAGAGGTGAAAGGCCCGGAAGAGCAAAAGCCTTAGGAGAAGACCTAGAAGAGCGGGGCATGAAAACAATCGAAGCAGAGTCTTTAAGGGAGAGGATGAAGGAATGCTTGAAACGTTGAGCATTAAAAATCAAACCGTCAAACTTAAGATTGTTTCTTTCAGTCCAAGTACACCAAAGAAGGTTGCAAACTGCCATAAACCAGAGCTGCTCGAGGGCGAGAGGACAACCCACCGGTGAAAGCTTGAGAGAAAAATATTTGTAAATCAACATTAAGAGGCATGTTCGGATTGAACAAGTTAAGTAGCCAAACCCATAAGTCATGAATGACGTTGCAATCTAAGAAGAGGTGAGCCAAAGATTCCGAGTGGTCAAGACAGAATAAGCACCGAGAACAAAGGTGAACACCTCTCTTTTGCAATAAACTATCGACAAGGGCTCTACCATGAAGCACCATCCAAGCAACAATACTCTTTCTTGGCTGGATTGAAGGATGCCAGATTAACTTACCCCACTCAAATGTGAGACAAGAAGGAGCAAGAAAGTTATAAGCTTCTTTGGAAGTAAGGTGACCGGAAGCAACATGAGGCCAAATGGCTTGGTCAGACCCCTGCTCAAGAGGAAGAGCCAGGTTTAAAATCCTAGAAGCAGCTTCAGGAAAAGAACTAGAGAAACTTGGAGGAATAACCCATTGGTTGTCAATGATAAATTTGTCCACCCGATCATTGAGAAAGGGAAGCACATCCAAAGGAATATCATACAAAGATGAAAGCTTAATACCTAACCAATTATCTTTCCAGAGAGAAACATTATCTCCCGTAGCAACTAACCACCTGATGTTTGAAAGGATGGAAGGCCAGAGATTTTTAAAACCCAACCATACAGAAGACTTTTGGTAATACAACCGAGGATTAAGACCAGTGCCCAAAAAGCGATTCCTCAAAAAGATGGCAGAAGGAGATGAGCCTTGCACAATATCCCAGCAACGCTTGAGCAACAGAGCCTTGTTTAACTGAAATAAATTTTTTAATCCCAAACCACCTTGCTCTTTAGGAAGGCAACAGTTGGACCAAGCGATCAAAGTAGATCCCTTCTTCAATGGGTCACCCGTCCAAAAGAAGTTTCTTGTCCATCTCTGAACTTTGATGAGAAGAGATTTAGGCCAAGCATAAACTTGAAAGCTATAAATGAGTAAACTCTGGATTACCGAAGAAATCAGTTGCAAGCGGGCAGCTTTAGATAGCTGGTGACCTTTCCAGGAAGAGAGTTTACATCTCACTTTGTCAGCAATAGCACGAAAGAAGTTAGGTTTTGGCATCCCTTTAAAGATTGGAACACCCAGGTAGGTAAAAGGCAACAGTCCTTCCCTAATACCTAATAGGTGTTGAATGACAATTTCTCTAGAGCGTGCATGTTTGCCCAGATAAACAGAAGACTTTGCCTTGTTTATTACTTGACCCGAATTACTGGCATACTCCTTTAAGAATTGCATCAAATACTTAATTCCATGAGTGGAACCTTGCATGAAAACCATAACGTCATCAGCAAAAAGAACATGGGAAGGAGGAGTTGCACTCCTAGGAGAAGCCATGAGAGTAATTTTTCCACGTGAGACTAAATTTGTCAAACCACGACTTAAAACTTCTTCAGCAAGACAAAATAAAATCGGCGACAACGGGTCACCTTGGCGAACCCCTCTGGAGCAGGAGAAGTAGCCACAAGAAGTCCCATTAATTGAGATTGAGAGGTAAGCAGATTGAAGAATATTCTGAATCCAAGTAATAAAGATTGGATCAAATCCAAAGGAACCCAAAACTCTTAGTAAAAAATTCCAGTCAAGAGAGTCAAAAGCTTTACTGATATCCAGTTTAATTGCTATGTTACCACTCTTGCAATTCCTATCCAACAAGTTCAAGCATTCAGAAGTTAGAATGATGGGATCAACAATAGAGCGGCCTTTGAGGAATGCACTTTGGTTAGGAGAAATAATCAACCTAACCTAACCTTGCATTGATTTTGATTTTTGTTTTCTATGGAATTTGGTTCTTATTTTTGTGATTGTACAGAATCTTATACTCCGTTGTGTTTTTGTTAGATAATTAATAGGTTATGGCTTACTTTACTAGGCATTTGGTTTCCATGTTGAAGGTTTGTTTGTTTGTTTGTTTTGTTGTGGGCCTGTAAAACGTGTATAGTGGTTCTTTAAGACTTGAATTTTTGTTTTCTTTGTGTTTTTATTTAAGTTTTTGGTATATTGATGCATGTTTTATTGTTTTCTTTTGTTCATTTATGTTTGCATGTTCTACTTGTTTTTGCTTGAGATTGTTCTTGATCGACTTGTTTACTGAGGGTCAGTAATTAATGATTTTGTTTTGGTTTATTATTCATAATTGTAAATATTGAGGTGTATGTTAAGTGCAGTTATTCAGGTGATAACATGGTACCATTGAGGGACTTAGGTGTTGTGTTCCCCTTTTATACATTGATCACACTTTTGGGAAAAGCATCCAAAAGGGTTAGCTGCTCTGCGCTATGCAAAGAATGATGATCAAGTTATTATTGGACTTTAGCTTCGTTCTTTTGACCATGGTGTAGTGGTGCAACAACATGCTACTCTATTTTTAGTTTTTTACTAAGCCACAATAAAATTGAATGTTTCTTAATTGGTTTTGTACTTTAAATGACCCATAGTAAAGTAATCTTGTTTGCTGTTTATCTATTTATTTTTTTAGTTTTGTTTTTCTTTGTATAGTGTTTAATTTAGTTTTGGTAATGTGACACCCTTATTTATATTTGTTTTCAACCTATTTGCTCATGTTTGTTTTTATTGAGGGTCAGTAAATTCTACATGCTTCATGTGTTTGGTTGTTTATTTTTTTTGTAAGTATAATATAGATCTCATTGCCTTCCTGCCTTTTCATTTTGTGTAGGTTTTTTTTCCTCTTGCCGTTGCTATGGTTGATTAAGGTTGTGAATGTTAGTATATCCTATTGTGTTTCAATTGTGAAATGGAATTGTGATCGATGCAGTTTTGTGACTTTTGAATTACATATCTGTTTATTTTTGTTTGCAGAGATAAAATTAGTCTTGTAAGTTTTATTGTGGGTCAATAAAAATTGTTTATTTATTCTTTAGAACTTGCATTTTAATTTTCTTTGTATTTTTGTCCAAGGTTTTAGTATAATGATACAATTTTTTTGTTTTGTTTTGTGTTGTTCATCTTTGTTGAAGGTGCTAGATTTTTTTAGTTGAAGTTGTTATTGCCTATTTTATTGTGCGTCATTAAAATTTGTGTATTGTTTTGTCGTACAGAATAATAGCCAATGAGGTGTGGAGTGGGGTTGATGTGGTGAGATAGAGCAGACAATAAAAAGAATTGCACTGCGCCTGTTTGATGGAGGAAAGTGTTGTTGCACCTCTGAAGATCGACTTATGTTTCAACAGTTTATTTTTCTTTTTCTTTTTGTACTGAGGCTCAAGAAATTTGGAGGAAAAATTGGATATGCAGTACATTGATTATGATTATTCTTCTGATGATTATTTGATATACATGTTCAATTTATTGAGGGCCAGTACTAAACTGACGTACATTTGAGAAATGAATGAGATTTGAGTGTGCACAAATGCACAATATGAATTGGCAAGTTTATTTTGATCTTGATTGCCATTTGCTGCTGACATGCATGTAGCACTATTGTGACGTGCTATGCTCTAAACATCCGGGAGTTCAAACTTCAAAGCCCCTAGTCGCATCCTTCGTTAAGTTTTAAGAGAATTACCTATGCAACGACAAGTTAGTTGACGTAAAAATAGGAGTTGAGGTAAAAATAAATAATTGCTTGGTCAGTTTGGATTAAACGCAAAAATATATATGTTTCTCACCAAACTTTATATTTCTTCTTTTTACATTTTATTCGGAAGAGTATTATGCTTGTACTATTATATACATCTATCTCATAATTTGGATGGTAAAGCTTATAAGTTATAACACTAAATATTTAACTTGACTTTAAAATATAGATGAAAATATATAGAGAAAGATGGATAGAACAGTGGAACCAATGAACATTTTCTTGGGTTTAATAAACATAACATTTTTTTGGCCAAAATTAAGTTATGTTTTTTTTTTGAAAGGAAAATTATGTTAGGTTTTTTTGAGAAGGAGAAAAACCTAAGGTTTATTAACCTAAAATGTGAGAATGGATACCAATTGTTAAAACCAATTTCATAAGCTCACAGACTGGATATCATATGCTAGACATATTAAATACATAAATAATGCAAGAATAAGATACATACCGTTAGCATTTATGTTGACTTCCATCGATGTAAACTTGTAGCACTAAACATAGGTTATGATCTTCTGTTAATCACCAATCTAAGCTTCTCAATGGACATACCTAATGCTTATAACTCGTGGTGTTAACAGGAACCAATACCATCTATTTATATAGGATTGCCAACCTTTAGAATCCTTCCATTAAGGTATCTCATAAGGATTAGGTTTTCTAATTAGACACTTAATATATAATAGCAAATAGGCTTTCTTATAACCTAAGAATGGGCTTGTAACCTTAACGGATTTATACACGAGTCCATCAAGTAACTAGAATAGGTTTACATTCTATATCCATGTTGGATTAGATATAACATTAAGCACAATCACACGTGTTAAGTCCATATTTATTCTAACAATCTCTCACTTGGACTAACACAGTTTATACTCAATGATTGACACCAAAAATGCTAAATTTTCCAACTAACACAATTTATACTCAATGATCGGACACAAATTCTTGAAGAAATGGAAATAAGATTAGAATACTCCTTCTTTAATCCAAAATTCCAAATCTTGAATTCAACTATTTTTAAATTGTCCTAATTTTTTTTAAATGGGGCCCATTACCAGGTCTCCTTCGTGAATGTCTTGCAGAATGTCTTGCAGAAGGGGATAGCCAAAGAAGGCTTGGGCAGCACTCAAAATTTCGTACTCTGATCAATCCATGTTCAATATAAGAACCCGTACAAGTCTTCTATTTTTCTCACACTTTCAGTTAATCTGAACTATCTCATTCTGTAGCTAACCTTATAGCATTTTGAGATTAAATTTGAAAAAAATGAGCCGTTTGTTTACGTTTGTTGTTGGGGTCATGATTGGAGCTACTCTTTTTACTAAACGTTGCGATCATCATTATTATCATTACCAGGAAGGTGAACGCGTACGCGAGAATTGGGTTCGTCCTCGCCAAGGATCGGAGAACAAAACTATTTCAACTTCAAGTCCTGGAGTGGAAAATCGAGCCATAGCAACAGCTCCAAACATGGAGGCAAACTAGTTCTTAATTTCCATGCATGTACTACTATTATTACTAGCTATTGAATCTAACTGTTTCAATTTGTCGTTCTTCCTCTATATAATCTTCATGCCTGGGTTTTTTTGTTAGCTTCGATTTCATTTTTCTTGAAATTGATTTTGATGTTTTGTACCTTTTTAGACTTTAATTATTAGGTCAAATTGTCGTGAGCTTTGATTTTGTGTTTTGATAATTGAATCAACCTAACCTAACCTTGCATTGATTTTGATTTTTTTTTTCTATGGGATTTGATTCTTCTTTTTGTGATTGTACTCTAATCTTATATTTCAATTCGCTGTGTTTTTTTTACATAATTAATTAATAGGTTATGGCTTATTTTACTGGGCATTTGGTTTCCATGTTGAAGGTTTGTTTGTTTGTTTTGTTGTGAGTCTGTAAAACGTGTATATATATTGGTTCTTTAGGACTTGGATTTTAGTTTTCTTTGTGTTTTTATTTAAGTTTTTGGTATATTGATGCATGTTTTGTTGTTTTATTTTGTTCATGTTTGTTGCATGTTCTACTTGTTTTTGCTTGAGATTGTTATTGTCTTGTTTACTGAGGGTTAGTAATGATTTTGTTTTGGTTTATTATTCATAATTAATTGTGAATATTGAGGTGTATATATGTTAAGTGCAGTTATTCAGGTGATACCATGGTACCATTGACGCATTGAGGGATTTAGGTGGTGTGTTCTTATCTTTTGTTGGCTGTCTTGAGGGATTTAGGTGGTGCCATGTTGCCCTTTTATACGTACATTGATCACACTTTTGGGGAAAGTATCCAAAAGGGTTAGCTGCTTTGCGCTATGCAAAGAATGGTCATCAAGTTGTTACTAGACTATAGCTTCGTTCTTTTGATCCACCATGGTGTAGTGGTGCGACAGCACGCTACTCTATTTTTAGTTTTTTACTAACCCACAATAAAATTTAACGTTGCTTAATTGGTTTTGTACTTTTAATGACCCATAGTAAAGTAATCTTGTTTGCTATACATCTATTTATTTTTGTGGTTTTGTACGTTTGTCTTTGTATAGTGTTTAATTTAGTTTTGGCAATGTGACACCCTTATTTATATTTGTTTTCAACATATTTGCTCATGTTTGTTTTTATCGAGGGTCAGAATAAATTCTAAGGAAAATTACCAATAAGGTCAATAATTATCAAAATATTCTCAATTAGATTTAGGATTCCTGTTTTTGCCTAATAAGGTGGTAATTTGCCCAAAAGGTCACATTATTTCCCTAATAAGGTGAATCCTTATAGCCCAAGCCCAAAATGTTTGACAATTTTGCCCCTGTTGTTAACAGTCTGAGTTCGTGAGGAAAATTTGTTTGATCTTGGCAGAGAGAGAGATTGGAAATTTCTTTGATCGAGAGAGAGAGAGAGAGAGAGAGAGATCAGAAATTTCTTTGATCGGCAGCCATGGCTAGGAGGCTAAGTGAGTTGGCATCCAGGTGGCAGAGCTGGAGCTCATTGCAGAGGCTCATGATGATGGATTGGGAGCGCGAGGCTTGTTTCGAGTGTTCTGGTAAGATAATTGGGAAGCTGCAAGAGTACCAGGTTTCTAATTAACTGATAACCTTGCCCTTGTACACTTTGGCTTAGCTTGCTGAAAAGATCATGAAGCAAAGTTTATGACTTTGGTTTTCGTTGCTATTCTTCTCAGTGGTGCTTCCATCATAGTTATAAAAGTTGGTTAATGAGTTTTAATTTTTTTATTTGCAGAGTTAAAAATTGGAACAAAATTTCCCACTCTTTCATCTGCTTGCAAAACCGCCCACCACCTGTTCGATGAAATGCTCAACACAGTTACGTAGCACTTTGCTGCTGGTTTTGTGCTCGACCGCTAAAGGCTTCCAGTGGAGAAGAACCATCGTCCTCTTTGTCTTTATGTTGAGGAGGCAAAGCATGCTAATGGTTGTCTTTGATCACTTGTATTTGGCTGCAACAAATATTGGTTTAGACCGGCGACAGAGCTTAGTTTCATTTGAGATTACCAAATCTTTGACTCTGCCTGTTTCAATAGCTTACTGCAATAGTTTCATTTGAGCTTAGTTTCAAGTCATTCATCTTATGCTAAATCTGTTTGAGTTTCAGATTCTTTGAATTGATTATGGAAATTCTCTGCTTACTATTAAGTATAAACAATTTGGCTTTTTTAGGGGAGTGTCATAGACATAGACTCATAACCATGTAGAGTCAAATCCGATTGTTGTGTTGTTTCCTGAGTTCATTATCCCAAATTTGCTCAAGGCATCTAATCTTCGCTTGAACCCACTGGTCACACAAATTACTTGCTTGGCTATTTTACACTACTGGTTTTAGTGAATGAAGGTTTTCAAATTGAGTTGATGTATCTTGTCCTTGCTTTCAGGTTGGTCATGTGAAATATTTGAGTGTGACAATATTTGAGGATTGCTCTTCTGAGATGCCGAGAGACTTCTACATGGACAACGATTACAAAAAGCAATGGAATAAAATGTTGATTGAGCATGAGCAGTTACATGTGGACAAAAACAATGGGGTTGAAGTTGGCAGGACAATAAAAAAGTTTCCACTGTTGACACCTAGAGAATATGTAATTATGTATTAGCTTGGAGATTGTGGGAGGCAAAAGATAAAAGATTCTACTGTTTACAAGGCTGGTCTTTTTACGGTTGTAATTATTCCATAGGATTCCTAGTTATAGCCAAGCCTTTGCTTGGGTAGTTGGGGAGATCATACAATTCCATTATCTGTATTGTCTGTTGCCTCTTTGCACTCTTAGCTTATTAATAACTCTCCTGGAGTTCCTTTTAGTTTGTGGAAAATGTTATTGTCACAACTAAAATATACATGTTTGTATAATAAAATCATTGGTTCTTATGTATGATTGTACATGAAGGTTATATATATATATATATATATATATATATATATATATATATATATTATTTTGAAAGTTTTGACATAATTTTTCACTATAGGGATCAAATTTTTTATGATTCCATCATACACTATAAGAGTTGATGACAGTAAAGGCATTAGATGGCTTCAAGTTTGATGTCATTATTTATTGTTTGACAATAAAGGGCATTCGATGACTTAATAAATAATTATTGTCTGATAATAAAAATTTATTGTGTGATAATAAACAAATAATAACAAATTTATTGTCATTTAATAAATAAATTATTGTCTGATTTTACAAATGTATTTTCCGACAAAAAAAAATTAAAAGTTTATTGTTTGATAATAAATAGACAATAACAAATTTATTGTCATTTAATAAATTATTGTCTGACAATAAAAATGTATTGTCCGACAATAACAAACATAAAATTTATATTGTCACTTAATAAAAGTTAATTGTCTGACAATAAATAGATAATAACAAGTTTATTATTCGATAATAAACTAGTCACAACAAGTTCACTATATTATTGTCTGATAGTAAACTAGTTCACTAGATTATTGTGAGATAGTAAACTAGTTCACGAGATTATTGTCAGATAATAAACTAATTCACCAGATTATTGTTAGGTAATAAACTAGTTTAAAAGCTACTACTATATACACTCGGTCTCTCATCTATTATATTCACACAATTCACCAAGTACAACAATACATAAATTCTACAACATAATCATTCATGAAACCCTCCTTAAATTAAAATTTGGTCATCTCCAAAGTTCAACTAGATACATTCACAACCATTTCTCACCAGCACTCCATTCCTGCATAATAGCAATCATCCGCAATCATTGAGAATTCAACCTTTGAACATCTACCAACTGGTAAAGATCACCTCTTGGTTGCTTCAGTAAGGAGAAAGTTTGTCCTCCTAACCTCAAGAAGTGAATAATCAACCTCAGCTATGATTATTTCCTCTTCATGTTCTATAGTCACCAGTACTTCTCCAAATGGTCTGTCAAGGTTGGAGTGGCCCCATGCCACATACCAACTCCAACATCTCGAGGAGGTGAACAAGTTGCCACAAATAACTGGTTATCTGTAGCCCTGCCTCTCTGCAATAATTCACAATGCAATGGTTCAGTGGTCATGTTAAAAGCCCCAAGATAGTATATCAGGTGAGCACCTCTTGCTCCATAAATCATGCTAGTTCCTAGAACCTAATGTAAGAGTCTTAGATTCAATAAAGGTAATTTCCCCTGGGATATCAATATCAAAGAGGTGTACTTTCCTGTGTTTAGCTTTCAGCTTTCCATCAGAGCCAAATACACAACTATTGTACAACAAGTGACAAATTAACTTGTCTAAAGTTTGCAATCATTCATAAATTTCAACCTCCTTTTCAACATATCTGAAAATAAAAATTTACGAGAAAAAAAATCAATCACTTAAACACACCATACACATTTTTGAAGCCTCCAACACATCAATCTCTAAACCAATATTGTTATTTGTACATCCATCATCAAATTTCCCAATTAAGCAATTGTTTGAGCGAATTGAACATGAAGAAAAACATGAGCTGTGTGAATCTCAACACATGGGGCCAAACCTGCTCAATGAATCAAAGCTAATACAATTGCCACAAATTTTCCACAATTCAAAATAAAAGGGATTCCATGAACAATAAGTAAAAATTGAAAATGTACAAGTGAAAATTGAAACACAGAGAAGAGCAGTAAACAAAAGATTCATTACCTCGTTCAAATTTAAGATTCTTTCGCTGCAATGAATCAAAACTAATGCCTTGGTAATCCGAGACCTGGCCGCAATCAGAGTTCAACCTGACTTTGATCGCTCAATTCTTCTTCCTCAGCCGACTTCTTATCAATTAATAGGCCGTGAATCCCATCAACGATCCCAAATGGAAACCTATACGCAAAGCTTGAAGAACCGATCTCTTTCGGGATGGAGGCGTTGCTTTTTCAGAGAGAGAGAGAGAGACGTGATTCTGGGTTTTCAAAGGCCGGTGGCATTTGGTAAATTATAAAAAAACTAATGCCCAGAATCGTCAACTTACTTCCTATTTTTTATTAAATGATTTTATTGGGCAATTTTATATTTTGTCCAATTTATTGGGCAATTATATAGAGTATTTGACCTTATTGGTCATCAACCCTAAATTCTATATGCTTCATGTGTTTGGTTGTTTATTTTTGTTTTGTAAGTTTAATATAGATCTCATTGCCTTCCTGCCTTTTCATTTTGTGTAGATTTTATTCCTCTTGCCATCAATTGCTATGGTTGATTAAGGTTATGAATGCTAGTGTATCCTATTGTGTTTCAATGTTAGTTCAAATTGTGATGCAGTTTTGTGACTTTTGAATTACATATCTGTTTATTTTTGTTTGCAGAGATAAAAGTCTTGTAAGTTCTATTGTGGTTCAATAAAAGTTGTTTATTTATTCTTTAGAACTTGCATTTTGATTTTCTTTGTATCTAAGGTTTTAGTGTAATGATACAATTTTGTTTTTGTTTTGTGTTGTTCATCTTTGTTGAAGGTGCTAGATATTTTTAGTTGAAATTGTTATTGCCTGTTTTATTATGGGTCGTTAAAATTTGTGTATTGTTTTGTCGTACAGGCTAATAGTCAATGAGGTGTGGAGTGTTGGTTGATGTGGTGAGATAGAGCAGACAATAAAAAGAATTGCACCATGCTTATTTGATGGAAGGAAAATGTTGTTGCAGCTTTGAAGATCGACTTATGTTTCAACATTGTATTTGTCGTTTAATTTTTAATTTTTTTTTTCCGAGGCTTTAGAAATTTGGAGGAAATTAAAGCTGGATATGCAGTACATTGATTATGATTATTTTCTGATTATTATTTGATATATGTACGTGTTCAATTTATTGAGGGCCAGTAAAATGACTTACATTGACAAGTGAATGAGATTTGAGTGTAGTCAATATGAATTGGCAAATTTAACTTGATCTTGATTGTCGGTTTTTTGAGTAATACTTTACTGACCCTAGTAAATATTTTATTGTCTTAGAATACCTGTATAATAAACTTGGAATTATAAAATCAAGAACAAGACCTATATTTATGCAATATCCAAATCATATTGCCATTAATCCATCATAAAATATCACATCTTTCGTTAAAAAGTGTAAACTAATTCCGAATGAACTACAATGAATGTAAGCAATAATCAAATGCCTATCTAAATAAAAATTGTAATGTTAACAACAAAACTTGTTTAAGGCTAAATCTATGTATTCCGCAGTATGAGTAGTTCCCCATCATCTGGGTTTTTCCTTTTCCTTATGGTCATCTTCTAATTAGAGAAGGGTTTCCATCCGCATCTCGGATAACAAAACCAACAATAGCAAAATAATTGTTTCCACGCATGAACCATCAAAATATACTTTCCAATAAGTATCAGCCATATATTAGCGGTAGCAAATTAAAGCTACTTGAACAGGGTTAGAAAATTTTCCCTGAAAAATGAAAGTATTTCTAAATGGCCAAATATTATAAGAAATGAACAAGACTTTAGAGATTAAGGACACTTGATCTTGATCATGTTGTATTTCTTTTTCTTTTTTTCTCTTTTTTCTTTTTTGATAACTATCATGTGGTATTTCTTGATCATTAATTCTACGAATGACAACTTTTTCCCAAAAAAAAAAAGTGGTGAAAATTTCATGATAATTACATACAATATATCTTATCTACCCTTATAATTATCACCCGCGGTCAAGCCTATAAACCGGTGATTGATCCACACCAATTTCATCATAAAACTTGGCCATCCATTAAACTGGCTCCAAGACTTTGATCCATCTGGTGTTCAATGTTTTCTGTGTAGGTGTGCTTGATTGCAACCATTGAATGCATTAATATACAAACGATAGTGGTGGCCGGAATTAACGGTACAATAAAAAACAGGAGAGCTAGCAAATTGGAAATGTCAGGTAATCATCTTTGTACAGCGATATCAGAAGAGATGACAGCGCAGATACTGTCGAGGCTTTCTCCCAAATCTCTTATGCGGTTCAAGTGCGTTCGTAAATCGTGGTGCGCTTTGATAATTAGCCCCAACTTTGCAGCCAAACACCTCTCCATTTCGAATAAGCACAACAACCTCTTCTCCTCCACCACTACCATCCTTTTCCTGCATTTCGTCCTCAAAGACATCAACACCGAGGAGAGAGACGTGGTGTTGTCATTACTCAATCTTTGCCATGACAATGTCGACGACGACAACCTAGATTCTAATCTCGAGGACCTCATCATCCCAGCAGTTTCTATGGGTCTAGAAAAGGAGTATACACATATTTCAGGTCATTGTGATGGGATCCTCTGCATATTCGATCTCAGAGATAATGTTATTTTATGCAATCCATCGATGCAATCCATCGATCAAGGAATTCAAGCTTCTGCCCGAGTCACAGCTTGTCCTCTCTTCCCAAGATGATTTCTCCAAAGCTTATGTGGGATTCGGCTATGATCTCATTTCTAAATCCTACAAAGTTGTTAGAATCATATCTTACGGCCGCGACTGTGGTGAGGGGGGTTATATCTTCATTATTCCTCCCAAAGCAGAAGTGTACACCTTGGGTACCGATTCTTGGAGAGAGATCGAGACTCATAATATGGTAACCAATAATACTATCGTTTGGCCAATTGAGCTTGCATACTGTCCATTTTTCTTCATGTACTGCAAGGGAATGGTTTATTGGATTGCATTTGAGCAAAAGAAGAAATGTCACATGGACGACGACAGTATCATAAAGCAAGTGATTCTTTCGTTTGATATGAGCGATGAAGTATTTCACGTTATAACATGTCCGGCTGGTTCAGGGATTGAAGAAATATTAGATTTTGATTATAAAATGTTAACGGTGTGGAACAATGACACCATTGCTTTAAGTGTCTGTCGCAACCGCCACTACTCCTCCTCCTATGATATATGGGTGATCGAAGAGTACGACGTCGACGCTGGCAGCAATGGTGGTGCAGCAGCTAACAAGGAGTATTCTTGGACAAAATGCTTAACGTTTGAACCAGTAGATGTGGGTGACGTTCAAAGGACAATGGCTTTTGGCAGGGACAGTCATGACCGATTTCTTTTGTTTGCCAAAAATGAATGTGTTGTGATCTTCTACGACGTTAGTACCAACAAGTATATGCATCTTCCTATTAATAGCATATTCATACGTCAGGCTCTTTTTTAATATCACCATTGTGGTTTGCAAAATTAATCAATATTGGTCCATATGCTAATTTCGGCAAAAAATCCAACAATTAAAATTCATGTGTAGGTGATTCATAAGGATAAATTTATCATTTTAATTAGAAAACAAACTTTTTTCAAGTGTTTCTTATTTAATTTAATTTTTGATACTATTTTAATTGATGAAAATTTTGCTATAAATAACATTTTGGATCAATATTGATCATCATTGCAAACCACAATGGTGATATTAAACATTTTGAAACCTCAAGGTTAATGTTGAACATCACCTCAAACCACAATGATCATTTATAACATTTACCCATTAATATATTTCTCCAGCAATTTATTGTTTATATAAACTCTCACTCCATCTCCTCTGATGTCAGCAAGCTTGATCGCATCATCAGAAATGAAACTCTATTCAATTACGGATATATGAGTAGTTCTTTTAATTTTGGCCCGATCAAAGAACAATAATACCATAATTAACTATTTTCGAGTCCCTCTACCCGTCAATATAGTTAAAATGTTTGATTTTTCAAGTTAATAATATTATTTGTACTTTAAAAAAAATCTACTAACCCGATCGATGTAATCTCTTTATTCATATGCTGAGATATAAATTTCATAAATTTCATATGCATCTATGATCTATCTGCATAGGGGTTAATTATGCTAAGCTTGTAATTGAACTGTTATTAGATAACACTCGATCAGGAAGATTAAAGCGTTTACTTATGATGTAGCTAGGAGCTGGAGGCCCTTTTAATTAATCCCAAGTTTTTTTTTATCATATTTTGATTGATTATATACACTCATATAGCAGGATTTCTGAATATTTGATGAATTTGTTTGCTTATGTTGAATATTCATGTGCTTTTGATTGAATTAAATATTCCTAAAATTGGTTTAACTCCTGTCAATTGTTTGCTATTTGAGACACACTAATGTGGTAGTGAAGCTGAAATGACTTGCTTCTCGTTGGAATTGCACCCTACTATGTGATCCTTCGATCACTTTTTTTTTGCAGCCTAAATTATGTCATGTTTCAAATTTGTCCAACTGTAATTTGCTTTACTAGCCCGTAGTTATTTATGTTATAGGATGTTTTCCTTTGCATTTGTGGAACTGTGTAAATTAACTTTCTTCAACCTTGTAAGATGTGGCCAGTTAATTCTCTATTGTGGTTTCTAAGAAATGCAGCTCTTTAGCAAGACCCGGAGTTGAGGCTGGAGAGTTATGAGTTTCAAGGTGCAGTGACGTGGTCAAATGTCCAAGAAGAGGAACCTCCAAGAATTGAAACGATGCTTCAGACAATCTGTTTTCAGTTTATCTAAAGTGGCTTCATGTGGATTAGTAAGGAGTGTTGTAACATTTGTTTCTATAATTATTACTTTTTCCTAATCGTTTCCCCTGTGAGAGGTTAGCTAAAAAAAAAAAACAGGGTTGTTTTTCAATATGACTGTTCATTCCAAGTAATGAGGTTTAAAATTATAATTGTTTGTTATTATTATTATTTTAATTTGATTTTGATAGCAGCCAAACGAAACCCAAACAATGGTGAGAAACTCCGAATAAAATATTGCAAAAGTGTCGCATTTGGATTATTTTTTTTGGACAAATTGTGTCACATTTGGATAAGTGTGAAACAATCTGATTAGTTTTCTATTTGAATGGAACTCATTGTAAGAAAACCACGAAACTTTTGCAATCGACAGTTTTATCAATAACCACGCCAACAAAGGTTACGATCAAGATTCTAAAAATCGGCCTAAACGTGAACAGAGGTCTAGCCCTTTAAATCGTCGCTGCAACGTGGCAGGCCCCAATGGCTACAAAAAATCGTGGGCAACTGATACTGTTTTTTGTAGTGGACAGGTCGTTATTCTAAGAAAATTGTTTATCAAGTTGTTGACCCTTGAACAAGGGGCTAGGCGGCTAGCTAATAGTCAGATCGATCTTCCGCAAATGAAACCATGACGTACCCAAAGAAGGCTTGGCCGGCACTCAAAAGTCCCTATAAAAAGCCCCTGAACTCCGCCTCTTTCCTCCCACTTCAAATCTCAACAACTTCACTTTCTACAGAATTGTTATCATCTATCTCAATTTCAGATCATATACATTTCAGAAAAATGAGCCAAATGGGTCGGCTAAAGCCGGGTTTAACGTTTGTGTTGGGTACCATGTTTGGAGCTTTTGTTGCCAGTCGACGTTGCCATCATCATCACCATCACAATCACGAAGGTCGCAAGCCTTGGTCTTGTCCTCGCCAAGGCCGTGACAAGGAAATCGGTTCATCAACCGCAAGCCCAGGAATAATGGAAAACACAACCACAACACCAGCAACAACTCCAAGCAATCCAAGCATCAGCATGGCAAACTAGTCCTTTAATTTCCACCCTAGCTATGTATAAGTAGTACTGCATGTAATAAGACCAAAACGTACCGCTTCTAATTTAATTTCCATTTCAACTCTCTGTACTTTTTGCTTAATTATATGTATGAAACTGCTTCTAATGGTCTATCGAATGGGGCTTCTGCTTTTTACTATTTTTCAATGTATGTAATTGTAATTTATAGCTTTTATGATCATGTTGCACTCTCTCTCTCTTTAGCTCAGAGTTCTGTCCTAATAAATTTTATTCGAGCGAAATTTCAACAAGAGATTACTTTTAACGATTGGCTTTGTCATCTTGATTGTATTCACTTACATAGCCACCGGCCGCCACACAAACAAGACGGGTCCGATCCTCAGATTATTCATACTCCCTTAACAATAAACCTTGAGATCAAGGTATAACTTCATACCCACCATCTCAGCTTGACAGCTTCACCCAATCTTTGGTTTTGCTACCATCTTTGTTATCTGTTTTTGATAAGCAAACTTTGGCCCATATCCCTATCCCCTTACTTCATCCAAACGCCCCACCACTCCCAATTATTCTAGTTTACTACACAAGTAACGAAATCGAAGATTCTTGTGCCATGGCGGTGAACTTCCATGACCAATATTTTAATAGGTAATTTCAGATCACAGCCGTCCATTCCAATCCTATCAATCCCAGTCGTGAATTCAGAATAATCTTGCAACGGCAGTCAGCGTGAGGCATTAAGTGATTGAAGAAATGGATATACGGTCAGACGCTGACTTGTTGCTTCTTGACTAACAGCACACAATAGTCCTCACAGTCACGTACCTGGCACGCTGTTATGGATGTCCACCCAAGTGGACAGAAGATGCTCCACAAGTACACATACCACCAAAACCCTAAACATGGCCCAACCATCAAATGGTCAAAGATCAACAAGAGCAGATTGGCGTGATGCAAGACGTGACTTCTGAGAAAGTCATGGGATAACAATCTGTCAACTCGATGGAACCAGATGGTTGAGGGAGAAAGCTCTATTGATGCAACTCTAGAGAATCAAAACGAGGAGGTTTTTGGCGTGGAGCACACCGCGTACATGCAAGTTGATGAGGGACGGGAATTCAATCTAATTTAATTGGTTCCAAACGGGTGGAGACAGACATATTATAGCCATTATTGGCAATTTTAATTTTTTTTTTGGACAATGATTTTTTATCGGCACTTTTACTTGTGTACTTTGAAGTTGAGGAACTCTAATAATGTCCTCATACACAGGACCAACCGAAGCACAAGAACCACCCTCACACTTCCCTTCTTATTAATCACGCGCAATAAAACCTTAAAACCTATCCCTCCAGTTTGGGATTCTGAAGAAAAAGCACCAACACAAGTTACCTTTAACCCTCAGAGTGTGGTTTATATTTCCGGCCACTTTAGTGTTCTATCTGGGGAAGTAATGAACTTCTTTGAATTATGAAACTCAAAATCATGAAGCCTAGCATGGGCAAGAAACACAATATATATATATGATAGAAAAAATAACATATATATAGGATTAAATACAAAAATTCTTTGAATCATTTTAAAAAAATGAAAATGACAAAATTTGATGTGTGAGTATAGAATTGAAAATGACTTTATAGTTTGGAGATCTTTTATAATTAATCCTAACATATATGTGATAGAAAAATCAAGCACTTCAAAGATTAAAAAAAACAGTTGCATTACTCTAAACGGTACAAGTAAGAAATGCTAGTACAAATTCAGAAAAAGAAAGACAACAGTACAACAGGACGTACAGTAATATTGCTCTAACTTCTTGGCACACTAGGTCCAAGTTTAGATTTCAGCTATTGCTTTTGCTTTTTATTACAACAACAACAAACATATGAAGTTATATGACAATTAACTCAGCTCCGAGGGGTAATTCTTTGTCAAGCTGTAAAGCATGCTTTCTTGCCTTCACCAGTTTTTTTCTTTTGGTTGACAGTAGGCTTAAAGGGTTAACCTCCTCCAGAATGTTCTTTGAGTCCAGATCAATGATACATTTTTCAAGCGCAACAGCATTCTTAATCAAGTACCTAGCAAGCTCAGTTTCAAGACTCGACCCACCAAACCCAGAAAATTCAACCACCTTAAGGCATTGATGAGGACTTGTATTCACCTCACTCATTTCCTTGCATCTCTGATGTCTGCGTCCTATAAAACACCTTCTCAACCTCAACCTAAATCTACGCAAGAAAGGAGATCGCTCTATCAAGGAAGTCAAAAGAAGGAAGCTTCGCTTTTCAATTCCGGCAATGCTCAATGATAAGTCCTTGAGACAAGTTAATTCTGGAAATTCAGGGAACAACATTTGCCCAGTCCATGAATCTATGTTCAAGCTGAGAGTCACTAGCTGCGGAAGATAATTCCAAAACAATTGAAACTCACCGGTTGTAGAATCAAAGAACAAATCTTCTGTTAGAGATATCTTAATGAGCGAGGGTGCATACCTCACACGAATATTAATGTTATAGCGACAATCTCCGTCATAAAAAAATGTCTCCAGATTTGGAGCAAAAATCTCAAGAAAAAATAAGTTGAGGCAATCACTTATCTGTAGGAACTTAAGCCGAAGGGAAGAACCAACAACTTTCAAATCTTCTAGATATGCGGAGCCAGAAACACGCAGGTGTTCGAGAAGTTGGCAGTTTGATAGGAAGTGCTCGACTAGTTCACTAGTTATATTCACATACGTCAACGACAGATGCATAAGCAAAGAAATGCACGAAACACCAAAAGGGTTTCGAACTAGCCTCTCTGGAAAGGTATAATGGGAACAATACGGAGCTACTCCTCTATCTCCTCTCAGGTCTATCGCAACCTTTCGTACTCTCTTCTGTATTACCAATTCGATCCAACTGTCGATTTCAGAAGTTGAATCACAATCTAGTAAGGAAGAGCGAATTTTGAATTCATCTAAGGTTTGACCCTGATGCAATTGCAAGACTTGATTCACCCAGTTGTACGTCCTAGGTGTTGTTTCAACTAGTTGTCTTCCTCTTTTTCTCTTTGGTTTAGATATTGCATCAAAATCAGCAAAGTTCAGACAAGTAATTTGTTTCCACACATTTTTCCACCTTTTAGACAAAATGCAAGTACTTACTGCTTCCTTAATACTCAGTAGGGACAGAATGAGGACTAGAACTTCGTTGGGTAGCACACTAATCCAATCCTCTTCCGAATTGATTGCAGGTTTCTGTTGTTGTCCACATTTAGATTGAGTCCTATTACCCTTTCTTTTTGCCATATTAGAGGGAGGGTAATTGCATAAGCTGCAAAAAATGAGGCTATGACATCAATACCAAAATCAACTTAACAAAAGTGAGGGAAAAAGAAGAAACTTCAAATAAGTTTGGAGTTTCTGTTGCACTACAGTAAGATTGGAAAACAAAAAACCAAGAATTGTATACATTAGAGTTTATTACATTCACCCCTCAATTATCAACTGTAAGAAGTAATATTATTCTCCATCTTAATTAAAGGATTTAAAAATAAGAAACTCAATGAATTAATCAAGGTAAGAAAGAACTAGAGAATATAACCAACTATAGGATGAGTAGAGAACATCAAATTAACTAAGTAGGCAGCCATATCAAATTAGACTAAGATAGCATAGCAAATTAGGAAATATTAATTAAGTGTTAAGTTCTATAGGGTGACCCAAATTGGCTGGAGTAACAATCTACATGTGTATAGTAATGACTTACAACAATTCATTAGGTAGAAAACCCCTCAAACTGGAACTAGCACAATATTTTTGAAAGTCCAGCTTAAAAAATAAAATAAAAACACCGTCATATACACAAATACACAATACCCCCTCAAGCTATAGTTAGCTCCAATCTATCTATCTATCCATCTATACTATTAAGCCGAGCGTCTTTGGTGTTAAAAGTTTCACCAAATTTCAAATGATCAAAAATATCATTTTGTAACATAATTAAAAAACCAAGCCAATATATATATATATAAAGAGAAAAAAGTATAAAATTGAAAAACTAACTAAACAACCACTACTCTTTTAAGCCCATCCATTCCTCATTAACCGCAAGAAACGCATGCATAGTTAAGGTAGAAGAGCCACATAATCATTACCCCACCTTAGATCCCTTAGGCTATGTTTGGTTCATGGATTCTAGAAACACGGAAACGAAAGCCATTACTTTCCTCTGTTTGGGAAGCACAAACTCAGGAAGTACTTTCCTGATAAAGGGGAAAGTAGGGGAAAATTTGTTCCACTCAAATCTCATGGGATTAATTTTCCTTTTTCATTTCCCAGCATTAATTATGAAATTTTTGGACAACAATACTCCTGCTTAAAAAATTGGTGTACTTTTAAATTTTTATGATAGTTAATTTTATTTTAAACTACAAGATTACTATTGAAACATTGACATATTTTTATTTTCCTTTCCTGCACCAACCAAACATAGAAAGGGAAATCAAATGGTCTTTCTTGAGTACTTTCCTTCATTTGCCAAATACATGAAAGGAAACTTAACATGAATTTTAATTTCTCAACCACATGGGAAAGACAAGGGAATTGATTTCCCTTCCGTGAATCAAACATGGCCTTAAGATAGAGATAGCGCATTTATAAAAAAAGTTTTTATCACAAATAGTACTTGAACTTTACCTCCATTATATACATGATATCTTAACTTCACTTTTGATCAAACCAATAACCGAACTCTTCGAGATCATCCTAAATGGTACATGAACTTCACTTTTGATCACAACTAGTGCTTGAATTCTTCAAGTTCATCCTAAATGGTACATGTCTTTAAAAATAAATTGACGAAATTGCCACTAAAATAGGGGTCACATGTTGCTCACATGCCATTTTTTGATAGAATATGGACGGAATATGATGATAGGTACTATTTAGGATGAACTCGAAGATTTCGGATACTGGTTGTGATCAAAAATGAAATTTAGATAATATGTATATAATAGAGGTGAAGTTCAGGTACCACTTGTGATAATAACCCTTAAAAAAACACTTGAAAAGGAAGTCGTTATCACCATCTTTGTCATAACGCAACACCCACTCAAGTTGGAGCTAGCAGCAATATTTGCGAAAGCCCAGCTTGAGAAAGAGACACATCATCATCAACCCCCGCCCCAGGTTAAGTTGGAGATAGAGTTGGTCTTTTTGGAAAACCGGCTTAAAAGGTCGGTCACTATTAGCATCATAATCGTATTATCAATCGGCATTATAATTATCAACCCTATCTTAAATTATATTACCTTTTTGTTATTTTTGCCGAAGTAAAAAATATTCATTAATGAACATTAGAGTGCATCGGATAGTCAAGAAAGTCCATCCTTGACTCATACAATAAATGCAGGACAGATCCGCTGTCTGATTGCCCTCACGAGGTACAAATATACATAACCAAATGGAAGAAGAGAAAAAAATGTGTTTACTGCTTCCAGTAAAGCACCTTCATCCAACAAATCATATATTTATTTTTAGATCCAACACCATAAATCATCATTATAAAAAAGATAACAAATTGTAACCAACTCTCTTCATCATGCAATGGAGAGATTGTTTCATGACCTGATCATCACTAGCAGCGGTCGGGCCATCATCTTACATCACCTATTCATCAATTAATTTTTCCCGTCATCTTTTCTTTTTTCCTATTTTTGTTTGGTTATTGATCCATATAAGAACAAAGAAATCCTTCAACGTACTAATACACCATGGCAAGACTATCAAAACATTTCAATCTTCCCCTTAAGGTTTGTTACATGCATGTTGCAACTTAAACCTCGGTGTCTGTTTCTATAGACCCACTCCAAACTTCCTTATTGCTCCTAAGGATTTTCTATATTAAAAATGGGATTTTCATGCCATTTGAGAGTTTGGGACTGCAAGAAAAATATCAGTTTCGGATTTTTCGAATAAGATCGATGGAAGGAAGTGTTGGCAGTGTCGATTGACAAAGTGAGAAGGAATTTTAGGAAATGATTTGATGCAAGAAGAGAAGGTTACACCAAAGAGTGATGGGGACTTAAATTACAACACAAAAATTTTAAGAGTAGACTGTAATAATAATTTTTGATAGTAGTATACATCGAAATTAAATCACCCCATCATAGAGGGGATGAATTATAAACTGTAATTCACTCTCTAAACTAAGAGACATAAGAAGGCAGTGAACAATAACGTTAGAATTAAGAAGCTAATTACTTACTAATCTTCTGGTTGATTCGTTACACTCAAACCCGATGTTTCACATTCACAACTAAATATTGCAATGAAGTGTATAAACAATAGGCCAAATTCAAGCCAAGTTTAATTGATTACGAAATTAGTCTCCCCCATTTAATCTAAAACAATAATCGAGAAGTAGAGAATCGGAGAATTAACTTACTCTTTAGAGAGGATGCTGCGCTCAGTTACTGGTGCTATCGAGGTCAGATCTCGATTTTGCTATGAGGTTATTTTTCTTGATTATAGGGACAGCCTATTTATTCTGACCTAAAAGAATACCCCAATGTAACTGTACAAAATGACTTCAATGCCACTAGCTAAACATTAAAATTAGCCAGAAACTAGTTTAATTCAAAATTTTAAACTAATCCACTGCTAAAAAGGTGTAGCCAAAATCAAATTTTCCAACCATTCGATTATGCTCTTTGAGTTTTTTTGGTTCCATGTGACCATCATGCCATGTCAAATATGTAACTTTCCAATAAAAACCTGCTAAGTAGAATTGTTTTAACACCTCATCGATCATTTGGTATACCCTAAACCCTAAAACCCTAAACCCTAAACCCTACCCTAAAATCCTAAGAATTTGTGTCTAATGCTGATGTGTTAAAATAGTTCCACTTAACAAGTTTTTATTAGGAAGTCACATATGTACGTGACATGACGTGGCAGTCACATCTAAAAGTTTCTCGGGCAAAAACCCCTAATCTATTCGAATGTTAGGGCCTGTTTGGGATTGCTTTTTGGAGACCCAAAAACGCTTTTGAAATAATTGAAAAAATTAATTATAAATATATAAAAAATTAAAAAAATTATTTAAAAAATTGAGTGAGTTTTAGAAGCACTTGGAAGTGGTTTTGAGAAGCAATTGTCAAGTGCTTCCTTATATAAAAGCGTTTTTACCAAATTTGAAAAGCGTTTTTAAGCCTTTTAGAAGCAGTCCCACATAGGTCCTTAATCTCCTAAGCACTCTCCCCACTTATGTTAATTTCCATAACTTATTATGTTTTTTTATTTATTCTTAATCATTGCTAACCATCCTTAATTATTACATGAGTGCATTTAATTATTCTTGTTTTTCAAATCTAGATATATACATGAAGTTTCATAGCACAAAGCATATATAGTGATTAATTACATAATGTACGTTCAAGGCCATAACGTACGTATTTATATTTTCTTTTTATAATGGCGCACATACCTATATTTTCTTTTTTTGTTTGTGCGCGGGTATTTTATAATTTGTTATAGAGTCATTTGACAGAGTATAAATATCAACAAACATTTAAAATACTTATTTACCGGTTGAGTTTGAAAGTCCTCAACAAGTCCTCATTATTTGGTCCTCATTATTTGGTCCTCACTAGAGCCTCTCCTATATATATACTATATATTAAGAGAACACTCGTTGTCAATCAAAACATTTTTTTTTTACCAAAACAACCCTCAAGTATTAAATAATTGTTTAAGGGAAACGTAAATAATAGAGAAATAGTAGAGAATACTCAGAATATGATCAACTTTATTAATGAACAATGGGCCTCTATATATAGAGGAATACAAGATACAATCCGTATTGATGTATGAAATATGTAATCCATATTCTAGAAGGATAACATATACTAAGAGTCATAGTTTGACAAGGCACACAATAATGTTTTCCTTCAACACTCCCCCTGTGCCGGTCACAACTAGGTGATGCTTTCCATGTTGTGTCATTAAAAACCTTGCCAAGTAACAATAAACCCAGTGGGAAAAATAACTTTGGTCGAAGGGAAAAAGAGTACAACGCACCCTTCACATTTGAAAATGACATGTATGTGCTAGACTCCCCCTCAAGTCTGCACCTCCCCCTGATTCTTACAATCATGGGATCTCAGATAACTTAAGCATACCAATGCCTTTAACATGTTTTTCAAACGTGGATTTAGGCAAAGACTTAGTAAATAAATCTGCCGCATTCTCCTCGGATCTAACTTGATTCACTTGAATCTTGAGGAGAGTCTGTTGTTGCTGATTATAAAAGAACTTGGGTGATATATGTTTGGTATTGTCCCCTTTAATGAAACCTTGCTTCATCTGCTCGATGCAAGCAGCATTATCCTCATAAATGCATGTAGGTTCCTCAGTGGTTGACTTCAAACCACTCGTTCCTCGAATATGTGCAATGACAGACCTTAACCATACACATTCACGAACAGCTTCATGTAGAGCAATTATCTCTGCATGATTCGAGGAAGTAGCAACTAATGTTTGCTTGGTGGACCTCCAAGATATCGCCGTGTTACCCATGGTAAAGACATAACCAGTTTGGGAACGACCTTTGTGCGGGTCAGAGAGGTACCCGGCATCAGCAAAACCAACCAAAACATCACAAGAATTTTCGGCATAGGGAGTAGAAGACATTTTGTCCGAGTGTCGACCGGTCGACCGTCGTCGGCAGTTCTTAATGAAACCAGTTTTCCATATTTGGATTTCTCTCTGTGGGGATAAAACAAGCCCAAACCGATTGTACCCTTAAGGTATCGAAATATTGTCTTTATGCCACTCCAATGGTGTTGCGTGGGCGCATAGCTAAATCTAGCCAACAAGTTCACAGCAAAAGAGATGTAAGGTCTGGTGCATTGAGCTAAGTACAATAACGCGCCTATTGCACTTAGATATGGCACTTCGCCCCCAAGAATTTCTTCGTCATCATCCTTTGGACGAAATGAATCTTTCTTTGGATCTAGGGTCCGACCGATCATGGGAGTGCTAACCGGATGTACTTTGCCCATGTTAAATCTTCTTAACATCTTGTGGACATAAGCTGATTGGTGGATCAATACTCCACTATCTCGGTGCTCTAGCTCAAGGCCTAGACAGAACCGAGTTTTCCAAAGATCTTTCATCTCAAATTCGGATTTCAAATATGTAGCAGTATCTCTCAGTTCTTCGAGAGTACTAATTAAATTCATGTCATCTACATAGACAGCAATAATTGCAAATCCGGAACTTGTTCTCTTAATAAACACGCATGGGCATAAATCATTATTTATATATCCCTTCCCAATCAAGTAGTCACTTAGACGGTTATACCACATCCGTCCGGATTGTTTTAATCCATAAAGTGAGCGTTTTAATCTTATCGAAAACGCACTCCGTGGTTTAGAGTCGCTTGACTTGGGTAATTGAAGTCCATCAGGCACCTTCATATATATCTCTGAATCTAGATCCCCATAGAGATATGCTGTAACCACATCCATGAGCTGCATGTCAAGCTTTTCGGAAACTACCAAACTGACAAGGTAGCGGAACGTAATAACGTCCATTACGGGAGAATATGTCTCCTCGTAGTCAATCCCAGGGCGTTGTGAGAAACCTTGCGCCACGAGGCGAGCCTTATACCTTAAGACTTCATTCTTCTCATTACGCTTTCTAACAAAGACCCATTTATGTCCTACAGGCTTTACACTTGGCGGTGTTAACACTACTGGCCCAAATACCTGTCTCTTTGTTAGTGAATCTAGTTCAGCCTGGATTGCTTCTTTCCATTTAGGCCAATCTGCTCTTTGTTGACATTCTTCAACAGAGCGTGGTTCGATGTCATCATGCTCTATAATCTCTTGAGCAACAGAATATGCAAATACATCATCAATGATAATGGAATTTCTTTCCAACGTCTCAAGCATGCATGCATAATTCATTGAGATTTCTTTGTTCTCTGAAATTGATTCCCCAATATTGATTCATGGACATAACTATAATCAGAGATAATCTCATGAGACGGGTTTCCGGTATTGATGATGAATGGATTAGGCTGTGCCGAACTCGCTTTCTTCCTTGGGCGAGAATCCATCGAACCAAGTGGTCTCCCCCTTTTTCTTTGGGGAACCACGACCTCAACTACACCTCCACTTGGTGTAGTTGTGACGCCAGTAATGGCGCCATATCCCGTAGTAGGGATTTCCAACCTTGCAGGCACGTTGGCAGCTGGTATGTGTGATCTCGTCACTTTAGCAATATCAGAAAACGCATCAGGCATCGAATCTGCTACGTTCTGAAGATTGAGAATTCTCTGCACCTCATTATCACATTGTGCAGTTCGGGGATCAAGATGAGACAGAGTGGGGACAGACCACGACAATTCCTGTCGTTCCTGTTGAACATTCTTGTTCTTATCTCCCCCAAACGACGGGAAGACCGTCTCATCAAAGTGACAATCCGCAAATCTAGCGGTAAAGAGATCGCCTGTCAAGGGTTCCAAATAGCGGACAATTGTTGGAGACTCATAACTAGCATAGATACCTAAACGTCTCTGAGGACCCATTTTCGTGCGTTGTGGAGGCGCAATTGGCACATAAACCGCACAACCAAAGATGCGTAAATGTGAGACATCCGGCTCATATCCAGTTACCAACTGGTACGCAGAAAACGGTTGGGTAGTAGTGGGTCTGAAACGAATAAGTAAAGCTGCATGTAATATTGCATAACCCCAAGCAGATAATGGGAGATTGGTGCGCATAACCAATGCCCGAGCGACCATTTGAAGTCTCTTAATGGTGGCTTCTGCGAGACCATTTTGTGTATGTACATGGGGTACGGGATGCTCAACATCAATCCCAATAGACATGCAATAGTCATCAAAAGTTTGCGATGTAAACTCCCCAGCATTGTCAAGACGAATTGACTTAATATGATGATCAGGGTGGTGAGCCCTTAAGCGTATAATTTGTGCTAGGAGCTTTGCGTAAGCAGCATTACGTGTGGACAATAAAGCGACATGTGACCAGCGTGTCGATGCATCCACCAAAACCATAAAATATCTGAAAGGTCCGCAATATGGATGGATGGGTCCACAAATATCTCCTTGGATACGATGTAAGAATGAAATATTTTCTTTTGTGTCCTTAGCGTAGGATGGTCTCGATCCCAATTTTCTTAAGGAACAGGCTTTGCAAAATGAGCCATTAGCCATAGAGGCGATAGAAGCATAGGAGGCATTATGGGAAAAACGGCCAAAAAAATGCATGGAAGCATCGACCGGTCGACGGGGAGGTCGACCATTCGACGATTCTCCCTGGACGGGTGTCGACCGTTCGACGATGTTGCGTCGACCGGTCGACGTGCGTCGGACAGTAGCGATTTTGTACTTGCTTTCAACTGTCTCATCTATTTGAATCAACTTTTGATTCTTGCTTCTATTAGCTCGATAAAAGGATGTCCGTGTGAGGTTTTCAATATACAGATCATCATATCACGACCTGGGTGTCCCAAACGGTCGTGCCAAAGCCTATATGTGTCAGAATCCAAGAGATCATCTCTAAAAACATTGTTGGATTCTATAATACGAATAGTGGTTAAGTATAACCCACTAGAGCGACACATAAGTCTTTCTAAGATGCGCTTTCTTCCGCATTCATTAGAAGTAATACATAAGTATTCGGTTCCATTCTCACAATGAGTTTCCATGTGATAACTGTTGGCGCGAATGTCTTTAAAACTTAGGAGAGTCCGATTAGCTCGAGGAGCATAAAGTGCTTCGGTAACATTGAGCACGGTGCCATTGGGCAACATAAATTGGGCATTTCCTCGCCCATTGATCAATCGTGATGACTCAGTCATCGTAATCACTGAAGAGTTATAAGGAACTAACTCAATGAATAATTGCATGTGGCGAAGTATTGTGTGGGTGGTCCCACTATCAACAAGGCATTCAATCTCTCCGGGAAACATACCTACAAACATATGATATGAAAATAAATATATGTCCATGACATAGTGAAAATTTCGAAAAACAACTTGCAATACTTGTGAAGAAAATTTCGAAATTTGTTGATAATCTTGCCAACGATTACATCGAGGTCTTGTCCAAAAAATTCTAATCCAAAATAACTATGACAAATGTCAATTGAAATAAGGCATCAAAAGCCTTTACATAATAAACTTGGAAATAAAACAATTGCAATTTAATTGAAGTCTGGAACTTCTAAAGTCTTCTCATTGCTTTGGTCGACTTTGAAATCTGCAATTGTGAGATTGACATTCTTCTCATCTCCGGTATCTTCTCCATAATAAGCTTCTTGCTCTCGGGATTCACGATACTTCTTGTAATCCCCAGCCAATTTGTTGCTTGCCTTGCAATGCCTAAACCAATGATCATTTGATCCACATCGGTGGCATGGCTCGTTGGCACAACCTGCCTTATTGTTGCGTCTAACGACTTGTGCCCTTGGAGGATGATTTTGTGTACGGTTGGCATGGCCACCTCGGCCCATCCATGGCCAACGTTGGCATGGCCACCTCGGCCCATGCCACGTCCTCCAATCCCTCTTCCACGTGGTACATAGTTTCCACGGTTTGGTGCAACGTTGTTGCGGTTACCTTCCTTATTTGGATGATTATATGGACCGGGACGTCCATTAGCATTACCCTTAGCATTAGGGTGTCGTCCACTCTTGGCCAATTTTCCATAATGTGCTTCTGGAACTTTCTTTGTTCCGACAGGCCGCGAGTTATTATTCATCATGATCGTGTCATGTTTCTCAGCTACTTGCAGAAGATTGATTAGCTGATTGAACGTAGTAATCCGCTTGGCGTTATACTCCATCCTATATTGCTTTGAGAGGATGAGTGCCGATGCGGGGAAGGTAGAGAAGGTCTTCTCTATCAAGTCTACTTTAGTAAGAGTCACCTTACAAAATTGAAGCATAGCCCGAAGACGTAGCATCTCAGAATTAAATTCTGCTACGGTTTTGAAGTCAAGAAAGAGGATGTCATTCCACTTGACCTTCAATTCAGGAAGTAGTGTATCCTGGATGTTTCCGAATCTCCCATGGAGAGCAGTCCATAGTTCATATGGATCCTTAACTTGCATATATTCCCATCTTAGGGAAGGGGCCATATGGCGCCTTAGAAACATCAATGCTTGGGCTTGGGCAGACGCAGGTGGAGCTTTCGTGTTCGCATCTGGAGCACGAATTGTGGAAAGAATCTCTTTTCCAATAAATGTTGTTTCAACATCTGTCACCCATCGGTGATACTCAGTTCCATTTGAATCATGGATGTCAAATTCGAGTTTTTGTGTTTCAGGCATCCTGAAATAAACCAATAAGAAGATACATTAGTTTCGCAGTCATAGAAAGACTTCCACAAACACTAAATAAAATTTCCAGGTGTTTTTCGGATTAGAACAAGACCAAGGTGGATATGGTCATAGCTTAAACCATTCGATAGCTCCACGCAAGCATGACCAGATAAGAAAGAGGAATGTCGGTGGAGCAAAGCTCTCTCAATACCACTGATTCCAATCCCTCACCTAAATCACACCTACGTAGGTGAGTCTAGTAATGAATAAGCCATGACCAAAATTTGGTCGAATTCGATGCATTTGTGAACTTACTTTATCACAAAGATTTTCTTGGATGCTCATGAAATTACTTTATCATAGCATACATTATGAATCCCCACGATTCATTAAACCTCTTTAACTTTTATTAAAGAATGATAACATTAGGGGTGCTCATGACTTACAAATACCGCAAGCGATATAAAGCTCGATCACTCCCCTAATACTTCTCATAATTTTCCGAAGTAGGTATAGCTTATTGTCGCCAATTAACTAGCATTTAGTTTAATATGCAATACATCTCTCTCTAACAAGTTGTTAGTAAAAGTTGAGGCTCATCCCTCCCCCTATAATAAAAATAAATTAAATGCCCTAAAGTGAGGACAACAAAATAGAATCTTATAATTTATTTTTTTTTGGTGGAAATGGGTCCTTTTTTTTTTGAAAGGGAAGAGGCTCAGAGGCCTAATATTACTAACTAGAAGTATTACATTGATCAATGAAGAGCACATCCTGAATACTAGCAGGAGCCTCATCTAACCAAATAAAGTTCTCATAATGAGATTTAGCAAGGTGAGCAAGCCTATGCGCAACACCATTTGCTTCACGAAAAGTATGGCGAATAACAATAGATGGAATTTGCATCATATCATCCCTACATTCCTCAACTATTCGGCCAATCTCTGAAGAGTCCTCATCCGTTCGTAACACCGCGGCAAGCAGGAGAGCACAATCAGTTTCCACATCAACATCAGTCCAGCGCTGCAAAATAATCAAAGCCAAAGCAGCTCGAAGCGCAAGCGCTTCAATTTGGATAGCAGAGGCAACATTTGAAAAAGCCTGGCTGACAGCACCCTTAAAGGTTCCCTTATCATCTCTGACAATAACCCCCACACCACCACAATGAGTATCAATGTCAAAGGCCCCATCAATGTTCACTTTTAGCCTTCCTCTTGGAGGGCAACACCACTTGAGCGCCAGCCTCCTTTGCTTGCCACAAGGTGCAGGGTGTTCCCTTTGATAATTCTCAAGAAGCCTAATAGACCAACTCACCATATGAATAGGATTACACACTGCCTTTCCAAACAACATTATTCCTTTCCATCCAAATTGCCCAGAGAGAGACTAAGAAAAGGTCCACCTTATTTTTTGGCAGAGAACTTATTAAGTTAAGCACCCACTCAGTGAAGTCACAAGCAGAGAGCTCTCTCGATCTCAAACCAAGAGGGTGAGCAAGACAAAAACATGCAGTGATAGGGCATTCTTTAAAGAGATGAAGACTCGATTCCAGAGAACACTTGCAGAAAGCACAATTATAATCCTCCAAAGTCATTCTTCTAGAGAGAAGGTCCCTAGTAGGGACAATGTTTCTAAGGAGCCTCCAACAAAAAGACCGTACCTTCGGGGGGACCCTAGCATGCCAAACTAACTTCCAAATTTTTGAACCCAAGCCTCTGGAACCATCGGAACTAGAACCAACCATCCTATTGTTGCCAATATGCTCTCTAGCCACATGATACCCGCTTCTCACACTATAATTGCCATGCTTGTCATAATGCCAAATAATCTGTCTTTTGGACATCTCACGCTCAAGGCCATGTGGGAAATCAGCTCTCTCTCTTCCTCATTGAACAGCTCGCGGACCACGTCTTCCAGCCACACATGATTATCAATATCAATTAGCATTGCAACCGACCAGTCCTCCGTCCCCTCCATCGGCAAAGAATAAGGTCTGAAATGGTGAGGAAGAGGTAGCCATGGATCCTGCCAAATCAAAATGTCCTCCCCATTACCAACAAGGAATCTAAGCCCTTTCCTCAAGACCTCACGCCCTGCCATTAAGCTTCGCCAGGTGTAGGAACAACCCGCGTCCGCCGAAGCCTGCATGAAGGATGAGTTCGGGTAGTACCTAGCCTTGAGGAGTCTTGAAACCAAAGAGTTTGGTCTCCGTAGCAGACGCCAACCCAACTTTGCCAAGGAAGCCAAATTAAAGGCCTTCAAGTGTCTAAAACCCAAACCACCCTCCGATTTGGGAGCACACATCTTCTCCCAAGAGAGCCAATGAATTTTCTTTTCGTCCTCCTTCGCACCCCACCAAAATCGGGCCATCACTTGCTGCATTGCATCACACAAGTGACTAGGAAGCTCAAAACAGCTCATCACGTACATAGGGATCGCTTGAGCCACACTCTTAATTAGCACTTCTTTCCCTGCCCCACTTAAGGTCTTCTCCTTCCAACCATGAAGCTTATTACGCAATTTATCATAAATGAATTGGAAGCAATCGGACTTGGAATAACTAATTTCCATTGGAAGCCCAAGATAGTGGTCATGCTTCTCGACTCTAGTAACACCCAGAGCACATGCCAAATCATATTGGACTGAGATGTCCACGTTCTTGCTGAAAGAAACACAGCTTTTCTGGAAATTCACTTGTTGCCCAGAGGCATTAGCATAAACTTGCAGCAACCGCCGGATCACAAGACACTCGGTGTGCTCCGCTTTGAAGAAGATGAAAGAATCGTCTGCGAAAAACAAGTGACTAATACACGGAGCTCCACTACAAATCGTAACACCATGAAGACACCCCTTCTCCACCGCAACCGAAATTAAATACGATAGACCTTCAGCGCACAAAAGAAATAAATATGGAGAGATTGAGTCCCCTTGGCGCAGACCCCGTGTCGGAGACACCCTGCCTAGAAATGGGTCCTTATATTGGGTTGGATTTGATATACTCGCATTGAAATGTTCTACTGGGGGGGGGAAAAAACCTCAATTATGTAGAGACCTCCCTATTTTTTAACCAAATTTGTCGAAAAACTAACTAAAATTTAAAGGGTAATTGTCATAAATGGTACCTGAATTATAGTGTCATCTTATCGATAGTACCTGAATTTTACTTTTCGTCACAAACGGTACCTGAACTTTTCGATTTCGTCTAAAATGGTACCTGAGGCCACATTCGGTTAGTTTTCCGTAAAAAAATTTCACGTGAGGGGCATGTGACTCATAAATGAACTAAAATGACAAATTTGCCCTCACTTCTTCTTCTTCTTCCTTGGTTTTTCCAGATCACTCTTCCCCTTCTTCTCCCCCTTCTTCGTCTGTTTCTCTTCCCTCTCTCCTTCCCCTATTCTTCTTCTTCTTCCTCCTCCTCCTCCTCCTCCTCCTTTCTTCTTCTATTATTTCCTATGTTTTTTCTCTTTACACCCACACCCCACCGCTACCATGTCTCTATGCACCCACCATCACAACCACGCCACCACGGCCTGTGGTGATGGCAGCAGCAAGATGAGAGCAGCTCCGGGTCCAGATTGATGAATTCCGAGCTGGGCTCGGCGGAATGGCGGCTGGGCTTTGCGGTGAGAAGATCGATCGGTGGAAGGTCGTGGTAGTCTGGTGCTCGGTGGAAGCAAGACTTGAAATCGATGGCAGCTGGATTGGTGGCTGGGTTCGACAGGGACGCCGACGGCAGAGGTTTGATTGCAGCAGCGGCGTTGATGGTGAGCGGTGGTGATGACTGGGCTGTGATTGCTTGTATTGAACAATTGTAAACTGTGAATTTGTGTTGTTTGCAGGTTGATTTCTTGTGTTTTGAATTGAAAATTGCAGAGAGAAAGAATGGATTGGTGATTGCAGGTGGTTTGTGATGGCTGCGATGGTGATTATGGCAGTGACGGTGATGACTGGGTGTAGAGAGGAGATAGAGGGTGCAAAGAGGAGAAGAAGAGGAAAGAAAGAAGAAGAAAAGAAAAAAAAAAGAAAAAGAAGAGAAAGAGAAGAAGGGAGATCGGGGAGAAGAGACGGAGAAAAGAGGAGAAGGTCCCGGTCCCGGTCCCGGAAAAAGAAAGGAGAGACAACAAAAAGAGAGGGAAGAGAGAGAAGAAGAAGAAGATTAAAAAAAAAAGGCAAATCTTGGCCACTGATCATATTGGATGGCCAAGATTAACTCGTGACGAAAAATGACGTTTTTAACCCTTATTTATGAGTCACATGCCCCTCACATGACATTTTTTGACGGAAAACTAACCGAAGGTGGCCTCAGGTACCATTTTAGACGAAATCGAAAAGTTCAGGTACCGTTTGTGACGAAAAGTAAAGTTCAGGTACCATCGATAAGATGACACTATAATTCAGGTACCATTTATGACAATTACCCATTATTTAAACTATGAGCTATTTTAGAGAGCCACTGAGCCACCAAAATCTGGCTTAAATCATACTCAAAATTATAGTGAGCCAGAATTTATTATTATTTTTTAAATGTAATATTTTAGTTTCATAATTATGACAAAACTGATTGGCAAATAAATCATAAAATTAAAAAATATATATTTTTAAATAGATAATTGATTTGGAAAGTTTTGAAAAAGTTGGTTATGAAAGTATGAAAAAGATGATAGGGTTCTGCCTTCTGGGATTAGAGAGATAAAATAGAGAAAATGAAGAGAAATGAAAATTGCAGAAGAAAGTATTCAATTCAAGCATGACAAATGACAAGGGAATGGTTCACACTTATACAGCTGAAATGGTCACGAGTTTGCTACAGCTAGCTACTGCCAGATGACACTAATCTGGGAAGACCTCTCTCTCTCTCTCTCTCTCTCTCTCTCTCTCTCTCTCTCTCATATAAGTAACTAACTAATAGTCCTTTGCTGAGCTGATGCGAAGAGAAGACATGACAAAATGGTGGCTTGGGCCTCATTTGAGCTGGACTCATAATTGGGGTCTCAACAGAAGCAGCAGCATATGGGACCTTCCTGCACCGTCACCGGCATCGTCTCTTTCTCTCTGTCTAGTGTTTCTCTCTTTCTCTTACTCCTTTCCGAATGGCAAAGGTCCACAGAGAAAGAGTCCTCATTATTAACATGAAATAAACGGACCCCGCAACTTGTGATCCAACTGCAATCTTCTAATCTTCCCCTTGTCACAATCCTAAATCTGGCCTCGGTGTATTTGCCTTCATTGTGCCACTCTCCTAGACTTGATAAATTTTGATATCTCATGAACATATGATCTGACTCAAGGAACTTGTTAGTTCTGCCTAGATTTTCGACCAAAGGAAAATAGAAACTTTCCACCTCACCATCATTTGCTTTGAAGGTACACAAACATAAAGCAGATCCAAGAGTTGTTCTATTACCAGTACCCCGCAAGTTACTAATGGCGCATATGGCCAACCCCAGAAACTTGCTAGGGAACCAATTCGGTGGCAATTGCACAGTTACGGAAGACCCTCTACACTGATGGTTGAACCAATCAGGAATATTACTTCCAGCTGGAAGAGATACAAAAAGGCGTCCATGATGATTAGCCTATACATTGAAAATCAACAGTTAAACTATACATATTATTGCAGTGCGAGAGAAAGAGAGACAGGGCACAAACCTGGTTATCTGTAGCAGTTTCCACAATATCTGTAAATATAGTGGTTTGCACCAGCTGGAAGCAATTATAAAAATTGAAGCAATTGATTAACTTCTCAAAGTTTGGAGGCTTTGGTGTTGAAACTGTTTTCAGAGCTGTGCAATCTTGGGCATCTATCCATTCTATACTTGATGAAAGCTCTGGTATTGATTTCAGTCTCTTGCAGCCTTCCAATTCGAGAAATTTTAAATGACAAAGTAGATTCATTGCTGCACTTAAGCTTTTCAATTTGTTGTTTCTGCATAGCTTCAACATTTCCAATGAAGATAAATGAGCAATACCATCCGATAATTCTAAAAGATTGCAGTCACTTAAATCAAGTTCAACCAGAACAGAGTAACTAGGATTTTCCTGGATCCATGTTGGCCAAGATGAAAAGGGTGCCGTCATTTCTTTACATCTCTCACATGAAAATGATGTTTCAAGCTTGTTCAAACGTAAGATAGAGAATGGAAGTTGTTGGATACCACTCCCCTCCACTCGAAGGTGGTACAAGTGTTTTAAATCCCCCAAGTTCTCTGGCAAGTTAGACAGTTTCGAACACCCATCCAGATAGAGCTCTTGGAGGCATGCCAATTTACAGATATTGTCCGGAAGAAAGATTAGGCTTCTGCAATTGGTCATTATTAATAAAACAAGTCCCCGAAGAAATTCAATAGATGAGGGCAGCTCTTTAATTGCAGTCTCTTCTAAATTAAGACGGGATAGGTGATTCATATCTCCTGAAATCTCTGGAAACTCCTTCAGATTTGAGCAGCCAGAAAGGTTAAGTTCTTTAAGATATTTTATGTGAATGCTGCTCGGAAGACTCCCAAGTTCTCTGCAACCACGGAGGCCCAAAGTCTGAAGCACCGGGTGATTATTAATTGAAGAGGTAATTTCTGTAATTGCACTCTCATCTAATAAAAGATGTTTTAGCTCCTTCATATCTTCTGAGAACTCTAGACGAAACTCCTCAAGATTTGAGCAGCCAGAAAGGTTAAGTTCCTCAAGAGATTTCATATCAATAAAGCTCGGAAAATTCTTAAGCTCTTTGCACCCATTTAGATTCAAGTAAGCGAGGTTTTTAAGAGCTGAAATGGATGAGTGAACCTCCACTAAACTAACACAATGTTGAAGATTCAGCCTCTCAAGATTTGTTGCCTCAGTCAAGTCGGGGGTTTTGATTAGATATTGTGAGTCACTTAAATCGATGCGTACCAACTTTTGCAGAGGCTGTTTTGACAACCAAGAAAACATGCGTTAAAGAATAAGGTATATGTGAGCTTAATAGTTTTAAACAAAAAAAAAACTATAACTTAGCATACCTTGGTTCCTTCCCATAGTTGTTCAGTATCACTATAGGGCAGGTCGAGGTGAACAAGATTTTTCGGATCAAAGTTGGACGGCAAAGATTTTAAGGGGCATCTACGCCAGACGAGGAACCTCAACTCACCAGAGAGAAACTTTAAATCCCCACTCACGTGTTGTTTACAAAATTCCTTCCGTGTATAAATGTTGTCAAGAAGCTTGAGCATTCTTAGTTTCTTCATGCTAACAAAAGCTTCGGTATTTATGTATACCTCTTTAAACTCCGATAAGCATAGGACTATGCCTTCAACTGCTCCAGTATCCTGTGTAACCAACCGTGAAAATTAAGTTAGTGTGAGTGATAAATGTCCATATATAATCTAGCTTACTTTAAGATCATAAGGTTCATACATGTTTCCCTTGAATTAATTTTGGTCGAAGTTGAAGCTATTTAGTATTACTAAAAATTATATATAGAAGACGTGAAAAAGGCATAATATAATCAAATGTCTCACCGTATTTTGTGATAACACATGATGAACATCTTCATATCTCCATAACCTACTAGGCCCCCTAGGGTCTCCGTTAACAATATGCCAACCCATTTCCCGTATCAAATCATGCATCTCAAGTTTATTTCTATGGAACCAACTACTTGAGACAGTTACGAGTGCTCTATCGACTAAAACTCTTAGTCCGCTATGGGGAAAGAAGCCAAAACTGTCAAGAATTTTTGTTGCATCTTCTTTGTCAAAGTCTCTAAAGAAACATGCAATATCAAGAAATATGTTCTTCTGTGAATCATCTAGTCCATCAAAGCTTGTCCTAAGCACCCCCTGAATTCCCGTGTTTGGGATTTTCTTTATTTTCTCCAACTCATCTTTCCACTCATGTACAGTTTTGTTATCAAGGAAAGCTCCCAAGACTTTGAGTGCTAAAGGAAGACCATGAGCATATTTTATGGCACGTCTTGAGAGATCATCGTAATTTCCTGTGGGTGGGTTTGTTCTAAAAGCATGTTGCCTAAATAGTTCAAGAGCTTTATCCTCAGTAAACGACTTGGGCTCGTATATCACATATCCAGCTAGTACGTGCTTGTCTCTAGTTGTTATAATGATTCTACTCCCACCGCCAAAAGAAGGTTTCTTTCCAATCAAGGTTTCAACTTGTTCTAGATTGTCCACATCATCAAAAACAAGAAGAACTTTTTTCTTGCCTAGCCTTTCCCTGATCATGTTCAAACCTCCATCGAAAATGTGCCGATCGTTTACCTTCAAGATTTTAGATAAAAGTTCTTCCATCACTTTTGCTCCACCATTCTTTGTGAGGAAGCCCTCCTTCACATTATCAAGAAAGCAAGAGTGTTCAAATTGATGAGCAATCTTGTCATAAACAGCTCTAGCGATGGTTGACTTGCCTATGCCGCCCATTCCCCATATTCCAACAATGCGAAAATCATCCACCCCAAGCTGTAACAGAAAATCAATTTCATTTATGTGAGAATCCATTCCAACCAAGCCATCGGGTTCACTTGGTGAGATGCGAATCAATTTCTTTAAGATATCCTCTACAGTGCTGTTGATAAGCTTGATATCATCCCTGTGAAATTTGATAAAACAATGTCATTAATATGAATCTTATGCAAGTGGATACATTAATTGAAGCCAGGGATCTAGGTATGCAGCCATTAAAAATCAACAAGATAATAAAAGGATGAAAGCTTTTAAAAAAGTAATACACAATGTGCAGTTCTAAATTAATCTACATCATTCTAGATTAATCTAGAAATGATCTAGAATTATCACGCAACATAGAAAGTGTAGTAAGGTCTAGAAGTGTTATCAACATGTGGTTGATAATTAACACAAAGTAATGTCGGTTACTTAGTGAGATACTAGGTTGGTCAACAACACTAAATATATAGTAGTTTGGTGTTAGCTCAGTGGTTAGATCACCCGTTAGTAGAAGTGAAATCTTTTGATCTTCTTAAAAATAAAAATAAAAAGTAATGAACCAATTAAGAAAAACAATCTAAATTTCAAAGTTTTGCTCTCCTCTGTTTCCTCTGTTTCTAATCAATTTTGTCCCAAACACCTTTCTAAACATTAGACTTAAAACCTTTGTCCTAGACACACCATATATCCTAACCACTTCCAACCCCACTCAAATTCCATCACTGGTATCATAGCTCCAATTTTAATAAAAGCAAATAATAAATCCAATTAAACTAATCACTGGACAAAGAGCGATCTTTCTGGGATTCAAAACACAATGTGAAATTAGTTTAAGCTCAGGTCGACCCCAGCAATTTATTTAAAGTTGCTGTATTTGCTACAAAATAGTAAGAACCTCCAATTTAAATCAAGACTTAATTGTGAACACTATCAATAAATTAGAATAACCAAGAAAAAAAATCACAAATTATGAGCATGCAGAAACTTGAACTATCTAATTAATCTTCGATCAGCAGGAAACAGTTATAGTAATTGATTAAGAGTGAAAAGTATTACTGATAATTTCTGGAATCACAGCCAGATAAATTGGTGGCTTTGGTTAAACTGCACTTCCAGCTCTCCAACTCTTCCCTGTTGACATTGGAATCGCTTTCATGTTTTGCAAAAGCTTCTGCAAAACTTCCCCTCCATTTGCGAACATCGGAGGGATCTACTTCATAGAAAATGGGCACCACAATCTGCTTCTGGGTTTCCATGCATTCAAGGATCTGGACCAGTTCTTTTAAGCACCATGTAGAAGATGCATAGTCTTTGGAGAAAACTACAATTGAAAGCCTCGAGTTTTGAATGGCTTTGAGTAGCGCCGAAAGGTCGTCGCCTTTTCCAAGCTCTTCGGAATCTACGAAGGTGTCGAGTGCTTTTTGTTTCAGAGCTTCGTGAAGATGGCAGACAAAACCCCTGCGAGTGTCTTCGCCTCTAAAACTGATGAAAACGTCGTATTTCCAACTGCCTCCGGATGATGAAGAAGAAGCACCGGTCATTAATTAACAAGCACAAGAGATCGAAGCTGATCAATAATCGACTAGGAATGAAGTACTCGATTTTCTGATTGGGACTAGCTAGGAATTAAGAGAGTGGAGATGAACCTCTCTTGCAGTTGTTGGGGGATATATATGAAATCTCTGAGAAAAACTCAATACACGCGTTTAGGGCTTTTACTAGGAAAAGATGGACGACTTTTGATATTTGTGATTTGGATGGACGAGTACACAGAAAACTGAAAGTTTCAACTTGACCATTCTCTGTAATTACCTAATTTGTTATTATTTCTCACAATTATTGGTTTGTTTATATATCATTATATCTGGCACTTGTTGTCATGTATTTAGCCAGTCGCTATCCGTTACGGATTGGATACCTGTTAATTACGCTAATATCGTATATTTACTATATATAATTTCTGCTAGAGGAGCTTCACTGTTCCTCCACTGTTTATTGTCTGCGCAATAACGGTTCTACCCCTGCCAGCGATTGTTTGATTACAGTTCTGCCCCTCTCTCTTTTTTCTTTTGTTCTTTCCTCTTCTTTTCTATTCTTCTTTCTACGCAAGATATCAGTTTTCTTCTGTAGACATCACCGCCATCACCAGCCATCACCTTGCTGCCATTAGCCCAATAAAACCCTCTTCAGCTTTTTGCCTCGCACTCTCTCTCGCTCTCGATTCGGTCTTTCATCTTCAAACCCGCCCCTCCTATTCTTTCCATTTGGTCTCTTCTTTCCATTTGAAGCTTGGGAGAGAGCAGAGGAGGTCGGATACCAATCAAATCCCTAAGATTGTTGACCAAAAGGCCATGGAGTTGCATAATTCATATAAAATTACTCACCCATACCACTTGAAATTCGCCAAAAACCCAATGAATCACCAAGAAAGTGGAAGCAATCTTCCTAAACATAAAGGTTTCGCAAAAAATTCAAGGATTTGGGGCCGAATTTGGGTGGAGCAGAAGAAAAAAAAACAAAGGAATGAGAAGAAGAAGACGAGTTGTAGCCTTGCAGAGCATGAAGAAGAAGAACAGAAAAAAGAGTAGAAAAAAATATAGAAAATTCAGAAAAGATAAAAGATAAAAAAAATATTATTTATTATTTTAATTATAGATTATTTTATTAGTATTTTCTGACATATCATTTCCTATTAATTTTTAAGAATTTTGCATTTCTCCATTTCGTTTCGTACCTAAATCCAAAACTCGTTTTCGTTCCGGTGCAACATAGGTCTTCTCTGCATGCCTCTCTAATCAAAGTTTTTCATCTCAAAATGTCTCCAATCAAAATTTCTCTTTTTTTTTTCTTCGTTTTAATTATTCACACCAAGAAGAATGACAAACTTTTTTCTCTTTTATTCCTTTTCAGCTTTAAATCTCTTTGCCACTTTATAAATTCAGTTTCTGATATTCATTCTATATTTTTTTATAATTCTAAGAGTAAATTCCTTCTATGGTACTTGAAGTTATCATCTGTTAGACCATTTGATACTTCCATCATCTAAGAAAAAATATATATATTATTTAATTTTTTGGGTAATATAGAGTATTAATTAAAATTTTATTGAAATTAGTTCATATTTTTATAACAAGAAAATTAATTAAATTTTTATTCTTTTTTGATAGTCACAAATTTTTATTTAGTATTATGGGGAATATTTTTATTTATTATTTTGGGGGATATTTTAAAAAAAAAAGTGGAAAACCAAGAGAGCATTTGTTTTTTGGACAATAAAATCAACGAAAAATAGTATGTATACACTTTAGAGGAAATAAAAAAAAAAGTGTTTATAGAAAATATGATTTTTTGCTGAGAATGACAATTTTGTCCTTGAGAATGAATGAGAAATAACAATTTCACTATTACATTTAACGGAAAAACGGATGGAAGTACTAAATTGTCTAACGGAGAATAACTTCAAGTATCAAAATGTTCTCTTTTAGAGACTAGGTACCAAATTGTCCAAGTAGCAATACATCAGGTACCATAGAAGAAATTTACCCTAATTCTAAATCTTAACACAATATGTATGTCATACATATGTTTGTTGAAATTCGGAAAAATAGTGCTATTAATTTTTCTTTAGTACATAAAATTGTACTAATTTATCTGCTGCCTTGCACAAAGATATTAACAGCATGATCAGCTCTTTGGATAAACGATTTAGAGTTTTTTGCTTACTAAACAAATTTCATGTATATTTTTAGTATTTTTTTACATATTTTAAACACTTTTGAAACCCGTAACATCGTGTGGGCACTATTACTAGTATATATATTTTCTCCTCGCACTGTTCATAGGCTTATGAACAGTTCCGGCTCGAGCCGAGCCGATTATCAAAAGTATTATTTTGTCCCTGCTAGACTGCCTATTTATAATGCTGCCACTCTCTCCCCCCCCCCCCCCCCCCCCCCGGGTCTGCCTCTCTCTCCCTTTCTCTCTCTCTCTAAGCAAACGGCAAACAACGGGAGGGTAAAGGAGGCGCATTTTCGAGGGGTGAGGAGGAGGCCGTGGGGCCAGTACGCCGCGGAGATTCGCGATCTGTGGACGAAGACGCGAAAGTGCCTCGGGACTTTCGGCGTTTGATGAATAAACATAGGTAAAGAAGAAGGGGAAGAAGAAAAGGAAGAGAGGGAGGAGGAAGAGAAGAAGAACAAGAGGGAAAAAAAAGAATTTTCTTATTTTAAAATAATACTTTTAAATGTATTATTTATAAATTTTTAACGAAAAATACAACCGAGTGATTAAAATGGTAGACAAAGTTTTAGTTTAGTGACTAAATTGATATTTTTGAAAACTCAATGACTAAACTGTCAAACGTGTTAAAGTTAGGTAAACTCTACATATTAAACTTTTTTTTCCTCATCATACTTTTTGGTTTAATTGGGTCCTTTGACATATGAGTTATATTATTTAATAATTTCATAGTGCGGTTATTTTTTTTTAAATTATTAAATTTGAACTTTGAAATGAGAACTATCTTTACTATAATATCAGTAGGAAAGTAGTTGTAAAATAATTCACCAATTAGAGGATGCTCCATCTTGGCTTGCTAGCCATTAGGAAAGTCGCTCGAGATTGGTAGCGTGAAAAAGACACTCAAAATCAAGAGGGGTCTCAAAGTACAAAGAGAATAAAACGATTTAGTTGTGTTGTGAGTGAACTTTTTTAAACTTCGCTCTTAGACACATATTTTCTTTGTAACTTAAACTTGCTAAACAAAACATAAAAATACTATTTTGATTTCCTATATAATTTTGGTGTTTTCTAAATTTCCTATATGTTTTTAGTATTTTCTACATATTCTAAACATTTTTGAAACCCGTAAAATCGTGTATGCGTTGTTGCTAGCAAAATTTAATTTTGATAGTAGATCACGATTCATGATCTAGTTTGTCCTTTCACAAAAGTTAGAAGTCTTAGAACAATAAAATTTTGATAATGGAGAAGTTTGTCCTCCTGGCTCTAAATACTGTTTCAAAGACGTGCAATCATGTACTATTAAATTTAGAGATAAATACACTTTTGGTCCTTGAACTTTGACTCATTCGACACTTTTGTCTCTGTACTTTGAAATATATTACTTTAGTCCCTGAACTTTGACATTTACTATCACTTTCGTCCCTAACCGAAGTTTTCACCAAATAAACCTCTGATTTCGGCCAAATCTGTCACGACTCCAAACCCAAGACCAATATTATATGGAAATATGGTACCCGAATCTGCGGTGTGAATCGAAGAAAACATATTTTCCTCAATAATAATAAATCAAATGAAACAAATGTCTGAAATAATACGTTTACTTGAAAACGAAAACATTGTTATCTTACAATATCAGAGTTTACATAATATTTATTTAATTAGAATCATAGTAGAAACATATTCGTTTATATATTCATCTCGTTTTCCCCAAGCTTCGTAACCTGAAAACAAGAAGGTGCAGCATCATGAGCAACACAGACCCAATAAGTACAGCTTACATTCTTATATTAATGTGTCTTAAAAGACATCAAAATTGAACAACCAATCAAAAATGTACCGAGAACATTTTAGGTTGCTTCATACCAATTTTATTGAATATAATCAATAACGTTTTTAACCCAAATAATTTGGTCTTAAATGTAATTTCACTTTTCACCGAAATGACTATTAATGCATCACTAGTAGATGATTAACTTAAACAATATATCATTTCATTTAACAACATAATATACTATCGCAAATAGATAGTATTCAACTACATACCAAATATGCATGGCAACATATATTCGATGAGAATAATATATACCTCACTTTTCAATGAATATTTCAGGTTGACTGATAATAATTCATAAATTCATATGTTGAGGTCCTTAATACCAAACATGAATAATAATCACAAATTCACACGCCAACAAGATATGGCAAACAAATATTCAATCACTTCACTTTTCAATGCATAATTCAGGTTGACTGATAATGATGCATCAATTCATATGTCGAGGTCCTTAATACCTAGCACAAGTAATAATCATAGATTCCATATGCCAATAAGATGTGGCAAACAAATATTCAATCAGTCAGAATATTATATACTTCGCTTAGTGACTCTTTCGGATAGAGATTGACTGGTAACCAAAATATAAGACCAGTAATGTAACAAGTTAAGCCGCAGCATACATGGTCCTTAATACCAAGCATGTACACTCACGGTCCTTAATACCTATGAGTATAATAGTGCACTATCTGAAGGGACTAGGGCCCAAAGCTAACTCCGAACGTCCATAGATCGTTCATACCAGTAATTCACTTAAGCTTAATCGAGGATATACCGACTCCCGGTTTCAAATATAATTAGAATTCACAAATATTGTCTTGTTGTAAGACAAGTCACAAATTATATCATATGTACATATACACATGCTTAAACCTTTCATATGAATGCATATGTGATATAGATGAAAGACATAAGTTGGTAAATCACATAATCAAGTTAATTACCAAGGTAAGCATGTGATATCCCAAATACACTCTTAACAATATATACTTTCATACATGTTAACATACATGTATAATACTAAGTGTTGATGTATTCACTTAGTAAATAAGATCATGCACCAATATAAGATTAGTAGATAATCAAGTGCAAGTAAAACACATATAAAGAGAGGCATATGTAAAACAAGATATACATGTGTTCATAAATGTAAAACATAAGTAATTGAACTCATGTAATAAGCAAGATCATTATCATAAGGTTAAAAGCATAACCAAGTAATTAAGTTATTGTAAGACTTGAAATAAGCAAAGGAAATAAAGTTATGCACAATTAATAAGATAAAATCAGATTTAGAATTTCATTCTTTAGTCCTTTAGTCCAAGTCCATGAAAGAACATTTTCATGTTTCTTCAATTATAATCATTGAAGTTCAAATTCAATATCTTGTCCATCGTAAATCCGATAGAGGTAAGTGAATACCCTATCTCAAAGGGAATTTCATAAGGAATTCAAAGGTATAATCCAATTAATCATGTCCAAAGTGTCCACGTCCAGAATCACAAATTAACCAAAACAGTACCTAAATAGGTATTCATGATTTTAACCTTAATTGCACAAATTACTACGTACTGTATTTTAATCAATTATTTATGATATTCTCCAGATCACAAGTTCATGTTATGAGATTCGTATTGATATAAAGATCATAAAATGTGGCTCAGAAATGAGTGAGATATGACAACTTGAAGTTATGAACAGTTTATACGTTTTCCAGCGAGTATGCTGTCTAAAAATATAGATTACGAACGTTTTACCCGTTGGATTATCGTGAAATTTAAGTATGAGATAGAAGACACAATTTTACACAACTTTTATGAAGAAGTTCAGATATAAAATGAACAGAAATATGAGTTTCAAGCTACCAAAGTTGGCATACGGGATTAATTCCAGAAAACAAGATTAGCTTTCTATAAAACTTATCCTTTTCCATTTCCTTCTTGCTTGTGTACTTTGATAAATCTTAAAAACAAAAGACTATAAGGATGTATTCTTTACTTACATGAAATGAAGTGATCAATAGAAGGTTTGAAGATTGAACTAGCTTCACAATTGAAAGATCATTAGTTCTTGAGCAATGGAAGATTGCTCTATTTTCTTAGTCTTTCTTGAGGGAATTTCTATGCTATTGGGAAGGCTGAAGTAGGAGGGACTTATTTGAGTTTATACTTCAACTAAGGAAGCTTTAAATCTGATTGAAGCTTGAAGAGAAGTGGTAGAGGACATGTGTTTATATAGGCTAGAGGTTTAGCTAACCTTACTTTGGTTAGTTCTTAATCTTAGTTGATTACCTCTACTTGACAAGCAAGTAGTTAATTAAAGAATCAGAAATAAGGATTTGAGGCTGATTAGTTTCGTGCTAGAGAGTTTAGGATCAGCTACTATAAGGATGATATCAATGTTGGGTCATGCTTCCATCACAAGCACCATTCCATTTCTTCTTGTGCTCTATGTATCTTGTAAAAATCATAACTAACTATAGAAATATGATTTTCAGTTGATTCCAACTCTGAGAGTTTCCTTAAGATGTCTACTACAAATCATTAGAAGACCACATCCTCAAATAATAAATCCATTGGAGCAGTTTTTACGAAATAATTGACTAGGTCAGAAAAGCTTCGAAAATACATTAAACTTCCGCTGACCACAACTTCTTCATATGATATCAGAATTTTGCGTCCCACATGTCTACGAACTCATATTGACAAGCTCTACGACTTTTGTGAAGGAAGTTATTAGAGAAAATTAACAAATAAGAAAGTCAACTCTTGACCCCTCGAAAATAAAACGTTTCGAGTAAATATTCGTTCCGAAATATTTTCCCTTCACAAACTAGACAAGAAAACTATCCTCTAATTCCTTAATTAATTTCAAGAATATTAAAGAAATTAAATATAAGAGTTCGGATCGTTACAAAATCGACCGACACCACATACTGGGCTTTGAAGCACTCCTTGAGGCAAATTCAACACCACCAACCTCACCTCAAACCGTCACCAGACGGCGGAGAATTTTAGAATTTAAGTTTCGGTCACCACCGACTTTCGGAACAAATTCGAGCCATTCTAGGCTGAATCGAGCTTAGTCCCAGTAATAAAAGTTACTCCTCTCATCCTTACAAACATTTTGGCATAGGTTTGCACCATTTTTTCCGGTCAGGGATGAAAGTGATAGTTGGTGTTGAAGTTTAGGGACAAAAGTGATATATTTTAAAGTTTAGGGACGAAAATGTCGAACGGGTCAAAATTGAGGGACTAAATGTGATTTTTTTCCTTAAATTTAAACCAAGATGAGCAGTGCCATTCGATATATCCCACAAATTCCAATCACTTAAATATTTACGAGGATCTCAATAGTTTTAATAGCTTACCATCACTTAAATCATCAAGACATACTGGCCAGAAGAAAGTAGTTGAACAAAAAAAAAGGAAACAACTTGAGAGATTTCATAAGAATGCTTGGAAGAATCAACCAAGTTCCAATAAACCAATCATAATAGGATACATCACCTTTTAATTAGAATACTACATAAAAGCCCATGACATCTCTTTATTTTTCTCCAAAGTCCATAAGTTTTCAACTCATACATATAAGTAATTTTTTTTACTCATAAGGACAAGTTGTTCAAAAGCTAACATGTGTCAGGTATTAAATTACATTTTTGTCCTCTTTTTAAACTTTGGGTTTAAAACTCAAGTGTATAAAAAAATCAAATATATGTGCAGTAGCAGTAACATATATGCTGAAATTCGTGTAGTAGCAGGTAACAGAAATCTGTGCAGTAGCAATAGGTTGTAGAAATCCGTGCAGTAGCAGGCAACATAAATTTATGCAGTAGCAGTAGGTTGCAGAAATCTGTGCAGCAACAGGCAACATAAATTTGTGCAGTAGCAGGCAACATAAATTTGTGCAGTAGCAGTAGGTTGCAGAAATTCGTGCAGTAGCAGAAAACAGAAATTTGTGCAGTAGCAATAGGTTATGGATCTGCTAATGCAGAAATCTGTGCAGTAGCAGTAGGTTGCAGAAATCCTTGCCAGAAATTTGTGCAGTAACAGTAGGTTACAAAATTTTGTGTAGCAACAGGTAGCAGAAATCCGTGTAGTAGCAGGCAGCATAAATCCGTGCAGTAGCAAGCAACATAAATCCGTGCAGTAGCAGTAGGTTGCAGAAATCCGTATAGTAGCAGGCAACATAAATTTATGTAGTAGTAAGCAGCATATATCCGTGCAATAGCAGGTAACATATATTTGTGCAGTAGCAGGTAACATACATCAGTGTAGTAGTAGAAATAGATATTCATGCAGTAGTAGTGACATAAATAATGAAGTAGCAGAAATAAACATTCTTGCAAAGTGACCAAATGACATTGAATAGTTACTAAGAGAATGTCACATGAAGCAAGAGAAAAAATGATTCTTTGATGAAAGATGCGAAACTAACCTATGAACTTATCAACATGCATATATATATATATATATATATATATAGACACACACACACACACACACACATATTGGCTATATATGCATCACACACAAACCAAACTGAGTTGGCTATAGAAAGAATTAATGAAACAAAAATTGAAATCAATATTTCCTCTAATAAAGTAGCCATCAATTATGAATAAGGAGCATCTCATAGCCACTGTAGTAGCTACTACTCGATTTTTCTTGCTGCACAAACTTGAATACATGCATAACACTAAGATTTAGGAAAGCTAGAGAGATAAGAACTCATACACTAATATAAGTATGCCATCTCTCACATTCATTTAACTTAAGGCCGGTTTACTATCTATTTTTCCATTCAAATACTGCAAATAGAAAAATAATGTGTTCCTACTGCTTTTGTGATCAAATGGCAGCCTTGCAAAGCAGTAGCAAAAATCTTTGTGCAAAGCAGTAGCCCTATTTCAAATCTTCAACTCTCACCTTATCTTTCAAGCTTTTAATTAAAGATCCATGAAGCTTAAATCTCCAACTCTTGGTCAAAGCTTCGTCTCTAGTATCGACCAAGAAGGAAGAGAGAGGGAGGGAGGGAGGGAGAGAAGGGAGGCTCTTGATCCTCAGACGCAACCTTGTGCTTGTGGATGGCCGAGGTAGCAGGGACGAAGGCCGAGTGGGAGGAGGACGACGACTGTGACCTTCGTGAACAGTTAGAAGAGAAAGATAGAGATGAAGGCAGAATGGATGAGGACAATGGCAAACTCGTAAATAAAAAGAAGAATTACTTGAATATGTAATTGCACCTAAATAATTTGGGCCTAGACTTGTATTGTAGCACGTGGGCCTGAGCTATATGTCCTTATGTGTATAACTTTAATTTTAGTTGGTTTATTAGTGTTTTGTAGTGTGGTCATGGGTGTGTATGTCAAATTCTATAATTAGAATTTTTGGTATATTTAGGGGGGTGTATTCAGTTAAGAGTCCATATGATTGTTTTGTATTTTAAAAGTTCATAGGTATTTAATTAGGATTTTAAAGTCCTTAAAAATCTTGTGATATTCAATTACGATTTTAAAATATGCGTCCAAATCTATTAGTATTCAAAAGTTTAATGAGTTTCAAAAAATTTATTAAATAGTTGATTGCGGAAGATTTTAAAGAGCTTGTTATAAATACTAAGACCCATGAAAAATCTAGTCATCTTCCAAGAGATTTTGACGTACTCTCACCCTAGAGAGTAGAGACCCTCATTATATTCTCTGACCAACGAATGGGTCATTTTTTCATAAAGCTGCAATTTTTCATCTCCAGCAAACCCAGAAACCCCAAATCTCAATGGTTTTTGTTTTCCGTCATAAAACATTTTGTTTTGGTGTTGGTGATGCCAGTCGATCCTTAGACCATATGGTGATCTTTACAAATAGAGCATAGACCACCAGGCCAAGAAAGGACCGGCATAAAACATTCATCCATGACGAGGAGGGGATAGTCCCAGATCTCACTCCTATAGAGACTTTTCTCTGCTGGGAGCGATCGCTCTCAGAGGCGAACCAATCTGCTAGCTCCTCCCATCCCTCATCGCTCTTCTTCATCACTTCCTTTCCTCGCTTTGCTCTTGAAAGGGAATTTGCTGAGAATTTATTGAATTTGGTTGATCTGGGTATGAATTGAATAATTGATATTGTTATGGTCGTCACTGAAGAAGCCATTATTAATTGGTTTCTTTCCCTAATCAGATCTTGCAACGAAAACAGACAAAGTGATAGACTTTGAAAAGCAATCAAGACTTGACTTCGGATTTGAATTTTGAGGGACATAGGATAATTTTACGGGTGAGGAGACGAAGGAATTATGCAGAAGAAACTACTCAAAATAAGCTTACTCTTTGCCCATCAATGGTTAAAATTGCGAAACTCAGTGGAAATGCCCATCAATCAATGGAAATAATTATGTTTTACTTTTATTTTTATTTTTTTTACCATTGGAGGTCTTCATGTGAATTTGCATAATCCACCCGAGATGCTCTAAGCAGGGAGAGTTGTTACCTCCAATATTTTTTGTCGTCGACTTGACATTAGTTTTGATCCCTATATAACGTGTTTAATAATAAAAACACTAATAAAAAAATCATATAGACTTATTAAAATCCAAACAAATCTTGATAATTCAATCCATTAAAATCATTCAAAGTCTTTTTTGTCTCCTTCGATTTAGGAGCTCCTAGCTAGTGATTTCTCTATTTTAGTAGTGTGGTACATCGAGTACGGTTTGAGCATTTTATTATTATTATTATTTAGCTTATGTCTTCATTTTCTCTAAAGAACTCAAATAGGGAGTCAATTAGAGATGTTCTTACAAACTCAATGGTTTAGGGCTTTCTTTAAAAAAATCGTTGCCTTGAGGGGTTATAGGCTAGCTGCCATATATATGAAATAATGAAAACCCATTGAACCCTTCCTTTTCTCCTCTCACTTTCAATTTCAAAAATTCCACTCTAGTACTGTCATCATCATCATCTATCTTAAAGAATGGAGATCAAATCTGAGAAGATGAGCCAACTTGACATGCTAAAGACTGGTTTCATGTTTGTGTTGGGGGCCATATGCGGAGATCTCATTACTAAAGCTCTAGAAAGTTGGTCTTCTCCTCCCAAAGCCGCCGAAGACAAGAAGAAAAGTAGCACTGGTTCAACTTCAAGCCCAGGGAGAGAAAAAACAACCACAGCAACAAATACCGCCACCAAAAAGGCAAAAACGACTCCACCTTCTATAATATATTTTCAGATTGATTGCTGGTTTTAATTTTCTTCGACTACTTTTACAATTGTATTTGTATCGAGAACCTTGGTGTTATGTTTGAAAGATTATTATATTACTATAGCACTGATCAATAATAGTGGCTCCTATTGATGACTACATGTCTGATGAACCTTTTTTTTTTTTGAGTAAAAATAAATTCATTAATCCATCAGAATACTTACAACCGGGGGACATAAGGCCTAACCCCAAAAACGGTTACAGATACCATGAGCTTAAAAAGCTCAAACTCTAACCAACTAATCGCCTTCTTCCACAGGCTACAAATAAAATATAATCCCGAGAGTTCCGATAATACGTCCTCGACAACCGCCAGAAAAACAAGCACCTTCGAAGGCACCATGTCCCAATCGTACCAGGCCACGTGCAAAAAATGCTCCTCAGCAAATTGACAACAAAAGTAAACCGAAGATAAACCAATTCGTCCCCGGGAAAGACACCAGAACCAAACCACATCCACTTCACCTAACCCTAGCTCAAAAGAGTAGGGACTTATTAAACCTAACCAAAAAATAATAACTAAAAATAAAACCCTAATGAAAAATAACAACGAGCCGCCACGAACCCAAATCCTTCCCCAGGACGCCAACACCGAGCCCTCGAAACCCTCTGCCGGACTGGAACACACAGTAGCACGACCTCCCCCACCAAATCTGATCTGCACCCATTCCACCACCCAACATCGTACCAACCACCACCATCCCATTCTATCATCAAATCTCCACCACCGCCAACCATGAGGCCTCTGCCAAAGGGCTAGGCTAGACCCATTAGTCCACCATCCACAGAGCAATGCCCCAACCTCAAATCGCCGCCACCAGAAACCCAAAATTCCAGCAACCATCCATCCACCATGCCCAACACACCCCAGAATCAGATCTCGTGCAACAGATCCTCCAACCCGCCGTCCCATCGGCCGAAGATTCAGAAGCATCGTCGCCGCCACCCTTGAAAGAAGAACAAAACTCGCACCAGCGCCGCCTAAGAAACAACCCGAACACCAGAATACACCACCTACCCGTCCGGCAGCAGCCATCCCACACCAACGAGGCCAAAGGCCCGCGCGGATATAGGGGCGCCGCCGGACGAGAACCAACGAGGAAGATAACCTTAGCAAAATATGTTGGGCGCGTGGAGCGCGTTCCCTGAGCCTCCTCAAGCCTATTATAAAGTTGGCCCCGTCCATGTCTGATGAACCTTGGTGTTACTCATTTGGGAATTCTTCAGTGGATTTTGATAGTAATAAGTAACCCTAGTCGACAGACAAAGGAACCCTAAACCATACCTTTAATTCCTCACTTGGTTTCCTGAACCAGGAAATTAATTAACTAGCAATTGTTTGAATCTGGAGATATCTCTGGCGGAGCCGGGGGGGTCAAGTGGGGGCTGCTGCCCCCAGTGAAATAATAGATATGGTCTTTCATGTATAGAAGATCTTGGTAGTTTACTACAATTAAAGGTCTATCAAGAAGGTTTCTCCCCCAGTAGTTCATGTTCGCCCCAAGAGAAGTTTAGTTTTGGCTCCGCCAGTGGATATCTGATGCAGTGTGCATCGCCTTGAGCTTCTTGTCCCAATTCGAACACGAGAAGAAATTTAGGCATGTTCGAATTAGAGGAAAACAGGGGAGTCCAGACGAGAAAATAACAAAAATGCCGATATCCGACCGGACAAATATAACTCTTGACCTGTCGCTTGGGAGGTCAGTAGCTTCCACTAACTAGTTTTGTATTGCTCGGCAGAACAGTCAACTTCAGAGGCCAATGTCTCCTACTTGAAGAGGTGTTTCTATGGGTGTTTAGTATTCACAGCTACAATTACAGCATGATCAGACGATTGAAGCCTCAATACTTTTCTACAACTTCATCCTCACCCTTGTATGCGAAATCTAATGGCAGCTGTGAAATCACATCTGCTACATTTTTTGTTTTAGGTCATTAGATTGCGTACTTGGAAACACAGCAAAACACTCTTCCCCATCATTGATGTGCTTGTTCGCAGCAATAGTCGCCCCTTAAGGGAACTGATGACAACTTAGCTTGATTCAATTCCCAGCACATTTGGGAATTCTTAGTTAGATGTGGAATAAATATTAGATACTAGTCTATAGCATACTCCATTAGATAAAATGCAAAAGCAACTCTGGGTATGAATTTGATATGAATCTCCGATGATAGTTTTTTAATTAAAAAAATCTCACATCAAATATGACTAGTAATTTTGAAACGGATGAGCACCTAATATAATGAAAACCAATCTACTTTGCTAGGACAAACCAAAACAATATCGATAATATTGGTCAAGACTAAATTTTTACATCAAGAGTGAGAGGCCGTAAAATGTTTTCGAAAATTGGGGAACACCACGGAGTTCATGCAGCATCGATCTAATTAAATTAAAGATTTTAAGGGTAGCCTTGACCTCAGCTTCTATGTTTTCTTGACGAAGAAACCAACCAAGATACCCAACAGCCCAAATAGCACCACAAACAATAATGAAAATCCACCACCACGGCTTCTGCTGATTTCTTTTCTCACCAGCTCCTGCTCAATGAACATTTTTGTTATAACAAAAGAGAATAGAGAAACAGAATGCAATAGAGACAAGTCGATGCTTCAAATTACCAATTAATTCAAAGAGTAAAACAACAAAACCATCCTTATAACAACTTCTCTTTTTTCATTTCTTTTTTCCTCTTCATCATTTTCTGCTATGACTGTTGACAGCTACCAAACTTAAATGAGAAAATACACCATTGGCATAAGTGCATCACTCAACAATCAAAAGCATGATGAACCTGATTTTACCAGAAGCCACAGGTAAAAAAAATATATAAATATCACGTAATGCATCACCATAAACCATACCAGTTCTTGACGTAGTTTCTGATTTTGTTGTAAAGCAGAAGTCTTCTCTTCGGTCAACTTGGATATCATGGTCCATGCCTGAGAAATATCATTGATGTAAAATTATGGAAGAAGAAGGTGATCTAAATCAGCTGATCATATCAATTCCAAAAACAACTATAACTAAAACAAAATGGACGGAAACAGAAAAGCATACACAAATATATAAAGATCAAACCTATTTTAAGATAAACATTAAACAATCACACAAATAAAATGTTAAGATTTTCTTCCTAATTTCTACTTAACTCTAAAATGGTTATGCTAGACATTGGAACCTCAGCAATCACCATCATAGTGGCAAAGTTCTTCACAATGTAGACAGTGTCAACACTCGATGATGTATCTAGATATTTCCACCTACTGGTGCCTAAAAACATGCTTTATTGAAAATAATAATTCATATACCTATAAAAATCAGCTCTGATAATAATAATAGGAATTTTCAGGAAAAAGCTTTTGGCCCAACTTTACAAGACTCCTGATTTCCAAAACAATATTTATTTTAGTTTGTACCCGGTGGTCAATATAATACGGTAAGGCAACTTTAAAAGATTGATAAATCTAGAATGATGACGTGGAAATAAAGAAGGTAAACTTATTCAGTTATTTGCACCCCAGGTCCCCAGTTGTTGCTCAACAACAGATCCAGTTCCATAATACTCAACCTATTTATTGAATTTTTAGAACTAAAATAAAAAAGCTTATCTCTCATCCCCCAGTTTCCCTCCATCTGATAAGAATAAATATCCCATTCCCAGCCATGGTGGCACCTCTGCATCGAGGGGCCAATGCCAGAGGCCATGCTTCTTTTCTTTTGTTGTTTTTTTTTTACTTCTAATAGGTTGGACAGATTAATTCTGTCTGATGTTAAAAAGAATCTTGAGAAATTAATAACACTAATATAGCAAATTCTTAACAGCTCCCAGTGTGTTGAGCAAAACAAAATAGATGTGAAAAGGAGCTCCCCTCAAAGAATCACAAACAAATCTCGATAGTCCGGCATGGTCTAAGAACTTATATGTCAGTTAAAACTGAGCAATACACTGCTCGGATGCATTCTTTTCTTTTCTTTTTTTCTTATGGGAAAAAGATTTTATTAATAAGCTATAACTCGAAAGTAAAACATGGAGGACAGGCAGCCCATGAAATGCATACAAGATACCTAACCAAAATATTAAACAAAACTGAGTACAATCATTATATAGCTAAACTCAACAAATGAGAATTTAACAGACTGTTGTTCCAATCCACATGAATAAGGCAAATATGCTAGATCCCGAAACTCCAAGGAAATTGTAGCCTACAAAGAAACCCATAAACAAACTATATGTCATAATCCTTCCATTTCCTCCCCTGTAACAATTTCTAAAATGCCTTAGTTTCGTCAACTGTCATGTTAAATTTCCAATCATGCCCACGACAGATGTCAAAATTGAACATTATCACAGTTATTCCAATTATATAAAAACTTAAGAAAAGTACATATGGCTGTACGCATCCCTGGAATGGAAGACAGGAATATATTGTTCATATTACTTCTTAAAGTATAAACAAATGCTAGCTACCACCAAAGGCCCCTTAGGAACAATGTGGCAAAACCACATAAAACGGATCAAAAGTGATACCATACAGAATCAACTGTTTTTAATGACTATTAGTAATAGTCTATTACTGACCCCTGGCATTAAGAGTTGTATTCACCATGTATCATGTATTCAAGATTTAAGCAATCCAGAGAAATTTGCACAGAATGCAAGAGCATGAAAAAAGACCTGATGACCACCAAGATAAAATACCTGTTAAAATTAAACCCGACAAAAAGATTACTAAGGGGAACTCACCTCTGATGACTTCTCTTTTGGTTCCTCAAGAGATCTTGACACCTGAAATTTTAAATGTAAAATTGAAATGAATAACAGAAGCAATTTGGTTGTCAAACTTTCCAGACAGCATGCAAAAAGAAGCTTACTGCATCAAACAAGGAAGAATTTTGATTCCCATTCTCAACCACTGCCCTGGGAGAAGAGCCCTCATCAGATCCTTCAGGGACTGGTGATGGGGGGTTGGCAGGAAAGTAAATTACCCGCAATTTGAACTCTTCCACAACTTTACCATCCTCCTTGTTGAACTGTAAACAAATGCAGACAGAAAGTAAGGCAAAGAAAAATAAAATCCAAAATAGAACCTATACCCTAAAAAGAAAATGTGTACATCATCTAACCAGTTCAGGAGTTATGTCTTTTGTAGTTGAACCATCTGGTGCAACAACACTTTGAAGGAGAAATTTGTCCTTGCACTGCATATCTGGGGGTGCCTCTTTCTGGGCTTGCATTGTAACTACAAAAGCCAATTGCAAATCAGGAAACCATTGAATAACCTAATTAATAGGTCTAATGATTGTACCAATGCTTGCTCCAAAAAAGCTAATGGAGGTTATGATACCCTAGGGGAAACAGGGACACATTTTAAGAAATACTAATACTTATTCGTTGTGAAAACTGATTAAAGAGAAAGATATCAGAGAAACTAACATCCAGAACCCTTTACTGCTAAAAGCAATGGAATATTCACCTGTAACATCACATGTTGATCCAGGCAAAACAATACCCGCATTGGGTCGAACACAATACTTTTTCGGATTGGTTGTTTTAACCTTTTATCACAATAACAAACAGTAAGCATTATCAGTCCATAACTCATATGTACAAACCAATTCAAGAGAGCAGTAATGAAAAAACAAGTAATAACCTTGAAGGCCACATATTTATCGGTTTTGTTGGTCAACTGCAAGGAACATGAGCTCTGCTTCTTCAGTTCAACTGTTCCAACACAAACAAACCGATAAAGAACATCAAAACACTCCGTTCCCAAATAACAAAATCAATTATTCACTACTAACACACATTTGATCTCACCAAACACCCACAATGCACCAATAAATTGCAACAGAACCCCTTTGGTACAACCACTAATTGAGCTAAATCAAAGTCATTTTCCATTGTTCACAATCGTATTTCACTAATTGAGACTCAACTCACTCAACCCAGCCTCAAAATCATTTGCAGAATCAAAATGCACCCATTCAATTCCATTAAACCTAACATGCAACTACAAAGTGATTCTGTTCTGTCACAGTTTATGAACTTTATGGCTAACCAAGCAGGAAATCACCTAGACAAAAACAAATTGAATGAAAATTAAACAATGATAAAAACAAAAGCAAACGACATACATGGGAATTTGAGCTCTGTGGGCTGAATGCTAAGAAGATCTCCGGTACTCATGACCGCGAATCAAGAATCCAATTCGGACAAAATAATTGAACAGAGAATTAGGGTTTCGCAGAGAAATGATCCGAGAGAGAAGGAGACAGATTTGGGAAGCAGAAATAGCAGAAGAAACAGTTTTTGTGATTCAAAAATATGGAGAGGGGTAGCGTCAGAACATTTAGTGTCAGTGGGACCCAGATCTGATGCCAGCTGTTAGATCTTATAAAAAGGTCATCCGAATCAACGGTGGATTGATTGGTTTTGATGGCCAGATAGAGGATGGCTGTTATGTTAGGTGTTTGAATTTTAATCAACTACCAGGTGGACCAACCGAACCTTTTTTTTTTTTCCGAAGTATATGTTCATTAATAATTCCTTGAGCTAGTATATGAAGCGGTAAATATTAAAAGTTAAAGGTTAAATTAAAATTTAAGTCTAAAAAATTATATTATTTACAATTTTAGAGTTTTTTTACAATTTTATGTTTCCAATAATGAGGTTTAAAGACTAGGATAAGTCTCTAATGAATACTTTATAATAAGAACTTTATTAAGACTTTTAAATCAAAAGTTGGATAAGTAATATGTTTAAAAAATAATATTTCAAATAAACTTTTAAAACACTCATGCAACAGTTGATTTGAAAATCATCATCAAGTCTTTATTATAAGGTTCTCACTAGAGTTTATCCCCTAAAGTCTAAGTCTATATTGTTTTTTGTATAAACCTTAGTCATTCTTTATATACAAAGAGATGTAGTCTATTGATTCAGTAAAATATGCGTTGGACTCCGCATTTTATGATAGCCTCAAACTCTATTCAATTTAGTTTTTTCAAAAACTAGCATGTATTTAGCCAAGTTTACAATGGTACTGTTGACGTTGACTTTTGGTTTGTATGGCTATATAATAGTTTTGCCTAGTCTATATTAGTACCGTTACACATGCTCTTAGTTTAAGTAAGGAAATGTGCACTAGGGTGTGTCCAGTTAGACATGGTAGTGGCTTGCCTAGCACTCTAGCACATACACGGGTTCGAGTCTCACCCTCCCCGCATTTCTCGAACTTTAAAGTCTCTTCTTCCTCCCTAAAAAAAATAGTTTAAGTAAGAAACTTTTTAATGTTGGACGAACATAACCTTTTTTTTTTCAAGTGTAAGTTCATTAATAAGTCCTTGAGCTTAGTCTAATTAGTAATGAGAAGTTGAGAAATGAGTTAAAATTAGACGAGTACAGGACTTCGATTTCCTCTAATCCTAGATATATATATATATATATATATATATATATATATATATATAACTTCATTAATTGTTATCAAAATTAGGCTTAGTTGCCAAAGTGCATATAGGTTCCACCTTAGTGTCATGGTACTCCATTCCTTCAAAATTCATTGAATGATATCCATATTTTTCAACTAAAAGTCAATGGTGGGCAACTGCTATATTACATGGGTAGGTGGACGAAATGAATTTCCATTAATAACTATGTCATCGCATGGTAGATGAACGAAAATAATGAACCACTTTGATAGAATTCATGACATTGGCCAATCAAAAACTAGAGATGCAAATTTGCTGAAATAAACCTATGCATGTAAAGTGATACGAGAATGAAACTTAAGGGGTACAGTTTGACTATTAAACCTAAATATTCATTTCTTTTAGTATTTACTCGTTAAAAGTGACTTTGAAATGCATTTGACGCCCCTAAATTTTAGTGGCAGTACGTTTCCAACCAAGATTTGGAGCGGCGATTTCCTTCGGTTCAGTATTCTTGGCCAGTTGCGTCGCATACGACATGTATCATTCTTCCGGTGACAAAATGGATTTGGGGCTTCTCTCTAAGGCCTTGCAATTGTCTGTTTTAACTTTTTTTTTTGTGGTGGTTTTGATGGCTACAAATCAGTTTCGTCGACTCTCGAGCATGATTGCTACACAAAATCTAGTTCGTCATTTCTAGTTTGAATACTTCCCGGGGGTGTTTGTGGTGCTACTTCTCTTGCTTAGTTAGATGATTTGATGCGCCAATATTGTTGGGCGAGTCAAGGAAGAGAACCGGCCATATGGCCTGCTTTTGCATCCAGCCGCGAGAGTCGAGTGTTTGTGGGATGTGAGGTGCCGGTTGAGGAAAGCTGTTGCTAGATATAGGCCAATGTATCTGGGCTTGGGTTCTGGACCTCACATCTTGCCAATCTCATCTCTCACTTTTGACCCATTTAGTTACTAAAAAGGAAAATTCATGTATCAAACACATATTTATTGAGAAAGAGAGAAAATAGTATAGTAGCAAACTATTCTCATTAGGTTGGTATTAACATTTAACTATATATATGAAATTAGAATATGAATGCACGTAATTTAAATTGGTAGTGTTTACTAATTTTCATGAATCAAAATTTAAAGTTAATTCACCTCGCTCTATACAAATATATGGGAGACACGTTATTATTATTTTTCGAGAATTATGGGTAATTTGGCTTTATTAATTGTAAACTCCTAAGGCCGGGTCTTTTTGGCAGGTAAAATGAATTCCGAAGGAATTAGTTTCTCATATCTCTTCTCCCCTAAGTTAATGGCTAATCATAACTTACAACTTAAACTTATCTATCAATTTGGTGGGACTCTTATGAGTCGACGGTTTGTGCTTGTAAGAGGACTCTCACTAGGCGAGCAAAGCCAATAATACCTATTTGCTGGTTTCTTTTATATTTTACTATTTTACAAGAATGAACGCTAAATGTTCGATGAATTGACTCAAGAGATTGACGCACGAACAATTAGAAATTTTTTTTTTGTCATAAAACAATTAAATAGAAGTTGGCCGCAGGTTTTTTCTTCTCCCCAAACATTCAAGTTGTCGACTAGTACTGCCCTATGCTTAAAAATTCAACACTCATACATGTGCATCCCGGCCAGTCTCTTTCGCATTCTTGTTTGCTTTGTATATTATGGTTTAAGCTCGTGGAAGGTTATGCTGGATGAGCTGGAGGCGATCATTGATGGTGGGGTTATATGAAGAATGAAACTTAAACTTCATTGAAGTTTAGTCTGTGACAGATTGGCGTGTGAATTGTACAGTATACGTAATCGGTGGAGTTCATATTTTTTGCTCCTTTCAAAACATGTTCTTTCGACTAGGTGTTTGATGAATTGCCTCGAAAAATTTAAAAGAAACGTAACTGAGCTAGTAATCTACCATGCAAGCTTCTATATCTCGCCGGAGATGATACTTGAAGACTTGGGTGTCCTATATTCTATAACATGTAAGTGATGTACTACTAACATATCTTAAGTGCAGACGTGCAGTACTAGCTACTAACTGGTAAAGTCCGAGAAGACATGAGCTAGTAGTCTAGTACTATAATTCAGAGATCCCTGGCCTAAATTTATTTATTATGGCTCAAACAATCAAATATATGGATGAAGCTTTGAATGCTACTTACTGAGCCCTACGAAGCACTATTTAATGTGTTCTCCAATAGTCCAACCCCTTCATCATTTCCACCAAACTTGTTTAAAGAGCCATCACGATCACGGTTTTTTTTTTGTCATTTAAAGATTGTTTGTGCAAAAAATAATTAATTAATTTGTCAATATTGTTCAATCATCTGGCCGTTTGTACGTAGCAAACAAATGGATTGTTTTGACCATAATAAAAATTATCAAAAAGAACCGTTTATTTATTTGATACATATAACGGACATGATAGTTAAAGGTAGTTTATGAAATGAACGGTTCTATTCATGAAAATCTAAAATGAAAATGTGTTCGATTTTTATGCATAAAAATCGAAACAAATTAAATATAACTTATCTTTTTTTATATATACAAAACTAGCCTCATATCCGAGCAATGCACGTGTTATTTATGAATGAGAGGAAAAAATGTGAAAGTTTTCATTCACCCACTTCTTTTTTATTTATTTATGTTTTTTGTTTTGTTTTTTTACCATAATAACCATTTTAAATGATTATCATGAGTTTTATTCTAAAGAATATTTGTGGACTGTGGTAATAAAAAAATTGGTGAAGTCTTTGACACCAAATTACCGTTTGGCTTGGTTTTATAGTATAAATAGATAGATAGATATAACTTATGAAATTTTGGTTTACAAAATTTTTTACGATGACAAATATATCTTTTGTTTTCAAACTTCCTCGAAAGTCAAAACCCATAGTAATTTGGATCTAACATAAATGGTCAAAAATGGTTGAACATATAATAACAAAAATCTTCAACTAAAAGAGATAATTAAATTAAGGAAAAACAAGAAAGTTTAGAGATAGAATTTTAGGGAAAAGATTTGACTAAAGAAAAAGTTGAAAAGAGGTGAGTATGACTTGGATCAAATCACACTCATATCAACTCATTCTATTTTTTTTTTGGTCTGTATATCAACTCATTCTTTTGGTTTACTATTTAGTATTTACGACAAGGGACTAAAATATAAAGAATTAACAAACAAACAAAATCAGTGTCCGAAACAAAATATTCAGTTTATACTTATACGAAGTTTATTGTTTTCAAAAAAAAATTTCTTTTGCTAAGTGCTAACCATGTCTTTTATCTGGGCATTCATATCATGCTAGAACTTGCATGGTCCACAGAAAATTATAGTTTCTTTGCTTCAATCTTTTGTCACTACCTTGTCCTCGGAAGAAAATAATGAATGAAAGGGACTGGGGAGATTGGGAGAACAATGAAACAAAAGAGAAGGAAAAGACAAATTGGTTTTTCCAGGTCTGGGATCTCCATAGTCTAATTTTTTTTTTTGGCCAAGATCTCCATAGTCTAATTTGTGGGGTCGAGCAGCTGAGACAGACCGGCACCTTCATTAGATAGGATATTGTAAAAACAAAAAACAAAAAACAAAAATTTAAATGAACGGGTGTTTTAAATTTTTAACATATAAGTTATTTAACCGTCTATTTAAAAGACTTTATTTGTATCTTAATTTTTTTTTTTAAATAAACATATATTAGATATGATCATGATTACAATTGTTGAGACATCTTGAACAACATGTGCAAGAATTAACCTATGTTGAGGAAAATTGAATATAAATCTGATTCATCCAACGAGATTAAAACGAATCCACAAGAGGACCCAATAAGCACAACGGATAGAAGTGTTGGTCCCAATTTGATGCCTTGCCAAACGACCGCACATACTGCGATTCAAACATGATATCTGAACAAGACCATTGAATAATAACGCCAAGAAAAACGTCGATGGTTGTTGTTCGTGGCTGCGGTAAAGCACAACATGATGGAAGAAGTAGAGGAGGACCAATCTGCATATGTTTGAGATTACTTTTGAAATGCCTAAAAAAAAATTCAAATTTGGTAAAAGCTCTTTTATATGAAACACTTATTTTCAAGTGTTTCTAAAACTCACTCAAGACAAATTTTATTTTATTTTTAAAAAAATTATATTTATAATTAATTTGTTCAACTATTTCAAAAATTCTTTTGGGTCTCCGAAAAACAATCTCAAATATATCTAATATTCTCAGCATTTAAAAGAGTAACAACTTTCAAACAATATGTTTCAAGTTTCAAAAACCAACGAAAATAAATAACTATCGAGAACAAACTCCAAAACGGCCTTAATTGTGAGTAGCTAGCTCTAGAGCAAAAATTGAGGTCACAAGCTTCTTGGCAGGCTTAGGATTTTGAGATGATTGTTAAGTATTTTAAGTAGCATAATAATTACATAAACTGACCAAAATACTGATTCAAATATAATCCCATAAAAATGGGAGGAATTGCAATGCAGAAAATACTAGACGTCATTGTTCATCATTGCTGACCGGAACTGTATCACTGTTCACCATTACTCACAGTAGTTAAAATTGACACTTTCTGAGCAAGTCCCTCCAAATTTGGGAGATCATTTTCCTATTGCCGAAAGAAAAGGAGGAAATTCTTCAATCACCCAAAACAACCGAAAAGTTTGACACCAAATTCAAATCTTCAAATAAAGTGCCAATCTTTTTTTCATTGATTGATTTATGACAATCGCTCAGTCAGTCTGTTACTTCAAAATCATACCCACCAAATCCCTCTTGCGATTCTCATTCATGAACTTATCTGCACAAATTCAATAAAGCGGAGCCCGATGTGGAGTCCCCTTTCTACGGCCACCCGAAATTTCCGATACGGGTGAAAAAACCGGCCGACATGCCGCCCGAAACGCCGATAAGCTGCTCCTCTTTTTCCTCACAACCTCTGTCGTAGCTGTACATGCCAATGACAAGCAACCCAATTCAGCGTAGCCTCCCGACCCGGACGAGGTTCGGACCGAACCGGCCGGCTCGAGAACCGAGTCGGGAGTCAGCACACCGTCGTCTAAACCCGGGTCAGGCAGAGCCATGAACTTGCACTGACGAAGATACTTCGATAACCCACCTTCTGTTCTTATAAGGTGATCAATCTGAAAAATGAGAGAGACCCAATTGAGACAAGGTCCAGAATTGAAAAGGGTATGCGACAAAATTCACAAAGATTGAGAAATTGGAATAAAAATTTGAGCTGTGTTTTTGGAATAATTAAGCCAAACCTTGCAGGAGATAGAACAATAGAGATAAGGGTCTTGCAGGCTTCTGTCACAGGTACTGCACATGTTGCCGGAGCCTCTGGAATTCTTTGTCTGCGGCCTTTGGTTTAAAAACACCACCTTTGCGCTGTTGGATGTGTATGACTGTAGAGAGAGAAAGTAGAGAGAGAAAGTGAGTATATCAGAAAAGGGGACCTTTACAGAAGAGAATTGAATTCAAATATGCTTGGGGTCCTCTAAAACCCCCTTTTTTGAACAAATTGAGGCTTCAACAAAAGCTAAGAGAGAGAGAGAGAGAGAGAGAGAGACGCGAGAATGGAAAAAGGCAGATACGAAACGATATAAAGAACTCTACTTTCATCAACTTTTTTGATTTCTCTTTCTTGAAGTGACCTTTTGAACGTATTGGGTTAGCCAATTAAAGGCAATACACTACATGATCTTCATGTAGAAAAATTGAAGAAACCCAGAAGTCTAATTAAGCTGAAAAGGCGAAAAAGTACGGATCTTTGATCAACTTTTCAATTTATATGTTGAATAGAGATACTTACTTGAACAAAAGCACAATCAATTAACCTGGCAGCATCATCTAGTCTTAGAACATCATGGTAAACATACCTCCTTATCTGAATTCAAAGAGAACAACAAGCATCAAGCACCATAACTTCGCTGGATTGAATGTTTACAGAGTAAAGAACAAATTTGGGTTGTGAATTTTGATGGGAACCTTCAAGAGTCTGTGAGATTGGTGAGGGGTGAAGCAGTGAGGGCAGAAACTGATGCAACAGTCCAAGCAGTAAATGTTCTTCTCATTCTTCCTCTCCTCCTCATGAATTATGCAGGCGTTGAAGAACTTCTCAGTGAGCAGAACGGCAAGCCAGGAAGGTAGAAGATTTGAAGGAACATACTAAAACCCATGAATCACAAACCAAGAAGTGAACCAAATTCAGTTAGCTAGTTTTCCCAAGAAATTAAAGATGCACAATAAAGAGAAAAACAATTTGGAGTGAAATATACAAAGGAAGAGTGAAAACCCACCATTTTGTTTTGCTTAATAGAGAAAGAGACAGTGAGGGGTGTGTGTGTGTCAATTGTGGTCACTGGTCAGGGCTTGAGAGAAAATAAGATATTGGTGGAGTAGTAGCCATTATCACGGAGAGAGGAAAACTTGGACTTTGAGAGAGAGAGAGAGAGAGAGAGAGAGAGAGAGAAACGGCGCCTGGCAAATTGATACACCAGTATCACACGAAGAAAATCAGAGAAAAAGTAGCCACATTTATTTGAGATAGTACACTATTATTATTTTTAATTACAATAGTACACTATTATTTACAATTATTATTTGAGAAATGAATTCCAATCTTGTTCTTTTCATTTTCCTTGCATTCCCTCTTTTTGGTTTCAGAGAGAGAGAGCTGCATTCCCTCTTTATCTATATAATAATTAGAATTAGGGGTGAACAAAAAAATTACCAACTGTCCAAGCCGAGCAAACCATACCATTTTGATATAAAAAAACGTTAGTTGAACCGTATGATCAAAAACAGAACCAAATCAACAAATATTTTAGTTCACATTTTGTTATTAAAAGTACAAATATTGAGAGAATTGGTTCGGTTCATTAATTTTTGAATACGATTTTTTTTTCAAAACATGTAGTAACAAAATATCTAAAAACCATTTCTAAAAACATCTAATAACTTTTACTTTACACCCTCTATTTTTTTCCACCTCTATATACATCTTATTTAGAATTTCTAAAAACATCTTATAACTTTTGGTTTTAATTTTTTAGTAACATGAAAATGCAAAACAATGCAAAAGATAATTTTTAAAATGTAAACAAATACAATTTAGGAATTTGTTTGTTTTTAGCACTTTCATTTTGTCAATTTACACTACAACCATTGCAACCCGCATAAAAATAGTATAGTTAAAAGCATAGAATCAAACGTCCCCGAACAACCTCATTGTAAAACAGAGAACTAAGCACGATATGCTTGAAATACGCCACAACGAATAAGACTTCGTCTTAGGCCTCAAGGTGTTGTGAACAATATCCTAAGGCTAGGGATCGCCATCGTGTGGGTTGATAAGGGTGTAAAGTAAAATCGTAAAACAATACCAAAACGGGGAAATCAAATCAAAATCCCTTTCGCTCTTGCTGTTTACTAGGAGCCCATGTCTCGAAAACCCTAAAAGGCTAAAACCCTTGCCAAATGGTTCCTTATTAATGGTGGGGGTATTTTTTTTTTTTGGTTACAATGGTGGGGGTATTGGTGCTCTCTCCCTCTGTCTCTCCCTCTCCCCATTGGGTCACTCACTCAGTACTGTGCTAAGTGCTAAATGACAAGACAAGAAAACAGTGGTTTTTATCAGTTCTCGCTGGAAAACGGTTTAACAGGTACAAGTGGGGATTAGGGCCTCTTTATAAAAACTCGCAAATTCTAGCAATGACAGTTTTACCCACCTTCTCTTTTCTTTTCATGAAAAATTACAAACTGGTTTTGTTAATTAGATGCTAATTACTTGTTTAACCATAGCAGTTCCGTCAGTTCACTAAAGTTTGCAGTCAGACGAAGTTTGAGGTCATCATATGTAATTTGTCTTCAGCTATATCATATAGGGATATCGGACTAGCTTTATTCTTTGTTTATATGGGCTCTAATGTTAGTCTTTAACTTGAAGTAGCGATGGAGGTTGTTGCACTGTCAGCCGCTAATTGCAATGATATGGATTGAACCACACTGTTGGTTTCCGGTCTGGTAGTCGATTATGGCTTGATTGCAGACTGGTCGTCGGTGCTAGAAGTGGGGAAACTAAGGTTGCTGGTTCTAGCCAAAACATCGAATCGGCGGCACTAAGGGCACTCGTAACACAAAGTATACAACTTTTCGAGAGAGCATTTTGTCCACCAGCAACATGCCCAATATGTGTCATACTGCCGTTTGAACAAAAAGCGTCTGATCTGGCTACGTACGTTAGGCCATAAAATTGGTCTCAATCTCTTCGTATTGGAACCACATATCCATTCATACAAGTGTTGCATCATGTTATCCACCGTAAAAAGTGGATCGATCCCCGAAATGTTAGGTAAAAAACAACCCGATCGGTTCTCTCTCATCCGATCACAACGGCGACTCAAATCGCTTGGGTTCTCTTCCTCTCCTCCCTAGCAACATGTATGTGGTGGTGGGTAGTCAAATAGATCACCATGCATGGAGAATCGGAGCCTTCAAGTTCGGTGGATCTAAAACTTTTGAACGGTGGGGTGAGGTGTTGGTGATTTTTGGCGAGCCTATAAACATCTGAAGCTTGTCTCTGCTCATCTCTTCAATTGCGAAAGCATGCATCCTCAGTTCCTGACCTTGTTGCATATCTCTAAAATTCCACAGTAATCTCGTGTTTCAGAATTTACTCCTCTATCTCAATTTGACCAAGTTTTTTGGATCCAACTATGATCGATCGCGGAATGTTGGCCGTCGTTACAAAATAATACTTAATGGACGACTCATATTGTTTTGAATGACTTACTTGAATTCAACGGCTCAGATAAAAAAATCCTCTTAAAATATTACTCATGTGTCACTCACACTGCTGATTAACTGCATCAGCTATAAACAAAAGAATTTACAATTTTTCAATAGTAATTAATTAATTTAGCGTTTTTTTTTTTAAAAAAAATTGTTCACTTAAGAAATCGAATAGTGTTGAAGGATACCCGTTTTGTGTGTGCTTGTCAACCTAGGAGAATCTAGTTAGGATTGCATAAGGAATGTATTGAGTAGGAATCCTTTTTCATTATGGATTGTATCTTGTATTCCTCTATATAAAGAGGCACTTATTCATCAATAAAGATATCTCTATTCCTGTGCTATTTACTCTCTCGCTTTACTTTTCAATATTCTACAACACGTTATCAGCACGAGCCTCTAGCCCTGAGAAGAAAAAGAAAAACCCGAAAATCAGAAAACCGATTCCCAGCCAACTACCATCGACCGTTCGATCCTCCCCTGCCGACCGGTCGACGATCGTTGCCCGAAGCTTTCTGCTCTTGCTGCAGTCCTCCTTTTTCATCAATCGCAATTCAACAAAGTTTATTCCAAGTAAGTATTTACTTTAAAACTATTGTTTTCTTCTGCTGTTGCGGTTGTGTTTTTCATCGGGGACTTGCAACCTCCCTTTCTTCTACCTCCCACTTTCTTATTCATGTGGGATAACCTTTCGAGACTCACCAAACTATGAGAAGTATTAGTGGGTGATCGAGCTTTATATCGCTTGCGATATATGTAAGTCATGAGCCTCCTAATATCATCATGCTATTGGTGATGTTCTCAAGAGCCGAATTGTGGGGATTCGAGCTATACCTCCGGATAAGGAATCCGTAGAGAAGAAGAGACCTTGAACATGGTGTTCATTGTAAACCTCCGGACAAGTTATCCGTAGAGAAGAAACGACCATATTACACCAAACGTCTCATCTAAATCTAATACTTGGAAACAGTTTTCTTGGGAGCATAGCTCAGAAACTATATTGTGTTTTCGTGGGAAGATTCTATTCCGAAAACTAAACCTCAATTCTCTTGTGTTTTTCAGGAATGAGCAACCTGAACAAGTTGGACTTTACGCCTCTTGATACCACCGGTATCGGATACCACAAGTGGGTTCGCGACGTCCGCAACCACTTAAAGGCAAAGGGAATCATCTCGGCCATCCGAGAACCATCAGCCGCCGCCACTACTTCTGTTGCCGCCGCTACCCCTGTTGCCGCAGCCTCTGGCGCTGCAACCGATGCCGCACCTGCTCAAGGAGCAACGAGTGCCGCCGCTGCAGCAGCCATAGCCCGCGCCGCCGCTGAGGATTTAGAGGCTAAGAATGCCAAAGCTATCATCCTCATGATTCGCCACATGGACGAATCTCTACAATCCGAGTACCTCAATGAAGAGGATCCCCGTAGACTATGGGTTGCACTCGAAGAGCGGTTCGGCAATGTCCGTGAATCCCTGCTTCCTGACCTCGAGGTGAAGTGGCAGAATCTGCGCTTCTGTGATTACTCCTCGGTCCTAGATTTCAATTCGGAAGCACTCCGCATCAAATCCCTGATGGAATTCTGTCAGAGGACCATAACTGATGCGATGTTGATTGAGAAGACCCTCTCTACCTTCCCCGTCTCAGATTTAGTAGTTGCAAAGAACTACCGCATTGAAGTGCTTAATCGACGGATCACGAGATTTCATGAGCTTATCTCAGCTCTCTCTGTTGCTGAAAAGCACGAGAAGATTCTTGTGAAGAACTATAATGCGAGGCCCGTGGGAACGAAAGCAATTCCGGAGACCCATTATAGTGGCGCCCCAAGAGGAGGTCGCCGCGAGCGAAACCCTAAACCTAGGGACAATTCTGGACGTCCTGGTCCATACAATCGCTCTGCTCAAGAAGGTAGTCGCCGTACAAGGCGAGGGGGAGGCCGTGGGGGCCATGGAGGCCGTCATAGAGGCCATGGCGCCGCCGGCCCTGTGAATCCCACAGGAGCCAACGCCGTGCCCCTTCATAGGGTTGCACCGCATGCGAAAGCTGCCTCTCAATCAAAGGATTCTGGAAATCCCCCTACATGTTTTAGGTGTGGGCAAAACGGACATTGGGCAAAGACTTGTAGGGCACACGTGAGTGTTGCCAATGCATACAAGCTATATCGTGAGGCAACTGAAGTTCACAACTTGGAGCAAGAGTTTGACGAAGAAAATGTCAAGTTGAGGGTTGAAGATTTTAAAGCTGGGAAGAATGATGAAACACCTGACTTCGCTTAAATCTAGTTATTTCCATTGTATTTTGATTTAGCTTTTGGTCAAAGAACCATATTGAGACTTTGGATGTAATCCATTTTGGCTATATCTTTAATAAAATTTCGAGTTTGATTATCTTCCTCAATTTTATTTTAATTATGAGCTTTTATCTAGGAATGAATTCCGGAGAACTTGAATGTCTCGCCGATAGTGGAACCACGCATACCATTTTGCGACATAGGCAATTATTTCTGAACTTTACGCCTGCATCTTCCACTGTGACTACGATGTCTGGGACATCAAATATTGTGCGAGGAAGGGGATCTGCTCAATTCCTCTTACCTAATGGCACCATTATTGAAGTCACAAATGCTCTATATGCCCCAAGGGGTAACCGAACTCTGCTAAGTTTTAAAGATATAAGGGCCAATGGATACCATGCTGAAACGCATGATGAGAATGGGAAAGAATTCCTTTGCATTACCTCTAATGACTGCGGTAGAAAGCGCATCTTAGAGAAGTTCATGTGTATCTCTAGTGGGTTATATTCTACCACTATTCGAGCTATTGAATCAAACCATGTCATTCGGGATGACCTCCTTGATTCAGACACATATTGGCTTTGGCACGATAGACTAGGACACCCAGGTCGTGATTTGATGATCCGTATACTGAAAACTTCACACGGACATCCATTCTTTCGAGCTAATCAAAGCATGAATCGAAAGGCGATTCAAGAGGATGGGACAGCCTCGAAAAAGAGATCTTTTCCTGCTGTCCGACGCCTGTCGACCGGTCGCCCCCGACTTGCCGACCGGTCGACCCAATCCCGGAGCATTGTCGACCGATCGCCGATTCTCGTCGACCGGTCGCCCCCGTCCCGAGAGGATCGCCGACCGGTCGACCCCCCCGTCGACCGGTCGACATCCGATGATCTTCGATCCCTCTCTCCAATGCTCACATCCTCTTATGCTTCGATGCCTCAGGGCCTCTCGCTCGTTTTGCAAAGCCTCGCTCCTTAGGGAAATGGGGACCGAGACCGTCCTATGCAAAGGATTCTAAGATACTTCTCCCATTCTTACAGAGAATCCAAGGGGATATCTCGTGGACCAATTCAACCAACAAGCGGACCATTTAAGTATTTTATGGTATTGGTTGATGCGTCGACACGCTGGTTACATGTCGCGCTCTTGTCCACTCGAAATGCTGCTTTTGCTAAACTCCCGGCACGGATTATTCGCCCGCGGGCTCACTACCCGGATCATCCCATTAAATCTATCGGGCTTGATAATGCCGGTGAGTTTACGTCGAAAACTTTCGATGACTACCGTACGGCTATTGGGATAGATGTCGAGCATCCCGTCCCACATGTCCATACCTGAATGGTCTCGCAGAGGCTGCCATTAAGAGGATTCAAATGGTAACGAGAACATTGGTAATGCGCACCAATCTTCCTCTCTCTGCCTGGGGACATGCAGTATTGCATGCAGCTATGCTTATTCGTCTGAGGCCCACTGCCACCCAAACATTCTCTGCGCAACAGCTAGTGACTGGGTACGAGCCAAGCATCTCGCACTTACGCATATTTGGGTGTGCCGTTTATGTGCCTATTACGCCTCCACAGCGTACCAAGATGGGTCCTCAAAGACGAATGGGTATTTATGTTGGGTATGAGTCCCCATCCATAATCCGCTATGTAGAACCCTTGACAAGTGATCTTTTTACCGCTAGATTTGCGGATTGTCACTTCGATGAGACAGTCTTCCCGTCGTTAGGGGGAGATAAGAATGATAACATTCAACAGGAACGACGAGAATTGTCGTGGCCTGTCCCCACTTTGTCTCATCATGATCCCCCTACTGCACAAAGAGAACTTGAGGTGCGTAGAATTATCGATCTGCAGAAAGTCGCCGACTCTCTTCCGGACGCTTTCTCTGATCTTGCTAAAGTGACTAGATCTCATATACCTGCTGCAAATGTACCTGCAAGGATGGAAGTACCTGAAAAGGGCTTCAGACTCAAAGACGTCGCAAGTGCTACCCAGAAGGTTGGGCAGAGCACTGTTGGCGCCACTCCTATTGAAGGAAGTGATGTGGCACAGGCCGCGGCTCCTCCAAAGAAGCGTGGGAGGCCGCAGGGTTCAAGGGATTCGCGCCCTAGGAAGCGGGCTGCAAAGGCACACGACCCTCTCATCATTGATACTCAAAATCCGACCCATGAGAACATTCCGGATTATGGTTATGTCGAAGAGACATCTATGGAGGACGCTCCACCGCAAGAACCTATCCGCGAGAATGTAGAGATCTCAATTAATTACACTAGTGTACATGGGACGTGGGATAGAAACTCCGTCGTAGTTGACGATGTTTTCGCATATGCTTGTGCACGAGAGTTAATAGAGTCTGATGAGATTGAACCCCGCTCCGTTGAGGAATGCCAACGTAGAGCAGATTGGCCTGAATGGAAAAATGCGATCCAGGCTGAGTTGGACTCACTAACAAAGAGAACGGTATTTGGGCCTGTTGTGCCAATCCCTTCTGGAATAAAACCTGTTGGATTTAAATGGGTCTTTGTTAGAAAGCGTAATGAGAAAAATGAGATTGTACGATACAAAGCTCGCCTTGTGGCGCAAGGTTTCTCTCAACGCCCTGGAATCGACTACGAGGAGACTTACTCTCCCGTAATGGACGTCATCACGTTCCGCTACCTTATCAGTTTGGTAGTTTCCGAAAACTGAACATGCAGCTTATGGATGTGGTCACTCGCGTATCTCTACGGGGATCTAGATACGGAAATATACATGAAAGTTCCCGATGGACTACCATTACCCAAGTCAAGTGGCTCCCGACCACGGAGCGCGTTTGCAATAAGGTTGAAACGCTCACTATACGGATTAAAGCAATCCGGGCGGATGTGGTATACCCGTCTAAGTGACTACTTGATTGGAAGAGGGTATGTGAACAATGAATTGTGCCCATGCGTGTTTATCAAAACTACAAGTTCCGGATTTGCAATTGTCGCGGTTTATGTTGATGATATGAACATTATTGGTACTCTTGAAGAACTAAGAGACACCGCCGAGTGCTTGAAATCCGAGTTTGAGATGAAAGATCTTGGGAAAACACGGTTTTGTCTCGGTTTAGAACTTGAGCACCGTGATAGTGGGATACCGATTCATCAATCGGCTTATACCCATAAGATGCTCGGGCGCTTTAATATGGATAAGGTCCATCCCGTTAGCACTCCCATGATTGGTCGCAGCTTAGATCCAAAGAAAGATCCGTTTCGTCCAAGGGATGATGACGAAGACGTTTTAGAAGCCGAGGTGCCATATCTAAGTGCAATAGGCGCATTATTGTACTTAGCACAATGCACAAGGCCCGATATCTCATTCGCCGTGAACTTGTTAGCTAGACATAGTTCCGCGCCCACGCAACGCCATTGGACCGGCATAAAGACAATCTTTCGATACCTCAAGGGTACGATTGATATGGGCTTGTTCTATCCCTACAGAGAGACACGAAAGTATGGAAAAATGGGTGAGGAACCCATGCCTTTCGTAGATACTTGTCGGACACGGCGATCGACCGGTCGACAGTCGCTATCGACCGGTCGACGGACGAACAGAACCGATGATTCATGTGTCCCGCGTCCGGATGTTTTCCTTCCGTCCGGACATATTGCGGCAGTATATCTATTACCCCATATTCTCAAACACCTAGTGATGTTTTGGTGGGTTTTGCCGATGCCGGGTATCTCTCGACCCGCACAAAGGTCGTTCCCAATCTCGGTTATGTTTTTACCATGGGTAACACTTGCTATTTCTTGGAGGTCTACTAAGCGGACTCTTGTCGCTACTTCTTCCAACCATGCCGAGATTATAGCACTTCATGAAGCTGTTCGTGAATGTATTTGGTTGAGGTCCATAATTGGGCACATAAGAAGTACGTGTGGTTTAAGATCTACCACAGATGAACCTACATGTATCTATGAGGATAATGCTGCTTGCATTGAGCAAATGAAGCAAGGTTTCATCAAGGGCGACAATACCAAGCATATAGCTCCAAAGTTTTTTTTATAATCAGCAACAACAAGAAATTCTCAAGATTCAAGTGAATCAAGTCCGTTCTGAGGACAATGTAGCAGACTTATTTACTAAGTCATTGCCTAAATCCACATTTGAGAAGCATGTCAAAAGCATTGGTTTGCGTAAATTATCTGACCTCCCATGATTGCAGAATCAGGGGGAGACGCAGACTTGAGGGGGAGTCTGTTGTCTTGCTATGCCAAATGTGAAGTGGTGTGTTGCACTCTTTTTCCCTTCGACCAAGGTTATTTTTGTCCCACTGGGTTTTTTGTTACTTGGCAAGGTTTTTAACGAGGCAACGCGAGGAGCACCACCTAGTGTTGACCGCACAAGGGGGAGTGTTGAAGGATACCCGTTTTGTGTGTGCTTGTCAACCTAGGAGAATCTAGTTAGGATTGCATAAGGAATGTATTGAGTAGGAATCCTTTTTCATTATGGATTGTATCTTGTATTCCTCTATATAAAGAGGCACCTATTCATCAATAAAGATATCTCTATTCCTGTGTTATTTACTCTCTCGCTTTACTTTTCAATATTCTACAACAAATAGCATTTTATTACTATTTTAAAGTTTCGCTTCGTCCTATTATGCGAAACTCAAATCGATCCACCACCCTTTACACGCTTGAGCGAAAACGAGTCATTTAAAACAAGGGTCGAAATGAATCATCCTAACATCCAATAAGAGTTGAAACTTGAACGTTGTCGTTTCTATATAAATCAATCAATCCAATCCAAACTCAAATTTAAATCAATCCAAAATCATAATGACCATTATAGCATTGGTTATACACTGGGGTTACACTTTACCCACCGTTCATAAATGTATAGCCAAAACCTAAATTTGAGAAAATACCTTTTTGCCCAAGAAGCAGGGAAAAAGGACAAGAAAATTAGCATAGAAAATATGGCTGGCCTGGTGGTGCCTCTGAGATTTCTGAGCTAGCTGCAGATACAGACAGAAAGCAAAGAGGAATAGAGTAGCAAACGCCACACAGAATCGTACGCACTCGTCATCAGCTGCAGCCTTTACGCCTACACAAAGCTAAACTACGGCCAGAAAGTCAGAAACCACGGCAGGGCAGAGCAGAGCAGAGCTACTGTCCCAACTTCACAAAACATGTCATTAAATGGAGCTGGAGCTGGAGCTGGAGCTGAGCTGAACTGAACTGTGTTTCTTTTACAAGCATATCATTTCTGATATCCCCCAAGATCTCCCTCCTTTATTACTAATATTAAAGCCCCACCCAGTTTTCCACGTTAAGATTTGAGATCAATAATACACAGCCCTAGCCCCTAGCTAGCTACATAGTAACTGCAATTTTTTCGTAGAAATAATGTATATAGTCCAGAGATTTAAAAGAAAACTGAGGCTTTGATTTTTGATTCGAAATATGGGAGAGACTTCACGCATGGTCAAACTGTGATTGCCTTACTGGGATTTGTCACCAAAGGACCGTGGAGTGATTGGAGGGAGAGGCCCAGATGTGAGAGTGAGAGAAACTGTGAAAGAGACCTGCTTTCGATGCTGAAAATAAAAGAAAGCCTAAAAAAGCCTAAAAAGGTTGGGGTAATCATTTCGATGCTGTCATTCTGAAAAAAAAAAAAAACAAAGACAGATAATTTAAGGACAATATAATAAGCTAAAGGGCGTAGGGAGGAAACAAAAGTTTGAGAGCTCTTGCTCCAAACCCTAGCGGCGGCAAGGTTTCTGCCGGTCCCCATGAGCATGATTTTTGATACAATTAATTTTCACGCGTCAAAATTGATACGCGAAAAAACGCTCATCAAAATAAATTAAAGAATGTAATTATATACAAATCCTTGCAACCAATAAAAAATGTCGATGAATAATATAGTGGAAACAATGGTCATTACCCACAGAGGATTGTTTATTTGTTTTTCTATGTCACGCAAATTAATTAATAAATACAACAAAGAATTTTATTTACAAATACATACAATATATACAAAATGTATTTTTCGGTTTTTGGAATAGTCGAAAACAAGAAATAAATAAAATAAAATATTTTTGGATTTTTGTTTCTGAAAATTAAATTAAACAAAAATAGTACAACAAACAATACGCACTCTTGAAATGTTAACCTATAACTTCCTTTCAATTAAATGTAGTTACTCAGACTAAGTCAATGACATGTTACACTTAATCTATTGTTCTCTATTACTTGGTATGTTAGGTGCATGACATGTACTCCTAACTTAGATTCTAAAATGCAACCTAGAATGGCATATTCATAGATTCAGCATTAAGAAGTCATTAAGCATAAAGAGAACGAGTAACTCTAGGCAACTTCGCCACTGATGTAGTTGTAATTGCCTAGAAGATGATTCATATAACGATAGTTTACACTGTTATTTGCTACTTCTAGAATATATGATGATATGGCGGTCCACATATAATCCTAGCAATAAAACCCTAGCATGCTTACTATGTTCGCAACCACAATAAACAAACTAGCAATTTATCGATGACAAAGCAATGAATCAAACAAACATTTAATATCAGAAAAATTATAAATCAACATCAATATCAAGAGTAAAAAGGTTTAGGGGCTAAACCCTAAATTATTACACAAAATAATAAAACAAGGTTTAAAACAAATATTTACACAATAACAATTACCCAAAATTATTCACACAAAATTCAAATGCGAAAATTAAAATTAAACATAAACAAATATAATAATTAAACGAGTTTGGGTAAGTGTTACTATTGTGTCCATGAAAATAGACACTTGTCGTCGGGTCTGGGTGGACGACTCAACCATGTGCGCGTGAAGACGGCACTGCCCTTCTGGCGTAGGTGGAGGGCTCAGCTATTCGTGCCCAGAAACTGAACACCGTCTGGCAGGCTCAACTATTCGGAACGGATTGTATCGGACTTTGGATGTGGCGGGGGCCCATTTCAGTTGGGCTTTGGATATTTCGGGGCCCCAATTCGGATTGGGCTTGAACAATGGGTGTCCTTAGCAGTTGGCATGATGGCTTGACAAATGAGAGACCCAAATGAATTGGGCTGAGCTTTGGGCCTTGTGGGTGTCAACAGTAATTTGGGTCTTGGGCCTTGACTTGGTCAAAGGTCCAAGTCAATTTCTTTTCTTTTCTCTGCCGGCTCAATTCTTCTTTCTTTCATGCGGTTTGACTTTTCAACTCTGTTTTGCTTTTGGTCTTTCTCCTTTGACCCGTGTATACTAGCAGCCTCTCTTAATTCATCTTTGTTTTCTCTTCTTTTCCAGAACGGAGAGAGAGCTGATGTGAGCTTGTGAGACGCCGGCAGAGAGGAGGTGCAACGGAGATGCCGGATTGGGTGATTGCAGGGCGAGGTCGTCGGCGTGGTGGCTGGGCTCGAAGCGGCGAGGAGCGCAGGGGCGCTTAGATCGCTAATGGCTGCCGGCGATGAACAGCAGCTTGGCGTGGGATGATCTGGAGCGGCGCACGGGGAACGGCGACGGACGACGATTTTCGGCGGCGTCATTGGCTCACGACAGTGAGGTGAGAGAGAGCTGCGGTGATGGGCTTTGCCTGGGATCATGGCAGGTAGCAGTGAATTGCAGCGGCGAGCAGGAATTCAACGGCCGGCAGTGATTGATTGAAGCGGTGGTACATGGGTGCTGCTGTCGGTGAGAGACGCAGAGAGGCACGGCAAGATGTTGAAATTTGGATCGAATTCCGGCTGGGAATCTGTGGACTGGGCCTTGCGGTGTTGATGATGATTGAGCAGGTTCTGAGCTGAGGTGATGGCAGAGAGCCATGGTGATGATGGTGTGGTGATTTGGAACCGTAGTAGGATGGATTGTGTACTGGTGGAAATTGAACTTGTGATTGCAAACTTGCAGCGGCAAGTCTTTATGAAGACAAGGAAAGAGGGAACCCGAGGAGGTGGGTTGTAGCTGGAATCCAAAGGAAAGGTGTTGATGGTGGAGCGCATCCGAGGCCGGTGGTGGCCGGCTGTCTTCTTCTGCAAAGTCAAAAAGAAGGAGAAACAAACAATATAAGCTTTCGGTGATTAACAATAAACAACATAAAATAAAAATAAAAATAAAAATATATAAAATAAATAAATATGAGGGAAAATAAAATGATGGTTTGTAATGTGTTTCGCCATCGCAAGTGGTGGTTGCGCCTATGTGGTGGTTCGCCGGTAAAATTTCCGGGATTCGAAATGGTTTCCGAAATCTTCGTACAGTATCTGTGTTCCACATTCAAAGAATGACCGATGTCATTTCGATAACTAAAAGTCACAGTTGACTTTTCAGAATTGCGCTGAAAACCTCTAAAATGCATATTTTTGTGCAAATTAACATTTTTGCACATAATTTCCCTAATTACAAGAAAACACACATTAAATACACAAAACAACTCTCGGAAAAGCGTAACTCAAGTAATTAAAGACGCTTTAAGTGCGTATTTACGCACTTATCAATTTTGGTTGTTGCTTTGTTTCTCTTGATCGTCCCAAACGATCATGCCCTAGAAGGAGGCCTCGGGCTTTCCTTGTTATCAGCGGTGCTCATTGTTTTTCGGTGACCGTACCTCATCTTTCTTCCCTAATTGCTGGGATCTGGAGATAGTTTGTGTTGAGTTCTGTTGCTCGGCGGGACCTGTGGGATCTAGGCCGCGACGGTTTTGATGTGGCTTCACCTCAGTTTGGTTTATGGGTTCGTGATCGCTTCGGTTTTTGGATCTGGAGCTTTGTTGCAGGGGTGCTTTGTAGCTTAGTATTCACTGGGTCTGGCCTAATAGGGTTGGTGGTGCTGGTGGTTTGCAGTGCTGTGGTCTGGTCTAGATCATTGAGGACGATGGTGTTTGTGGTAGTTGGTGGTGGCACGGGGTGCGTTGTCCACGGAAGTATTTTGATGCCCTTAGAGTTTTGTCTTTTGGGTGCTGTTTGCTTTTGTGGATTTACTTGGGCCTCATTACTGGCTCATCTTTGCTTTTCAAGTTTGGGATCCTAGCGGAATTTCAACCTATATTGTTCTTTTGCATTGGTGGTATGCCTACAATGTTAAAAGTTCATTTAGAAGCTTTGAATCATTTAGAAAACCACAATTGAGTGTTCAGACGACTTTTGTAGTTGTGTTTCCGCTTCTAGATGCATAAAAGTTTTTATTTTTATAGGCTTGATTGAATTGAGCTTTCTAGACTTAATGAGTTTTGCTTGTCTATTTGTTAGCTCCTAGTAGGGTATAATAGCTAGGTTCTAGAAATTGATGTATGCTTCTCTCTGGGTATTAATGAATGATTCTACCTTTCTAAAAAAAATAAAAAATTCATTGTTCTATACAATTCCAGTTCGAGTTTGGAATCATGAGCTCCTTTGTTTCTCAGTTCAGCTTTTCACTTTGCACAGCAGGATGGAGGTTGTGTAAGAGACTAAAGAGGGAGGTGAGTCTCACTTTGCCAAAACAGTATCCATGGATTCCATGCAATCTAACAGTGATGTTAATAAAGTTATATACATGCTCCAAATAATCATACACATGTGAACACTTGCATGCTGAATTTTCTGTATCTAATTGATTGAAGTAGGTCGTTAGGTAGCACATTATATATTCCAAGTGTTCATGACAATCTCACCAATAGTCTCGTTCACCTACTTAATCAATTTCCTATTAAGTTGTGCTCAACTGCCGTTTGATTTAAATCCGATGGTGGTAAATAATGAGGTAGTTGGAATGATTTTATTTGCGTCATTATTTATACCAATGAATTTAAATCCATCCGTTGAGCACAACTGAGTAGAGAATTAATTGAGTATGTGAATAAGACTTATCTCACCAATATCTATCAATGTCCATTCTTTTTTCCATATACAAAAAAACCTTTGAAACTTAAATCAGATAACTGTTTGGTATTGCAGGCTTGCAGCACTTTTCAAGAGAATTCACATTTTCTTGAACAAGGCAGAGCCTTTACAAATTTTCTACTATATATGAAGTCTGAAGAACCCCATGTTAATTTAACTAAAATTGATCCTGCTGCTATGGACCCAGCTTTTGATAATTATCAGCTAATTATACGGTTTATACCATAGCTGATTTTACCCCAAAGGTGACTTTTATTTGTACCAAGAAGATCACCAGTTAAACCAGACTAGGCTTTCGATCACCTGGACTTTGGACAAATCATTGCATTTGAAAGACTTAGATAAGCCTCCACAAATATGAAAGCAAAACAAGTAGAAGGACATGCATGGAGATATCTATCTGCACAACCAAACATCAGACGGTACAAAAAATGCGAGCTGCAAACCAATGCTAATTAAACCCCCAAATATAGAAATGCATATATTAGACCTGCCCATTATATCTCTGATTTTGAAGTTTAGTCATCACGGATTCAAATGGAGACAAAGAAAAGTGTTCATCTGCTGCAGATTTCAAATGTTATTTCCCATGCAAATGTAAACATCAACCTGAATGGCTATTTAGGTTCATTATTGTCTGAGAGATACCAGACAAATTTTAGCCCCCCAATCTCCGGCAGTCCACAAGATCTCAAACCATATTATCCCCAGCTCTTCTTAGTTTGTCCAAGAGGAGTTTCCAACTCATAATCACTAAATTCCGTGTTTCATGTGGTATTGTTTGTACCTCAACTAGCCCTCAACTAGCTCTGCCATATACATAAAGTGTGCATATATATATATATATATATATATATTTTACCATCTATCCTAGTGAAAATTGAAGCCTAATTTTGAGGGATAGAAGAGATAACTAAACAGTCTGAATCTCTGACACAATTAGCTAGTTTGATTCAATGGTTTATAATGACAATGTGGCAATATAATTCATTAGCTGAAATTTGAGATTGACAATTGAACAATGATGTATGACAAGCATACCATAAGAGCATCAGCAGTGGATGACTTATTTTTTGGACTCAAATATGTGTCCAAATTGGCTGGAATCCAAATTTGAGTTCATCGGACTAGTGTATAAAAAGACTTACTTTATGGGTGCCACAGTAGTTCATGACTCATTTTTGGACCCAAAATCCCCACTTGTTCTCTCTCATTGATGAATCATCAATTTTTCTCTCTAAAATCCCTCTTTTTAGTTGCACATGAGGGAACCCACAAAAATAAGTCCAATTTTTTTTAGTCCAAACTAGACCTATATTTGGGTCCAACATTTGAGTCTCCGACATGTATAGATCTTACTCTCTTTAATCCACTGTGAGTGTTTTTGGACCCAAATATAGATATTGGACCCAAATTTTGATCCCCATTGTGGATACTCTAAGTACCATATATTTTCATTGAAAATTCAAGCCTAACTTTATAGGATCAAAGATATAACTAGACAATCTCGAATTGGCTGTACAATCACAAAATTGCCATATACAATCTCGAATTGGCTAGACAGTTTTAAATTGTTAGTTTGATTCAATGATTCAATTGAGAGTATATTTGACAATTGAGAATTATTAGTCTGATTCAATGATTCAAGTTGACATTCTAATTAACAATATAATATTAATAGAGTTGGGACTTGGGACTTGGGATTACAATAAGACAATATATATGGTATGATATATTAGCAAGACATCAATATAGTTGATAGTTATAAGAAAAAGTGTTGAACAATAAACATGTATATAGTTAACATATATGCAAACAATTTGTATTTATTGAGAGCACACAAATCCATCTATATATTATGAACCTAGGAATTAGTGCTTATTCTAGGAATTGACAATACTTGTAATCCTAGCATAGGTATTAACATATATAGAGTTGTGACCTAGCTGGCTAGCTTAGGAATTATCACAATAGTTTCCTATATACCAATCTACATATATATTCTTCTTCCTTTTTCGTTAGAGTTGTGTAAGTGCCAAGTTTTCTACCAAAAATAGCAAACGGTATGATTCCTTCCCAAGTTCCTCAACTTACCAAAACGAACTACAACATTTGGAGTGTTAGAATGAAGGATTTACTTCGTTCGTATGATGTATGGAAGATTGAAGAAAATGGATTCAAAGAGCATGAAGATGAAGACAGCACCTTGACCGAAGTCCAAAGGCAAGCACTGAAAGATTCAAGGAAAAGAGATAAAGAAGCTCTAACCATCATACATCAATCCTTGGATGATAGTACCTTTGAGAAGGTTGCAAATGCAACCACATCCAAAGAAGCTTGGGAAATTTTGAAGAACTTGTTCTGCAGCATTGATAAATTAAAGAACTTGCGACTCCAAACTCTTAGACGAAAGTGTGAAAGTTTGCATCAGAAAGAATCAAAGTCGATTTCGGTTTGTATGTCAAGAGTTCAAGCCATTGTCAACCAATTGAGAAGTGGCGGTGATCAAGATATCAACGATGCTTGGATGATTGATGAGAAAATTCTTCGCTCGGTAGACTCAAAGCTCGAGCATAATTTTCTTTCCATTGAAGAATCAAAAGAGCTTAACAGGCCACAAAATGATGCAATAAAGATTTGCATAGAGAACAAGTTCAGATTACCAATGATAAGAAATCCGGGCCTCGATGACAAGCATGTCGACACAAGGTATTATGATTTCATTCGAGAATATTGCATAACTAAGAAGGAGATACAACTCAAGTATGTGAAGACAGAAGATGAAATTACAGAGATCTTCACTAAGTTTGAGATCAACATGTAAAGCTAGAGCATTGCTTCAAGTTAGCGAAAAAACTGACTCAATTTTATTTAACATGCATAAGCAATATATAAATAGTCAAAGCAGATGCATCTATTTTATGAACTTATGAAACGTTTTAATTTGCCAAGTTTATGACCTAGGAATTATTATTTGATGAGCACATGTATTTCTTGCCTAGGCATTAACGTGGAGCTATAATTTGCAGCTTAAGAATTATCACCAAGAGTTATTTTTAAAGACACCTTGTAATTAATCAATTACGTTTTACAACTAAAAGAAATATATATTATATATAAACTGAATTCTATCTTGTAATCTTGTTTCTTTTGGTAAGTACATTTTGTGTAGTGTGAATGCCCACAAGCCATGAATCTATGAGTTTTTATTTCCTGGCCGGGCAATGAGCTAAGGCTATCTTTTATTCTTTTAACCAACAGAAACAAGATAACAGAACTAAGGACTTACCATTAACAAACATGATTAGCTGCACTTTTTTAGAGATTTGAGTGTTAACATGAACATGTTTTGCCATCTCTTTGTCTTGATCTCCTTTAGATCCTTTTTGTGTACTGCTTTCTTTACCTTGAGAAGCTCATCGTCTCTGTTCTTCTTGGTTCTTGAGAAGCTTCTCCTTCCGATCACGAGCCTTTGACCTAATGCAAGATCATCTGCAGCCGCTTTCTCATCATCTCTATTTTTGTTGAGTGATTTTGAGAACGCTTTCCTCCTTTGACTGAATGGAAGAGCATCTAGAACCTCTTTATCCATAATAGCCAGTGCCTCGGCCACCTTGCTGAAGTCATAAACGCATGAGGCGGTACTCTTATTCTGCAAAGACATGGAGTCATTGCCATGATGATCAACTGCCACATTACCGATCAGAGAGTTGTGTGCTAAACTCAGTGCCTCTCTTAACATGGTAAAATCATAGCACGAAGCAGCCTCATGCTGCCCTAGCGATCGGCCTCTTGATTTCGGCTTCATGGTGAGTTGGTAACACTCGATCAACTGCACAAGTGCCAACCTACATTCATTTTAAAAAGAGTTAGAATGACCAAAGAATCAAAGATGACACAAAATTAGGGTTTGCTAAGCACCAAACAAAGATATTAAGAGCCCTTATACGATTCCAAAAGTGAAAATATCAAGACCAAGACACCCTTTTTGGGTGGGATTTTACTCATCAATAATCAATCATTTTATGTATACGCTACTAGTCTCAACAATTCATCATGTCTAGTAAATTTATTTAGTCCTTTAGGGTAGCTAGCTATATGCAAATCAAAAACCACAAATCTTGAATCTATACTCAGAATTACAATGGTAATAAAAAGGATTCGTATATATGTTGGAAATTTGTTTCAATCAGTCACTGTATTCAGAAGTAGGGTCTGTAACTAGGCAATCATCGACCATATTTTGACTCATCCTTTAAGTAGAAAAACTAAAAAAAGTTCATACATAAAGAAAGAATCAAGAAGACGCAGACGAGAATACATACCCGATACTGAATTGACTACGTTGTGTTCTAGTTCCAGATAGATGGTACAAGTGCAGACTGCAGAAGATAACGAAAGTTGAACTACTCGCTGATGATTATCCCATTATATACTCATAGAATTAGGGTTACAGGTTGGTCAAAATACCAAAATACCTTGTGTAGTAGATTGTAATTGGGCCAACAATCTCGGTCTGAACCCAGTACTTTGCCCATCCAAAAAGCGGACTTTTCTTCCTCATCGAGCAAATAAAAGATTTCGTCCCAAAAACAAGGAAATAAAATATTATTCAGGCACAATTGAAGAAAGCCCCAAATCAATACGTAACTAACAACAATCTGTTGAACTTCGTCAAGATTTCAACATGTCTAGGAGCGTAGGTGTAGCTTGACAGGAAATCGATCACTAGGGGGAGTCAGTAAATAAATTATAAATTTTTTATATTAAAAAAAAGTAGAATTTAAGAAATGAAAAAAGAAAAAGAAAAACCAACAATACGAAGCATTGTATAAGTTTTGGGTAATATTTGTTCTGAAAAACCTAACAATTATATATAAATCAATCGAAGTATTGAACCCAATAATAAATAAAATAAAAGTAAAATTAAATATTTACAAACTATAAATTGATCTTACCATGGTATATATATGGAAAATACTCTCATTCAAATGAGTTTGGATGAGCCGATCCAAACTATTTATTTTTTACGTATATTTGACTTCGTATTTTCATAATCTAACCATTTATCTTTTTAAATTACCTTTTAAAGATTATCTATGCAAAAATTTAATGGTTATTTTGTTGGAGCAGTTCAGTGGTTAACTTGGAAGATTTAGGTTGATACTTTCCTAATGAAGTCCGTTTAATCGTTTATGCTACTAATTAGATGTATTAATTTATTAATTTATTAAGTTTGTATTAGTAATTAACCTAGTAGAAAAGTAAGAATTTACTAATAAAATCAAAAGATTTGACTAAAAAGAAAAGGAAGGTAGATGCCAAACATGCAAAAACTATTTGTATACAAAATTTGACGAAACATGGTAATTAACTAATTATATATTGGGGGCTATAAAACTTAAATTACTCACTTTCTAAAGTCGTAAACCAATGGTATTAGAACAGTACTTAGGGCCACCTTTGGTCCCTTGGTGGCTTTGGCTTCTCACTGCAGCTTTGAGCCTTTGAAGGCATGACATTCACCACCTAAACTTTCTCCCCAAGCATATTTATCAAGAATGACCGGTAGTAAAAGGGTTACCCACCGATTAAGATTGACATATCGAGCTACCATATTGCACAAACTCTACATGTAGCTCTCAAAAACGAAGTAACGAACACCATGTATACACATCAAGTCCAATTCGTTTATCAGCCCATAGCAAAATAGAATAAAGGAATTCTAGAACCCCTTCGAGTATTCATGATCATGTTTATAGATGATAATAATATCATCTTCCGGGGGTCGCTCATATTCCTTTGTTTCTTATTTATATGTAAAATGGTCCCTTCAAAATTAACACTTCACACAAAAATCTAGGTCAAGCAGACTACTCGATCCGCATGCAAAAATCTAGAGCCAAAATGACATGAATCCTCATTATATTGTTGAGATCGACAAGTTAAACAAAAATCATTAAACTAACAACTTAATTAAATAGTTACTTAAGCTTTTTATTACATTTTGTTTTCTTCTCAAAAGATAACTGAGACCTTTCTTTCATACAGGTAATTAAATCCTACATGTGATCTTAAAAAAAAAATTATTATCCATTTATCCTACATGTGAGACTGAGAATGATAAAACAACTGGAAAACAACTAGCGTTTAGCATAATTTTTTTCCTTGCAATTGACGAAACTACGAAAGCATTATTGAAAAATTAAAATTTGGGGTTGATGGGATGCATGTCTGATTGTCTGTATGTTTGACCAGAAATAGTGAAATCTTATAGCACCCTTTTGTTTTATGATTGAATCACGGGGAAGGCAGCCCCCTTTTTCTAATGGTTCTTCAGATACTGTTTAAGGAATCCATCAATTATAACCCCGACAATTAGAAGAAAACAAAATCATCATATTGATATTAGTTGTTTTAGTAGTTGTCATTTTCTGCAACTAATTAAAGCCTAGCTAGTGGAAGATTTGATCACTCTACTTTTGCATACACGAGCAAACAGAAAAAAAAAAAAAAAGGGTTTTGTTTGTTGCTTTAATATTCTTTGCAAGTATTAAAGAGGCGGGGAGTCTTTTATTCAGGTTGAATTCAATCCGGGTGATCTCACTATTCATTTATTAAAAATAAATCTTTTTAATTTTTATTAAAAATTTTGGACGACTGAGATCACCCAGGTTGAGTTCAACCCTGATGAATAGCAGAATTTCTGTTAACGAGGATTCAAAAGCAAGAGAATTCCAACTTTGATTTTGTATGTGAGAATAAATACTATTACTGTGTGTGTAAGAGTTACAGATCCTAGTTTTTTCTTCCAAAGTAAGTCCCAGAGAGCAGCAAGATCAATGATGTTTATTTGACTTTATATAAAATTTGGTCCGCTAGCTTATTGTCCTGTAATTGTTATCGTTGAACTATACTTTCAATCTATTATATCTATCTAAATAGTCCGTATGATTGTAATTTAGTTACATATATGTTTGTGTTTTCTGACTTTCATGTTTGGACCGAAGATTGTCCTCACCGACTTGCATGGTACTTATTTCTAGGGTTTAGCCTCTATAGCTACTTACTAACAAGAAGGGCTATTTCCACCCCAAAAAAAATAAGGAAAGGAAAAATAGAAAGAAAGAAAGAGAGGATGCTAATCATCGTAGTTCTATTTCTGAGATAACCGCCACAATTGCATTGGCTCTCACTTTTAGTAAGTGCAACAACCCATTACCTACCCTCTCAAGTCCCAACCATGGACCAAATTTTCACCAAACAAATTAACCCTTTTTGGTTCTTCTCTCAGAGTCAAGGGGTTCTAACCTACCACTAATTATTAATTAAAGGGTTCTCTTGGAACATTATGCTAAGCTCATTGATAAATCCTGAGCTAGCTTTGACTCATTGATTAATTAGTCTTATGAGCTTGGAACAAATCCTGCTTCAAATAGTTTATATATATACCAGATCCATATATATTCTATCTCATTTTGGTACTGAATTTTCCAAGGTGATCGAACCCACTAAACAATGCCTGTCTAAAGCTAGCTCAGCAGACTTTAAAGGCTAGGTTTGCAAAAAGCTATAATGATTGCATTCCTAAACAGACACATAGATACAGAGTGGGAAACTTGCAAGGCATGCGATTTCCCACTCACTTTGAAGCTTAATAATTTACTGTTCAGATCGAGATCATCATCACACCAGTGAAAGTTTTAAAAGATACCATATCACAATGCTAAGAGGCTTTGAAAAGACTTAAAACCAGAATCCAACTTTTTCTATATATCTTCTTTTTCCTTTTCCATTTCCATGTAATAAGGTGGTTCACCTAACTGTATATCGCATGCTGCCATTCTTTAACAGAGAAAAAGTGACCTAAAACATGGAAGCCAGAATTGATAAACCTTTATAAAATAAGGGTCATGCACTCATGCTTAATTGACTATAGATTTCAAGTCCTTTGTTGGAAAGTTGGAAAAGCATTGGTTTCTCGAGGCCTCGAGCCATGGAATAAGCACGAGCATGAAATATGAACTCCTGCCATTTTCATTTATTTTTACATGAAACTCAAAATGGGCAAACCATTTATTAAGTTCAAAGTGTTAAAAAAAAATTGTTACGTTCTACAAAAATATAAGTACAAGAGATAAAAAAGTGAATACTCCAAAATCCAAAATCTAGAGAGAATTAAAACTAGCCAGTACAAACGCTAATTTTTACCAACTGATTTACTGATTACACTATATGCAACTATTGCTATAAAAAAACTAAATCTATTATATAATTTAGCATCATTTCTCTAACCGTCATTTACTTCTTTATATTTTGAAATTTCTTATTCCAAATTTAGTATAAGTTTGTGCCATTGACTTCGTGTACTAATATGGGTTGTGATTTAAACCAATCACAATCTATATTCAATAGCTCCAACCATAATGTATCAGTTGATTTATGTAGAACTACCTTAAGTGCATCATTTAATACTTATGGGTCACCATCATTGCATTTAGCAATCTCCAAAAATAAAAATAAAATTTGAATAGGAATATATACAAAAATTCAGCTGAGTACATGGGGTGGATAGTACGAATACCTCGTAGGATCATTATGGTTTAGTGAAGGCACAAAGACATGATCGATCAATAAATCTTTTTCGGGTGGTGATAATTAATGTTGAGTTATTTGGATGGATCAGTGTATGTTCAATTTATCTATATATATAATTATAATAAAAAAAATTAGATTCTTGGTTAACATTCAAAAATTCAAGATTTGTCCCTCATAAACTATATTAGTCAATATATAAAACTAAATAAATTAAGAGCAAAACAGTCAATAGCATAATACAAAAAATTAAACCATATTTATGATGACCCCACACCAACTTATCAACTTGACTAGTATATATATATATATATATATTATTTTATTTTATTACAAAACCGAAGAGTAAGTAATGCGAAATAAATAAATAAGCGAAAATGTTTCTCTCATGCACGAACACCGTCTTTCACACGCGTTAGGCGCGTATAGAAAGACTAGTTAGATGTTATGCCTATTCAATATGGACTAAGTATGCTATTCAAATTACCAAATTCTACATGTGTTAAAGAATCCAAATTAATTTGCTCCAATATCACAAATCAAATAAGTAAACTCATAGGTGAAATTATACAATTGGGATACCAAAAACATGGTGGTGAAGAAATAAATACTCCATCATAGGGTCACAAATCATTTTTTTTCTTCTTATTTTAAACAAATCATACTTTTGATAAGTATAATTGCACTTAAAATCATTTGTGCTCCCGGACTCGTAATTTGATCACATATGCTCTTATACTCTTCAATTTGATCAATAGCCAACAATCAACTAATTCGTCAATTTCTCCATGAATTGCTGTCGTAGCAAGCCTACTCGGGTCAATTTATGAGTTTAGTATGTTTTTTACATGACCGAAAGCCAAAAATTAATTTAAGTGAACTCGCCATGTCAACAATTCATGAAAAAATTGACCGATTAGATAATGGTTGACAATGATGGATCAAATTGGAGAATACAAAGTACATGTAATCCAATTAAAAGTATGAAAACACAAACGATTTTAGGTGAAGTTCAGCGAGATAAAATAATTTTAATCCAAAAATTAATCAATCAAACATCATGTAATCATTTATTATGATAAACTCTTGATAATTTCAGTAAATTGATCTTCTTCTCTCTTTTTTTTTTCTCTCTCAAGAACAACTCTATACATTTTCCATAAAGTCTGGAGTAATAAAAAAAATGAAAGTCCACTCTGAAAACGTAACAATTGGTTTGTTGCACAAAGCCACAAATCATGGTATTCTAGTCGTTATGCTTATTACCGTTACGGTGTTGCCCAAATATGGAAAAGTCGGCATAACTAGGAGTCTAGGAATTGGAGCAGGCAAAACTATAAATGAAAACTAACAAAATAAGGGAACCCAAAATTAAACTAATATATGTGATTGATTGATAAGATGTGAATAGAAAATACAAAAAGAAAAGAAAAAATCATAAAACAAAAAGAGAGAAGTCCAGCAGCACCAGCAACCTAAACCCACACAATACCTTCCTTCCAAGACATTCAAAGCACTTCTCACAGCAGAAGCAGAAGTAGAACCCAAGAATTCTATCTCTGTTTCTGAATCCTTAGCTTCATTTTCTCATATTCCATTCATTTAAATAGGCATACAAGCAAAGAAAGATTGAAACTTTTTTCAATTCAATTCCGTTCAGGGCAAATGCCAGAAATGGATGGCTCTTCTAAACCTCCCCAAATCTCCGAAATGTTTCAGAAATTCGCTCTCGCTTTCAAGACCAAAACTTTCGAGTTCTTCGCCGAGGAGGAAGAGGACCCTGATAGCTTCGCTCTGCTCGACTCCGCCGAGGAAATCATCACGGACCAGAAGGTCGTGGTCATCAAACCCGACGGAGCAGTGAATCACAGCTCTCCGGAGCCGCAAATAACACCAACAAAGCCCAATTTGAGCGAGGCCCAGGTGGAGGAACCAGAGGTTGCGGCGATAACAAGTTGTTTGAGCCGAACCCAGATCAGACCCATCAATATCCCGATGACCCAGACTCTGATTTCCTCGATTTTCGCTACCGTTTCGTCTTTCGAAGCTTCGTATCTCCAGTTACAGACTGCCCATGTGCCCTTTGTTGAAGAAAATGTGACGGCAGCTGATCGAGCTCTGGTCTCTCACCTTCAGAGACTCTCGGAATTCAAGCAGTTCTTCAGGGATTTTTGTAAAGGTTCGGATTTTGGTTCGGATTTTGCAGTCGGGTCTTGCTTGGAGGCCCAGGTGCAAGAGAATCAGAGCAAGCTCAGGACTTTGGGGACCATGTCCAACAGGTTACAGACAGAGATTGATCAGAAAGACAACGAAGTTTTGGCCCTCAGGAAAAAATTGGGTGAGATTCAAAAGTCTAGTTTTAAACTATCTCAGAGATTATCTGGTACTTTGAATTCTTCTTGTGAAGTTTTGTTGTCAGTTAGAGTCTTTGATTCGGTTCTACATGATGCTTGTAGATTAACTCACAGATTTACTAAGATTTTGATAAGTTTGATGGGGAAAGCTGGGTGGGATTTGGATTTGGCTGCTAATTTGGTTCATCCTGATGTTGGTTATGTTAAAAATGCTCATAATCGATATGCGTTTTTGTCGTATGTTTCTTTGGGGATGTTCAAAGGCTTTGATTCTAAAGGTTTTGGTTTAGTTGAGGATGAAATTTTGTGTAATGGGCATGGTTCGGAATTGGATAAGAATAATGGTTCTTTGAAGCAATTGCTTGAGCATGTATCGAGCAATCCGATGGAGTTGTTAAGTAGGAATCAGAATTGTGAGTTTTCGAGATTTTGTGAGAGCAAGTATCAAGAGATCATCCACCCCACAATGGAATCTTCAATGTTCAATAATTTTGATCGGAATGCAGTTGTGTTGAGTCAGTGGAGGTCGTTGAGTGTATTCTATGAGTCTTTTGTTAACATGGCCAGCTCGATATGGACATTACACAAGTTGGCCTATTGCTTCGATCCTGTGGTGGAGATATTCCAAGTAGAAAGAGATGCAGAATTTTCAATGGTATATATGGAAGATGTCACTAGGAGATTGTCATTGCCTAGTAAAACCAGGGAAAAAGTCGGGTTCACAGTGGTTCCGGGTTTTAAAATTGGAAAGACAATAATTCAATCTCAGGTTTACTTAAGTGGCTTGAAGTGTAAAGAGTAGTGGCAAGTTATTGTCTGCTGTTAAGATGTTGTGGCAATATCAAGATGAGTCACCCTGTTGATGTTTTGATCTTACAATCTTGGAGTTTGTAAATTAGAGGATGCACTATGCTCAAGAAGGAAACTCTTTGAAGATGCTTGACTTCTATATATGCTGAACCACTGTGCCATTGCCATATATAGCACCTCTTTCTTATGATACATGCTACCTGGTTAGTGACTTTGGCTTTTCTTTGTATATGGTTTTCTGTTGAAACCTATGTTAACCCAACTGTATAGAACCCTTTTCTATTTCGTCTCTTTTTTGGTTTTAACACGAATACACTGCCAAGTTGTGTATCTTAGTTGGTTATGTCATTGAAATCAAATACCTTCTAACTTTCAGTTGTAATGTTGTCTCACAAATACATGCATAATCTGGTTTCCCTGAAAATGGTCTCTATTTGATACTTCTGTCATGTGAATGTGAATGTGAGGATGATTTCTGTCTTGGACAAAGTCCCCAATTCCATCTTTAATTTAAGTAGCTGTGTTCTCTTCTGTTGTATAGCAGTGTAAGTAAAGAAAATTTATATACACTATTATACTGATTGCTGATGAAGTACTTATCTGTTTAAAGTTTAAACATCAAATAAGCTAGGTTAGGCGTACTTTGCTCATAGTTTCAATGTTGAATTGTTTTTTTTTTTTTTTTCTGGCTGAAAAGAGTCTTGCAGTGCTGACTTTTTTTTATTCGTACTCATTAGTTCTATGAAGGCAACCAAATGGGTGCTGAAGTTTGTCTCTTTTTATTGATTTTAAATTATGGTCAAGCCTTAGAAAGCTGGTTGGTGCCTAGACAATCTCCATTGGATATGAAACATCGAAAATTATTCTATGCACGGAACGTACATATGCACGCACAATCTCAGCCGTCCATGTAAAGGCACAATAAATTACAGCCGTCCAAATTATATGATCAAATTGAGAATTTACTATTTTACTCTTCTTTTGCACTACGTGCCGTGCATATATATGCACGGAACGTGCACTGAATCCCTTCCCTATGAAACATATGATCATTCTGATTATAAAGCTCCAATTATCTGCTTATGTGGATAAAGTAGTAGTGATGGATAGTGGACCTAATTCCTCAATTCCTACTATGCGTCGTTGTCTGGTCCCAGCTGATTCCTGTGCAACCACTTCACTGGGAAAATGTATGATATAAAAGAACCAGATGAAGCAATATGTGAATGCTTCCAAGTACGAAATGATTATTCTAGAGCAATTTGTGTAATTAAACCAAATTGCGTAACACTTTCCACAAGTTCTATAATGTTTCTGCTGATATATCTGATCTTGTAGTGGAAACAAAATGATGAACTTACTCTATGAAACTTTTAGAAAAGTCACGAGGAACGGAGGAATAAAGTCGACATGAACCACTCCCGGCCTTCCAGTGTAACTTTTTATACCAGTTTAATTTCTCCAAAAAAAATCCAGAGTTTTTTTTTTCGTAAAATAAAGAAAACCTCCCAAAACAACAAAATAATCAATCAATATTCAATATTGACAACCTAAGCCTATTAAGTCATTAAATTAAGGTGTTGATGCGTCCATAATGTGATCACACCTTTCTCTTGGTGGTTGTTGATTCGTACTAGCCTCAAGGTCAGATATTGGAAGGTTAGTTCATCACAGAAACAAAACAGAGCAACAGCAAAGGAGGGTTGAACCTGATATCTGTAGGGGTCTGTGTGGGGTGGTGTGGGTCTTGAAATTGATATGACGAGTTTCTGGAATCGCATTTTTGTGTCGTTTTCAGATATATTTTGATCGTCTTGTCAGCCTCACAACTTACAAGCATCGTACCAGTAACACCATAAGAAACTGCACAAATCCCAGCTTCACTATTTAGTGAATGAGGCTGTATGATAGTCTGTGATTGCTGAAAATTGTGACCACTCTTCCAGTGTCTCCCCAAACCACTGTCTGTAGGTGCTCCATGTGGGCTTTTTGTTGCTGTAGTTGGGGCAGGCTTGTTTGTTGCTGGGCTTCATGCTTATTTTCAATTGATAGGTATTTTCTGATTTAAAAAAAGGAATAAAATCAAAGAAATCATGGGATTACTGATGCTCGACTATTCGGAGACCAAAATCATCGATTAGACGAGTCTGCGAGTAAATTATGACTAATCACTAGACCTTGAGATCTCTGCCCACAACTAGACCAAATGCTAGCTTGGGAGATTATCTCTCCTTTTTTCTTTTTTCTTTTTAATTTTTTTTTGACAACTTTTAATTCTTTTTGTGGTTTCCCTACTTAGAGAAGGGATTCATGTTTCCTCAACGAAGTATTTCTTTTTCCTATTTTGTTGTTAACAAATAGACAATGGAAACGGGGAAGCTTCACGGGTCATGAGCTGGTCCTCTCTCCTTTAGGATCAAGGATACCTCGTTAGTTTTGTTTATTTTGAGGATGAGATTTGGAGGTTTGAACAATATAGTGTATATGAAACTATAACTGCATGGGAGGGAGCGGCAAAACAATTAACCCGAAAGCAATTTGGAAACATGTCAACTTTGGAAAACTGAGTGACTTATATATATATATATATCGACATGCTGTATAATTTGAATGAAATGTTGGTAACGTACTTTACACTCATTTGATCTTAGTTCAAGTAAGCCTTCTAATTAATCTCTTCTGAGGTTCCATGAACATACTGATAGTCCTTCAGTGACAATGGAATATTGAAGTGCTTGATTTTAGGGATAAATAAATTAAAAGAAACAATTTAGGTGTCAATATATGGAATCATGCACCATTTTTTAAATTTGGCAACAAAAAATTGATAATTAATTTGACAGCAAAATATACTTTCTCCATGCATAGCTGGTCCTCGATCAACTACTTTTAGGTGTAGTGTATGTGGGATATATATATATATATATAGAGCCTGTGAATTTCCTTTATCTACAGTGATGTCTGTTCATTACTGATCAGACTACGTAGTGAAGCCTAGCCATGCTCGTACACCCTCAACTCAACGCCTATATATATATATATGTACGTATTGCTCTTGAATCTTCACCATCATAATCAATATATAGCCCATAGCACGATAGCATGAGATAGGGCTAAGATCCAGTTGCTATGTGTCCGAGTCGGACCCCTAGGCCTATTCCCGGCCCCTTGGCTTGGGGACATGAAAAGCTACTATCATAATAGAGACATCAATTTCTTAAATTTTCGAAATTTATTTTTCTTTCAAGAATCTTTGGAGATGTAAACCTTTAGAGTTGGAAAGTGCAGTGTGTATATGTATATTGTACTTTAATTTAGGGTTCAAATTATCCCAACACGTACCTGAAAGAACACTGCAATAGTGCAATATTGATTCCAAAGCCGGCCAGTACATATAGCTAATTAAACGTTATCAATTTTTATGGAGTTGAAAATGATTCCAAAGACTAATTTTGTTTTTTTAGAGACTAATTCTAATAATTAAGTAACTTTTTGACACTTGCTTGATTATTATTTGGCACTCACCATATTCAAGTATAATACTTAGCTAATAGCATAATACTTGTGTTCTGAAAAAAAAAAACCAAACAAACAAACAAAAAAAGACTAATATCCCTATAATATTATAGAACATCTATAAGTTAATCAAAGGTTGAATTTTCATTTTAAAATGACCTTATTAATGCACAAATTAGTTAAAAACATGATAACTACATTAACGAAGCACTCGCTGATCATAAGTAGTGTTTAAACACTACGGATTCTTGATATACCTTCCGTAAAAACAGTTCTTTTTTCACAAATATGGGTTTCACAGAGCATAATTCTTAAGCTTGAACAAGATTCTAGAGCGACTAGCTAGTAACATAACCATGCAATTAAACCCAATTTTTTGGAGTCAACTTATAAGAAAGCTTAGGATTCATAAGATTCCTACTACTAGTAGTTGAAGTTGATATCAAACAGACGAAATAGGAAACCCTAATTATTCTTAGTAGGGGGAGACACCCAAATTGGCAGGAGCACTTAAAAATCCATTCTCCTTGATTAGCATGTCCTCTCCATCCTGCACAAACCCATAATTACAAATTCAAGAACAAAATATTAGGGTTTCCATCCAGTGCATGCATGCATTAAACATTAGAAGTAAGCTAGGTAATTAACATTAGGGTTTCCATCTACAAAAACATGTATTAATTAGCATTAGGGTTCATCGATCCGGTACCTGCTGGCGCATGTTGGCTTTCTTCACGGGTTGATCAGGCATCAGGCCAAAGTGGATGTGAGGGAAGTGGGCCCACTAACAGAAACAAAACAAATGCACCAAACAAAAATTAACAGAAAATCTTCTGGAAATCTATCTAAAGTCAAACCACAACTCATAAGCTAGAACATGAGTCCAAGCTTATTGAAAAGAACCCTAGCTGGTAGCTAGTTGTGAAATGAAACCCTAGCTAGCTAAATTTAAAAAGGAAAGCTCCCGAGCTAGGCTTACATTCTTGGCAGCGGCACTGAAGGCCTCTCTGTGGCTTATATCAGGGTTTCCAGCTTTGATACGTTGTATTTCTTCCCTGCAGGTTAATGTTATAAGTGTTAATAATGTCATAACTAATTAACTACATATATATACGTTGAGTAATTACAACATATATAAATAATTAGTTTACGGACAGAACTACAGAAGGAGGGTGATGTTAATTTATGAATTTCAGTACTTACTTGATGAAGCGGTTGTAGGCAGATGGCACTCTCTGTCTCTTCTCCGGAGCTGGCCAAAGTCATTTCACAGAGAGAGACAAAAACAGACAGGCACATTATAATCACTTCGCTGGCTTTTCATACATTTTTCATTTTTTATTTTCAAACACAGATAATAGGTGGTATAGCTCTCTCATTTCTCCATTGCAGCATTTAATTAGGATAAAATACAAGAAAGACGATCATAGAAATTTTAGGATATATATAAAGTTATAAACCATGATTTAGGGTTTTTCCATACACAACCTGATCAATCAGGATAATAGAATAACTGGTTATGGAGATTTTAAAGTTTCCTTCAATATTTCGAAAACCTTGGGATGATGGAAAGAAGAAGAAATATGGCACTACTGACTACTGAGTAGTGAGTACTAACTCTGGAAGAACATATGAAAGAAGAAAGCTACACATGAATAAATAAATAAATGTGCTGAAAAAGATTATAGCCTCTAGCTCTGTCGATCCTATACAAACTTTTAAGACTTGGACCTTGGGAACTGTTAAAGAGTAAGCTCATGAATTTAAAAGCATGGATTCTACTTTTTCAAACTTTTTCTTGGATTGGCAAAGAAAGCTGCTGTTTACCAAAAAGGTTAAAGTGATCGATAAGGATTCAGAGAAACAAAAACATTTCCACTATGCATGCAAAAGACATATAAAATGAGGCAAACATGAAAAGGCTTATACCCAGAAAGCCATTTCAGTGGGGATGCAAAAGAAAATGGACGAGATTGTGAGGCATGAGTTGGGTAAAATCAGAGTGAAGACTAGCTAGTCAGTCTCTTACGTCTGTTAACAACAGGAGGCGGCTTAGGTATCTCCTCGACTCCTCCTCGAATCATCATCGGCATGAACGATTCGTTCATCATCATGTTAGGCTGATTGGTGAAAGTGTTTGATGGGGCGTTTCGGATCTCCTCCTGCTACATGTATGCACATTCGATAAGAACATCATTAGTATATAGTATATAACAAACGCACACAAATCTAAACCTACAATTGTACACTATTCCAGCATACAAGAACTAACCTACCAGCTAGGAGATTCCGATACCGTGAGGAATGAGGAAATGAGTTAGGACTAAGATAAGTAAAATGTTCCGCGCCCACTAATATAACCGATAGGAAGACAAAAGACTTACCAGGAGATTCTGAGGAGTGAAGAAAGAATGTCCGAGGTGAAGTTGGTTTGCGGCAGCAGGAAGAATAAGGCCGCGCATGTTGACTGAGAGAAGGTTGCTGCAATGGCCGCATCGGACCGTCACAGTCTTGAACAAACTGCTGCAAGGTACGCTCACCTAAACGTCGAAAACCAACAAATATACATACCTCATCAAAACCCACAAATTTATTAGCTATACGCAATTAAACAATGAAAAGATAAATGGATGGAGAAAAGAAAACTAGGTAATCCAATCGAATTATTCTTCGATAAAATTTTGCTCAAGAGATCGAGAGAGATAGAGAGATGAGGGGCAAGATGGTAATAGTACTACCGCAAGGACAGTATCACAAAAGTTGCAGTGGACATAGCAGAGCTGATCGGACGGGGAGAGGTGGTCCGGTAGTGAAAAGACAGTGTTGGACGAGGCAGCAGCAGACATTTTTAATGGTATCTTCTTCTAATCTTACTTTCTATGACTATTTGATATTGATTTGATTGATGGGATTGACTGATCGATGGACAGATAAACTTCCTTCGGATCTGATCTGCTGCTTGATTCTTGTGTTGGGTTACTATTACCGAACAACAACAAGAAGAGAGAGAATCATAAGGAGAAGAGAGAGAGAGAGAGAGAGAGAGAGAGAGGGAGAAAAAAGAAAGATAGAGATGCCACTAATATATAGTTGGGGATAGATGGAACAGAAACAGATGCAATAAAGTGATTTCTTGCTCTCCCCGCTTACTAAATCCTAATTATCGTAAAGAATTACTTGTTCGAGTAATTAGGAAAGGAAAGAATTACATCTTCCTCCACTTAACTATCGTTATATTAAAATATAACTCGTGTTGATTACGATTTAGGATAATCGTTTTATGTTTCAAAATTGAGGGTTTAATTCCTTTTCTTCTTTTTTTCAAACATAAACATGTGTAACAATATTCGAGTAAATTTGTGTAACTTATATTCGTCAAAAAAATCAAAAATATTATTTTGTGACGAATATAAGTTGGAACAAAGTAGAGCTCGTGTATTGAATTGAGACATGGGTTTTACCTGGTCTATAATAATAACTATTTGAAAAATAACAATAATATCTATTGGTAGCTAGCTCAGCTACATATATTTCGTTCGTACAAGTTGTTGGTGATGTATCATAAACAAGTTGTTAATTTTCTTTTTCTTCAATCTCTAAAAGAAAAAGGAAAAAAGAAAAATGTATGGTTATCATTCCCAAAGGATGTGAGAGAGAGAGAAAGAGAAAGTGTGTGCAGAAGCGGCAGAGGTGGGGGAGAGGAAGAGAGAAAGGGACTTGTGCATGGGAGTGATTAGCTTTGGCTCATTCACCAGTTGTTTTCACAGTTAAGAGAGGGCCTTTACTTTTCTTGTTTTCTCGGGTTCCTACAATTCCATATTTCCCATTTCCAAAACTCTCTTCTCTTTCTCTAGCTCTATCAAAATCAAATCTTTGCTGCTGTCAACTGAGTTAAGTTGTTAACTCTTTATTTAGCTAGCTAGCTATAGCTAGTCAGAGAAAACCAAAATGCGTAGCACCAGGCACCAATCTTCTGCAGCTGTTTAGTTTCCTTGGTTTTTTCCTGGAAGGTCCAATCTCAATTAGACAATGCACCATTGCACCTCACACTACTTTGGGATTGCTGCATCTTCTCAATTAATATTCATGGATTATTGGTTCACCGAAAATTCGCTTGAAGAATTTAAATCATCTTCTTGCATGTCTTTTTTTTTTTGGTGTAAATCTTCTTGCATGTCTTAACTACATTAGAACTATATTTGTTTCATAGAAATTCAAGAGATCTTTCAACTTGTTTAAGGTTTATAGTAATATCCTACAGTTCTTAGATTATAAGCTAAAATTTAACCACTTAGGGATTTTATTGTTGTGAATCTAACTATATGATCTAGAACGGCACACATTCATCATGTTTTGTGTGATCAACTTTTGTGGTATGAAGAAGGTCAATATTTTCAAAAAAAAAAAACTGGTTATGTATTATGTATATATTCGTGTAAAAGGTCATTATCTTTTGAGTAATTTGCCCAAATTTTGACGTTGGTTATAAAAAAGAAATAAATCCATGACCATTGACCTTTACTGAAAAGTTGACCTTAGCTACCATACTAAGGTTTGGCAAGATTTCTATTAAATTGAAGGGCATTTTCATTGTTTCAAGTTACTACGTACGAAATGACCTTACTCGGTTCCACCCACTTTCGCCCGAGTAGATCCGCCGTCTCTAACATTTCCCTTCATTTCTTCATTTGTACGAAACACTCAAATACATGCCCTTATATATATATATATATATAACCTCTACGTGAAGAATGAAGCCAACACAGTTAAATAATCGCGAGCATGAATGATAATTAACAAAACATAAATGTTGTCACTGGCACTAGGTGATCAAGAATTAATTCATGATCACTCACCTTTGAATTTAGTATTAAGGGTTGAAATAAAATAAATGTATGTTGAGTGTTTTACTACGTAATTTCTTGGTCGCTAGATTAGATGACCATGAAAATATATATCTCTCATCGACAAAATTAATTCAAAATTTTGGTGGCAGAGGAACATTTGCAAAATGTACAACTTTATCCAAATATGTTGCTACAACAAATGTATGAACTGTTATTCAAATGTAGGTTGAGATGTTCAACTCTCATAATTAACTACAATTTGATGTATAATAATAAAAAAGTACGTTGAGTATTGAGCAAATTAGAGATATATTAATAACGTTTAATTCACTATCTTGGAAGAACATTGAATATTAGTTTCTACCCTCACCAATGCACAACTGCACAACTGCTTGCTTTATTGACCGACCTCATCACCCTCAAGCAAAATTGCAACAAAATTAATCAAACATCACTAGGGTTTACCAACCATAATTAACGATAATCAACTGAACTAATTAAACAAGCATCTGTATATAATTATGTATCATATATCCACCAACTTGAACAAATATATATGTGTATATATATAGGGGTAGGCTGTGGTACGGTGATGTATGTTATACCTCTATTTATCATTTTTTTGAACAAAAAATTACATGTAATTGAACCAAAATTACTACATTGACAACAAAGTTATCAATTTGTTTTACACTATTTACATATAATTGAACAAAATTACAATTTTGACAACAAATTGTTCACAAATTTGTAACAATGTCGTAGATGGAGTAATTACCTCTAATAGAATAAATATTGCACAAAACAAGACTCTCGTTACCACAATGACAACACATTTTGTTATTATATTTGTAAATGGAGGTATGACATGCATCTCAGTATTGTAGAACTTCCCTATATAAATATATATACAGATATTTTCTACTAAGGAGTTTCTTATTTTTTTAAGTTAAAGAGTTTTGATATCAGTTATCAGAGTAAATCATTTAAAACATATATGACAGTTGGCTTACAAGATTGTTTTGATTTGACCGCTGAGATCAAAACTTCTTAACTTAAAAGAGTAAGGATCTTCTTACCTGAGAATTATTATATATATATATATATATGAATGTTTATCGGGATCGTTGTAAAGAAATTCACTGCCAAATTATTATCGCAATAATAACACAATCACACAAAAGGCATTAAAGCCTTTGCATTTCGGATTTGACCACTCATGCATCGAATTTCTCTCTCCTATATGCACAGGGATACGTAGTTGTCAGTGACAATGTCACAGAAAAGCAGAAAACCCTTTAATTTTCTCACATTTTATTTTCATTAACCTCTCCTCTAGCCGTAGTACCTCTCCTCTCTGCATGCACTAAATTAATGACAACATTGTATATTTTTTTGTTTTCTGGGTATTGCTCCTCTTCCTCTTCCTAACCTAAGCAGAGAGGGTTGGTTTAGCTAGGGTTTTGCTCTCAGAAAAGATAAAAATATGTTTTGCAAAGTAAGGGAAGCTAGTACTCTTTTATTTTTAACTTTGCTGAAAAAGATGGCTGTCATTTCTCTTACAAGTTCGAAATCCATCGCTATCGACCTTCATGCGCGCAATGTTTTTTTTTTTTATAATCTTTCTCAAGGTCTCCCATATCGAAATTTGCACTGAAAAGGTTAAATCTTTGGCCATATAGTTACAAAGGGCCTTTTACATTCAACCCTCTCATGTCTGCGTCTCTGTATTTTGTGCAGCAGTACTACTCGGGATTACTTACAAGGCCGTGTTTGGTGACCGCGCAGAATCAATGAATATGGCTTTTGGCCAACTCTAGACTGCCACATATAGCATCAAAGTAGTTTGTTGATTCCAAGATTCAAAGATTACTTTAAAAAAAAAATTGCTCTAGGAAATGATTCCGAGGCCAAAACCCATTTATTTTCAGAGATTTGGGTTTTGGAGAAAATACATATATATGCATCCAAACTAACTTGACATGTTGAAAATTTAATATGAAGAAAGTAGTTAACAACTGAATGGTAATATATTAGCTAAGCACTTACTAATTACTATAGCAATACTGTTCATAACATATATTGGGTGACGTGAAGCACGTGTGGCCACTTGGCTTCACACGTGGGCGAACCTGGCTCTGATACCATGATGAAGTAATCTGGGCTTCACAACCAAAACCAATTGGCAATGGTTGGAGAGGCCCAAATCCTTATAAACACATTTGCAAGGTCCATCTTCTCCAATGTGGAACAACATTCCACATTCTCACACATTTTCACCAACACATACACACCAATACGAGAAAAGAAAAGAAATTCTCCTGATTTGCAAATATTTGATCCCAAAAATGACTCTTGGTTTGAAAAACTTACCTTCATTTGAATCATAGTAAGTGTCCTTTAGGTGTAAATCTTGCATAAGAACCCTAGATATTTTGGGACAGGAATCCTAGAGTCACTTGCCTCCCATCTAGTTCTTGGTGAGATGAGAGCAAGTCTAATGGACTCGTAATTAGCCATGAAGTTTAATCTCAACTTGTTTCGGTACTATGAATAATGAATCACAAGATTGTGTTATATTTTAATATGAGATTAACTTCATCTATATTGATGACTTGCATCGAACCACAAATTCCACTAATAGTTTTTACATGTCAAGATAACCTGATATAGGGAAGGTGCGTCTCTATACCGACTATACACCGCTGAGATTGTGTATTATTTGACTCAAATTTAGACACATGTCTAATTTTTTAATTTTTATTTTCTACAGAAAAATTAAACCTCTAAACACAAATACATATAGATTATTAATTGGGTGGGGGGCGGCAATACATACAGAATACAGAATATAGGCAAAATTTTGTTGTGAAAGGGCAAATATATATAGGAGTATATGTTGCATAAAATCATTGGGGGGGGCCAGGGCCACCCGTGGTCTTCATGTAGCTTTGTCCCTGCACGGAGGAAGACTATAGTTATGAAGGAGCCATCCTTACAAAAATCAGAGTTTGGCTTCAATGCTTCGAGAGTAAACCTGATCTTCAGAATTTGCCACGAGTAGTTACAATGAAGTTACCCGTTGTATGACTCGGGATGCCTAGCTTGTCCATTGTCATTGTCTTTTCCTTTGTATTGGTTACAAGTTGAGCCTCATTGGATCACCCGTACGTACCTATTATTTTTGACAATGTATCCAGTCGGGCTAACTCGATTATTCTCGATGATGTATCCTCAGTGTTGTAATATATTTGTTCTATGCTAGGATCGATCAAATAAGATTTTTAGAGACGTCGCCCACTCGCCCCTCCTAGTTTGTAACTCTAGATCTTTAGTTTTGTTTTCTTTATTTTTTGGTTAACAACTCTCTTTAGTATTTGGTCTACCAATTCTCTTGTGATTTGAAAATAATAATAATATATGTTTATGATGATGCATGCAATAGTACGTAACATATCCGTATCCAAAGATCATGAAAAACTCTCTTTAGTATTTGTTTTTTTTTTTGGCTAACAGCGCTCTTTAGTATATTTATGATAATGCAACAGTAACATATATAACCGTATCCAAAGATGATGACAGTACAAATGTCTATTGATGATCCACATTACCTCCTACTTCAATTATCACATCTTTGGGTCATAAAACACTCCTTTTTTCTTTTTTCTTTTTCTTTTTGTGTGTGTGTATGGCCAAGATCGATGACAAGCTCAAGTGCACTAGGTACATGCATGCAGTGTGTTGCGTAATGCTAAATGGTACCTTTAAATTTAAAATACAGAAGCATTCAATTCTCTCTTTCTCTCTCAGCGAAAAAGGATGGTGAAGCTAGAAATCTAATAAAGATGACATTCATACACGTACAGCTGTAGTTATTTTGGCATGTCGATTTAACAGAAGAGAGCAGAAGCATGCGTAGTTGTGCACAGTTTCAATATACAGTAGCAGAGATGGAGCTAGCAGCAGCAGTAGCAGCATCCGTACTACTACTGCTCGCTGTTGAGCTTGAAAACAAAGGTAGCAATATGTATAGATTATATATAGACCCAGTAATTTCCAAGCTGTGATGTTTAGGGTTTGTTGCAAAAGATATGAAAGTAAGATACCTAGCTAGCTATCGATCTTGTTTTCTTATGCACAGCATCTACACAGCATGCCACGTTTCACTAGCTCCCCTTTAGATCGATGCATCGTATGCAAGTCTGCCATGCTGTTGGATTCATTTCCAGGATCCACAGCTATCTAGCACAGTACTCCTAGCTAGCTAGCTAGATAGCATCACAAAAATAATACATATATATATATATATAGTAATGAGTTTACTTATTTCTTCTTGTTATAATAATTATCTCTCTGTTCCCCTCTTAAATATTTCTCAGTCACAACTCACAAGAAAGCAGCTCTACCCTCAACCTATGCCTTTTTCCCAACTACCAAAACCAACTTATTAGGGTTTAAAGTGGCCAGGATTTGTGGTTGTTTTTGTTTCTTTTTTTTTTTCTTTTACAACACAAAAACCTGAAACTTCACCAACAAAATCGATTGAAATTAAGATGATTTTAGGTTTCAGTTTTTCGTCTAAGTATGAATAGTTATACTATTTAAAGATGATATCTTCCCTTCATATATTTTTCTGGAAAGCTTCTAATTAGATGCGAAATTCTCCGATAACGTTGCTAGTACCAGGTAGATTTCCTTGCATTTCTCATCTCTCCTTTCATCATCTTCTCATTCGCTTTCTCTATTTTCGAGTATAAATGAAAACCAAAACCAAACAATATTACCAAATGGATACTTAGTAGTACGTTGCATTAAACATCGATGTGATACAAACTTTGTAGTAGTTATAAGGGTATTTTATCTCGATGACATATTATCTAGGGGTGTCAATGAGTTGTGTCGTGTTGAGTTCAGGTCGTGTCAAAGGTTTTATCGTGTCAAAAAGACAAACCCTGCCAAACTCAACCCATTTAATAATCATGTCAAAAATATAAATTCAAACTCAACCCATTTATTAAACGGGTAACCCGTTAACAACTCGTCTAACCCATTTAATAATTAGGTCGTGTCGTGTTGACTTTAATGACCCATTTACACCATTTAACGAGGTTAACATTGTGACTCATTTAACTAAAAAAATGCATTAAAAATCTTAAAAGTAATATTACATAACTTCACCATCATGGTGTCTTCACATCATAAGAAGAAAATATAAATATACATGAATATGATTCATAAATAAAACATAAGTAGATAAACTGCTAACCCTAAAAGTAGAAAAAGGCTTACAGCCCTAATATATAATTGAAATTACTAAAAAACTAATTTTAATAATGATTATTAAATCTGAATTTCCAAGAACTCAATTTCAATAACGAATAAGAGTACATATATAAATTTGTAGTTATGAGCTGTCAAACAGTTTAAACAGTTCTTTACAAATGAATGAATTATAACAGTTTTACTGTCACCCCTCCTAGACATCAAGCTGAAGATACAGCAGATATTTTGAACTCCACAGTGTTTTCACTGTTCAAAATTGTGACCGTAAATCCGTAATGACCCACGTCCCTTCAATTTGAACGAAATTCGATTTGTTGGTCAGTCAATATACCTTTGCAGTTCCTCAGACTCCCAAGATTCTTGTAGATGAAGAACACATGCATGGGATACCATTGTTCCTCATTTTAATGACCTGAATTCAAACTTGACCAAATTACCTGCCCAACATTCAAAGAGGTTAGCATGTGGGGTTTGGAGGATTACATTTGCTTTTATGTTGTGTCCCTTCAACAACAAAAAATCATAGCAAAAGGCCAATCGATCCCCATAAGCTGGCTAGGTGTATCCCAATTAATGTGCCAAAATCCTACAATTGACTTAACAGGACATGTGCCAATGCCTGTTCAAGATTCAAAGGCTTAGTGGGATTGCATGCTAGAATAGCTCCATCATAACAAGATTTGATGGGGTTAGTATTGATTTGGTTGGTTTCTAACCACTTTGGACTGCTACTAAAATAAGACCCAAATGGACTATCTATCCAAGGAAGCAAATGCCCATCACTCACATGCACCAAGTCCCATCTTGGGGATTAAAATTTAAAGGTCCATGCATTCTCTGCTAAAAACCTCTTTACTTTTTTTAAGTTTAAAAGTTTTTATATCAGCCGTCAAAGCAAATCATTTAAAACATATCTGACAATTAAGTTTCACATCTGTTTTGATCTGACAGCTGAGATCACAACTCTTTAATTCTACTGCATTACAGATATTGTTTGATTTACTTTTGATTTTTGCCCAAAATTTTGGGAGAAATACTTGTATGCCACGGGTTTACATTACGGTCGCCATCTTCTTATCACCTAATAAATAAAACACGAGATAAAGAGTTTATACACACCCGAGGAAAAGGTCTTGGGTGGGGCGGCTGTGCCATGCGGCATGTTCAGCCCATCAATCAAAACACTGTGCATCCCTTTCCTCTACCTTTTTTTTTTTGATCAAGAAGAACTTTCATTGAAACCAACCGGCGCAACAACAACAAAGAAAAAACAACAACTAAAGAAACTGGAAACAGACTCCAGGCTAATGCAAAATACAACAGAACACCTAGTGAGGACAAGGGAGCCCATCACTGGTCAAAACATCAATTAAACAGGTTGGGGGTCGATTGACCCAAACATCAGTGCTCAACCTTGATTTGGCTAGCTTAGCGGCTGCGTCGGCAGCACGATTAGCTTGACGCGAGATCCACCTCCACGAGACATTGCTGAGGAGAGCTCGATGACGATGAAATTCAAGAAGTATGGGGTAAATTCTCCAATTACCTCTTTCAATATGATTACCCAAAGCAGAAATGAGTTCCAAGGAATCACTTTCCAAGATCACATTGTCAAGATTCAAACGAGCTGCTAACTGAATACCATCAACAAGTGCAAATGCTTTGGCCTCAATTACAGAGCTGACTTTACGAGGAATTGAAGAGCCGGCCATGAAATTACCCAGAGAATCTCTGATGATAACCCCCGAACCTGCAGAAGAGGAAGATTTGTCCCAAGCACCATCCACATTGATTTTTATCAAAGGCTCGGGAGGAGGAGCCCAAGAAGAGCAAGCTAAGTCATTCGGGCAAGCAGGAGTAGTAATTATGGTTTTCAAAGCGCAGCTGTTTGCTTTCTTGAATTCCAACCAATGCTTGGTGGCTGTGCTAATAGTTTGGCTAGGGGAAGGATCAACGGACTTGTACACTGCATCACATCTGCTCTTCCAAATATTCCAAGCAAGGAAAGAAAACAAGGATAGAAGTTCCTGTTTGGTGCAACCAGGAGGACTTTGCATGTTAGCTAGCAATAATAACCAAGAATCAAAGTTGGTTATATCCTGCTTGCAAATATGAAGACCAAGAACACTCCCAAACCAAGTGAATTTAGTCCAATCACAAAGAAGAAGACAATGTTCTGCACTTTCTTCATAAACACCACACAAGGAGCACAAAGGCGAATTCAAAATCTTCCTTTTAAAAAGGTTAAGTCTAGTAGGGAGGGAATTAGACAACACTCTCCATAAGAAATGTTTAATCTTAGGTAATGTGTCCATTCCCCAGATGATACTCCAAACTTTCTTGCTGATCATATGGGAAGATGAAGCTTTAGGAAAAGGAGCAGAGGGGGTATGCACAAAATGATATCCAGATTTGACTGTATACATACCAGATTTTTCCATTGGCCAGATCAATCTATCATCAATGTTTATGTCACCAATGACAATGTCATTGATTGCAGTAGCTTCCGAATCAGGGATGAAGGGTTCAATATGATCAGTTCGCCAAGTGTGCGAGTCTTCATCGATAATTTCGTGAACAGTGAGAGGAGTGAATCTGTTACTAGTGGGAAGAGGGTGTAGTTTACCATCAGGAATATTGGGGATCCAACGATCAACCCAAACTTGAATACACTTGCCATTGTTAACTTGCCATCTAGCACCTCTACTGATTGTTTCTCTTCCAGCCAGAATACTGCTCCAAGCCCAAGAAGATCTCGACCCGATTTTTGCTTGAAAGAAATTGCAATTGTTGAAATACCTAGCTTTGAGAATTCTTACCCAAAGGGCAGAAGGATTCTTTATTATTCTCCAACACTGCTTAGCCAATAGAGCAAGATTAAAAGATTCCAAATCCCGGAAGCCTAAACCCCCCTCCCCTTTGGGCATGCACAACTTAGACCAAGCTTGCCAATGAATTTTGTTTGAATCCTCCTTTTGACCCCACCAGAAATTTGCAATATCAGAGTTAATGGATCGGCATAAAGTCACCGGAATTTTGAAACAGGACATAGGATAAGCAGGGACTGCAGTGGCAACTGCCTTTATTAGAATCTCCTTACCCGCTTGTGAAAGCGAATTAGATTTCCATCCATTTAACTTGGCTTTTATCCTGTCTCTGACATAGGCAAGAGCATCAGATTTTGAGCGGCCCCAGTGAGTAGGAAGTCCCAGATACTTATCAGTAGAAGTTGTTGCAGATATCTTAAAAATATGACCGATTTGGGCTTGTAGATCCATAGGGGTATTGGGAGTGAAGAACAGGGAAGATTTCTCTGAATTGATGGATTGCCCAGATGCAGCACAAAATTCCGTGAGGATGCCGTTTAGGACCTGACAATTCTGAGTCGAGGCTTTTAGAAAGAAGAGTGAGTCATCAGCAAAGAATAGATGAGATACCCCAGGGCAATCCCTGCTCAGCTTGATGCCATGAAGCCTCTTGTCGGAAATAGCCTTGCTCAAATTCAAAGATAGAACTTCGCTGATTAAGAGAAAAAGATAAGGAGACGGGGGGTCTCCTTGTCTCAAACCCCTGGTAGGTTTGAAATAATTACCAGGCTTTCCATTGATCTGAACAGAGAAGGAAACAGTTGTAACACACTTCATCACCATTTCCACCCACTTGGGATGGAAACCCATCTTAATCATCACCACTTCCAAAAAATCCCACTCCACCCGATCATAGGCTTTGTTCATATCCACTTTTAAACCCAGTTCAAATTTCTTTGTTGAGTTCTTAATGCGCAAATAATGGAAGGCTTCATGTGCAATAAGAATGCAATCTTGGATCTGCCTTCCCGGAACAAAAGCATTTTGTTGTTCAGATATGAGGTTCGGGAGAAGAGGCTTTAGTCTATTGGCTAGGATTTTGGAAATGATCTTGTAAGAATTGTTACATAAGCTGATGGACTACCAAAAACACTCCCACACTCCGTCTAGCACCTCATTGGTGGGTTGGATGGGCAAGGAGGCCTAACAGAAGAGTTCCTCACACCAGAGACAAGCAAGCTTTTCTCCCTTTAAGGGCCTCATCCATTTGATGGTAAATGTATATAGAAGCCATACAGTAATTGATTGGGATGGCACCAGAAAAGGTACCAGAAACTATTGAAACAGAGAACTCAATTGGTTCCAAGAAATTACATAAGCAAAATTCCCTAGAGAGTAGAGAGGCGCCATCATTTATAATTGTGTGTATCAATATATCATTTATATATCTATTTTGAAAGCCAATAGATAATAAGAAACAAGGTACAAGCTGCAATGACTGCAGACAGAATAATTGTGTCTCTTGATCGCCTCCTTTTAATTGAACCTGTGATGAGTGGAAAACAAATGAATAATACGTCGGCTCAGAAAATGAAAATGAACCAGAGATTGTATGATATAGGATAGTACCAAGTAGGCCACGGATAACAGGGAACTTGTCACTTAGATTCTTCACTTTCCCTTGAACATCTCCAAACAACGCCCTTTGAGAGCCCAAGACTGCCCTTGTTGTTTGAGCCTGACTGATCACCTCATCTATCTGCACAAACATGAACAAACGGATCAAAGAAGATTTTTCTCCTATGGGTTGTAATATACTAAGTGTACCACTACCAACTTTCAATTAGATAAAAAAATTGAGTCCAATATTTAACGAATTGGAATATTTAAATCACAGTGCAATGATCCAGCACTAGAAATAAGGACTGCTTCAAGCATTCTGCGCTGTATGGCTTTGAGGCAATGTAAGCATCATGCCAGACCTAGGCAAGCTTATAGCATTATTTTTCCAGAACATGGTACTCATCCAATATGACATCATTGTATTTTATTCTAACTAAGAAAGCAAGGGATCTGGTCTGAGATTGAACCTAGTACTAATCCTGGAAATAATGTGGGACTATCTCCATCTTGCTAGTCATCGAGACAGTCCCATATTACTTCCCAGGATTGGTCCTGGGTTTGAGCCCAGGCCCATACCGTAGGAACCATTGCATATGATATTCATCAAAAAAGTTGATGAGAGAAAGAGTGAAACCTAGCATTTCACTGTTACATCTATTCACCCTATAATTATGGCTATTGGCCAACACAAGCGGTTTTTTTTTCTTTCCACATATAATGACATGAGTATAGTTTTACACCTTGTAATTATATTCCTTTATAATTAGTGAAAATGATCTGGGATAGTCTCCTGGATAAAGAAAGAAAATAAGTCAAAGAAAAGGTACGACCGCTAATATTAAAAATAAACTCCTCCTTCATGAGAGCAATTAAGAGGATCTACAACAGTTGATAAGATAATAAGTAATAATTCCTAAAAAGTGGATGAGAAAATTCAACTTTTGACATCAGTGTAGAACTTAAGTACGAAAATTGGCTACTCAACCTTTGACCTGAACCATGTGGTCTAATATGTAAGAACTATTCCATTATGTGGCTGTGCTTCCTCTTTGTAAATTTCAAAGTGTCTAAAGTAATGGTTCTTCATGACTTTGATAGTAGAGTGGAAACCAACTGAACACTTCAGTGCGGGCAAAAAGTCCGGGAAAGTTTCTATTTGGTTTTCTTTGGACGTGAAAAATCAATGTAAAAGGGGCAAAATCAACATAAATCAAATCCTGAAGCTGCAGATCCGGGAATTCCAATTATGAACCAACTTTGGTAAAATGCAGGAAGGTGGGCAGAAAAATAAATATAGGGATCGTAAAACTAAAAAACAGAAAGAAGATATTCAACCTTCAAGCAGGTATATAGTCAACATCAAACAAGAAGTATCAAGACCCAAAAAAAAAAAAAAAAAACAGGAAGATGTGTTGTAGGATTGTCTGCTTATCCTACATTCCAACTTGTGCATTCAGTTGCAACTAATTGGGAAATTGTCTGAAGAAAAGAAAATCTGTGTGAAGAATACCACACAAGAACTGCCTAGTGAGATGATTGGTTAAAAAGTCTGTCAGGCCAAATAATACACCTTTCTCTTTGGCATGGCAAAATTAAGGTATCACAACATTACGAGGCCAAACGCAACATAACTTGGAAGATTATACTTAACCATAGTCACTAACACACAATCCAACTATTCCAACTACGAGGACAAAATTAGACATCTAAGCCAATATCCACTATCTGAGCAATTATAGGTTCCCTTTCACATCATCTATCCATCTTTTCTTTTCTTTTCTTTTTTCCTTCTCTGACAAGTCTTGACTTAACCATCTTGAACTTCTTTCCTCATCTTGTTCTCAATCTGTACTACCTCTCAGTCTAACTGGTGAACTTGTTTGATTATTAACTTTTATGTTGCTCCTTAAACAATTCAATGTCCAAATTTGTTAAGTTACATTAAATCAGAATTTTATTTGGAAGTATAAAGTCTATTGCTACTAAGGACCAAGAACTGCATCAGTCTTGAGTTCTTGACCAAGGTTTGGAAGGGCCTATGAGATGGAATAGAGCTACTCCCCATTGAGTGGTCCATAGATCAAATAAGCCTCCAACGAACCAATATAAGAAATATAAAAATAAAATAAAAACGAAAAGAATAGAAAGTGTTCTTTTGAAAGTGGTCTCCTAGTTTATAAACTGAAATGTATGATTAACAAATAGCACTCATACGTACATGAGAGACGCTTCCATGGATAGCAGCTCTCTCCCGTAGTATTTGCATTCTTGGTGACATACTCCCAGATGCCTGCAAGAAGACAGGTAAAACAAGCTGGAATTTAGAACGAAGATACAAAATCAAACACTAAAGTAGAACAAGAAAAATAAAAGTAAGAAATTATGTGAGTACATGAGAATTCAGAGTTTGGATCATGCTCACCTTGTACTCACTAATGTCATCCCTGACAGAAGTCAGAAGCTCCGCATGCTCCCTCAATGAATTTATGTTCCCTTTGATTCGTCTGAACTCCTAAAGAGACATGCACGAGTTGTTTAATTGAAAAGATTTTACTAGTCTTCTAGTTTCTCAAATAGTAAAACGCATAATACAGCAGTAAATAGATTATAGTGTAGGTAGCAAGCATTAGTCTTGGCAAATCTTATAAAAATGACAACAGCTTATTCAGGAAAATACCATACTGACTGCTAATATATACATAAGATAACTGATATTGTGTTATTGATAAAACATTTTATAAATTATTTCAAAGGAAAAATTTACAGGTTAGCATCCTTCTACAGACAGTGGGAGATAGAAAGCTGTTTCGAGTTGCATCTTAGACTCTTAGTGGTGCAACAAGCGGAAAGAACTGGAGGAAGCTCCTCTTGCACATCAAATCATTTGTAACTGTCGTACAAGGGTAGCAAGCAACATGTGCTAGTTAATGATATCCAACTGAATAGAGATCAAGCCACCACGACTAGATGCAGGATGGAAAGTCCAAAACTATCTCTACTTCCACTAGCATATAAATCCACCATTTCACAAGTTGTATTTTTTTTATGTTTTTAATATTCAACACATAGGGAACTGAGGTAAGGTGGGGATGACATGCAAAACCATTTTAGAACTTGGTGACATTTGACAATAACCTTTTCATTCCTCTTATCCTCTTATCTTCTGTGCTTAAGGAGAACAGCGAGTTTGGTCATATATACTTTTCCATTCTTGATTAAATTCATGTAGTAAATATAGAATATGAATGGTATATCCTATTCCTAGGCTTAGGAAAGCAAACATTACTATCTCCATGAACATATTTATACCAAAAACAATGGATTATGTAAAGCTAGCTATGAGATGCAGAAGAAAAAGCAAAACGAAATAATTAAAAATTGAAAATTATATATAAAAGAAAATTAAAAGAAAGGCAAACCTGAGTAAATTCATGAAGTATGTCTCGATGCCTTGCTAGCTTCTGAGTAACAGAAGTAGCTGGTGTAGCAGAAGCAGCGCATCGGCTCATTGAATCATTTATATCCAATAGCTTCTCGAGCAATGACTGGATTTCCATATCCATAGACTTCCATGACCTGCTGGACCCAACAGGTGGTGACCCAGATTCCACATAACCTGATTTCAAAAAATTTATATTATGATAAAGGTAGACATCCTGACCAATCTTTCATGCATATCAATATTATAGTTTCAAGTCTCAAATACAAAACGTCTAACAGTCCCATGCTACAGGTGCAATAACTAAAAAATTTGAATTGTTTTCATCATCATTCGTTCATTTACATATTCACTGAAAACAATGATATAAAGAAAGAGAACCTTTGAGCAAGATCCTATAACAAGATGGATTTTGATTACAAGATAAGTTGATGCAATGCCATAGGACGCAAACTACAACCTACCTAAAAGGATCACAACTCTAAGTATCAACAAATTAATCCAATGCCTCTTACATAAAACTAATTCTAGTTGGCTTTGGTCTTCAAAACTTTATTCGTCCTATGATAACTCTTATCATTAACAAAGATGCAAAAGGAACAGAATTTGCAACTACAATAGAATGCAATTTTCTATTCTTTAGTGGAATCAAAACTCAAATCACTACATGTGAAATTTTAAGTAAAACCCTTAAACCACTATATCTTTTCAACAGAATGCAAACAACAATGAACAACCTAGTTCAATAAAAGATCACCACAATGCTCACCCTCTAAAATAGTAAGACCTATAACACAAAATCTCTACTTTACCAAAAAGGGATAATAAAACTCGGTCACTCACAAAGAGTCAGAGAACCTTCGCAATCTCTGACACTAAACTGCAAAACTAAGAAACTGGGTGAGACTAACTTCATCTTTTCAGCACAGTAGAAGACAAAAAAACATACATTTCTCTCAAAATTTAGCAACTGGGTCACCCCCATTTCCTCCTAGCTAGCACTAAAACACTGATTCGCATCAACTCCACCATTCCTCAACAATTCACAAACCTATCACAACTCCCCAATCCTAGTCCTAAACCATAGCTAACCAAAATGCAGTGCACCCAACACAAAATTGAAGAAACCCAAAACATAGAATCAAGCAATTAAGAGCTTCCATTCAAAAACCAACAATGAAATCAAAAGCAATTGAAATTAAGAATGAACCTCCTTGCGTGAACCTAGCACCGAGCTTAGCATACGAAGAAAGCTTGACATCAAGATCGCCCTCGATCTTCCGAGCCTCTCTCCTCAGCTCCTCCCAACCCGATTCCTGGAGCTCCAGAATCGAATCCGTCATTTGGATCTCTCAAATTCGGATCCGGGAAACGACCCTTTTAGGCTATGATTGTTTCTTGTTGATCCGAGTATGAGTAATTGAGTATCGGTTTCAGTTATTTACAGTTAAAAACACATTATCAGATTTTCCGAGTTTAAATTCTTTATTGTGTGGGATGGTTCTCCTTCTTCACTCTGCTTTGCATTCTCTTTTTCCTTCTGAGAAGGAGATGAACGGTGAAGATCTCCTAGGGTTAGTGCTTGCAGGCCGTTGATCTGGGTCGTCTATGTGGTTGACTGAAGAGAGGGGCCACCCAGACTGATGACGTGGGGTCCAATCTCGTATACCCTGACGAAACGTGGCAGTTCCTCAATGGATTTGTGGGAGGTAAAGGTAATGGGCTACAAGTTGGGCTAGTTAGCAGACGATGGGCCGATCGTAGTTTTGATTGCTTCAATCAATTTTCTCTAGTTTCAGGGGGGTTCGTCTATAGGACACTAAGAGTCTTGCTCACATGAAAGACAATTTTTAAGAGACTGTGAGAGATAAGTAAATTTGACGGCTGAGATTAAATACAAAAGTTGAAATTATAACAACTTAAAATTGTGCATTTAATCTCAGCCGTCAGATTCACTTGTCACTCACAATCCCTTAAAAACTATCCCTCATGTGAACACTTTTGAGTACATTAAAGTATTGTAGAATTTTTCTACGTTTCATAATATATTTAGGAGTAAGATTTCTTTCCTATTTTGTGTAGTCGATTTATCACAGTGTAATTAGGAATGCACATCATTCAACAATATCTCAAGTGTTTTTATTGTCTTTGATAATATATTTCCCCGCTATTAGGCCTCATTTGATTGGGCATGTCTAATAAGCACAAACCATCCCATGCTCGACCCAAAAAGGCAATTTTCTACTCTCTTCAATATCCTATTTATTTTCGCTTGCACCAAAATCCAGAATTTTCGAACCATTTGATCGAATTGTACTCAAAGTGCATGTATTTTAAACATTCCTGGAAGTTGATCGATGAAATATTGAACCAGATTTGGTTGCTTGGTCAAAGTTGGTATCCGGGTACGCTCAAAATGGGTTAAAGAAGCAGTTTTAGCATTTGACTAAATGGATTTGGTTTTAAATGCAACGAGTTTACACTTTACACACTCCCTAGTCTTTATTACAAAAAATTTGGGGATGGAAACTGGATCATTGGTTCTGGTGGTGAGAAGATTAGGACCAGACGTGTCTTCTTCAATGATTTGAATGCTTTCCTGATTTCAATTCATGAATTTTTTTGAATCTTTTATTAGCTCCCTTACCTTTATGAGCTAGTTGTTGTTAATAGCTAGGATTGAAGAAATCAGGTCACCCAAACTCCCAAAGAGAAATAAGACTGTTTGAGAAGTGGATTGGGTGTTTCTAGCTTCAACCCTAAACGTTCTGTGTTTTCAGCTTCTTCTCACCTATAGGAAGAGGAGAATACAAAGATTATTAAGAGGTGGTTTTGGGTTTCTGCGTATTAGACATTGCCAAATGCCAAACCCTCCTTCCCGTCATTGAACGTACTACATTCCAAGAATGGTGAACGAAGGCGCGCACGTACGCACTTCTCAAGTAAATTATTGGGAGGAAGTGTGAATATCAAATGGGGTATCCTAGACTTGTAATCTATGGAATATTTTTAGGCAAGATGCACGAGTCATCCCAATTTATTGGGAGGAAGTGTGAATTTGAAATGGGGTATCCTAGACTTGTAATATATGGATTATTTTAAGTTCTGTTCATAAAGGACTTTAATGGCTTCTTGTATAGGTCGACATGTTTTAGCATATATTATACCATGTATATATACATGTGAGACAAAAATTGCTCAACCTACACAGTTTACTATACATGAATGTTGACCAAAAAGAAAAAAGAATTTGCTAGGGTTTTGTCTTCCTTAACTACCAAAAAAATTACCTATTCGAAATATGAGATTGCTCAAGAAAATTAAGTTGAATAAGATCTTTGCTATAATCCTAGCGGCTCATTATATAATTGACAAAGGATAATCGATCGATCCATTGTATTTGGCGATTGATCATTGAAGTAAATATACAATCAGCACAAACTCTACATCGATATATATCAACATTCAATAATAAATTCTAGATAAGATCAAATGGAGTAGTTTGAAAAGTCTATCTTGGCAGACAACATACTAGTAAGTCGCAATTCTAGAGAGCTTGACAATAATCAAATTAATATGAAAACCATAAATTATATCTTAATTAATTACTCGTTTTTTATAAAGAAAACCATTTGTTAATTTCAAACTTAAGCCATGCATGGACCGGCCAATACAATAATGCAAAGCAAAAAATTCAGATTTTGTTCATAGTACAATTTGGTAGCTGGATAGGGTTTCACCAACAAGAGTACTGCATGTCCCTTAACTAAGGTCTCTCATAACTACATTATATATTTTAATTGAACTTTTTAATTTCAGGGTTTGTCCGTAACTCTAGTGGTTGAACATATTGATTCTTACACTCAAAAATTACGAATCCAAATTCTACCTCTTCTTGTTTTGTTTGTTAAGAACTTAAGACCAATTTGTACATTAAGGTACCATATATGCATGATCATTAGTGTCTATTCTAAATTTCTAATAGTGCGTACGTGATAGTGATCTGCTTTTAAATGAAGACAGTAGTCGTTTATTTCAATGTTACATCCACCTTATATTATCAGATCGAACAGCAACCAGAAGATTAAATACTAAGCAAAGGCGTTCATTCAATCATTTTCTTATAGGAGTAACGACAAAGGTGATGAGCTTGTGATAGATAGAAGATTTGTTTATGCTAATAAGACAAAGAAAGAAACCCTGCAAATCGTTTTTGGTTTTTACGTACAATTTGGGACTCATCTGCTACAGATCGATAGACTTGTCTATTTGTCTCGCCTCCGAGAAAATTAAGCACTGGACATAAGAACACCGTGCTCCGTACGGACCTACTCAATCAATTCAAGGTCGTTGAGCAGGGCAGCCCGACCACATATTACTGATGTAATTATCATATCACTAAACGTAATTAGTTGATCAGTGCTATTAATTAATTATGCGGCACTGTGGCAGTTATGGCCGGGCGGATTATACAATTAGACAATTAGTACTGTAGGGACGAACAAAGACAACACACCGTAAGTTTAGGGTTACTTCAAGTTGATTTGGATGCAGCTGATGACAATATTGTCGTCCTCTACAAAATAACTGCAACAGTGAGAAACACACGTAGACTTGAGTGTTTTCTTGTTGGTTGGTAACGAGAAAATCTCCCTAGCTAGTAAACTGCTTTAATCATTTTTAAGATTAAAGGGTTAATTGCTTCGAGTTTAGGGTTTAGTGGGCCTGTTTCGTCTTCTGGGGCCGATGTGCCATGATTTACATCGCCCGTTCTTTAGAGTTTCTCCTACCATAGGTTATAATTTCAATTATAACCTATAACCTCTCCCACCATAGGTTATAGTTCATATCCCAACAACAAAAAATTTGACCTAGCCAAATTTGGCTTATGATTTCATAAGTTATATTGATGGCCCCCATACTATTTTATTGTTTCTTTTACCTTTCATATCATTTTATAATAGTTACTTAATAATAATTTTCTTACATGATATTTGATATATGTGTTTACAATTTTTAAAAAGAAAATAAAAAATATATATGTTTGCAATTTTATAAATAATTGGCTGGGAAAAAAATTATATTTATTACAAATCTAAGAGAAGATTATTGAAATTTTGGTCCCGATCAAATACGGACAAGACCGAATTACAATAATCAATAGTTCAATTTGAAGATAGAGAAGATGATGATAGTTCAAATGGAACCATTGTATTTGTGAAAAGGATTGAAGAATTTTTCAAAAATTGATAGAAGATGGAAATAGTGATAATATGCAAGTTTATATATGAAATTATTTATAAAAAATATGTAGTAGTTGTTTTTGGTTAATTAAAATATGTAGTTGTTAACAATTAATAAGTATTTAATTTTAGCCTACCATGACAATACTAAACCAACAAAGTAGGCTAAATAAGAATTTTATGTAGAATATTTCATTTTAGGAAGGTTAAATCTTTAACCTATGGTGGGAGAAGCTCTTAGCACAAAAATGTTGCTTTGGTGCTTTCTGAATCCCTCTCCGTTCTGCATGATCTCTTTTCTCATAGTGAAAGTAGCTAGTTCTTCGCTCAGAGGCTTCATTGTGGGTTATGTTGGAATTTAGGCAACGGATCGAGAATTGATATATGATATGAGTGCAATTAAGTTCACTGAAAAATTGCTATTTTTTTTTTCTGTTTATTATTGAGAGATCGACTCTAGCTAGTATACCTCAAGTTTTGCATGTAAATTAGGGTTTCTAGCTGGTTATGATCTTTTGGTTTGTTGGTCATGAATCATGATGATCAGTTTTTGGTTTTAGCTTTGGCTGGGTGGCCATTCACAAACTTCATGCCCGCAATAAAATTATGTCGCTTATACGTTTCCACCGGATCAAGAAAAGTAAAAACATGTAGTTCTAACCCTAATCCCAATATTCTTTTCGATTAACATAATCACAATCTTAATACCAGAAAAATAGTACGGACTGAAAACGATATGCGTTAGCGTGGGATAGAGGATAAGTATTCTCATCACTTTAATCAACACCTTTAAAGTATTATCTTCAAAGTAACATGCATAGATTTGCCATATATATAAAGGGACCCGATGTCATGAAATATATATAAGTTTGATAACATGCAAAGTCTTATATGAAAAACAGAAAACATTGAAAATGATCTGTGATCTTGGCTTTAGGGCTATAGCTAACAAGGTGGTGTCCAGCTGATAAATTCCAATGTCCCACAAGCATGGAAAAAATATGTAGAGTGGCCAAAGATAACGTTTCATCTTGAAAAAGTTGAAGCAAAAAGAGAATTGATTTATAATGATGTTACACTTTATAAAAGGGGATATATATTTAGGAGAGAGTCTTCGGTGCACGGCTGCAAATGCACGACGCGATCTGAGGCGTTTAAATTGAGTTAGAAAAATAAGTTATTATTATTTTTTAACATTTTGACGGCTCAGATCGCGTCGTGCATTTGCACGCCGTGCACCGAAGAATTTTCGATATAGTTAGTAACGATATGTTAATCATAAGAGAGGAGAGAGAAGCAAAAATTTTTAGCCTCCATAAGAGTTCTCTCTCCGGTAAACTCTAGCTCCTCGTGAGATTCCTTATTAGAGCTTCTATGTGCATTAAATCCAGTATCACTTTCGTGTGCTATCCTCCTAGCCTCTGGCTTTTTTCTATATTTTTTCTTACGCAAATCCTAGCGCCGTCAGCTATTGCTTGTGCGGCTTCCTATGGTGAGGACGGTTTTGGCCTCTCTCACTCACAAAGACAACTCTGTCTGTCGTGCTCTTTTCAGAGTTTTGGTGGTTATGCTCCTGCAAGGTCTCTCTTGGGTTCTCATAGATGGTTGACACCTCGCTTAAATCTGATTTTGTTGTCGGTTTTGTTAGGTGTCAATCAAATTCAAGGATTCAAGGTCTGTGATCCATGTGAGTTTTGGATGCTCGATTATGGCGGCTCAACAGTTTTGCTGTTCCAAGTCAGCGACTTTATTACTATTGGGGCGCTGCTAAAGTTTAACCTAAGTCAGATTTTGATATTTGATTTGGGTCTTTTTAATTTATTGTTTAAGAATAAGCATGATCATTTGTGCAAGTTTCAATTGTGGGTTTACTTTCTTTTTTCATGGGTTATCCTTGAGCTGCATTGGATTTATTGGTCTCAATGCTTGCCGGAATTTTTCTGTTGGTTGTTGACAGCAGTGATGCACGGTGTATGTATTGTTCTAGGTTCTCAATCATCGATTAGAGTTCTAGGTTTATACTCATCGATTATGCCACTTGTGTGGTCTGTACTGCTCATTTTTAGGATGCCCATATTAAGGATTGTAATCCTCTATTGATTAATAAAGTTTTGGCTTGTTTCAAAAAAATGATATGTTAATCATCGCGATTAATAAGGATTACAAATACCCACTATTTGTCCTTCCTTAATTAAACTTCAAAAATAAATAATTCAATATTTAAAGGACATAATGGGAAATTTAAAATATTAAAATTAAAAACAAAAACAAAAATGATTAATCAAAACACGGGTACTGATGTCAACGGTAAATATGCAATTGTAATGTTTTTTTTCAATTAATTTTTTTATTATATCAGTTTGAGGAAACAAAATAACTAATCTAAATATATAATTGGTGACTGAAAAATCAAAATAAAATTAACTATATACTAGAAAAATACTAAAAAATAATAATAATTGACAAACACGATAACGTATATTAAGAGGCTAGTATGAAATTATGGACGATATAATACATGTGATCAGGGGCGGAACTAGTATAAGGCATATGGTGTGCCGGAACCCCCCCATCTCTCCCTCTCCCCCCCCTCCCCTTCAATAAATAAATACATTCATGAAAAGAAAAAAACTTGATGATCGAACATATTGATATGCAGATATACCGGTCAAAATTAATTATAATTAAAATTATATTGATAAATTAGTAATTGATTATACTTCTAATCATTGTACTATAAGTATTGTAATTGTAAATTATTAAATGTTAAATCTTTCCTTCGACCAAAAATAATAGTCTCGACCCTCTAAAACTTCAAATCTTAATTCCACCTCTGGATGTGATATGAGGTTTACTCTTCTTGAACAAAATTATTTGAACACTAGTACACTGCATAATATGCCGTGAGAGATGGTACTAGAAATTGAAAGGGATGCCTTGGAATATCACTTCCAGCTGTTTGGACAATAACTTGCAACTAAATTCTCTAGAAGGAAAAGAGAAGAAAAAAAAATATCTAACGCTTTGAAAAATCGAGAAATCTACCAAAATTCTGAAACCCCCAAAAGGAAGAGACAATCATACCCGTCACATAGACAAACCCACAACATAGGCACCCAGATTTGCACACGTAGCAAGTAGGACCCTCCCTTCTTTTACAAGTCCCGATCAAATTGCCGGATGGATTTGACTAAGGTACTGACACCGTACGGTCTGACGATGAGCCGTGCGTTGATTACGAGATCGTGTGGTTTGAATTAGGCTCTCTTTATTTGTGGACTTATTTAATTCGGTAAGGTAATTTTGGGCTTTTGGCAATGGGAAACGAAGGACACATAAAATAAAATAAAAGATGATAAAAATTTCTTTTATTTGAAAATGAAATAGTGCAAGAATAAACAAATATGACTTTTCTAATGAAAGAGGAAATAATACGATCATACAAATGAAAATTTCATTGAAATTCGATAGCTCATTCATTATGTTTCTAATTTCAAAAATAAAATTTCGATAAGAAATTATCCAAAAATATTAATATTATTTACTATTTCTCACCGAAATTAAATACTCTAATGAGTTGCAGCCTTTTCGTTGCCCAAAATGGGTAGTGTTATGGGAGTTGGGATAGTGATGGCAAGGCAGTAGCAGAGGTGGGGATTGCAATGGTGGTGGATGATGGAAGAACCGAATAACTAGACCGGAGGTGTATGTAACCTGTAACTAGGTAAAAATATATATGAGAAAAGCGGCAAAAAAATTATTTCGGACTCGTATTAAGCAGATATGGAAATGTATTTTCACTTATTATATCTCTTCTCGCATGGTCATATAAATGAATTTTTTCTTTCTTTTCATAAATGTATATTTTAGTTTGAATTGTGAAATTATCTTTCTACAAAAAACATATTAAACAAATACTAAACAGTCACTTAATGTAAATAATAATTCTTGAGTTCACCCGAACGTGACTTATAGTATTACTTACACATTTAGGATTAGTCATCATCCTTTTTGGCCTTCAATGGGAATTGTTTTCTTAGGAAATTAAATTAATGGTAGTTATGTTACTAAAAATATGACGTAGTTGGTGCCGTGGTCACTGACTTTAATTAATGGCTGGAAAATGAAAGCACCTGACCTAACCTAACCATAGAGGTTCAGAATAATAAATTCGTTTTTGTCAGTCGTGTACCCGCAAGGTACAGGTACATGCGCGCAGAGGAAATCAAGGTTTTGTCCTTTACCTAGGAAGGCGATACTTTCCCCAGGTTCGTACAATACGTGTACAATCCAGGAGTTTCTTGGAAGAACCAACGTGGTTGAAATTGAATTGGGAAAGGATCATTTCTTTAGTTTACTCAATACAAAAAATGTTCTTAATGGTGGGAAACGATTTATGTATGCTTATTGTTTTTGTTTGACTTAGGGTTATGATCTAGAAGAGGGTTTTGTGTATTACGATCGAGGAAATGAATAGGAGATTTCTACTCTAGGTCGTTGCAGTTGAAGAAGATATTTTTTTTTAGTGAATGACAATTGATTATTTATTAATAATAACGTTAAAGTACATCAGCCAACAAAGTCTCATGAACAAATCTAAAAAAATTGACAAGATGAAAAAACAAAATAAAAGAGTTGTAAAATAGAGAAAAATGAGATATCTAACAAAAGTATAGAATAAATAAGCCCTAAACCAATAAGGAACGCCTATAAAATTCGTCTACGTGTAGACACCATATAACATCAACTTATACATAATTAAGAAAACGCATGCTAACAACTAGTGAAAAAAGTCTACAACTCTATGTTTATCTAAATTACCATATTTTCTCCCACACTCACTTTCCCACAAACTTCTAATTGTCTTGTATCATTAAACTAGTTCTTTGTTTTTGGTCAAATATTTGCCACACAAGTTCAAACTTAGTTCTTTTCTAAGTTGTACGTAGCATTCCATATACGGAACGTACCACATGGCTTATAGACTAGGCACACACAATCATAACCTCCGTGCAGCTTTCCTCGTAGCCTCTTCTCTAATCTTGACCCTTCTTTAATCTGACTTTGGACTTCCCCTCATCTATTTAGCACCACTCCCACCATTTTCTTCTTCCCATATTCGCGTGCCGACTCTTTCCAAATTGCCCTCCCCTTTCCTTCTCTGCCCTTTCGTCCATTGTTGACCTTAAAAACATTTGGCTTATAAACCCACTCACAAACACTCATTCTCATCTTCACCAACTCAATCCACCACCAAAACCCAAATCAGATCAGAGGACAAAACCAGAGGGAATAGCAAGCAATTGGGTATTTCTGGTTCTTGATGAAATCCCAAGTTTGCAATTCCTGGAGTACAAATCTTGATCATGTCCAACATACCCACTTCTCTCTCTGAAATCTGCTTAACACTTTCTCGACTTACCATGTCCGAAGCAGACCCTTGGCCTTTTTCTTGAACCTTACTTCAATCCAAGCACAACCCATTGAATATTTACCAGAACTAAGATCGCCCAGAAACCCAATTCCCTCTTTCCGCGAAATATGAGAAAGATCAGAGGATTCAAGCTCGGAAAACGACTCTGCCGGGTCACGAGATGGTTCTTCCTCCTGAAACCCAAGACCCGACCCGGATACTGCAGGCTGAACCGGCCCTCCTCGTCCCCGCCGTGCAAGTATAAACCGATCGCGAAGCTACTCACGTGGGGTCGCCAGCTGACGAGCGGAGCCAAATCGTTGTGCTGCAGCAGACCCGGGTCGGGTTACTTGCCGCTGGGTCAGAACCCGGTTGAGAGCGCCAAGCCGGTGACGGTCCCAAAGGGACACCTGGCGGTCTACGTGGGCCAAAAAGACGGCGACTTTCACCGAGTTTTGGTGCCCGTGATTTACTTCAACCATCCCCTCTTCGGTCAGCTTCTGAAAGAGGCCGAGCACGAATACGGGTTCGAGCACCCGGGTGGGATCACCATACCCTGTCCGATTTCGGACTTTGAGAGCGTCAAGACCCGGATCGCTGCCGGGTCGGGTCACCGCAGGCTGACCTGGAAACGCAACTAATGAGGTGGTGCCCCTTATGATGATGACGAAAATATTCCCAATTGATTGTGGTGTTCACAAAATTTTGTGTAGTTTTAGTGGTCTTTCGCCTCTACTTTTTTTTAGCTTTTTACTGTGTAAGAGCCTTTTAGGTGTACATAAATATGAAAAGAATTCTTCTTTGTTTTTGCTAGTGATGCGTTTTGTGGTTGATAATGATGAGGAAGTGATAATGACAGTGATTTATTTTGGGATTTTTGATGTGTTATATTGAATGCACAATATGATAAAAATGGTGAGGCTCACACGACATTGACTGGTTCAAAGTTTAGGGCCAGTCTTTCCCTTCTGTCGATTCTATTGACGGAATTTGTATCGAGTTTTCTGGTCGTTAAATTAGCTGGAGTGGAGATGGAGATTGACAATTCTCAATGGAATTGTGGTGTCGATGTGAATTGGTTAATTCATAGAGGGGACTTGGAGTTTGTGGCATGCATGTTCTTGGCAACTCCAATTTGAATCCTCGATCATGAAGTTTGCAAATTCTGAAAATTCTAGTGCAGAAGATGAACAAAGAATGCTGAGGACATGTGATCTGCAGCAGAAGCCAGTGTTGCAGAGTACTTGTCTCCTGCATATATACTGTAGCCTTTTCAGATGTTGCATGAAATCATTACTTAGGATGGGGTAGTGTGCAAGCTTTCTGATTCCTCTTCCACATATCACAATTTTTTTTAGAAGTAAAATTAGTTCTAGCCTATGTTTTTATTCATTAATTATTTAATTTAGTTTTTTTTTATCACTTGTTTTTTTATAGAAGAATTGATTTTCTAATATTTTGGAAAATAACATATATCAAGTTTAAATTTAAATAGTCAGGGTGTCACCATCAAACTCAACAATTATTTCTATTAAAATTAAGCTCATGAAGAAGAAGAATAAAAATAAAAGAGACTGAAAAATAAACGTACTATTATCAAAAATATAATCACCACGCAATCTTATTTTCAAATGGGCTACTTTGATATACATTTAGGGTTATGTACTAAGAGCATCTCCAACATTTTTCCTATAATTTATTTTTTCTCTAGTTTAGGGTTATATTTTAAGAGAGAGAATAAAAATTCATATATTTACCGCAAACTCTAAAATTGTAGGAAAACATCTTTTTTGAATATTTGATGATCTTCTCTCTTCTCTCTCTTAAATTATATTCATTTGTACTATAAATTATTTGAATATATTTTCAAATAAAAAATATTACCATATTCAATTCTAGATAATAAATTATAGAAAATATGATAAGTAAGCTGTTGGAGATGTGTTAGAAAAATTATATGGATTTTAACTTTTAAGTCTTTATAATATATATTTTTTAAAAAAACTGTTGGAGATTCTTTAAAATTCGGAAGCTTGAGACTTCTAACTTTCTAAGATTGTCATTTGGGATAGAATTTTAGTGAGATTTTAAAATGCAATCAAGGTGTCTAGCTAGTACGAATTTGGTACCTTCACACATTAGCTTGATTGGGAAAACAAAGGTATAGAATCCAATTTTGCCAAAATATTTTCTTGTCAGCTGCCCTTGATTTTCTTTTGAAAAAAGATCTTCTTTTGGCACCAAGTGTCCTGGCTTTTGTGCCATGGTGGTGGCACTAGTAGTGGAGAATCCCAAGTTAGAATCAATTGATGTGAAGAGTTTTCCACCTCCACCAGAAATTCGGACCTTTATTCCTTTGCTATAGTCAATGCACTTGTACCTAGTTAATAGTTATGTGTCACATAAAGTCCCAATAAAATGGTTGAGGAATGGCACGAGGAACAGTACAGGTCCTTGAAGAACTTGAATGCTGGCACCTCCTATTTGTTAACGAATCTAATTCATGTCCATACGAATATCCACTTTTTTTGCTTGAGGAATGGCACGAGGCATGGTTTTTCTGGGTTTGTGGTGATGGTGTCATTGAATTTGAGTATGAGCATGATTAGATGGCGTTGAGATTTATATTGATTGATTGATATATCATATATGCCTAGCTGGAGCAAAAAGATTGGGGCTGGAATTAATTAGAGCATTTGTTAGATAATTATTGTGTTTTAGAAGTTTTTTTTCTTGACTGTGTGCTTTAAAAGCTTAAACGGTTAAAAAATGAGTTTTTTTTTTAATTCGGTTAAGAAATGAGTTAACAATGTATATTCAACTGACATTTTTGTTACAAAATTTGGAGAGATAACATATAAAGATCAAGAGAAACATACCAGTGCAGCCTTGCTCAGCAGCTTGAAATCCACTTAAGAATAGAGACAAAAGAATTTCAACACAATTAATTTCTGCAGCCAAGGCTATTTTTTTTTGCAACAGTATTTGTAAATATTAAGTTCGACTTGTTGTGTATTATAAGTTTTAATGTAATAAAACAAAAAAAAAACTATGCCGATGAACTGTGAACTAGAATAACTAATATTGTAAAGATCACCAGTATTGTAGTGATCTTGGCAATAAATATATCTTTTTTTTTTCAGCTTAGTGGGGGCCTTAAAAGGTTTCCAATTCTAGAACCTGTAGGAAAAAATAGACTTGTTCCTAGAAGAATTTGTAAAACCAAACAAATTAGGTTGAGTAGGAGTTGTAGATCAACAATATCATTTGACTAAAGTAATACAGTAAACCCAATCACAATCTTTTAAATTCAAGTCAAAATCAGTCTCTGACCATACGACAGAAGCATCAAAGGCCACATAGCTTCAGGAAAAGGATGAAACAAACCACAAATTGTGCCATGTGATGGGCGATAACAGAAGCAGTAATTTATGGAAGAAACAAAAAAACGAGGCTAAAACAATGAATTGCAGCGAACACACAGAAAGCTAAAACCGTAGGCTTTTACAGAGCTTAACACTACAATTCAACAATAAGTTGTTCTCACTTTGGAATTGGAACTGAACGTAAAGAAACGTACATTATTTGCCTATAACTTAATAAAAGAAATTGAAATCACAAAACAAAGGGTATACTGTAATAGGGCCGAATCTAATTAAGCAAGGAAGAATAGAGAGTTGGAGCAGCAGAATTGCGTGGAGTTGGCATTGGTACATCACTTGGGTGCTGGTGCTGGGCTGGGACTTGGAACCAAATGATGATTTTGTATAGGTAGAGTGACCTTGACGTGAAGTTTTTGTCCGGCATGGCAGTGACCAGGTTCCTTAAGAGTCATGGCATACCATTCCGGTTCAAAATTTCTACCACCGATAAAGTAATAGTCCCCCGGTTTTGTGAGAGAGATAGAATCCGATCCAGTAGCGTAGACTGTGATAGGAGACGTAGTGTTGCAGGATTGGTAATCTTCCCGGGTAACTTGCATCAAATTATGGATCATCTTATTATAAATAAAAATTAAACTATCTCCAACATGAAAGTCTTTTTTGGATGTCCACTTATTGTAATCAGCAAAAATACTCCACCCTTTGGAGTCACCAACTTTGTGAACAACCCCAGCTCTGTAAAGAGCACCAGATGTACTAGCACAAGAACAAGTGCCCAAGAAAGCCATTGTAACAAGGAAAAACAAGATGGTATTTCTCAAAGCCATGTCCAAAAAACGAGAGTAGACAGAACGAGAAAAAGGAATGCGTAAGGAATCACAAATCGAGTCTATGATAACAGAGAAAGATATGCGAACTGAAAATTTGGATGAATGATATTGTATTGTAGCCACTTATTTATAGTGTGCTTTTTAGCCTGGTTGGGGACCGAAAAGGTTTCCAATTTCTATAGCATGTTGGAAAAATAGACTTGTTCAAAGAAGGATTTGTAAAACCAAACAAAGAAGGATTACAGACCCAAAAAGTCCTACTTTGAGTAGGAGTAGTTGTAGATCCCTGCAACATTATTAGGTTCATTAGACTAAACTAATACGGTAAATCCAATCACAAGTCAGATTGTCAGAATCAGTATTCTAAACATGTCACAGAAGCATAAAAAAATATAAAAAAAATTAAAGCTCTAAATTCGAGCCAAGCCAAGCTCAATGATCTAAAATTAATATTCAAACATGAGTAGAGTTTGAGCTTTGATAAACTTTTGCGAAGCTTAATCATTTTGATGAGCTTGATAATCAGATGTATGTCTGCTAATGCTACTTGCACTCATTTGTTTCTATGATTTGGAAACTATTTATCATCTTTTGTTGATCCTAACTATGACTCTATGAGAGAATCGTTGCTATCTCCTTAGCTCTCAATTCTAAGATTCTTGATTCTGCTTGAAACCAGAATTCTTTGCCAGTCACCCTTGAAGTACGTACTTACATTATTTATTTAATTATGACTCAATGTTTTAGAAGTTCCCCAACGGGGTTTTGAGTTAAAAGATGAAACTGATCATTTGATTATTATCATTCAGAAAAAGGACAAGCAGTACGTATCTGGAAAATCATGGTTCTTTCATGGTTTCTAATTATTTATTTGTAAACATGACTTTGCACAATGCCACAGAAAAACAGATATATTATTTGCTCAACTTAAAGAATAAGAGGGACGAATCGATTCAAGCATGGAAGAATAGAGAATTAGAGAGTTGGAGCAACAGCTTGAAGTATCTGTGAATGGTATTTCTTGAATCAATATAGATTAAAGAACTGCAAGTGACTCGGAGGTTGCGGAACATCCCGGCCTGAGCCCTATGAAACCGAAGTCTATGACCTTTCCCACCACTTTACTGTAGTTGAAGATTGTTTGAATCTGGCTAAGGGCTTCATATCTCGGAATCTTTCTGTAGATTTTCCTGGCTTTCGCCCTAGGTTACGTGCATTTATATTCCTGGTACTCATTCTTGAAATTAATATCAGTTCAGTCGGAAAAAACTCGATGACCGAATACCTGTGTCGATCTCTAATTGTCCGATGAGATTAAGTGGATCATGTATGGTTGAGGGTTTCAAATGATTTTGCCTCAATAAATACGCATGGAATTTCGATGATTCATGTACATATAAGAGTTGGATTTGAAAAGTTTATCTTTATAAAAATTAAAGTCCATGACATGGCATACGTGCATAACAACAATTAAAGACGATGACTAATGTAATAGGAAGACAAACTTAAGAGATTAAAGCTATAGAATTTTACGATGTTCATCACATACAAAACTAAGATCCACACGGCTAGCTAGGCTGTTGTAGGAGACCCCATGCACCGCCCAAAAAAGGAAGAAAAAACACACCTTTGAGCCCCCTTTTGTTCTTGCTTCGAATTAGGCGAAGATGGACTCAATGGAGAACCATAATCAACATCCCTTTTGTCTTGAAATCTTCCGTCAAGGTTCCGGAGATCCTCCTCATTACGTTTGTCATCCGAAAAGATGACTCGAGTGTGGCCGGACTTTTGTTCGACTACTTGAAGCCTATCTTCCCAAATGCGGCCGGAAGAGCCTTGCCTCCTAAAGGACATGGATGATCTTTGTAATGTGGATGATCTTTGCAATGTAGTCATTATTCATCAAATCTCCGTGACCTTGTCTTCTGTGTTTCTCACTCTCGATAAGGATGATTTGTTAAAAGCCTTTCCCCTTTAACTAACATAACCGTTTTTCATTTTGAGGTTACTTTTGCCTCTTAGTTTATGGTCACCTCATCATCAATATTACCACAATTTTGGTGGACAGGGAGAGTTATTGTTCGTCGTACCTGGCCCATAAAAATAGCAACAATATGATCTGGACGATACAATTACAAAAGCTTTTTCTAGCGCTTTGGATCCTATGTATCATTCGTTTTGGATGGTTCTGAAACAATTTATCCATAAGTTTCGGAGGTTTTTAATAGATGATAATGATATCTAGTTATCTATACTATTATTTAACAAAACACTCACTTTTTATGAAGATCAAGACTCGGGACTCGGGAGTTCTAAGAAATGTAAATAAGAGAAGCTCAAACACAACTTGGCCTTTTCAAGTTTATCGTAGTCTACCGGACAAGTAGCTAAGCCACTGAAGAAATTCAAATTCGAACTCGGAGGATTGTGTTAAACTAGGACTCTTAATCTCCACTAGGATTAGTTTAGTCTAATGAACCTAATAATTAGTGGCGGATCCAGGATTCGAAAATGGGGGGGGGGGGGGGGGGGGGGGGCTAATTTGTTAAGGTTTTTTTTTGTCGTGAGGCAAAAAATATTTTTTTTAAGGCATTGAGCAAACCTCATAAAATTCCTGAAGAATTTATCGATTAAATGATTTTAAGGGGGATCGAAGGAGGAAGAAGTGAGGACCGAGGAGGAAGTGAACTCATTATTAGATCCGCGCCAGTTCGGAGGATTGGAGCGATAGAGAGACTGGAGGCTTGGAGCCTGCAGACGTGAGGGAGGGCGGGCTATTTGAGATTTGGAGCCTTGGAAGGATTGGAGTTGGAGGAGGGGAGAGCTGCAGCCTACATGCAGCTGGAGATGGAGGCAGGGACGGGAAATAATGAAAGATTGAGGGTGAGAAGTCACTAGTAGCCCTATAGTAATTAATAAATTACCAAGTGCGTAAGTGAGAGACTAAGAGATTGACATACATTTTTTTTTTCTGGGGGCTATTACATTAATAGCCCTCTACTAATTAATAAAGGGGAGTGATTTTCGCACTCCCCTTTTCTCTCTCCTCTTACTCTTCCCACTCCACTTTCATTCTTTATTATCTTTTTACTTGTAAATGCTAGTTTTCTACTTTACTCCCCAAACTACCCATACTGGCCTATTCGTTCTCTCTCTCTCTCTCTCTCTCTCTCTCATTTCAACTGGACAACAACCATCAATGGAGCGACTACTCGGTGAAAATCCATAGGTCATGTTTGAGAACTTAAAGTAGGAATACCCAATTTGAATTTTACCCAAGAAAAACATGTTCTTCATAGATTTATTGAATTAGTTTGTATCTCAAGAGTGATTGGATGGGGAAAAGAGAATAATAAAAGAGTGATTGGATGGCTATAGCCCATATTGATTCTTAGCGCAGGGGATGCGATTTCAGTTATTGCCCAGAAAAATAAAAGGCTCTACAATTTCAGCAAAAAGACAGAGATTTTGGGAGGGATTCTTTATGCAGGAGTTTTAATTCCAATTGATTAAGATCTTCTTGCTTCCTACAAGAGAATCATAGAATTCGATTTCAAGAGAGGGCTCATTTTTGGTGCGGATGAGTTTTAGTGGATGTTGGATGCATTGAAACTTCAAAAAAAGAAGAAGAATTTCACATGGAAATCTGATGAACTGAAATTGAAATTAAAAAAAAACCATGAAATTCATGTTAAGGGACGGGAATGGCAGATTTCATCCTCCAACTTCGTTCCATTTCAATTCTTTATTTTTATTTTTCTATCGGGCAAGATTATTTTCAGTTTGGGATTAAGAAAAAGGAAAACGAGGGGGAGCAAGTGAGACCGTGAGAGAGAGAGAGAATGAGAGAAGTGTGGCTGTAATTGGTATAACGAATTAGGGGTAATATGGGAAGACAATAGATAAATAGACAAAACAAATATTAAAGAATGAAAGTGGAGTGTGAGGAGTAAGAGGAGAGAGAAAAAGGGAGTGCGAAAATCACTCCCCTTAATAAATTACCAAAAATTTGGGGGGGGGCTATAGCCCCACTAGCCCCTTAACAGATCCGCCCCAGTAATAATGTTGCAGGCATCTACAACTCCTACTCAAAGTAGGACTAGCAAGCTTTTGGATTGTTCCTACTTCTTTTTTTTGGGTCTGTAATCCTTCTTTGTTTGGTTTTACAAATCCTTGTAGGAACAAGTCTATGTTTCCAACATGCTATAGAATTGGAGACCTTTTCAGTTCCCAACCAGGCTAAAAAAAACACCATAAATAGGTGGCTACAATACGATATCTTTCACACAAATTTTCAGTTTGCATATCTTCCTCTGTGATCTTTCAGACTCAATTTCTAATTCCTTACGCACTCTTTTTTCTCGTTCTCTCCACTCTAGTTTTCTGGACATGGCATTGAGAACTACCATCCTGGTTTTCTTTGTTGCAATGGCTTTCTTGGGCACTTGTTCCTGTGCTAGTACATCTGGTGCCGTTTATCGAGCTGGGGTTGTTTACCATGTTGGTGACTCCGGTGGGTGGAGTATTATTCCTGACTATAATAATTGGAATTCCAAAAAAGACTTTCATGTTGGAGATATTCTAATTTTTGGTAAAATGTTCCATAATTTGATACAAGTCAATGGGGAAGATTACCAATCTTGCAACACAAAGTCTCCTATCAAAGTCTATGCTACTGGATCTGATGGTATCACCCTTACGAAACCCGGCGACTATTATTTCATCGGTGGTAGAAATTTCAAAACAGAGTGGTCCGCTACGACTCTCAAGAAACCTGGTCACTGCCAAGCCGGAGAAAAAATTCACATCAAGGTCACTCTACCGATACCAAATTAATCATCATTTGGTTGCAAGTTCCAGCTTGGCACCAACACAAAAGTGATGGTACCCAGGCAAACTCCAAGCAATGTTATGCTATTTGTCCCCCTTATTTTACTGTTTTTTCTTTTATAATTTCTTTTTTAAGTACACAAACAATGTTACTTTAAGTTCGGTTCCAATTCCGAAGTGAGAAAAAACTGATTGATGAACTGCAGTAGCTAGGTAGTTAGTGATTAAGATCCATATATACAAGCCTCAAAATTGTAGCTTTTTGTGTTCTATGAAATATCTTTTTTTTTTTTTTTTGAGAAAATGAAATATCTAATTTGACAAGTGATGAATTGGGATAATTAGATATTTCAATGTAAATTAAACCCCATAATTCAACTACTCTAAATTGGGATTTTTCTTTTTTGCATCTAATTTTGATTGTCTTGACCCAGATTAGCTGAAAACCCTCAATGTTATCCCCCAACTTCTACAAAAAATTCTAGCCTCATTGGTTAGCAACATCCCATCACTACAAAAAAACTGCTTATTTATAGCACTACTTGATAGCGTTTTGCCCATAAATGCTATAAAAGTCACTTTTAAGACCCTTTAAAAAAAAAAAAAAAAAAAACGCTATGTTTTAGTTCTAAATTAAGCGGGCTACTTTGGCGCCTCATTTATGTCGAGCGGGCCGCTTAATTTTTTCCTTTGGCGGTACAATGTCCCCATCTATAGCGTTTGCCCAAAAAGACCTCACCTAAAAGGTCAGAGAACATATATGACCTCACCTAAAAAGTCTCGCCTTCTCCTTCGCCTCCCTCATTCTCCAGTTCGCGATTTTCTCCTTCTGCAGCCTACAAGCCAAACCCACTTCTCTGCTCTTCAACTCCACTCACCCAGTTGTCCCCCAAAGCCGTACTGTACAACTTCAACCTGCCCACAAAGCACAGACCCAAAATTTCTCGGAAAAATCCAAACTTTCGTGTTAATGCCTCTGCAAACCCGAATGGGTCTGATGGGTTTTCATGGGTGAGTCTGACTCGGTCTATACGCCGCGGTTCTGAGCAGTTCTGGTCCAATTTTGGTGAGTCGGTGAAGAAGGAAACTGGGTTTGATTTGAAGGACGTTAATGTGAAGGTGGGCGAGTATTTGGGGCAAGCTGGGGAAGGATTAAAGAGAGGTGGGACTGAGTTGGAACGGTTTAAGACTGAGTTGGTGCCTGAGTTTGTCAGTTGGAATCAGTGGGAACGTTGGAAGGTAAAGTTTTTGAATTTAATTTTAATTTCCCATTGGTTGCAAAGATAGTGTAGGAACATGATGGAAGTTACAAGCTTGAGTCTTTTGTTTTGATTACGTTGTGGCGGGAACTGAATGTAACTTTCAATTAGCTGAGCTAGATAAAAGAGTATAAACATGAAGATTGTGGAAATGGTAACATTTCTATCAGTGCTTGTAACTGTATGAGCACATATTCAATGACATATATTTGGTCCCTTTGAAATAGTTATAGGCATTGCGAATTATACAGAGTATGGTGTTATATATATCTTGATATTGAACAATGCATTGTAAGCTCTCCTAAATCCAATAAGAGCGACTAAAAGGTATGATTCTCTTCTCTACTTCTTCCTTCCTCTCGATGTTCTCGAAAGTATGATTTATTTTCTACTTGTTCATTCCTCTTGATGCTACTGGGTTTAAGATCGATGACCATTAAGGCATTGTCCAAAAAAAAAAGTTCACCAATAAGGCTTAAGAGAAAATTGGGGTTTCTTTCATTGGGTGCTCTGCGATTAGTTCATGTTGCATCGAGAGGAATGAACTAATTTAGTGGATTTTAGTAGCTATTGTCATTTTGCTGCTTGGATTGGATCCAGCATATGGTACTCTTTCCGTCCTTCAATTCATCCTATGTCTTGGTTGTTTAATCTAGTGGATTTAATTTTAGATTCTAACCCAATTACTATTGTAATGAATAATCCATAGCAAATCCCAAATGATGTAATTTTTGTTTTTCTGTTTAATGCAGATTTGCAGTGGGTTTTAATTTGTTCTCCTTGTGGCATTTTGGATCGAAGAGCAAGTCAGGTGTGTATATATTTGCTTTCTCTCTCTCAATAGTCTTAAAGTATGTATACTAGATGTTGAAGAGCTGCTTTTGGTGCCTTGTTTTTGCCTGGATGATTATTTTTATTACTTCCTGTTTTGTTGCACAAGTTGCTGATAACACCATTAATGAATGATACTGTTAATGTTCTTATGAATGATTATTTTCATTATTATGTCTTTTTTTTCTGCATTTTGTTAACTCATAAGTAGTTGCTTCTTTGCATTTTAGAACTTGCTTCCCTAAGTATTACATGAAATTATGGTGCTGGAGAAAGATTGGGTGTATCTTCACAGGTATTATCATACTAATAATTTTATTGGACATAAAGAGTTTGAAAACTCAAAGGTCTTAGCACAATAGTTTTTTTTTTTTGTTTTTGTTCTTTCTTATCATAGAGCTGATCCAGATTATGAGAAAGGAGCATGGAATTTTGTGAGAACAGTCACAAGGAACTTAGGAAACCCCCAAATGATCTTATGCCCTTGCATAGATTGTCGCAATGTAGATCATCAGTGTGGCAGTACTATTGTTGATCATCTGGTTAGAAGAGGAATGGATGCGAAGTACAAACAGAGCAAAGAATGGTATGAGCATGGGGAGCAGATAATTAGCGGCGACAAAAATGAGGAAAAGATGAACGATGAGGCATATAACTTATATAGAGCTGCTCACTTTTTTGATCAAGACTTTATGAAATCCACTCAGATTCGTAGTGAAGACTGCATTGAGCCGGCTGAAGACATACATGATGATGATTTCCTAGCAAAACTAGAAGATGCAGAAACCCCTTTGTACCCGAATTGTTCAAATTACAACAAGTTGTCAGCCACTGTAGAGTTATATCGACTTAAAACTCAGAGTGGATGGACAGATAAGAGTTTTAATTGGCTTCTTGAGACGTTGCCAAGCATGCTACCAAAAGACAATGTACTTCAGAAGTCATTGTACTCGGTTAAAAAGTTCCTTAAGACATTTGACATGGGGTATGAGAAGATTCATGCTTGTGAAAATGATTGTTGTCTATTTAGAAAAGAGTATAAGGACTTGGACTCTTGTCCCAAATGTGGTACTTCGAGATGGAAGAAAAATAAGCAGACCAAGGAGATTAAAAAGGGCGTTCCAGTTAAAGTTTTGAGATACTTTCCTATCATTCCAAGATTCAAAAGAATGTTCAGGTCTGAGAAAATGGCAGAAGACTTGAGGTGGCACTTCAATAATAAAAGCAACGATGGGAAAATGCGTCACCCTGTTGATTCTGTAACATGGGACTTGGTTAATGATAAATGGGAATCATTTGCAGCTGATCCACGCAATCTTAGACTTGCTCTTTCTACAGATGGTTTCAATCCTTTTTCCATGTTAAGCTCCAAATATAGTTGTTGGCCAGTGATGCTAGTTACATACAACCTGCCTCCTGCGTTGTGCATGAAGAAAGATAATATTATGCTAACACTACTGATTCCGGGTCCAAAGCAACCTGGAAATGATATAGACGTCTATTTACAGCCACTTATAGAAGACTTGCAACACTTGTGGCACAATGGAGTGGAGGCTTATGATGCATATAGTAGAACAACATTCAATCTCAAAGCAATTTTGCTGTGGACCATAAGTGATTTTCCAGCGTATGGAAACCTTGCTGGTTGCTGCACAAAAGGTAAAAAGGCATGTCCTCTTTGTGGAAAAAATACACATCATAAATGGTTAACATACAGTAGGAAATTTGCATACATGGGTCATAGGAAATTTCTGCCACCTGCACATTCATATCGGGAAAAAAAGGCCTGGTTTGATAACAATGTGGAATATGGAAGAAAGCCCAGAATCTTGACAGGCCGAAATATTTCTGATGCTCTTAAGAATTTTCCAAATGATTTTGGAAAAGGTGATAAAAAAAAGAGAAAAAGGAACAATATTGCCAATGATGATGTCGATGATTGTGATGAAGATGATGATGCCAACAACGACGATGATCAAGATGAGCTATCAAGGTGGAAGAAAAGGTCAATCTTCTTTGATTTACCATATTGGGAGGTTAGTGATTATGTCTTAAATGCTTTCTTTTCTATTAATTAATTAATAGATTAAAATCAGTTTGATAACATTTACCTTCATTTTCTTTTCTAGGAACTTCCATTACGTCATAATTTAGATGTAATGCATGTAGAGAAAAATGTTTGTGAAAGCATAATTTGCACAATGTTGGGCTGTGGAAAGTCAAAAGATGGGGTCAATGCTCGTAAGGATTTACAAGATATGCAAATTCGAAAGGACCTGCATCCACAACCTCGTGGAACCAGAACATACCTGCCGCCAGCTCCATGGACATTCTCAAGATCTGAAAAAAAGATATTTTGCAAGAGATTATATGACTTCAAGGGACCCGATGGTTATTGCTCTAATATTAGGAAGTGTGTATCTTTGGAGGAATGCAAGGTTACTGGCCTCAAGTCCCATGATTATCATGTTTTAATGCAACAGTTGCTCCCGGTTGCTTTAAGAGGATTGCTTCCAAAAGGGCCTAGAAAGGCAGTACTTCGGTTATGTACATTCTTCAACAAGTTATGTCAACGTGTTATTGATAGAGAGAAAATTGCAATCCTGGAGGAAGAGATCATTGAAACATTGTGCATGCTCGAAAGGTTCTTTCCACCTTCTTTATTTGATATTATGGTACACTTAACAGTTCATCTTGGAAGAGAAGCCCGATTATGTGGACCTGTTCAATTTCGTTGGATGTATCCATTTGAGAGGTAAAGATTATTTCCACTCTTTATTATTTATTTGTTTACACTAACTATTTTGTATTTGATCTGTTACCTACACTCTTTTCTTTTTGTTTATCTACAGATATATGAAAACATTAAAAGACTACGTAAGGAACAATGCACGGCCAGAGGGTTGTATCGCTGAATCCTATCTTGCAGAAGAGTGCATGAGGTTTTGTGGCGATTTTTTGAAAAAGTCAATACATGTGGAGGAAAAAGAAGTTCGCAATGACGATTTTGCCAATGAAGTAATTCTTGAAGGTCGTCCAATTTCTGGATCCACATCGATTACTCTAAGTGATAGAGAGAAAACAATTGCACATCTTGCTGTCCTAATGAATACAGCCGTCCTGGATCCATATTTAGAGTAAGTAAATTATAATTTACATTTCCAATCTCTGTAATTTTAGATAATGATATGGAGTGCTTATTTAGTTTTCTGTCCTGCTAGCATGCACTTGGAGGAGTTACAAGAATCAAACATACGCCTTGCAAAAGATGCAACCTTACTTTGGAATAGACATACTGAGAAGTTTGCAGAATGGATTAAAAAGAAGGTTAGATGAAATCTTCCAGTGTTAATTGTTATTTCAATTTAACTGCGCGCTAGCTACTTAATTAAAAAGATTAATATAACTTTTGACACTCTAAACAGATCCCTATTGATTCGAAGAATCACTCGGACACATTGAAATGGATTGCAAATGGTCCCCGGAACAGCGCATTGTCTTTTACTGGGTATATTGTCAATGGGCAGCGGTTTCACACAAAAGATGTTGAGAGGGAAACCCAAAATAGTGGGGTGACTTATGAGGCAACCAGCATGTGCAGGGCAAGTGCAAAAGACACTGCACAAGTGGTTGATTTGGTTACTTATTATGGAATATTGACGGACATAATATTACTAGACTACCATGTATTCTATGTTCCGGTCTTTAGGTGTCACTGGGCTAACAAAGGTAATGGTGTTAAGGTCGAAGATGGTTTTACCCTTGTGAACCTCCACCAAAGTCAAGTATCATTTGCAAGAGATCCATACATCCTAGCATCTCAAGCAAAACAAGTATTTTATTCAAGAGAAGATGATTCCTCCAATTGGTATGCTGTATTGAAAGCACCACCAAGAGGTTTGCATGAGATAGAGGCAGATGATGAAAATGCAGATGTACCTTCAATGACACCAGAAATTGACATGGATATTGATGAGTCTAGTGACGAAATTAGATATGTTAGGGAGGATTGTGAGGGCATACTTGTGTGATATGTGTACTTAGTGAGTTAGTTATGATCTGGGCTATTTTTTTGGTTAAAGGGTGATTGATGTAGCTTGTGTTTTTCTGGACAATCCCTCTCTGTTTTGGTGTCTTGTTATATTATTTTTGTATAAAATGGTATTGTACGTCTTTCCCTTGCATTCTTTTTATCCATCTGGTGGTACTTAATGTGATCATATGACATGACTTGTATGATTGTATAAAAACAAGTAAGTGAATTAATATCACTTGTATTTAAATTTCATATATGGATCTATATTCTGTTGGGTTTTCTCTTCATTATATGCTTGATGCTAAGGTCAATGATTATATACTTACTATTCTTTTTTTTTTTCTTATCTAGGTGAAGAATAATGGTTGGTTCTGCAAAGAAGAAAAGCGCTCACAAAAGGAAACATGCTCGGGAAACCACACAAAAAGCCGAGGTTTCTCATGCAAGGGACAAAAATACCCAAGTCAGTCAGACTTGTCAAGATGCATCAATCCCAATTGATGAAAGTTCTGAACCTAACGTCCAACAAAAGCAGAACATACCTTCCACCAAAGAAGTGGTCCAAGAAGATGCACCAATGTCAGAAGATTCATCCAAGGAAGCGGACCAAGAAGATGAACCAGCGCCACAAGAGTCGGCCGTAGACCCGAGAGGACTTAAGAAAATTAGGGGTCCAACCAAAATGAAAGATATTGCTGTTCAGCCCGGAAGTCTGGTTCATGTTGAATTTACTGATAAAGGTGAACCATGTGGACCGGGGTCAGTTAGTTTGTCTTCTTATTTAGGCCCACTTGTACGAGAGCACGTACCTGTAACACTCAATGATTGGAGGAAGCTTGGTGATGACATAAAAGTAATTTTGTGGAAATCAATACAGGTATTGTGAACATTATGTAGCCTCACTAGTTCTTACATACAAGTTATCGATATTATGTTACTGAGCTGGGCTATACACAATATATCTATTTTTTTTAGTATTATGTCTTCCAGCATCCAATTTTATATAAATTGCAGGCAAGATTCAACTTGGATCAGGAATGGCAGAAGGCGGTTGTATTTAAATCGATGGGATGTATATGGAGGGCTTCAAAATCAAGGTTGGTCAGCCAAATACAAGCAGCAAAGAACAAAGAAGAAAGGCTTAGGCTCCAGCCTAAAAACATTCAAAATAGAGCAGAGTGGAAAAAGTTTGTCAGGGCAAAGACTAGTACAGCATTTAAGGTATCGTTTAAAGCTAACTACAGTAATATCTTCTATGGTGAAAGATTTTGCAGTTAAACTCATGCTAAAGTAAATGATTTTAGGCTGTAAGTGAAAAGTATAAAGCAATCAGGCGCAAGCAAATCCCACACACATGCAGCCGAAAAGGAATGGCTCGATTAGCGGAAGAAATGGTGATACATATTTCATATTCAGAACCTCTTTCTTTTTGTAGTTGAAATTATTTTGAACTGTTCAATTAATCCCCTTTGAGAAATTGACATCAATTAATATTTCTTATAGAAAAAGAATAGTGCCGACCCGTCTTCTGTCTCTAGGGTTAAAGTTTGGATTAGATCACGCACCAGAAAAGATGGTACATCAGTCAACACACAAGTATTAGAGACTATTGTAAGGGCATACATTTCGTACTGTTGAGTTATGTTTGAATTTGTATCATATATCTTTTGATTAATTAACATTTGGTGTATATTTTACCTATTCCACTATTTAGGAGAAGCTGAACGAAGTTGAAGGTGTTTCAGCTTCATCCTCTACAACTAGTGTGAGAGATGATGCTCTTTCCAAAGTCTTGGGACAAGATAAACCTGGACGACTAAGAGGAATGGGAAGAGGAATGACCATTAGCAAATTGGCATTCTTTCAAACTAAGGACAAGTATGTGGCTAAGATGCAAGAGGAACAAAATAACATGCAAGACAGGATAAATCATTTGGAGAACTTGGTCAATACATTAGTGAAAGATAAGGCAAGTTTCATATATGTTGTGAATTGTGATTAGTGCAAAAGTTTCATATATACGTTCCATATATGTTCTGAATTGTGATCAGTGCAAAACTTTCACATATAAGTTTCATATATGTTCTGATCAGTAGCATGAATTTTCTTATTAAAAGTATCCAAATTTGTTGTATTGTTAGATTCAGATTGATGGGGAAGAAGACAAAACATTTTCAGCGGTACGTAAGATTATTTTTGTTGCATCTTCGAACTAAATATGGCATGAATCTTCAACTAAATTTTTATTGCTTTTAATATTTTTTTTGTTTAATTGCAGAGTGTGAACACCAACTCAAAGAAAAAATGCAAGTTGTTGGATTGGAGTGGAACAGATGAAACCATTGCTGAAGGATTTTGGGTTTCAAGTGATCCAAAAGAGCTTGTCAATCAAATTCCTCTAGGACCTAATGCGATGAAAGTTTGGGTTGATATTCCAATTAAACCAGAAGTTTTTCTATGGAGGCCTACAACTAAAATGACTTGTATTCAAGAAGCACAAGGCAAAACAATAGCATGGCCTGCTGAGAGAGTTATTATGGAAATAGATGAGCAGTCAGAGGAACAAGACAATATGAGTGATTCGGTAAAATACTCAGCCTTTCTTTGCTATATTTATGTCTCCTAATTGTTATTCATAATTTGTTGTGTCCTTGGGTATAATAGTATATTGTGGAGATTTTTTTATATGTATTTCTTGTTAATAGAGCAAGTACACCCATACAAGGAAGTGCAAATTGTTTGATTGGAGTGGAAAAGAGGAAATGGTTGCTGAAGGACGTTGGGAATCGTGTGATCCAAAAACGCTGGTCAATGGTATTCCTCTTGGACCTAATGCCTTTAGCATTTGGATAGATATTCCAAAAAAACATGAAGCATTTTTATGGAGGCCTACATCTGATATGACATACATTGAAGATGCTGTTAATTCTACAATAGCTTGGCCTGCTAACAAAGTTGTTTTGGAAAAGATACCGGAAATGGTAGTCGACAATGCAACTTCTCCTTCGGTAAAAAAAAATGTTCTTTTCGTATACTAATATCATTATAAATTATGTGCGAAGTTTTGTCCTTAATCTATATATTTTTTTTTGTTTGACTTGTTGTTAGAGTGCGACCACCAACTCAAAGAAAAAGTGTAAGTTGTTGGATGCTAATGGATCGGGACAAATAGTTGCCGAAGGACGTTGGTCTTCAAGTGATCCAAATCAGCTTGTTCATTTTGTTCCCTTGGGTCCTAATGCTATGAGAGTTTGGGTAGATACTCCGAAAGTCCCTACTGCGTCTTTGTGGAGACCTACATCCGAGTTGGAGTTTATTGAAGATGCTATTGGTACCACAGTAGCATGGCCAGCAGACAAAGTGGTTATGCTTTAGAGCTCCGGTAAGTATTGAGACTTGTTAATTTGCTTGTATTCTTCCCAAATTATTTGTGAACTCTCTCTACTTGTCTTGAATGCAATATAATCAAACATGTTGGTCTTTAGTACATATATATAGGAAATTGAGTTTATAAAGATGGAGTGTTTGTTTGATTGACTTTGCTTTCTTTTAATTTTTTTGTTCTCTTTTGACAGTTTAAAGATGTTAAGAGTATGAATACGTACTACATTGGAGAAGTAATGGATTGTGTGGTCATGAATGCTGGGACTTGCACACTTTTTGAAAGGGACAATGTAGTACGTGTCTCTTTTGATTGGATCGACTAGCAAACTCATATCTATAGCTTTTGAGTTTTGAGACAATTTTCATATTTGTATTTGATATTGATATCTATAATTTGAATGTTTAATGAGAAATTTGTCATATATTTTTGTATCGTCTTGATGATTTATATATAGAAAAGCAAAAAGCAATAAAAAATCATCCAATTGACATAGCATTTTGAAAAGTAATTCGACAACACTTTGGAAACGCTACAAGAAAACTGAACAACAGCTTAGCATAAACGCTACAGAAGGTAGTGGGATAGCATTTCAAAAACGCTATAGAATTGGGATCATAGCTCTTGTAAAGCGCTACAATATGTCAAACAATAGCGCTTTTCAAACGCTATTAAATTGCAATCATAACATTTTAAAAGCGCTATAATATGTCAAACAATAGCGCTTTTCAAAAGCTATGGAATTGCAATCATAACATTTTAAAAGCGCTATAATATGTCAAACAATAGCGATTTACAGACGCTATTGATAACTAGACAACAGCGTTTATTAATCGCTATGAAGGGTAAGACAATAGCACTTCAAAAACGCTATCAATAAGACACCATATAATAGCGTTTGAAAAACGCTATGATTGACCCAGCACCTATTACAGCTCGGGCAGACATAGCGTTTACTAAAACGCTATGTAATCCTACCATAGCGTTTTTCGGACGCTATGGATGACAATTTATGGTGTAGTGCATATTTGAACACGGATAATACCTTGGCAATTTCTGCTCTCTTTTTTGCTTGTTCCATTAAAGTTACTAAGACAACAAAACAAAAGAGTGGACAGACTAGTCAAGAAATCAGATTTACATATTTCCAAATCTGAGTTCAATTATAATCGGACCGTCATGTTTAACTTTAACTTGTAATTTCATATATAATATCCCTTAATAGCTTCAGTTTTTAGGGTCTAATGGCTAATTGGTTTCTCAAAATAAAGAGTGGAGCTAGTGAGCTACACATGGTGATCTTTTTGAGGAGATAAAGATGTTATTGCTAAGAATCGCAAGGTGTTCAATTTAACCCTAAAATTCTGAACTATAAAGCATAGTGATTGCTTTTGCATTTTTTTTTTCTTCAGTTTCAGAGTATTTTCCATTCTGAATTGAATTGAAGTAACAATTGGAGAAAGGAATTAAACAACAGGGTCAAGACGAGGAAAGACCCTCCTTAGAAATTGCTTGCAGTTGATGCTGAATTCGGATTTGCACCGTCACTTTCCAGATTGAACTTCTTGATCATCATATTGGCAATATAATTGTATTGCCCGTTGATGATGATGACCCACTCAATAGTTCATAATCTCATTTTCACTTGATGACGAAGACCAGAAGAGTTGTACAAATATGAACTTTAACCAGTGATGTACGAATAATTTTAACTTGGATCATCACAACATTCCATAGCGTGAAAGCAAGAAAAAGAACAGCAAACAGTATCATCACTTCAACCATCTAGTTTAATTCTGAGCATTGAATTAGGTGCATAACTGAAGAAATTTACATAACTATACTCCTAGTTATCTACCTTCAAACCTACAGACTTGAACTGTAGTAAAGGTTAAAAATCAGCTAACTGAAACAAACTAAGATGCAAAGAAGATTAAAAGGATTTAAAGGGGTAGATGGCGCTCAAGTACTCTGGCTATAAAAGTATTTATCATACCATGGCAGTAGAATTCATTGTTTGCCTTTTTCTGATTCCAATTCTTTTCTGACTTCATGAAAATTGGAAAGCATCGACGATCGCATGTTAGCAATCTCTACAAGTGCTTCGAGTGCAGTTTCGAATGAGAGCTGGGCAGCCCGTAGTTTGGGGGAAACCAAAGCGCCAAACACCGAAAGTGATTTAAAACGCTCCTTCTGAAGTTGATGTTGATAATCATCTTCATCTGTAACTGGAGGTGGAGCTTCATCCTTGTCCTTTCGTTGTCTTAGCTGCGGACTCACATCTCTATGTGGAGCTCCATTTCCATTATCAGAGGAGGCCCATTTGCGCAATGTGAAATGATGAGTTTCCCCTAACCTTGCTCCTGGATTGGATTGTTTGGTGACTTGCAAAAAAGTAGCGGCCGAGTGTGACTTCATATCCAACACAGCACTGCTCACCCGTGACCCACCCATTGAATGTCGAGCACTAGCTAGTTGCAGCCATCCCTGTTTGTGTGGTGTTGAAATCAGATAAATGATGATGCAAAGATGCATTGAAGACGACACAGATATCAACCAAGTCGGGATACTTGTGAACGGTAGTATACTCCACCACGCGGATCCAACGCAAGAATTGTTGAAGACGATCAACCGTACGCAAATCCGTGGTCAAACTTCTACCCAAGTAACTAAAAGACCGCTGCCCCAAACCACAGTCAAGTGGCCAATGACAACAGACCAAACCTGACATGGAACTGAAGCCCATGTTGAAGACCAAACCTGACATGGAGCCACAACCCACTTCAAGAACCAATCAAGGAGCATCACAACAGTCCGACAAGGATCCCAAACTCGAAACCTGGAACAAACTAGGCCCAACGTGTGAATCCAAGCCCAGTAGACCCAAACTATTCGGGTCCAGCTCCAAACCCTAAGCCCAACATCAAGCCAGCCGCGCAGCCGTGACTCCACCACCAGTGGCGGATCCAGGGGGAGGGTGGGCAAGTGCCACCCCTCAACTTTCTTCCTAAAGCTTGTAGTATGGACTTTATAGAGCTTGAGATCGGCAAAAATGGTTGAGGAGGGGCAAACCAGGCAAAAATGGTAGGCTGTATGGAGGTTGAAGACGATTCTGAAATATTTGTTTTTTAATACTAAACAAAACGACATCGTTTAGATGAGCAGGAAAGAAAAAAAAACACAAAGAAAGGTGGGAGTCAGAACCCCTCTCTCTCTCTCTCAGTCTCTCTCTCTCGGTCATCCCACCTCTCGGTTATAATTGTACACATTTGACTAGTCAAGTATTCAAGTGTGCTGGAATTATAAACTCTCTCTCTCACTCATCAACTTCTTATTCTTAATCAATTATACACTCAATATCTCTCTCTCTCTCGGCCTCTCTCTCTCTCGGTCATCCCACCTCTCGGTTATAATTGTACACATTTGACTAGTCAAGTATTCAAGTGTCTTGGAATTATAAACTCTCTCTCTCACTCATCAACTTCTTATTCTTAATCAATTATACACTCAATATCTCTCTCTCTCTAACTGGAACATATAGCTTTAAACCCCAAAATTTTTTTTTCCCTTCGGGCAAAATTAATTTATCCTAGTTCCACCCATAATTGCCCCCCCTAGTATTTTGTTCTGGATCCGCCCCCGTCCACCACACCGACAAGACTTGACCTTTTCCAAGCCCCCCCCGCCTTTACTCTCCACACCCAGATCACCGCCGCCATTACCGCCGCCAACCCGCGGACCACCGCCGCCATTACCGGCGCCAACCCCGGACCACCGCCGACACCTTACCCCAATCTCGCCGGAAGCAAATCGGGAGACCCCGCGAAGACCGTACCGACCATAATCCACATGGGTTGCCATAGACCAGATCGAGAAAGGGAGATCGACATCGATCGACAGTTATCGGCCACTAAACAGTGGACCAGATCTGACCCTTCCCAAAGCCGAGCAACCCTAATCGCCGTCGACGACCTGAAACACCCACCATCCCAACACAACAGCCCCAACCTCCATGAATCCCGTCGTGGGAAAAAATGATATCCCAAAGGAATAGAAACGGAACCCGGATCCCGGATCCGACGTGGCTCCCCCAAACCTCTGAATAACCACCTTGAAGCCACCAACCCAAGAACGGAACGGGCACCTTCAACCTCACACCGATCAGAGACCAGAGGAGAAGAGGAGAGAAAATTGCAGCAACCAATAGATTGAGAGGAGGAGAAACACGAGCCCAAAAAACTCGACTTCCAGGCACCGCTGACGCAGGCCACAGTGCTCGGTCGGGCAAACCCTAGGTTTTGCCGCCGCAGAAGGACAGAGAGAAGAGCTCTCAAGTTCGACATGCTAAGTTTATTATTGTATGTAATAAAAAAATCATTGATGGATGCCCAAAATTAGTAGTAGTATCATATGGTAACTATTTCATTTTTACAAATATGGCAAATGGGCAATATGCACAATGGTAAAAGAAGATATGGTACAATATCAGTAATGGAAAATAAGAAAATTGTCTACGTAAAATACAGATAATTAGCATAAATAATGACTTCTCCGCGAGTGTAAGAGGTGAAATTCCGGTTGCACGGAATAGTCCCAATAAACGGTAGTCGTCCTAAACACTAATCGGAGAGTATACACAACTTTGAACAAATTAAAAGTTACTCTCCACAACCTAGGTTCTAGCTATTGCACAAGCAATACACAATTGAATACCAATTCGATATGCAACAATCACATTCAATTGTACAACCTAGAATCCCAAAGTGAGCATCATCAATAGCTCACCACGGACTATATCTAACAATGTATGATGAAGCATGCAACATGTTAATCAATTAAGCATAATAGCATATAAATAAGCAATCATACAATATGCTAATTAATTAAGCACAATACAATAGATATGCAAACATACAAACAACACAACGATATGTTCACCCGGAAACCTCTACCTCTAGAGGGAAAACCGGAGGGGAGCCGTACCCCACGCTCTTGTGTAACACTATGAAAAACGCCAATTGGCAAACACATACAAGGGGGAATCACAATCCCAAACTCTACACTATCAACCCTATGACTAGTGGCAGCTCTAACCTTGTGTAGCCTCCAAATGCTTCTTCAAGTGCTCCCACCTCAAGCCGCTCCAATTGAAAGAACTCCACCACGTGAAACCTCCAACCGCAAGCAACACCAACAATGCAAATGATATGTGTATGTGAATGAATATAATGAATTCAATTCGTTTGACACAAGCAAGTAAACAAGGAACACTTGCTAGAATCAAAACAAATCGAATTGACAAACCTTGAATATGATTCAAGGGTTGATTTAGTTATTCACAAGGAACAATAACTAAATCAACAACATCAAAGATGTGAGGAGCCTATAACATGGATCTAGGGTCACTCAACTATACCAGAAAACTCTCTCAAGACGTTTTGGACAATAGGCAAAGAGTAGAAAAGAGTTAGAACAAATGAAAACCGAAGGATTCTATTTATAGAAAACAAAACAGACGCTCGGGCGATCGATCGCACTGTTCACGGGCGATCGATCGTCACTGTTCATGAATAGTGGTACTGTAGCAACGGACAGATTTTTGAATCGCAACGGGCAGATTCTCCAACGGTACTATTGACGATCGATCGCCCGATTCCAGGCGATCGATCGCACTGTTCATATGAACAGTAACACTGTAGCAATGAACAGTAACACTGTTCACGTGAACAGTAACACTGTAGCAAAACAGAAAAATATCTTAAAAATAAATGTTTGCTTAACCAAATGAAATTTAATTAATTTCTAGCAAACCTAAGATATTTGTGCTACTATTTAAGCATAAACAAAATGTATGAAATGCATATGCATGATTCATACCTTGAGATGCTTGAACGAAACCTTCGATGAACAAAAATCGAAGTCCGGAGAAAAGACCGGATAAGAAAGGCGTCTTCACGAACCATCTCGAGCAAGAACAACCTAAGCCACTATTCCTAATCCCTTAAACAACCTAGCATTGAATACAATAAAATGCTAATACAAGGGAAGAGGTTTTGTCAAATAGGAAATAGCCAATAGCAAATATTTTGCCCTTACAAGAGGTCAGAAGGAAGAGAGGATAAAAAAGAAGATCGAAAAATGGTTGAAAAAGCTTGGAAAAGAAAAGGTCGGGACAAAACGAAACAGAAGATAGATAAAGGAGCCATATTAAGATATCTCAAGTGTAACGTACGTGTTCATTTTGATATTTTCGCTGAAGTATATGCATTGGTAACATGTTGTGGTATTTGTTCCACGTGTTTTTTTTATTGTGCAAGTTATACGAAATGTCAATAATAAGTAAAAACTCACAAGCGAAGCTTGCACACACGAGCGCGACCTTTCTCACGCGCATAACATAAATGCTTTCTCACGCGCATAACAGAAAAAGTAAATATATTTATTCCTCAATTTATAGTTAAAATTCAAAAGTAATGAGAAAAATAATAAACATAAATGCTCAATCGAGAATATCTTGAAATATAAATCTGAGATATGAACATTTCGCATGCACAATAATTAGAACACAAAAATAAAAAGTTTGCATGCGCGAGCGCAGTACTTTCGCACGCGCATAAACAGAGTAATGAGTGGCAAAAGTGGAGATAAATTTTGCATGTGCAATGCATTTTTCTTGATCGAATGTAGATGTACTTAACTAATGGTCGGTTGATATTATTTCAATAAAGATATCGAAACAACTAATAAAATAAACGAAAATATATCCACACGCGCATAACGCGTGCAGGAAGACTAGTATTTTTATTAAGTCTAAATAGGCTGATCTTGGAAGAGATTAACATATCTGGTTTGATCTAGCTAGCCTTATACATAATTAGTGGTTAAACAATGGGATATAATGCTTGCATGGCAATGGCACAAAGATTGTGGAGGGCCGTCCCGATGGGAAGGTTCTACAGTCCTCCCAAGCACCAAAACTTCCTAGATCCAATGGTGAAGTGCAAGGGGGAGGGTTTGGAACATGGCATGCAGGGGGGTGTTTTGGGTATAAAAATTTTGATCCAAGGGTTGAGAACTTGGGAGTATTGAAACTCCCAAGTATTATAGAATTTTCGGTCCCGATGCTAAGGGAGGCCTAAGGGGATTTTAAAAAAAAAAATATTAATAATAATTAATCTTTCAATTTTAGAATTAAAATGTAAAGAATTTGTAATTTTTTATGAAAAAAATGTAATCATTCTTTACCGATCTCTACAACTAATACTGACAACATTTTTGTACTCAAAAATTCTATTAAAAAATTATTATTTTTATATGTGAAAGTGTAAAATATAGTCATATATAAAAATACATGGTTATTCGTTAATTTGGATTGAATTTAAGATTTGAGAACAAAATGAGAGAAAATAGAAGCAAATTGATAATCGAGATTAAGAATGGAAATAGAAAGAGGGTAAAAGCTAGAAAACGTTGTCTTTTTGTGTGAAAAATTTAGTAAAGGTTATGGAGAAAATGAAGTCTTTTTTTTAGATTAAAGATCGAATTGTTTGATTGAGTTTGATATATAAAAAATAAATAAAAGTTTAGACAAAAGTGAGAGAGGCAGATGCAGTCATGCAGCAATGCGCCTATGCCAGCAAAATCAATGCCTTGACTTTTATAAGTTAGATCTTAAAAATCGTGCAAGTGTGGTGAAACAGTGGAGAGAGGCCTCATATTTTGGGTTAGACTAAGAAGTTTTGTATTCTTATTTTGAGTTTTATTAATATATCAGTATAAAAGATATTTCAAAATTTGAGGCCTTGTGTCAGCTGAGGCCTAAGGCGGCCGTCTTGCTTGCCTTCCCCTTGGGCCGGCCCAAGAGCATCAACATCTCTGCGGATTCAATAAATAGAATTGGAATAGAAAGAGGGTACGTAAACGCTAGAAAAAGTTGTCTTTTTGTTTGAAAAATTTAGTAAAGGTTATGGAGAAAATGAAGTCTTTTTTTTTTAGATTAAAGATCGAATTGTTTGATTGAGTTTGATATATAAAAAATAAATAAAAGTTTAGACAAAAGAGAGAGATGCAGATGCAGTCATGTAGCAATGCGCCTATGCCAGCAAAATCAATGCCTTGACTTTTATAAGTTAGATCTTAAAAATCGTGCAAGTGTGGTGAAACAGTGGAGAGATGCATCATATTTTGGGTCGGACTAAGAAGTTTTGTATTCTTATTTTGAGTTTTATTAATATATCAGTATAAAAGTTGAGGCCTTGTGTCAGCTGAGGCCTAAGGAGGCCGCCTTGCTTGCCTTCCCCTTGGGCCGGCCCAGAAGCATCAACATCTTTGCGGATTCTAAGCTCACCCCATGAATTTTTCACTACTGGTTTCGTACTCAATGACCGTTACAGCATGGTCCAGTGACGTCCCACATTCTCCAGAGAAGACCCCGCTAAAGTAAAATTTGCAAGACTATTTTCTTTTTCTTTTCTTTTAGATGCGAATGGAATAGTGTTGTATAGTGGAGAACTACCCTAATCGGTCTGAATATCAAATATCAACTTGTAGTCTTGTACTAATCGATCATATATAACGTCAATTTATTTATAATAACGAAGGCTTAAAAAAGAAATGGACAAATTTAAATTCCTCCACAAGTACGTAGTCCACAGAACACCAGTGTCACTTAGCATCGATATGGACAAGATCTCCACGACTTCAATACCTGAATTTTAAAGACATTAATCTCATACTCCATAATGGTGTTAGGATGGTCAGGATCCATGACCGAAATCACAAGATGGTAATTGAGACCCTCTACAATCTGCAGCTCCGCCCGGACTAGGCTCTTGAACACCAAGTTCTTCAGGCTTTGGAAGTTGATCTCCGAGACGGCATCTTCCACCATCTTTTTTACATAGGGGTCGTTGGCGGCGTTCTGAATGGGCTGATAACCACCAGTTTCTGGGCCAAACGCATAGTCTGCGTGAGGGGCAGCGGACACCGCAACGGCAGCGAGGAAAAGAGCAAACAGTGCCAGGGTGCAGTGAGGATGCATCATCCTTTTTTTTGTTGATGGCTGTAGAAGAGAGACGATGGGAGCTAGAGTTTTATAGGAAAGTAGAGGCAATGCACGTGGCAGGATTTGTCAAAGGGAAATTGGGCTGCTCCTGTCATAGATCATCATCCGTTGATTGGGTGTATTTAATTTTCTCGTGAAAAATCAACTGGAAATCAAAAGGGAATTGATTGAAAAAATAAAAAAGGAAGTAAATAAAATGTTTTATGAACAATAATTTTTATTGTGGTCAATAAAAATGGATGAACAGTGGATTTTACTGACCACAATAAAATTTTCGAGATATTTCTGTCCTTGGTGGGCAAATTTTTACTGTAGCAAAACTTGTTGGGCAAAAAGTTGCCACGTGTGGACTTGGTGGGTATTTCCCTTAAAATAAAATCTCATGGACTGTAGATTAGTCAAGAAATCAGATTTACATATTTCCAAATCTGAGTTCAATTATAATTGGACCGTCATGTTTAACTTTATATTCATATATAATATCCCTTAATAACTTCAGTTTTTAGGGTCTACTGGAGTAATGGCTAATTGGTTTCTCAAGCTATAGAGTATGGAGCTTGACAGCTAGTGAGCTACACATGGTGATCTTTTTGAGGAGATGAAAGATGTTATTGCTAAGAATCGCAAGGTGTTCAATTTAACCCTAAAATTCTGAACTAGAAAGCATAGTGATTGCTTTTGCATTTTTTTTTCTTCAGTTTCAGAGTGTTTTCCATTCTGAATTGAATTGAAGTAACAATTGGAGAAAGGAATTAAGCAACAGAGACAAGACCAGGAAAGACCCTCCTTAGAAATTGCTTGCAGTTGATGCTGGATTCTGATTTGCACCGTCACTTTCCAGATTGAACCTCTTAATCATCATATTGGCAATATAATGTATTGCCCGTTGATGATGATGACCCACTCAATAGTTCATAATCTCATTTTCACTTGATGACCAAGACCCGAAGAGTTGTACAAATATGAAGAACTTTAACCAGTGATGTACGTATAATTTTAACTTGGATCATCACAACATTCCATAGCGTGAAAGGAAGAAAAAGAACAGCAAACAGTATCATCACTTCAACCATCTAGTTTAATTCTGAGCATTGAATTAGGTGCATAACTGAAGAAATTTACATAACTATACTCCTAGTTATCTACCTTCAAACCTACAGAATTGAACTGTAGTAAAGGTTAAAAATCAGCTAACTGAAACAAAATAAGATGAAAAGAGGATTAAAAGGATTTAAAGAGGTAGATGATGCTCAAGTACTCTGGCTATGAAAAGTATTTATCATACCATGGCAGTAGAATTCATTGTTTGCCTTTTTCTGATTCCAAATCTTTTCTGACTTCATGAAAATTGGAAAGCATCGACGATCGCATGTTAGCAATCTCTACAAGTGCTTCGAGTGCAGTTTCGAATGAGAGCTGGGCAGCCCGTAGCTTGGGGGAAACCAAAGCGCCAAACACCGAAAGTGATTTAAAACGCTCCTTCTGAAGTTGATGTTGATAATCATCTTCATCTGTACCTGGAGGTGGAACTTCATCCTTGTCCTTTCGTTGTCTTAGCTGCGGACTCACATCTCTATGTGGAGCTCCATTTCCATTATCAGAGGAGGCCCATTTGCGCAATGTGAAATGATGAGTTTCCCCTAACCTTGCTCCTGGATTGGATTGTTTGGTGACTTGCAAAAAAGTAGCGGCCGAGTGTGACTTCATATCCAACACAGCACTGCTCACCCGTGACCCACCCATTGAATGTCGAGCACTAGCTAGTTGCAGCCATCCCTGTTTGTGTGGTGGTGAAATCCCAATTCACCTTAGTCTTACAATATAACTGAAAACAATGTATTAAAAAATCCCGACATAATTTAATATAAATTATACCTGCCGGAGTGTCCAAGACAATGTATCCATAAGGGTTAAATAGCCATCCATTGAATCCAGAAATTGCAATGCATTGTCATTGAATCTAGGGTCTCCCAAGCCATCTCGTCCTTCTTCAGATCTCTGTGATTTAGGCTCTTCTTCTAAGCTCTGTGATTTAGGGTCTTCTTCTTTCAAGCTCTGTGAGTTAGGGTCTTCTTCCAAGCTGTTCGACTTAGGGTCTTCTTCCATGCTCTGCAACTTAGGTTCATCTTCTTTCAAGCTCTGTGATTTAGGATCTTCTTCTTCTTCCAAGCCCTTCGATTTAGGGTCTTCTTCCAAGCTCTGAAATTTAGGGTCGTCCTCTTTCAAGCTCTGTGCTTCCATTGAGAATTCTAGATTCAGTAGCACAACCCCTTACTTATTGATTCTTAAGCCATTGAAGAATCTAGGCGTTCTGCACGTTTGAATTTTCTTAGTTAGCAACAATATGTTTTAAAAAGCGAAAGCGTACCCGAGGCGTTTTCGGGGACTAAAGCGTAAGCCTTGCGATATAAAAAATATAAATATATTTATATACTTGTATATATAGAACATTAATAATATAGATAAAAAAAAGTTATGCATTGAATAATTTGTCATTAATCCCAAATAATTACACTAGTTACTAAAGTTAAAATTTTAAAGGAGAACTACAATGATTAAAATTTACTTCATACTTCAAACTCATCATCCTCATCAACTAGAAGATCACCATCCAAACTATCATCACTAATATCACCATCACTACCATCACAGCTAGATTCACAATTATTCAATTATACATAATCATATATACAATATTACGATAATCTATATTTCTATATCAAATGAAATCAAGAGTTCAAGAACCAAGACTATTCGAAAATTGATGGTCTAACTAGAGGAACACGGCTATTTATAAAACGTATAGATTATACCTGCTAATCACATAATCACATATTCACAATTATCAATTATACATAATCACATATAGATTATACCTGCCATTTATAAAACGAAATAGGCTTGAAAACCTTTATATATAGCAACCTGTGATGGTATAATCTATGTATAAAACGAAATAGGCATCGATTTCAATTATACATAATCACATTTCAATTTTCAGAAGATTGTATCAAACGAAATCGAAATCAAATTCATCAATCATCATCCATTCATACCTGCAATCCTGCTAATAATTTCTTCCTCCAAGTGCTCAAAGACTTAAAGTACCTCTAACAGCCTTCTTTAGATCCGAATAGTGAATAAAACATATGGGCTCTAGGAGATTTGATACGATTTGGGGATTAGGGTTTGAAATTTTTTTAGTTTGGGAAGGTTCAGGAGGAGAGGAGTCGGGAAATATACGAGAGAATGAAAGAAACTGACGACTTAAGAGAGTTTAAAACCAAACCAATCAAAACGACGTCGTTTTGATTTTTCAGATAAAAAGAAAAGTTTGTGCGCCTAGGACGCCTTACGCGCCTATGAAGCGTGCCTTCCACGCCTCGACGCCCAGGTAGCAAAACACGAGCGAAAAAAGTTGAATTTGCTCTTTTAAAGCCTTAGGCGCGCTTTTAAGAACATTGAGCAACATTACCAAATTCAATCCTTAATTTGATTTGCTTCATTTTCTTTTTTGGGTCAAAGATACTTTCCCTTAGCAAGTCCGATAATGCTTACAACTAAGTTACAAAAGTCTAATACCTCACTGAGGAATACTTGAAGAAAACAACGGAGAAAGAGGGGGAAATAGCAACAAGAACTAAGTTCTTCCTCTAAGAAGAAGACTGTTGCGAATTAAATAAATCATTTACACTAGTTCATTCATGGTATAATCACCTTTCTTTCTTAAATCCCAGTCAATAGGTACCAACACATTAGTAGAAGAAATATGAGGGCGTGAGAAGCAAGAAACTGTCATTTACATCGGAAGATCACAAGCAAAACTCGACACTTAAAACCTACACATTTTCCCCGGCTTAGAAAATCAGAAGTTGATACACCAAAAAAAAAAACACACAATCTCAAAGGCCCACCAAGAGAATCACACAACATGAACTCCAACCAGAAATTTGCAGCTAAACATCAGCTCTACAACTTCAAACAAACGATCATAAATGTTCAGACAAAACAACAGACTACTGCCATCAACCAATACCCCAACTGTTCCTTCAGATCCTTCTCTAGGCAGCCCAATGAGCACAAATTGTTTAGAGAATTGCATTTTCTATAGAAACACAAACAAATGGAAAAACCCAGAAGACAAACCATTGTTGAAGTGTGTTTCCTACCCAAAACAAAAAATTTGTTGCAATACAATTTAGAAAATCAATAAGCTCCAAGCACATAAAACCTATTAGAAGTATACGGCGTCCGGACGGAGGGACTAGGCGTCCGGACGGATTTGGCGTTTGAGCTTCTGGAGCTGTTTGGATGTCGGGCGACCGGTCGATCATTATCGGCGACCGGTCGCTATGGAAGCCTCATCTCCAGTTCATTCATGTTCTCCTTCATTTGATTGTGGGTGCTGTTGCATGTGCTATGCATTTATTAATTGAAGAATAAAACAAAGACGTTTGGCAACTCCCAAACTCACAGACAAGCAGAAAGAAGAAAAGAAAAGCAATGAGAAAGCAAGCACCAATCATAGAAAGCAAGCATCATCATCCATTGACTGCTAGAGTAATTATAGGAGCTGATTGCAGCAGCCACCAATCATATGCTACAGATGTATAAGTGTATATGTATAATTGTCTATATATTCCACACATTGTAAAGAGAAAATTAATATCAAATGAACGATTTTGATATTCACCCCATTGAGATCATATTCTCCCATTGAGATCATATTCTCCCCAATCATAAAGATTCAACATGGTATCAGAGCATGTTGCTCTTGAGACCCAAATGCTTCCGCTGCTTACTTCTACCCATACCAGAAATATCCAAACTCTACCATGCTAGTCGAACTCTTGCTCAAAGATTGAGTACGAGAGCTGCTATAGCATATTGCTTTTCATATCAGAAAAAACTCATGCCCAGAATATCCAAACATGTCCAAATCAACAAACATCCATTCTTTTTGTTATCAAGTGCAGAAGAAGGTACAGCCATGGAAGAATGATGGTCTGCCCCTGCATGGTCATTGTCAACCGCACGTCAAGGTCAAGGGAGTAAGGTACTGCCGACCAATTTGTCGTTGCATGGTCCGTCGACCGTATGAAATTTTTTTTTAAAAAAAAAAAAATTGCATTAGCTTATGTTCGTCTATTTGGCTCTTCTTCAAGTTGTTGTTTGGGATATCCAAATTATTTCTTGAGGGGGAGTGCTCTCCTTTTTCACAATAAAAATTCATAATTTTCTCCATTTCATCATGAAAATTCATAATTTTCTGATTTCATCATAACTTTCTCATTGGAAAGTTTCTTCAAGCTCTCACAGCAGAATTCCTCATAGGATTTCATGAAAAAAAAAAATCATAACTTTCTCATTTGAAAGTTTCTTCATTTTTCTCATTTGAAAGTTTTATCATGAAAATTCATAATTTTCTCATTTCATCATGAAAAACATATATTTCTCATTTGAAAGTTTCTTAATATTCTTCATTGCTCAGTTTGATCGTCTTCTTTTCAAGCTTGGCTCAAGAAATTTCCTTGATCCAGCTTGAGGGGGAGTATTAGAAGTATACGGCGTCCGGACGGAGGGACTAGGCGTCCGGACGGATTTGGCGTTTGAGCTTCTGGAGCTGTTTGGATGTCGGGCGACCGGTCGATCATTATCGGCGACCGGTTGCTATGGAAGCCTCATCTCCAGTTCATTCATGTTCTCCTTCCTTTGATTGTGGGTGCTGTTGCATGTGCTATGCATTTATTAATTGAAGAATAAAACAAAGACGTTTGGCAACTCCCAAACTCACAGACAAGCAGAAAGAAGAAAAGAAAAGCAATGAGAAAGCAAGCACCAATCATAGAAAGCAAGCATCATCATCCATTGACTGCTAGAGTAATTATAGGAGCTGATTGCAGCAGCCACCAATCATATGCTACAGATGTATAAGTGTATATGTATAATTGTCTATATATTCCACACATTGTAAAGAGAAAATTAATATCAAATGAACGATTTTGATATTCACCCCATTGAGATCATATTCTCCCATTGAGATCATATTCTCCCCAATCATAAAGATTCAACAAAACCAATAACAGAAAAATCTACAAATTGCAAATAG